>JAHRHZ010000040.1:1831823-2071223 GCA_024137785.1 Ginglymostoma cirratum
CCCCTCTCTCCCTATTTATTTCAGAACCCTCTTCCCCTCCCCCCTACCTACACTCACCTTTACTGGCTCCATCCCCGCCTCTTCGACTTGTCTGCCTCCTCTCCACCTATCCTCTCCTCTATCCATCCTCTATCCGCCTCCCCCTCTCTCCCTATTTATTTCAGAACCCTCTTCCCCTCCCCCATTTCTGATGAAGGGTTTAGGCCCGAAACGTCAAGTTTTCCTTCCTATGATGCTGCTTGACCTGCTGTGTTCATCCAGCCCCATGCTTGTTATCTCGGATTCTCCAGCATCTGCAGTACCTTTTATCTCTGGTCAAATGAATGAATCCACATTTAACTGTATTGAAAACTTTCTACAGTATCTTGGCCATATACTTACTCCATCACCATCCTCAATCCTTATTTTTGTGTCGTTGAGAAATATTTTAACATCCTGTAAAGGTTAAATATTGTACACTCAAGCAATTTCCTTGGTTTGGACCCTAAGAGTAGAAACAAAGGGCACAGCTATAAAATTCAGCTAGCTTTAATGTAATAATGAATTTTGAAGAAATGCTTTTGCATATTTTCTCTCCATCCTTACCGTACTTTACACTTGCTGTTCGTAGGTGGTCCAGGATGGGATTTGCAATTCTATGAGTGTGAATGGAGCATGGTGGTTCTGCTGCTCAGAACAACACAGCAGTTTCAAATTGTGCAAATATACAGCCATGCAGATATTGTGGAATTAAAACAGAAGGTGCTGGAGAAACTTAGCAGGTCTAACAGTATTTGTGGAGACAGAAATAGAGTTAATGTTTCAAGCCCAATAAATTCTAGTTTTGCTTCTTGTCTCCACAGACATTCCAGATTTGCTGAGTTTCTCCAATACTCTCTGTTTTTATTTCTTATTCCCAATATTCATTGTAATTTGCTTCAATTTCAAATATTGTGGTTGTCGGCTTGATTCCATTTAAAGGTCTGGATACAATAATAAAAATGCAGATTTTACTCAGTGTTAATTTCATTCCTCAACTGAAATTGACAGAACTTTATGAGTGTACAGATGCATAAAGTAATGTGGAAATCCAGATATGTTGTCAATGAGTCTATACTCCTCTATTAGATTTCTGTCGCAATCATGAAATTATGATAATTACTAAATTTTGTTTTATTCATTCACAGGATGAGGGTGTCGCTCTCTAAGCAGCATTTAGTGCCCATCCCTTATTGCAATTAATCTTGCGGTAAAAATCTTTGAAAACGTAATGCTTCAGAATTACTACTTAACACCCTCATTGGCCCTGACAGATTAATTTTATAATTGTGGAATGTTAAATTTCTCTATAATGATTTTATGATACAATGTATATTTTTTAAAGTTTTATTTTTATTTTAGCTTCTGTCCTAATTCATACATATTCATTTGGTTCACCATCAGAAAATTCAATTTAAACATGGAAGATATTAAAAGCATTCATTTTCTGGCTTGCTGTGCAAGAATGCTTCAAAGTGACTGATTCCTCACCTGCTTGCTTGCACGACTGCTGCTTCATGCCAAGATGTCCCTGTGACTTTGAGCCACATTTAAATTACCATTGGGAAAGGGGGAGAAACAATGCCACGCAGATCGCTAGATCTTTGTGGGCAGCTGTCTTCAAGGTCAGTTTCTCCACTAACCACAAAATCAATGCCAATGAACCTGCACTTAGGAGACTAATCATGTACAAATGGAAGTTTCATAGGGTTTCTATCTGTGAAACCTTGGCACAGTATCCATGTTTCCTTGTGCCTCACTACTTCAGGAAAATGTCATACATTGCCATTTATGCCACTTCTTTGGTGGTTTTGCCAATGTCTTGGCAAGAGATAAGGAGAAATCTTTCCCCAGTAACATGGAATTCTGTATGGTTTTAATTATATACAGTCAACAAATTTATCAAGCTTAAGTAGCTTGTCTTGTGCTTTAAGCCAGCTGATTAGATGCCAAACTAATGCTCTGTTGAAACTTGAACATCTCCATTGAGGTACTGATAAATCAATGATCTTATCTTTTGTGCATAAGAAGAGAACTGCAGATGCTGAAAATCTGAAACAAAAACAGAAATTGCTGGAGAATTTCACCAGGTCTGGCAGCATCTGTGGAGAGACAGCAAAGTTAATGTTTCGAGTTTAGTGTTCCTTTATACGTTTTGGGTCCGGTGACCCTTCCTCAGTTCTGAGGAAGGGTCACCTGACCCAAAATGTTAACTCTGTTTTCTCCTCCACAGATGCTGGCAGACCTGCTGAGCTTTTCCAGCAACTTTGTTTTTGTTCCTGATTTACAGCATCTGCAGTTCTTTTGGTTTTTATATAGAAACAGGCCCTTTTGCCCATCATGTCAATGCCGACCAACAAACATCAAGCTACACTAATCCCATTAACATACACTTGGTCCACAGCCTGCTATATCTTGGCTTTTTAAGTGCTTATCCTCATTCTTAAATAGTGTGAGAGTACCTGCCTCCACCACCTTCTCAAGAATTGCAATTCATTTCTCTTTCACCCTCTTTTTTCCTTAGATCTCCTCTAAACTACCTACTCTTCAACTTAAACTAATACCCCCCCCAGTCTAATACATGAGTGCCATGGGGAAGAGATTCTCTCATACTACTCTATCTATGCCTGCCATAACTTTGTATACCTCAATCAGATACTCGCTTCCACCTCCAATGCTCAAAGGGAATGAAACTCAGCCCATCCAGTCTCTCCTTAGAACTGAAACCTTTCATTCGAGGCAATATCTTGGTGAATCTTCTCTGCACCCTCTCTCATGCAATCATGTTCTTCCGATAGAGTGGTGACCAGAACTGCACACAGTATTCGATCTGTGGCCTAATCAATGTTTTATAAAATTGTAACACAACTTCCTTGCACCTATATTCTACACCCCAGTGAATGAAGGCAAACATACTGTGTAGCTTCTTCACCACCCTGTCTATATGTGATGGCACCATCAGTGATATATGGATCTGTACACTGACATCCCGTTGTCCCTCAGTACTCCCTAGGGACGTACGATTTATTGTCTATATCCTTCTCTTATTAGATCTCCCAAAAACCATCACCTCATGCTTATCAGGATTAAATTCCATCTACCATTGCTCTGCCCAATTTGCAAGCTGATCAATATCAGATTGTAGCTTGAGACCATCCTCCTCACTATCAACAACACCATCAATTTCTGTGTCATCTGCCAACTTACTAGTTATGCTATCTGACAAGAACAAATAATATAGTTTGGACATTGAATCTTCCCATTCTTCCCTGGCACAGTGGAAGCATCATATGGCAGCCAAGCCACAAAACACAAACCCCTGAATAAATGCATTGTTCAGAAGTTGCTTTCCTATCCCAATCCTGAATATATCTAAACTGCAAAGCGCTATTTAAATCAACTTAGAAGCAAATAAAAATTATCATTTGCCTGATACTTCACCCTGGAATATGTTACTTGAAAGCTTTCTCTCTCTCTCATTGCTAAAGGAACATAAATCTCGTACTCAATGTATATGAAATGAATAGTGTAACTGCTAATAAGTATAACATATTAATTATGATAATCATGCTGAGTTTGAATATGCTAATTATGTTAATTAGAACACCAGCTCTCTCCTGTAATTCAAAAACGTACATATTTAAAGGATTTTGAATAAATTATTACAAACAGGGAATAAACAGAGGGAATATATTTGTTGCTAACCCTGAGTCAGTAATGGCTTGGAGTTTGCTGAAGCTCGTTGCATCAACTCCCAACAGGCTGAATCCACTTTTATTGTACTTACACTCCATCAGGCAGGGCTAATACAGAAATCCACGACTTTCTTTTCTCACTGTCCCCAATCTGCAGTGTAATCTTTGTGACCAATAGGGGAACCGCTCTGTAACAAGTTCAGAGATCACCTGAGGAGCAAGTGCTTTATCCATACCGCAAATATTGCTGTTACCAAAAATATCTCAAAAGAATTATAAACCATTTTTCAACAAATATTGTTTTAAATACAATGTATATAAAAATGTGATTTAGTAAATATGTGTATTTTTATGTAACTAATAACTTCAATGTGTGATAAGCACACCAATGAATCAATTCTGCATGCTAGTGTCCTGATTTAGATTAGTACACAGTGAAACTATGAGGATGTAGGTAACTGACTGTCCATGTTTAATGGACTAGAACAAGAATTTCTGAGACGTAGCAGATTTCTAGACCTAGGCAAGTCCAAATCTGCTGTTAGAACTCAGTAGGTCACGTCCTTCAGCTGTGTGAGTGCTGTTGATGTCAGGGAAACTGTGCGTCTAAAGTCAACGGCACTTTATGAAAGCAGTGTTTAGATTTCTATTGATCATGCAATAAAAATATGAAATTATATTGCCACCCAAGGTAAAGGACCCCACTGACCTGCATTTCATTTAGTATAAGCATCACATATTGAACAGAGGGTATCATAGTGAATTTGTTGTATGCACCCAACCCCATTTATGTGCTTTTTAAACTACTGACACAGCATGTGCGTATATTTTGGGAATATCTTTGCATTTTTTAAAATGTGTTTTCCTTAATATCAATTTTTGGCTTCTTCTGAACTTTTTTTTTAATTTCTCAAGAGCTATTTGAAATGAGAAATGCTGCCCACAGTTCTGTATAAATCCAAAATCAATTACTCTGTGGTCAAGTCATGAGATTGGATGGAAACATACTGTCTGTTTAATACTCCTGTCAACCACTTACAGCAGTCTTACTCGTGATAGAAAACTAATAATGGGACATTTTTGTGATTATTTAGAATCATCTTTAGATGTGGAAACAATAGATCTAAATCAGAATTGTAACAAACTTAAAATACTGCGCAAAAGTGGTAATTCGTTTTTGAGTGGTTTTTTCTTTAGTTTAAAAATTGCTCCAAGTTAGTTCATTAAAGCATAGAAAAACTGAGATAGGATAAGTAAGCTAAGTAATTTTTAAAAATAAATAATAATCGGTCAGAAACCCTTAAACAATTTGCCATCACCAAAGTTACCTTAACTGCCTGCATTGGAATATCTTTCCCTCGGTCTCTCTCTCACATACCCTCTGCTATTATTGTTTCTTTTATTCTTGATGTTTCATTTACTTTCTTTCGTTTCACCTTCCTCAAATTTGTTCTCAGTTATCTCATTACAATTCCAGAATCTCAACTGTATAGTTATAGGTTTCACTGAATGAACATCCAGGTACAAATAGTTTTCAGTTTTGATGTTTTATTTGCTGTACAGGCCCAGTCGCCCTTGTTGTAGTGAGTCACACGTGTTGTGCCAAGTGGATAGAAGTGTTGGTAAAGTTTAAACTTAGTTTAAAATGAACAGTTGAGGTTTCTCAAATTATGAAAGGAAAATTTGTGAGCTGTGCCCATCATTTATTTGTAATAAGTCAATGGAATTTGAAGATTTGTGAACACCTGCAGGTCATGTCAAATGGCTTATGTCGAGATTTAGACTGCTGCTTTAAGCGATACGTGAAACTGTAATTATTTGTAGACGGTGTTTGTGGACAGCATTCTACTTTCACCCTGTCTGGTTATAAATGTGACAAAAGAAGGTCACCCTTCCTTAAAAATGAAGGACAATTAATGCCAGTCGTTGGCTGACAGGAGGGTGATTTGAGTGATTGCTGTTCGGAATGAATGACAGGTAGCATGTCTACTTCAGATTGCATAGATATTCAGCAGTTTTGGAATGTAGCTATTTTTAAATCTTTGAGAATTATCTACATTTTTATTTAAACACCTGTATTATTCACATTTAATTCAGGGAGTAAATTGCACTATTTGTTGAAAGATGAAAATAATGCAAACACTAATACATAGTGTTAGTGTTTCAGTCAAGGTAAGTCTTGTGCTGATGAAAGAGTTAAAGCTACCCATGACCGGTTTGTCATCAGTTCATGTAGTGCACTAGGCCATCACAGATGGGTTCATTGAGTTATGATGACAGATCTAGTGAAAGCAAAATAGTGCCCAGTGCACAGTGCTACACAGGCCCACTGGGAGATAGTCTCACCTCTCCTGTATTTCAGGCCACATTTGTTTACAGAAAAATAAAGTGAGCCCTTCTGGAAAGAAACATGGCTCGGTGACTGTGTATCCTCGTGTTAAATCTTTTATATCTCCCATACCTCTGGGGTTGGAGCTGTATGCTTCTGAGCTAGGGGCTAATAAATAATTTATGCTAAGTAGCAATTTAGTTGTTTGGCTGGGGGTAAAAAAAATCTCAGAAATTCATAAATAAGGATCCTTATTTTTGCTTTCCTGTAAAATTAATTTATATTGTTCACCAATTAACAAAGAAAAAATAGAGAAAATATGACCGTCCAAAACATGGTTTTATATATTTGTTAGTTCTTATTATTTTCAATCTACCTATGCTAGAGCTGCAGCTAACTATCTCTGACACAGTAAAGAAATGAATGATGCAGCTTGCAGCTTTCTTCCACTGCCCTCAAACTGCCTTTTAAAGATGCAGGGTGCTTTTGAAGATTTGCGTGATTTTTTTTTTCCCTTCAGCTGAGGCTGTGCATCAGGCAGTTCTGCATACATAATACATCATTTGACACTGTGAAGATTTGTGAATAGATAATACTTTTCTGTGGTCATGCAGAATTCCTCTGACATTGTACTGAGCAGGGGTCACATGGTCAGAGATGGCAGCTAATTAACATACTTGGGACTGTTCAAGCTTTAGAGAGCCTGTTCATCAGTAACATAGCTCAGGGATAGTACCATGGAAGTATATCTGTACAAATACAGAGACCTGAGAGAATGTCACAATTGTTATTGGCCTGGAGAAGACTAAGAGATTTAAAATGACAAAACATTTGGTTAAGATGAAAAGAAAAGGAGTATTTTAGCTGTTTTGTGGGGTTAGTCACAAGAGAATGCCAACTTAAAATTGTTACAGAGTCAGGAACAAAATTCAGGAGAATTCGTTAGAACATAAACAATTTTTCGTCGGGGAGTAATTGAGGCAAAATGGAGGAACTTTAAGCTGCCAGATTGGATGGATTTTCAATGCAGGTTGCAGTTTAAAACACATGAAACCGTCATGGTTTCAGGAAGCCAGTAGAAAACACAAACATGTTCTCCAGTCCAGGGGAAGTCCCTGTTGGACAGGTGACTTGATCTGACATGATCTTACATAAGTGAATTTGGTACAGTTTAAGTCAAGTATTCTGCTTTTAAGTCTATGAAACTTATTGGGGCTCAGCAAATGACAGACAAGATAGTCTTGAAATATGACACCAATATTTTTAATTAAGTGAAAGGCTTGGAAGTCATTTCTGCTAATTTGGAATATCATGCCAGTGATTCACACATTCTTGGTGTCAGCCTTCACAGCCACATTGGAGCTGAACAATTTGGTTGGCAGCCTACCTTGGTCCTACCTTGAGGAGGCAGAATCCACCACCTCAGAGAACTAATTGCATGAGCCACGCAAAATAGTGTCCATGGTGTTCAGGGCCTATAGGTGCAGGCTCATCACTGGCCTTCCAGCTGTTGACTGGGATCACTGCCTCCACATCAAATCCAGCCATGATGCCCAGAATAAAAATGATGAAAGCAAAGTGAGAGGAGTTATACTTGACTGTGCCATGCCATGCACTGTTCCTGCCCCAATCAGTTCATCAAACCCTCTCGTGCAACTGACTTCAGGGGCAAGACATCATGCTCCCACTGCTAACCTCTTGGCCACCTCCAGCTCTGCCAGCCTGTTCTCCAAGACTGCTTTCCTCCTCCCTTCTGTTTGAATGGAATCTCTCTGACAGGCCACATCACATCCAGGTCATAGAGATGTATAGCATGGAAACGGACCCTTTGGTCCAACTTGTCCATGCTGACCAGATATCCTGAATTAATCTAGTCGTATTTGCCAGCATTTGGTTCATATCCCTCTAAAGTCTTCCTATTCGTATACCCATCCAGATGCCTTTTAAATGTTGTAATTGTACCAACCTCCACCACTTCCTCAGGCAACTCATTCCATACACACACCACCCTCTGCATGAAAAAGTTGCCCCTTAGGACCCTTTTAAGTCTTTCCACTCTCACCTTAAAGCTATGATCTCTAGTTTTGGACATGGAAAAGAGTGGGATGTTACCTTTCTACATTAAGCCTCTATGTTCCTGGCTTTGACATGAATAATTCTGACACTTGCAGACACCCTTTAAGTATTAGAGGTGGAGTAGACTGATGTGGGTTACCATTCACTCTAACTAGTCATGAAACCTGGAAGTCAGAAACAAATGGCTAAGTTAAAAAGTTACTGACAAGTGTGCTGCTGGTTCCATGTTTTACAAGTGGATTGGGGAAGTTAACGTTCAGTCCAAGGACTACAGTGTTGTTGAAGGGAAGACCAGCATTTGAAACAGAGGCAGATGGAAAGGTATGGGAAAAGACAAGAACAGCGAGATTAAGTTTGAATTGCTTTGGCAAAGAACGGACATTTGACCAAATGCTCTCTTCTTTGTTGTGATTACTGTAGAGGAAGACGAAACCTTGTTATGCCCAAGTCTACGTCACAAGAACAATCAACAGAACTCTCAAGATTTCTTTTCCTGTTTGCTTCAGTGTAAATCTAGGGAGTCTGCTCGAAAAACAAAGTCATGCCATCTCTCCGTGCTGACTGTCTCTATTTTCTAAGATGCAACTGTGAAATGACAAAAGACAATAAGTCACCTGTGGGAGTGGTGTACATATACTTTAACAAAACTACATTGTATGATTGAGTATAAAGAAACTATAAAGGAAGAAATAATGGTGTTGTGTCAGAAAAGTATGGCAATAGTCATGGGAGATTTTAATCTACACATAGACTGGAAGAATCAGCTGGGCAAAGAAAGCTAAGACGTGGTGTTGGAGAATGTTTTTTCAGATAGTTTGGTAGAACATCAAATTCTGGGACCAACCAGAAAGCAGCTTATGCTAGACTTGGTATGGTACAATGAGAGAGGATTAATTAATAACCTCATGATGAAAGCACACCTAGGTAGCAGCAGTTATAATTTATATTCAATTTAAGAGAAAGAGAAGAGTCACTGTAGTGATTGGAACCAGGTGGACCATGTTAACTATGAGGCTCTTGAATGGGGCTGTTAACCTGGGCCATTCAGGAAAGCTTTGGCTGACCAATATAACCAGGAGATTAGAATTTCCTCAGCTGAGGACTGACTTCGAGCTGGCTGGCCATAGCCAGTGTACTGTGTACTAGTAAATAAAGGGTGATTTGGTGATGGGACACTGGCCTCTGTGCAGTTGTTTCAGTCACTCGACCCGAAAAAATAACTCTGATTTCTCTCTGCTGCCAGACCTACTGAGCTTTTCCAGCAATTTCTGTTTTTGTTTAGAGAAATAGAAATGATTCCAAAGCTAGTATTTTACATTAAAATAAGGGCAATTCTAAGGGCATGAAATCAGAGTTGGCCAAAGAGTTTGTAGGAGAGGTCAATATTGATGCAGTGGTACACATTTAGGGGATATTTCGTAATATACAGAACAGTTACATTCCAATGATAAAGAAAAAATCTAATTGATTGAAATGCACAAGATCCTGAGGTGTCTTGACGGGGTTGATGTTTCCTTTTTTGGGAGAATGTAGAACTAGGGGTCACAAAATAAATTGCTGTCCATTTAAGACAAAGGTATGGACAAATTGTTTCTTACAGAGTCCTTTGGAACATTCTTCCTCGAAAGGTGTTAGTATCAGAGTCCTTAAATGTTTGAAAGACAAATGTAGATGCATACTTGATAAGCAAGGGTGTGAAAGGTTATCATTGGTAAGGAGGAAGGTGGTGTAGTCAGATCAACATTATGTTATTGAATGGCAGAGCAGGATCAAGGAGTGGAGTGACTTATTCCTGCTCCAATTTCTTAGTTGATATGAATTTGTATCTTTTATAGCTATATTCTCTGTTTAAGAAATAAATATTTTCTGAAGTGGTCTGGGCATTTTACTTCAATCGAGGAATTGGTTCAAATTATCCCGTATGTATTTTTACAATACAGTAGCACTGTGTTGTAATAATAGCCTTGCCTTGCAACTTCAGGATCTCCCTGTCTTTTGTGTGTGAATCTTCAATCACTATAAAGCCTGGCTGAATTAACAACAGGCAAAAATTGCTTGGAATCATAAGCTGTTACTGTATCTGCAGGCCTGATTATTTTCTCACTATGCACTAGACCATACCCAAAAGCAAGAATGCATTTGGTCTCAATGCCTGCTTGGTGGAAAGCTTGACTTGTAGTATCAGCCTTTAGTAAAAACTGACAAATTTTGGTCACCCCATTCCCTGACAAAGGAAATCCCAAGACTATTGGCAATGATCCTTCCTCAGTTAAAATGAGTAGAATGGTCCCTGCAGCATAGAACGTGAATTATCAGGAGCATTTCTTTAATTGGTAGTTTAGATATTGTGTCTGAAATATAAGACAAACCTGAAAACTCTATTATCCAGTAAATCTGATCCTTTGAAAGCGAGATTTGACTTAATACCTATGTCAAAATGTTTTCACCATAAAAAAAGTAACACCAGAACTCCAGAAGCAAGGCAGATACAAATAATCAATTAATTTTGGAATAATACTGCACTTACATATAGTCACAACCATGGGCAAAATGTAAAATGAAATAGGAAAATATTAGTACTGCAGTGGAAGAACTGTTAAGTGCAGTTTTTCATCCAGAATAAATGTTGGCATTCTAAATAGAACTTACTTTTTTCATTGATTACGCCTCAGTGATTTACCTTGAGGCTTTATTTTATGTTAATGGCACTACAGAAATGAAAGTTGTTTTATGCCTATAGGCCAGTGGAAGAGGGCTTTGTGCAACTCTCAATAAAGAGAGGTTATAATAAGCAAATATGCACTGTGGAATATATCTGCTAATTCATAAAGTTCCAAGCATTATTACAGGGATCCTATTCCAGCGATGAATGCATCATTTTCTTTCCTGTAATTGAGGACTTAGTGTGCTAGTTTGCTCTGTTGCTCTCTATGTTGAACAATGGGGAGGATATACAATGAATTACAGAAATTCTCTGGACCTTGTACCTTGATGTCGCAAGCTCTAGAAGTGAAATGTGCCAGCCTTTAGCCAATTATCAATGCATGAATACTGAACACAGCAACACTCCCATCTACAAGTTGAATGACGTCCCTTTCTCCCAGGTTTTATACAGAAGGCCTTTGTAGAAAAGGACTTCTTGCGTTACTCAAGTTGCAAGGAAAAGCTAATTTAATTTGTTCGAAAATTATGGCATGTGCTGGTACAGATGATCAGCGAAACATATTTTCCTGCCAGAATAAACATTAGCTTGTCAAAAAAATGTACTTCATTATCTGCTCAAGTTGTCGGGCCAATACTTGAGTCACTCTGTAAAGTAAGAGTGTAATAACAACAAATAAGATGTCAGATGATGGGTGATTATTCCGCTTCAGAATTACTGATAACATTATGTTTTCTTGTATAACTGCTGAATATACATTTGCTTCATGTTATGATGATGAAAAACTAGTAACTCTGTATAGTTAGTGCAGTGAATATAATATGATTTGCACATTAAGGTTTAATATCCAAAGTGTGCTTCCATATCAATTTAACATTTTGTCCAAGTATACCTACTTCAGTTATTTCATTGATTATCCCCTTTTCTACACACCCTCACTGAAGGACATTTGCGCATTTGGGTTTCAGTCTATTGAATACAAAGGTCTCCATATCTTACCAATTGAGCAAAGCATACACCTAATAATAGGTCTTTTATTCATGCAATGCACCACAGTCAAACCTGAACGTGCAGAAATTGGACATGAAGAAAACCGAAGGGTTTCAGCCTCGGCCTTTGTTGAATGAAGTGACCTCACCTGGTCTTGTGACAAAACACTGTGGTTGGTTGGCTCGCCGAGCTGGTTTGTTGTTCCGCAGATGTTTCATTACCCTGCTGGGTAACATCATCAGTGCACCCTCCGATGAAGCGTTATTGTGTTTTACTCCCTGGTTTAAAACTCTGGGGTCCGTTGGATTTGATTACCTCATTTCCGGTTTTCCTTCACAGTGGTGTATACATAGGGTCTAGTTCTATGTGTTTGTTGATGGCCTTCTCGGTGGAGGAGCAGGCCTCTAGGCATTCCCATGCTTGTCTCTGTTTGGCCTGTCCCAGGATCCTGGTGTTTTCCCAATCGAACTGATGGTTCTCCTTATCCATGTGAACAGAGATGAGTGAGTACTGGTCATGTCTTTTTGTTGCTAGTTAATGTTCATGTACTCTTGTGACCAATTTTCTTCCTTTCTGTCCAATGTAATGTTTGTCGCAGTCCTTGCATGGAATTTTGTATATTACATTGGTTCTGTCCATAGTGGGTAAGGGGTCTTTGGTTTGAGTTAGCAGTTGGTGTAGACTTTACATGGGTTTGTGTGCTATTCTGATGCCCAACAGTCGTAGGAGTCTTGTGGTCAGTTTGGATATGTTCTTGATGTACGGTAGCGTGATGAGTGTGTTAGGGGTGCAGTATCTTCCCGTTGTTGTTCGTGTGATAGGCATCATCTGACCCAGTTGTTCCGGTATCTGTTGTCCTTAAATACTTGGTGGAGGTACTCTTCTTCTTTTTGATGTAGTTCTGAGTTGCGACAGTGTGTTGTCGCTCATTTAAATAGTGTTTTCATGCAACTGTATTTGTGGGTGTTGGGGCGGTTACTGTTGAAATTCAGGGCTTGGTCAGTGTGTGTGGCTTTTCTGTGTACCTTCGTCAGGAATTCCCCGTTGGCCCTGCGTTCTACCATGATGTCCAGGAATGGGACCTGTTCGTTCTTTTCCTTTTCCCTGGTGAATTTAATGCCGGTGAGCTTGTTGTTTATTAGTTCGTGTGTCTCCTCTAGTTTGGTCCATTTGATGATGACAAAGGCGTCATCCAAGTATCGGATCCATAATTTGGGTAGGATTTGCGGAAGGGCCATGCTTTTGAGTCTCTGCATCACCACTTCTGCTATTAGTCCGGAAATAGGTGACCCCATGGGTGTCCCATTGATCTGTTTGTAGATCTGGCCATTAAAGGTAAAGTGGGTGGTGAGGCATAGGTCCAGTAGTTTCAGCATGTTGTCTGTGGAGATGGTGTCACTCGGGTCTCGTTCTTTTAGTAGTGTTGCTAGTGTTTCTCTTGCCAGTGGTATGTCAATTGATGTGTACAGTCTGGGAACGTCAAATGACACCATGGTCTCATTATTGTCTATTCTTATGTCCTTGAGGGATCTGAGGAGCTCCTGGGCTGAGTAGATTGAGTGGGCTGACTTGCTGATGAGGTGCTATAGTCTTCATTGTAGATCCTTGGTTGACCTATGTGTTGGCGTGCCTGGGAGGGAGACTATGAGTCTGAGAGGTACTTCCGGTTTGTATACCTTTGGGAGGCCATAGAATCGGGGCAGGGGGGTGTTTGTCCCTTCTGGTTACATTTTTGCGTAGTTGGCTTTGTTAATTTGTCCGGTCTGTTTGAGTCTCTTTAGTGTGTTGATTATTTTATTACCCAGTTGCGGTGTCAAGTCTATTTGCACTTGCCGGTATGTGTTCATGTCTGCTAGTAGTGGCTGTGCCTCAGTGAGGTAGTCCTATTTGTTTAGTTTTACTGTCATGCACCCTTTGTCCGTTGGTAGGATTATGATGTTTTTGTCTTTTTTCAGTCATTCTAGAGCCTTCCTTTCTGATGTGCTGAAAGGTTTGCTCCTTCTGGTCCGTGTTGGGGCCACTGTCTGGCTTATGGCTTGTTGTGTTTCCTCATTGATGCAGTTGGTCTTTATTTTGGCTTCTAATGTGGCTAGAAATTCTGTCTTGTTAGCGTCTCTGTGGTTGTACTTGAGTCCACATATTAGAACAGCTTTCTCTGTGTCTGTTAGTTTCCTGTTTCTTATCCAAGTGTCTGACCTGTGGTTGTCCTTTTGGTGGGTTAGTTTGGCTAGTTTTTCTTGTAGGATCTGTCTTTTCTTGGTTCTTGTTATCTGTTGACTTACATTAATGGCTCATTCTGTTGTCCATTCTAGGTTGGTGGCATCTAGAATAGGGCTTTTTGGAGCATAATTTCTCTGTCATATCTATGGAGCCAGTTGTGTGCGTTATTGATCATTACCTTCACCATTCTGCAGCCATTATGTTCTGCTGTCCTATGTGCATGTGGGTTGTTGATGGGGGGTTTGTATCTCACACTGTACGGTAATACATGGTTCCTGAGGCATCCATGTAGGAAGTAGAGTTGCTTGCAGGTAGCGCTTTGTCATTTGGCATAGTTTTCCTATTTCCGGGTCAATACCTCACCTGTAGGTCTCTAAGGTTCTTGAGTAGATTTGTTGCTCGGGTTGTGGATGCTGTGGTTGGTTGGCTCGCCGAGCTGGTTTGTTAATTCGCAAATGTTTCATTACCCTGCTGGGTAACATCATCAGTGCAGCGCCTCCGGTGATGTGCCATTATGTCTTCCCACCTGGTATTTAAACTCTGGGCTCCATTGGATTTAATTACCTCATTTCCAGTTTTCCTTCGCAGTGGAGTATTTATGTGTTTGTTGATGGCCTTCTTGGTGGAGAGTCAGGCCTCTAGGATGCACAGTCAACTCCTGATTTGTGCATCGTAGATGGTAGACAGCCTTTAAGGAGTCAGATGTTACTCTTTGCAGTATTCCTAGCCTTTGACCCTCTCTGTAGCTACTGTATATATATATATTGCAAGTCTAGTTGAGTTTCTGACTGATGGTAACCTCCCAGAATGTTGATAGTGGAGCATTCGTTGATGGTAGCACCATTAAATGACAAACAGCGGTGGTTAGATTTTATCTTATTGGAGTTGGTCATTGCCTGGCATTCGTGTGGTGTGAATATTACTTGCCACTTGTCAGCCCAAGCCTGGAACTGTCCTGGTCTTGTTGCATTTGAACATTGACTGCTTCAGTATCTGAGGAGTTGTGAATGGCACTGCACAGTCTGCAAACATTGGCAAACATCCCCATTTCTGGCCTTATGATGGAGGGAAAGTAAAGCAGCTGAAGATGGTTTGGCCTAAAACACTAACCTGAGGAACTACTGCAGAGATGTCCTGGAGCTGAGATTCCTCTCAAATTCAGCTCTTTTGTCCATGTTTGAACCAAGGCTCTAATGAGGTCAGGAGCTGAGTGGCCCTAGCCGAAACCAAACTTGGCGTCACTAAGCAGCTTGTTACAGAGCAAGTGCCCTTAGATAGCATTACTGATGGTACCTTCCATCATTTTACTGATGATCGGGAGTAAGCTGGAGGGGCAATAATTGAGTGGGGTCGATTCGTCCTGATCTTTGTGTACAGGACATACCTGAGCAAATTTTCATATTATTGGATAGATGCCAGTGTTGTAACTGTACTGGAATAGCTTGGCAAGGGTTGTGGCAAGTTCTGGAGCACACGTTTTCAGTACTATTGCTGGAATGTCACCAGGGCCTGCAGCCTTTGCAGTATCCAGTGACTCCAACCATTTCTTGATAGCACATGGAGTGAATTGAATTGGCTGAAGACTAGCAGCTGTGATGTTTGTGGATGGGTCATCCACTCTGCACTTCTGACTGAAGATTGCTGTGAAAGTTCAGCCTTTTGTACTGATGAGTTGGGATCTTCCATCAGTGAGGATGGGGATATCTGTGGATCCTCCTTCTCCAGTGAACTGTTGAACTGTCCAGCACTATTTGCAACTAGATGTGGCATGATTACAGATCTTAGATCTGATCCGTTGGTTGTGGGACCACTTAGCACTATCTATCACTTGCTGCTCGTGTTACTTGGCATGCAAGTAGTCTTGTTTGATTGCTTCACCAGGTTGACAGCTCATTTTTGGGTATACCTGGCGCTGCTCCTGGCATGCCCACCTGCACTTTGAACCAGGGTTGATTCTCTAGCTTGATGGCAAAGGTTGAGTTGGGGATATCCCAGGCCATGAGGTACAGATTGTGTGGGGCCATGATTCTGCAGTCATTAATGGCTCACAGTGCCTCATGGATGACCAGTCTTGAGTTGCTGGATCTGTTTGAAGTCTGTCCTATTTAGCACGGTAATAGTGCCATACAACACGATGAAGGATATTCTCAATATGAAGACAGGACTTTGATTCCACAAGGGCTGTGTGGTGGTCACTTTTATCGATATTGTCATGGACAGATGAATCTGCAGCTGGCAGATTGGCGAGAATGAGGTGCGTCATAACATCTCTGACTAGGTTTGTTTATAACTGCTCTAATGCTGTTGGGATTGGACTAGAGTTGCAAGGAAATAAGTTTCAAAGTCACTTTATAGTTTGAAACATGTGTACAGCTCCTATTCATGCTTACTGATAAAGGTAGCTTCTCTAAGTACATTCATCGATGAGAAATTCGACCAAATACAAGTAGTAATTCAATATCATGTGCCATAGAGATAACAATCCATCTTTTTAAAAATAGCAGATGTGGTCTTAATTTGTCCGTTTTATGCTCTTGATTTCTCACTTGTGAGGAAAAAGATCAAACTGACAGACAAATGGGCTGTATGTAATGGAGCCTCCAAGGGTCTCACAGCTGTCCAAAGAGTAAGTGCTACCTCTTTTTGGAAAATCCTTGAAATGAATTTTTATTATCAGGCACTGAACTAAGCAGAGGTGGGCCTTCGTCTGATCAAGGACCCCAATGGCAGAAATCCCCCCCCCCCCCTGTTGAGAGAGGCCACCCAGTCAGGAGTAGCTAGCTTTTCATTGGTTAGCATCGCGAGCAGGGAGGCTATGGCTGCTGCAGATCCAATGGGGTGTGAGCTCAGATTGCTTCTGGATCTGAGCGACCCTAGGTGATCCCAGGAAAGCTCAGCACCCCTGCATCCCTTCACCCTTCCCGATACTGGGTCCCCTTTGAATGTGGAACTTACTCTCGGGCCCTGCGAGAAATCCCAAAAGGGTTTGCTATTTGGGCTTCCTGTGTTGTGAGTCTCCAGGCCATTGCTTACACCAATGGCTGAATTGGCAGGTGGGCAGGAAGGCTGTTCCTGGGCCTCCCCACCACAGACATCATTAGGGCAGAGGTGTGAACGTGAAGGAATCCTAAACTTTCACCCTGCCCACCTGATTAATAAATGCCACCACCACCAAACTTGCCAAGGGAAAGGCGTGAAATTTGTCCAACAGTTCAATTTGTATATTATCAGTTTTCTTTTAATGCAATAAATAAATATGTAGAAGCAAGGTAAATCAGTTGATATAAATAAGTCAGTATTGTTAGCAATGAGAACTTAAATTTTCCAATTCCAAACAGAAAAAATAAATCATTTCACGCTTTCTACAATGTTTTACTTTAATTTTTTTCTGTAAGCACACACCTTTATGCTCAGTTCTGTCTCTCTGCAGGGATCTGACAATTTACTGGGTGGAGTGAGCTGCAGACAGAACTGTCACTCAGACAGATCAAATACACAATGGACTGTCTGGAACATAGAGGCATTTGTCAACCAGATGTTTGCTCCTCGTCCAGAGCTCATAGATCCAATTAATGCTTTGATGGGGAGGATTCAAATTCGACTTGGAAACAGTCCTCCACATAGAGCCAAACTGCAGATTAAGTAACTGCCTTGTCTTCGATCTACAGATCCTCGACTGGCTACAGCGTAACACAAAGGAGCCAATAATTGCAGTCCATGAGCCATGCTGCCAGTTGTGCTGTTGCACAGACACTAGATGCACAGACAAACTGACCTCATCAGATAAAGCAAGGTCAGCCAATTTGCATTATTTTCTTGGGCTCCTTGCAGATCTCATGATGTGTCAGCAGTGACTGGGCCAGCAGTCAATGAAGGGTATGGTAGGGGCCTGGGATGACAGGTCACAAAGAGCAACGACAAGGTTTTATGCTGGGGCTGGCGGAAGGTAGCAAACACCATAGATAGTCACACTTTGAAAAAGTAGCAGCTGCCTCTTTTGTCTGTCTGCAAGCAATCAGATTGTATTTCTGGGGCATTGCTCATGTGCAGCAGCCATTTTAGTTGATTATAACTGAGAATTCCTAATGGTCTTTGTGCATAATTTATGCACAAGCTACCAGAGTCTGCTGCACTCACTATATGTATAGAACTCATGCAGTACAGCGATCTACAGTGTTGTAGATCTCTGATACTCATGCTTTATTTTCTAGGTAATAGTTGTATTGGGCACCACCATCACATTTGTCTGTCCCATGTGATGAACAAGGTGAAGCAACCGTCTTGTAACTAGAATGCTTCACCTAATCTACATTTTATTTTACATGTATTGAGCTTTAAAGAAGAGAAATTACAATGATGAAACTTACAGAAATTCAGCAAGGCAGTATTTAGCATATTCTATAGTCACATTAGGACTGTTTTGGGCGGGACTGTGGTGCCTATTCCCCACGCTTGAACAGTGTTTATGTGTTGGCGTATGTTTACGAGAAAGAGAGTGGCCTGGATATTCCAAGGAGTAGCTGTCACAGTCAGATTACATTCCCTCATACTATTTTCCATGAGCATTGTGCTCTGTATTTTGAGCTGACAATTCTGGTGCCAGCTTCTTAGATATACCTGAAATCCAACAGTGACCATGAAATGCAGAAAGGTCAGGGAACATCAAACCATGACACCTATCCATGGCAGTAAATACAGCAATCTGTGGTGTAAAAGTCCGGCAGCACAGCTTTGACCCCTCCTATGGAAAGGTAAGCATGGAGGCAAGTGTGGGCTGAGGATTGTAGATGGAAAAAGGGTGCCAGATGGTTAGGGTGTCAGGATGTGAAGTGATGGAATGCTGAGGATGGCTCAGTGTTTGGATGTGGGGGAGGGTCATGCCAAGTGTGGGGGGTCAGGTCCACCACTGGGTGGGGTATGTCAGGTTCAAGTTTCTAATTGCTGGGGGTGCTGTTGGAAACGTGTCCTGGGGAGGGTGGTTCTCGTGTATGGGAGCTGGAGGGGCATGAGTCAGATCGGGTGAGGGGAGGGTTTGGAGGATCCACCAATGAGATTGGGTCGTAAGTCTAGGATTGGGTGGAGAGGAGGTGGAATCATATTAGGTTGGGCAGAGTGGGCTAGTTGAGTGATGATTGTCAGGGGTTTGGGGATGGGTGAGGGTCTAAGAGGTCAGGGAGGTGTTGATGTTAAGTTGGGGTGGATCCATTTACTTGTTATCCAGTAGTTACACTAGTTTCTAATCATCTAACCTTTCCTGGGTAATTATTATTTTCTCAGAAGTGGAACCATCCAAATTCTACAACTTTGAGCCTTTTTTTTAAAGTGTCTTCCAGACAGAGGAACTGCCCATTGGAATCTTCAATTTCCCAGGCAATTCCATGTGTTTGTTACATCTGGGAATGTAAGCGACCCTGACACACAACTGCAGTCTGCACTGCTCCAAAGATTATCCTAAGATTGGAATATTTGGGCCAATGTCCATTAATTGCTGTATAGAACATGTGATTAAATCTTTTCCCAGCAGTGACATTGATTTCAGGGTAGAAGGTGAAAGAATTAAGGGAATTTTGAATACATTACCTCTATAATTTTAACCTGACGTCAGTAAAATCACAAATAAATAGTCCCTATAAATATATATATATTTCTTCCTTCATTAGTGCTCAACATTTTGAGCCTTAATTAAGCTGACCACTTTTGATTTAAATTATTTCTATTCAACTTACGAAGGTAAAAATCTGCAAATTTTGTTTCTTCCCTCCAACATTTCCGTCAAGTAGAGTAGATGAGCCCCACCCTTCGGCCTCTCATCATAACAGATTTTACAAAGCTGCACCAGTGCATATTAATGGAAATTTATATACTGCTAGGGCATATAATGTTGTTCCAGAAAATTTTCACTTAATAAAATGTAAATTGAATTAACCAAGAGGCTGTGGAATCTACCTTCCAGCACTGCTCTGAACGTATAGCACATGGCTGACTGATTTGGCTATCCCTGTGTTACACAAACCAACAGTGCTGAGAAGAAAATTTTATCTAAATTTTTGGAAAAAGAACATTAGCCATTTGAAGACCATGTTAAGATGGATTTTGTAGTGTGTCATGTTCATATTTTTTATTCAAAAGAGACCTTAACACACATTTACAATTCAGGTTAATCATTACACATGATGTTCATGTACCATCTGGACGTATGTCAGATAAGTAAATGAAGTAGCTTTCACTTGCATGGCATTTTACAGCACTTTTTTTTATATTCACTCATGGGGCGTGGGCATCGCTGGCTGGGCCAGCATTTATTGCCCATCCCTAGTTGCCCTTGAGAAGGTGGTGGTGAGCTGCCTTCTTAAACCACTATAGTTCACATACTGTAGGTTGACCCACAGTGCCATTAGGTAGGGAATTTCAGGATTTTGACCCAGCTACAGTATAGGAACGGTGATATATTTCCACGTCAGGATGGTGGGGAGCCTGAGGGGGAACTTGCAGGTGGTGGTGTTCCCATATATCTGCTGCGCTTGGTCTATTAGAAAAAAGTGGCCATGAATTTGGATAATGCTGTCTAAGGATCTCAGGTGAATTTTTGCAGTGCATCTTGTAGATAGTACACACTGCTGCTTCTGAGCATCAGTGGTAGAGGGCGTGGATTCTTGTGGATGTGGTTTTAATCAAGCGGGCTGCTTTATCCTAGGTGGTGTCAAGCTTCTTGAGTGTGGTTGGAGCTGCACCCATCCAGGCAAGTGGGGAGCATTCCATCGTACTCCTGACTTGTCCCTTGTAGATGATGGATAGGCTTTGGGGAGTCAGGAAGTATGTTACTTGTCACAGTATTTCTAGCCTCCAACCTGCTCTTGTAGCCACTGCGTTTATGTGATGAGTTCAGTTGAGTTTCAGGTCAATAGTAACCCAAGGATGTTGATAGTGAGGATTCAATGATGGTAACACTGTTAAATGTTAAAGGGCACGGTTAAATAGTCTCTTATTGGAGATGGTCATTGCCTGACATTTGTGTGCATGAATGTTACTTGCCACTTTTCAGGCAAACTCTGGATATTGTCCAGATCTTGTTGCATTTGAACATGGACTGCTTCAGTATCTGAGGAGTGGCAAATGGTGCTGAGCATTATGCAATCATTGGTAAAAACCTTCACTTCTGACATGATGATCGATGGAAGATCATCGATGAAGCAGCACAGGGACCTAGAACACTACCATGAGGAACTCCTGCAGAGCTGTCCTGGAGCTGAGATGACTGACCTCCAATGACCACAACAGTCTTCCTTTATGCCAGGTCTGACTCCAACCAGCAGAGAGCTTGTCCCTGATTCCCATTGATTCCAGTTTTGCGAGGGGTCCTCATGCAACACTCAGTTGAACGCAGCCTTGATGTGAAGGACTGTCACTCTCACCTCATCCCTGCAATTCAGTTCTTTCGACCATATTTCAGCCAAGGTTGTAATGAGATCAGGAGGTCTTGGTGGAACCTAAACATGGCATCACTAAGCAGGCTATTACTGAGTGGGTGCTGCTTGATAGCACTGTTGATGGCACCTTCCATCACTTGACTGATGATCAAGAGTAGACTGATGAGACAGTAATTAGCTGGGTTGGATTTGTCCTGCTTTTGTGTATGGGACATACCTGGACAATGTTCCACATTGTCAGGTGGATGCCAGTGTTGTAACTGTACTGGAACATCTTGGCTAGGGAGGCAGCATGTTCTTGAGCACAAGTTTTCAATAGTATTCTACACACTTCAGTAATGTCTTCCATTGTTCAAAACATTCTTACATTTGTTACATCACATCAGTGACCATACTTCAAATGCACTTCATTGTCAATACAGAATGTTACAATATTCCAGGTTGTGAAAGGTGCTATATAAATGCAAGTCTTTTTCTTCAAAATTTGAAAACTGTTCATGTTCAATGATATCTTGCAATATTGGGAAATGCAGCAACTAATTTTCACACTCAACATTAAGGAACAGATAATCTATTTGTAATGACTCTGGTTACAGGATAAATATTGGCCATTACACTGGAGAGAAGTCCCTTGATCAAAGAGTGGGTTGAAATATTCTGTGTCCACACGAATCAAGCCTTTTCATGAAACTCATAGTTAAGCATTGTGCTAACTGTCCAGCCAAATGAGCTAATTTGGCTGGACTGCTGATCTGTAATTCAGAATGATATCAATAGTGTGGGTTCAGTTTCCATACCGGCTGACGTCAAAATGAAGGTCCCACCTTCTCAACCTCACCCCTTGCCTAACGCACAGAGATCCTCAGGTTAAACTCAACAGCAGTTGTTTCCCTCTCTATTGAGGGAGTGGGTCTACAGCAGCTTTACTGTTTCACAGTTAAGCATTGTGCATCTCTTTCATGCTACACGTTTCGTTTAATCAAGGACCAAAGTTCATCAAAATAAATTAAGTAAAACTTACTCACATTATTTAGATTGATATTTTATATGCTCTGTAGTTTAAAACAAGAAAGGCCAACCTCGTATCTTGTTGAATCATTGGAAGAATCTTTAAGAATGCTATAATAATTTGGCCACATCTCTTCCTTCCCTGTAAATATTCCCTCTGCCCTCTCAACACTAGTCAATAATCCATTAATATCATATACCACTCGATGTGGTGTCAGTGCAGCACAGAGCAAGCTTCATGTGTTTTTTTTAAATAAAAGCTTTGTGAAGCAGCCTGCAGCTGGACTGTATAAAATGATTTATTGCCAGAGAACGATCCCTATGATGGATGAAACAGTTTAATACTTAGCACTGGCATGTTCCACTGTTTTGTCAACAGATCCATTGGAGAGGAACAAAGCTGGGCAGGTGAGCGCCTGGTTTCCAGGCTGCCGGCTGTGTGAAGCTATGCACAGGAGCACCAAGTGCAACATCAGTGGCAGCTGCGAATACTTGCCTTCAGCTGTTCATTTGCCTGTATTTTCCCTCCCATTAATTACTTTGGAACGAGGGGGCAAGTTGCCTGAGTACATACTCTTACTTCTCAGATGACACTTTCAGCTGATGTGGACTCATACAAGTTGGTCGCTTAAGATACATTTTTTTCCCTCCCCCTCCTCTTCTCCAGCTACTGGACTGTTAAACAGTCAGCTTGGTTAATGATGACAGAAGTGGTGACACTCAATGATGAGATGTACGAGTGTTTCAGTTTGTGGGCTGATTCTGCAGGGGGCAGGGGATTGGTTATTGCAGCTAAGTTAGCTTTCTCAGAATTTGGGCCAATAATTTACAAGATTTTCACCTTTTTTTTAAAGCAATATTTGACCTAGACCAGCATAGTGATTATACATGGGCTGATGCGTGACAGTTGATGAATAATCTAATCGATGAACAATGGCCTTTTAAAGAACTGTTAATTTGGTTTCCATTTTAAAGCAGGCTAGGAACTAGGCCCCTTTCCATTTTGGATGAAATGAAAGTGAATACACATTTGCAATTTTGTGTTGATATGGTTAAGATATTGCCTAAGATCTGCTAAAAAATTAGTGGAAAATGGTGAAAAGCATTCCACTGGTCTAAAGTAGCACAAAAATATGGGGTCAGTGCTGTGATGGATATATACATGCCTTTGTGCTTAGGTCAGCTTGTTCTGAATCTTCCATTGCAAAATGCTCCATGCAGGTTTGCACATCATCATTTCACAAGAGCAGATGTACTTCAGGTGATTTGTGGAGACAGGACAACCAGCAGTTTACCATACTTGGTAAATCAAATTAGAAAAAGGTAAATCAAAATTGTTCAAATGCTTGAACATAATTTGTGGGGAGCAAAGAGAAATTATTATATGTTTTTTGTCCCACTGTTCTCTTCACAGATGCTGGCTAACCTATTGAGTATTTCAGTATTTTACATTTTACATTCTTAGCATTTGCAGAATTTCTATCTTAGCCAAATTGAGCAGCACCTTCAACAAAAAGAGAGCAAAGAGAAAAGTCCAAAGCAATTTTAATCTTTGCAGAGGATGGGTGGGCAACAGTCTTGCACTGATTCACCCCTCCATAATTGATTACTTTTCTTTTTATTTCAAAAATATATTTCATTCATAAAATCATCTGTAAATACAAACAAATGTTCTAAATCAGATCTGTGCTGTCTTTGCAGAGAGAGAAAACACAAATAAGAAATTGGAATTTAATAGTTCGCAGAGTTTCTCCACAGTTACAAAACACAAAGGCATTTTCTGCTTATGCAGAAAATTATTTATGTTTATTTGGACACACCAAGACGTTTGACAACTTAACTATATTATTATACTTTGGCAGAAAGACCTCAGGCAGTGGCCTTTCCCCACTGCGCCTTGGCAACAGCTGCCCAAGCTTTAATATATCTGTCAGCAATCCCGGACCTTGGATGTGCTGGTCTGCAACACTTGGTCGAGGCTTTATGCTGGAAGACCAACACGCTTTGGGCCGATCAAAGAGTGTCTTTCACCAAGTTGATGGTCCTCCAGGCGCAGTTGATGTTAATCTCAGTGTGCATCCCAGGGAACAGACTGTAGAGGACAGAGCACCGCGCCATAGAGCTGCTCAGGATGAACCTCAATTAAAAACCACTGCATCTCTCTTCAGATCTTCTTTACAAAGTAACATTCCAGAAGGAGATGCTTGACAGTCTTTTCATCAGCACAGCCGCTTTGAGGGCAATATGCAATAGCACACAGATACTGGGCATGCATGAAGGATCTGATAGGATCCTTTCTTATCACCAACCAAATGACGTCATGGTGCTTGTTGGAAAGATTTGGCGATGAGGCATTCGGCCAAATGACTTTGTCAGTCTACTCGGAATCATGTGACAGCATCCATCCTCTCCTTTATCGCAAGGTCTCGAGGACACTATGTGCTGACCACTTCCTGATGGACTTATGGTCAAAGGTGTTTTTCTTTGCAAATTTCTCCACAAAGGACACGTGATACGGAACAAACCAACTATTTGGAACATTCCAGTGCACCAAGGCCAGATCCATCCTTCATAACACTGGGGACAGGCAGAACACTAGTATGTCATGACACTTGGTACAGCAAACCTTTTATTAAGCAGCATATATGGGACCAGGAGTGTGCTGGTTGATCAAATATTCTGATTGATCAAGAGGTCCACATAGTAAATGCAAAAAAACACAATGAGTATTAGAAACATAATGCATGGGTTATATACACCATTGTTATACTTTATTTACAACAGGGGTCACATAAGTAATATTGCAACTTTGCCTTAAATATACACAACTGGGAAGGCTTTCTCATTCACTAACTACTCGGACATTGCAGAGATCACAATAACACAGTAAACGCCCTGTATTTCAGGTATATAACTTCCAGTTTATTGGGAGTGGCAGTTCATAAGGTGCCGGTTAAAACCAAGATTGCTATATTTGAATATCAAGGGTCTATGCATAGCTTGATGCAGCCACACACAAAGGTTGCCACCAGGATAAGGGCGGTATTAGGTATGTTGTTCCACCCCTTATCAATTGCTTTGTACATGGTGTCCCAGCAGACATGGTTCATCTTTGACCTCCAAATGAAGCGGAAGATGGTTCAGGTGACACAGTGGCACGGGCTTGGGGAAGAGGCCAGACCTGTGCCATGTGCAGCAACAACGAGAGTCCCTCACACCTGATCATCCACAGTGAAGAGGGAGCAGTGCTTCTCTCTGCTTGGTTTCTGCCCTACCTTGGCCCCACGTATGCTTTCCCAAGTTTTGGTTCATGCCCTGTCCCCTCTGAAACATGCACCCAGCATCTTCACGAAATTTGTCCTGACGGTGAGGGGGATAAAGGATTAATTAGCTTAGTTCCCAAAAACA
Organism: Ginglymostoma cirratum; assembly: GCA_024137785.1. Lineage (NCBI taxonomy): Eukaryota > Metazoa > Chordata > Chondrichthyes > Orectolobiformes > Ginglymostomatidae > Ginglymostoma > Ginglymostoma cirratum. The sequence goes on from JAHRHZ010000040.1 coordinate 1,857,657, forward strand.
TTGCCTGGCTCTTGCCTCAATTTATATTGACTCCGGAGGCCAGTTTGTATTGGTCACAGACGCTCATGAATCTGTACACTAACATTGGATCCGAGCAGAAAATGGCAATGTCATCCATTATTTACGCAGTTTGAGGCATGCAGATATTCCCATCAGCTCTCCCATTGAGTAGGTTCCCCCTGCCTATTAGGCACAAGGTGAGTAATTCCCGGAGTAGTTCACAAATATGCTTGAATTCCACTAGAATAGTGGATCTGAACTCCCCTCCTGCTGTGCAGTTTCAGGAAATTCCATAGTTGAGGATATTTATGAAACTAATCCTGCAATCTACATGTCAACGTCTGGCATTTAAATATAGATTATTTGCTACCCAGAAGTGATAAAAAGACAGAAATTGAATAAGGGGAGTTCAGGTGAATAACAAATCTTTTTAAAAAATAGGCTTAAGCATTTTATAGGCTTGGCTGAACCCCAAAATTAAATTCCAGATGATTATTGATCAAAATTATCACTTCAAAGTATATGCTACCTTTGATGACCTGTATTGTAATGTCTCTATGTGTGTTTTCTGTTCAGTTTTTTATTGATTTACTTTCAGAGGTGTCAGGAAGGTAGTGATAACAGCAGAGTTTAAAGACCTCCATTATGGCGAGCTTACTGGCAAGGGGTACTTAATCAGGCAGGATGGGGTACTGAGCTCTGTATCGAATAGATCCACGGTAGGATGGCTTGTGGACAGCCTGCCCATCACCAGCAGAGGCCCTTAAGTAGGCAGCTACTAACCAATTAAGGGTTTTATCTTGCAACCCCTGACATTCGCCCAGCAGCAGGCTTGGTGGGTGGGCTGGGGGTTTGCTCACCATGTAGTGAGCACAACAAGCAAATCCCATTGGAGATTCATGTGAGTTTCCAGTTGGTTCCTTGGTCAAGTGACCCAGTAGTGTGTGTGTGTGTGTGTGTGTGTGTGTGCTTGGGTGGAAGCTGAAAGTCATTCCACTGCCCCTGTCATCAACCACCCCAACCCGCAGTTCTCCATCCACAGTGACCATCCACACTCCCACCGCCAAACCATCCCACCCCACGCCCAATGATTCTTGTCTTCAAGTGGATACACTGACAGCCACCCCTTCGTTCTGAGCAAGGAAGAGCTGGCAGCTCTCGATGTGAGGGACCTCTGCCCACAGGGACCATGATTGTGGGGAAAGTTTAGCACTGTGGAGCTAGCTATCTGACTGACACGAACGTGCAGGCCATCCAAGAGAAAGGTGACTCGGCGGTTCCTAATGGCTCTCTAGACAGCAAGTGTAACTCCTCACTATCCCTCTCCTGCACTAAATTCCAGCCATCCAGCATGTTCTGCATCATTGAAGTCTAATGGCATTCACACAGTAGGGTTTATAACTGGGCATCACTATCCCAGCTTTATTGAGGAATAAATTAGTGGACAATTGGACAATTTTCTTGTCAATCTGTATTATATAACGTTAACAGTTTCTGGTTGAAGAACCAAGGCTTTCTGGAGCAAAACTGCGTTCAGTTTAGTGGTATAATGGTTAGCAACCTGTGTACAGGGAGACTGCTGTTCAATTGAGGAAATTAGCAATTATAGCAGCAGCTAAAACAATCAAAGCTACAAAAGATTGTAAGATTGCCATTATATGCTGAAAAATGTTGATCTTGATAGTTTAATTTTTAAAATCTCTAGTTAAAGGCTGAATTCTTTAAACTCCTTCCAGAAATTCTAGTGTGTTTAAATGGGGCAGTTCAGTTTTTTAAAGTCATGAATTTCTGATGAAATGTTAACCCATTCTTTGTTGTATGGATAATCACCATCTCATGGAGTTTTAATTACTGTATGGATTAAGGTGGATTCTTTTTAACCTAGTAAAAATATTGAGTTTTTTTCCAGACAGTTGACCAATTCACATGGGATTGCTTGTGACCTGTATGGTTAAAAAGGGTTGAATGCTTCTGCTGAGAACAGTCGTACATTAATTAAGCAATAATGGCTGCACACGTGTACTGTCTCGCCAAACTGAGCATAGGCTGAATGATTAAGGGACTAGACCAAAGGTCAAGTCTGTCAGTCTCTATGCTACCCACCCAATGACAGGGCAGTTGACGTGCATAGTTGCTGTATCTATTCTGTCACATTTTAAAGATTCTGATTTGTACTGCAGCTCCACTTTCTTTAGTTCAGCCTTTTCTTTCATATTTTGTGGTCCTGATTGCATTTATGCCTTGCTCCTACTGACCTGTGATTAAATCCTATTTGCTAACATGGCACAACAAATCCAATTTGGTTTCCCTGACCAACAGTAGTCCAGTTGTGCACTTTAAGAATAAGTGTAGAGTTAGTATTTCTACGTCTGTATTATTTTGTGGAAAATAGTGGGACTTAGAAAAGTAATTTATTGGCAAACATTGAGAGACACAGTATGGTAACCAGATTTTCAAAAGTCATGGGAGAGCAGAGCTCTGTGATTAGATGATTTGTTGGGGGACCAATGGCAGGAGTCTGGAACAAGACCAAATGAAGGTGGATCATCATGTGATAATCTCCTGGAATATGTCCACCCAGCATTAGGAATCCTGTTTAATAGATCGATTCAAATGCATCATCAGCAATAGAGCCATGATTGGAGTGTGAAGCATTGGGAGAGCAGTGGGAAGAGTGTTGAAGGGGTGCATACAGGTCTTGCAGCATGCAGAGCAATTTGATAGGCGCTTACAGTAAGAAACATTTCACACAGATTCCAGACCCACTTTATATTTGATGAAAGGGGAAAGGTGAAAGATGGAGATTTGTGCTAATGTTAGAAAATTGTCATGGCACTGAGACATTTCATGAAAAACTGGGACTGTCGAGTCAAAACAACCAGATGTCTGGTCACCCTAACTCTCAGCTCTGTCTTCCAAATATCATTTGTTAGATCATTTTCTGTCTCAGTTCAACTGTATTTATAACTTTTTGTGGGGATAATAATAAACTAAACTAATTTTTTTTGTCAGTATTGCTGATGAAAAGCATAACATGAGGTTATATCCGTGTCATTTGTGTTACTGCTGGGCTAAGTGTGACTCATTGGTTTCGATATTGTGTCTTGCGGGATACATTTGCCTGTAGAAACAATTGTCTGGTAAAATTCCCCAGCTTCTGCTGAGTTAGCTCTCCTCAGTTGGAGTATTGATAGGGGTGTTATGATTAGCTTTGGTAGCCCCCGAATAAAGGATAGAAGCTCAGCTCTCACTCTGATCATTATTTGGACACTTCCTGTTAGTTAATGCCCAATTATGATGCAGAAGCATGATTATTACTGGTGGAACAGTTAACATTTTTGGAGCAAAGAAACGAAAAGCAGTTGTAATCTTCACTTTTCTTTTCACATGGAATTTTTTTCCTCCTGCCTTTGAACAAATTTTTAGGTTTCCCCCTCCTATTACATTACAAATGGTTGTATCTACAATCATGCCCTTACAGTTGGCAACAGTTGTGCACATTCAAAATTTTATGTTTACTTCAGGAATTTGTATCTCAGTTTTGCGAACGTACCACGAGTGTTGTATCTCAGAAATGAACAATAAAATAATTTCTTGTGTTGTAATTCAATTCTTGATCAAGCCTATAGTTAACTGAACACAGAATTTATATTTGATAATGTAAATGACCATTAATTACATGCGCACTGCTAATGGCATGGGAAATGTAAAGGTTTGAATGCTTGCTGATCTGAGTTCTGAAATGAGCTGATAATCCGTCCTGTCATCTGTGTGTGTCAATAGCTGCTGTTACTCTCTGATGAAATAAACCTCTGAGGTCCTCTGTTGCTATCGGCTGACAATGTGCTTCCTAACATTGGGATGTGGATGCAGAGTGGGTCAGAGAAGTTTGCAGTTCCTCGATCAGAACAATCACCTGAAGAAGCAGTGCACAATCTATAGCCATAGGGTCCACTTTTAACTCCTGGGCCTTCATAATCCAGCCTTTCAAGCACAAGAAACTCTTCGGTTTCCTTTGCACTTGTGGTTTGTTTTTATTGGCTTCCCTTATTTAAAATACTAGGTTCTGTGTGTTTTAGAAGATGTTTTACCAATGTGCCTCATTGGTGAATCAATTAACCTTAAATAGGAACATATGCAATGGCCATTGGGAATAGCCTGAGGGCATGAATTCTGTACACCAACACCACCCCCCCACCCCAACCAACCCACCAATCGTGGCAACAGGGGAAAGTAAATCTCCATCTCTGCAAATTAATGCTCGTTGTGATGGCTGATGGGAGACTTTCTTTGTTCACCATCTATTGAGACAATTATGTGGACAATTGATGGACGGCCTTCAAGTTCCCCAGTTTGAGGACATTTGGAGGTAGAGATGGCAAGCGAGGTGGGGTTGGTCTCTTAAAAGACCCCCTTCCCTTGTCCCATGTCTCTGCCAGCCTGACCACCCTCTTCCAGTGACTCCCACCCCACAAGAAGAAGAAACTTACCTTCCCGCTGATGGATCCCTGGATGCCTGGACAGCCTGACGTCATGAGGCCGAAGCTAACAGTCTCTGATTGGTTCACAGTTTCTGATGACTGGGGATGCCAGCATTGACGTGTGTGATTTATCGAGGTTCCTTTGGGGCAGCTTTTGCAACATCTCCCTTCCTGGGATCAGCGAGCAGGGATAAGATTGTTCCTTGGGGCAACATCGGCGGAGTCTTGCGCCCCAGGATTCCAGCCACCCGATGTTCAGTAGCAGCTGCCAGCCCTGTATTCCAACGGCTGGCACGGTTGTCTTGCAGCAATACTGTTTTTCCTGAACCCAGAGCTGGGAAATGAACTAAGATGGACTTTGTTTTCATGTTTAAAAACTTTTTTTTATCTATTCCTTCTGTGATTGATATAAGCACTGTGGTTTGGCAACTTGGACAATTTTCACCCTTTTTTGTAAAACATTTACGCGTGATATTAAATGGCTGTTCTATTCTACCCTCTCTCTGCCTGTCAGATCTTATTGAGCTGATTGGCAGGCATTACAGTGAGTTTGCACTTTGATGGGGTAGTGTGTTAGTTGCATACACACACTCCCACACTTAGAGTCATACAGTCATAGAGATATACAGCACGGAAACAGAACCTTCCATTCAACTCATCCATCTCGACCAGATATCCTAAATAAATCTAGTCCCATGTGCCAGCATTTGGCCCATATCCCTCTCAACCCTTCCTATTCACATACCCATCCAGATGCCTTTTAACTGTTGTAATTGTACCAGTCTCCACCACTTCATCTGGAAGCTCATTCCACACACACACCACCCTCTGCATGAAAAAGTTTCCCCTAAGGTCCCTTTTATATCTTTCCCATCTCACCTTAAACCTATGCCCTCTAGTTTTGGACTCCCCCATCCCAGGGAAAAGACCTTGGTCTGTTTACCCAATCCATGCCCCTCATGACTTTTTTTCACTCCCTCAGCCTACGACGCTCCAGGGAAAATAGCCCTAGTCTATTCAGCCTCTCCCTATACTCAAACCCTCCAACCCTGGCAACTTGCTTGTAAATCTTTTCTGAACCCTTTCAAGTTTCACAACATCCTTCCTATAGCAGAGAGACCAGAACTGCACATACTATTCCAAAAGTGGCCTCACCAATGTCCTGTACAGTCACAGCAAGAGTTTTTTTTAATAAGAAGATTCTACCTGTGATATATTTCCCACATTACAATGATATCACTCAAAATTACTTGGTGTGAAGTGGTCTGAGACATCCTGAGATCATGCAAGGTGCCATATAAATGCATTTTATTTCTTTATATGCGAAACAATGACTGCATCGATTTAAATATTCTGTGTACACTTTGACAGTAAGTTCTGCGACTTATAAATGACTAACATCAGAGAATAATGCATGAAAGAGATAACAGGTTATCACGATAGGAAGGAAAATTTCTCAATATAATGAAATATAACTGAATCCTGATTAAACTCGTAAGTAGGAGATAGTAAGGACTGCAGATGCTGGAAGGCAATAAAATGTGGAGCTGGAGGGGCACAGCAGGTCAGGCAGCATCAGAGGAGCAGCAAAGTCGATGCTTCAGGTCTGGACCCTTCAAGTCTGGGAAGGGGGAAGGGAGCTTAGAAACAAATAAGGTGGGTGGGTCTGGAGGAAGTTAAGTGGGATGGTGAGAGGTGCATGCAGGTAGGGGGTTGTAGAGATTGGTCAGTGGGAAGGGTGAAGCAGATAGGTGAGAAGGAAGATGTACAGGTTGTGTCAGGTCAAGGAGGCGGGGATAAGATAAAGGACTTGTCATGGGATGAGGCTGGGGGTGAGGAGATTTTGAAGCTGGTAAACTCTATATTGAGGCCATTGGGCTGTAAGCTCCCAAGGAAGAATATAGGGTGTTGCTCCTCCAGTTTACGTGTGGCCTCATTTTGACAGTGGAGGAGGCCAACGATGGACACGTCACCATGGGAGTGGGAGGGGAAGTTGAAATGGCTGGCAGCTGGAAAATGATGTTGATTGGAGAGAATCGAGCGCAGATGCTCCATGAATCAGTCCCCAAGTCTGCGCTTGGTCTTCCTGATATAGAGGAGACCACATCGGGAGCAACGGATGCACTAGACCAGGTTAGAGGACATACAGATGAATCTCTGACGGATATGGAATGATTGTTTGGGGCCTTGGTCAGAGGTGAGAGGGGATGTGTAAGGGCAGGTATAGCACCTCTTGCGGTTGCAGGGAAATGGATGTAGTGGAAAGGTTGGTGGGAAGTGTAGAGCTGACGAGGAAGTCATGGAATGAGCTGTCCCTATGGAAAGCTGATAAGGATAGGGAAGTAAATATCTTTTTGGTGATGGGGTCAGATTGCAGGTGGTGAAAATAGTGGAGGATGACGCATTGGATTTGGAGATTGTGGGGTGGTATGTGAGGACCAGGGGGATTCTATCATTGTTGTTGTTGGGGGGGACAGGGTTTAAGAGGGGAGGTGCTTGAAATGCAGGAGATGCGATTGAGGGCATTCTGAATCATGGAAGAGGGGAAATTATGGTCCTTGTCATAGGATGACATCTGGGATGTCTGATAGGGGAACATTACATGCTGGCAGCAGATACGACGGAGGCAGAGGACTTGGGAGTGTGGGATCACATTTTTGCAAGACTGTGGGTGAGAGGAGGTGTGGTTGAGGTACCTGTGGGAGTCAGTAGTTTGAAATAGATGTCAGTGCTAAGTCGGTTGCAGGAGATGGGGACAGGGAGGTCCAGGAAGGGAGGGAGATGTCAGAGATGGCCCAGGTGAATTTGAAGTCAGGGTGAAAGGTGTCGGTGAAATGGATGAACTGTTCAAGCTCCTCATGGGAGCACGAGGCAGCACTAGTTCAGTCATCAATGTAGCAGAGGAAGAGGTAAGGGATGATGCCAGTGTATTTGCAGAAGAGGGACTGTTCCACGTATCCTATGAAGAGGCAGGCATAGCTCGGACCCACACAGGTGCCTGCAGCCACCCCCTTAGTTTGTAGGAAGTGGGAGGAGTCAAAGGAAAAATTGTTGCGGGGGAGGACTAGTTCCGTCAAGTGGATGAAAGTGTCAGTGGAACGGGACTGGTTGGGCCTGTAGGAGAGAAAGAAACAGAGGGCTTTTAGGCCCGCCTCATGAGGGATACAGGTGGGGAGAGACTGAATGTCCATGGTGAAGATGAGGTGTTGCGGGCCAGGAAATTGAAAGTTTTGGAAAAGGTGGAGGGCGTGGCTTGTGTCCCAAACATAGTTGGGGAGTTCCTGGACCAGAGGGGAAAGCTCAGAGTCGAGGTAGGAGGAGATGAGTTCACTGGGGCAGGAGCAGGCAGAGACAGTGGGTTGACTGGAGCAGTCAGGTTTATGAATTTTGGGTCGGAGACAGAGACGGGCAGTGCAGGGTTGGGAAACTGTCAAGTTGGAGGCTACAGACAGGAGATCTCCTGAGGTGATGAGGTTATTGATGGTCTGGGAGATGCTGGTTTGGTGATTGGGGTGGGGTCATAATCGAGGGGATGGTAGGAAGAGGTGTCAGAGAGTTGGCGCCTGGCCTCAACAACGCAGAAGTCAGTGCGCCATACAACTACGACACCTGCCTTATCAGTGGGTTTAATGGTGAGGTTGGGTTTGGAGCAGAGGGAGCAGTGGGCTGCACGTTACGATGGGGAGAGGTCGGAGTAGGTGAGAGGGGTAGAGAGATTCAGGCGATTGATGTCACGGTGGCAGTTTGAAATGAAGAGATCAAGGGAGAGTAGGAGCCCGGCGGGTGGTGACCAGCATTATGGCATAAAAACCAAAAGAACTATATAGGCAAAGAAAAAGAGACAGACTATATAGTGGCCAAGAGCACTGGGAAATCAGAAGATTGGGAAGGGTACAAGAACAAACGGAGGATAACGAAGAGAGAAATAAGGAAGGAGAAGATCAAATATGAAGGTAGGCTAGCCAGTAATATTAGAAATGATAGTAAAAGTTTCTTTCAATATATAAGAAACAAACGAGAGGCAAAAGTAGACATTGGGCTGTTCCAAATTGATGCTGGAAGGCTAGTGATGGGAGATAAGGAAATAGCTAAAGAACTTAATAAGTATTTTGCGTCAGTCTTCACAGTGGAAGACATGAGTAATATCCCAACAATTAAGGAGAGTCGGGGGCAGAGTTGAGTATGGTAGGCATTACAAAAGAGAAAGTGCTAGAAAAGCTGAAAGGTCTAAAAATTGATAAATCTCCTGGCCCCGATGGGCTACATCCTAGAGTTCTGAGGGAGGTGGCTGAGGAAATAGTGGAGGCGTTGGTTGTGATCTTTCAAAAGTCACTGGAGTCAGGGGAAGTCCCAGATGATTGGAAAATCGCTGTTGTAACCCCCTTGTTTAAGAAAGGATCAAGACAAAAGATGGAAAATTATAGGCTGATTAGCCTAACCTCGGTTGTTGGTAAAATTCTAGAATCTATCGTTAAGGATGAGATTTCTAAATTCTTGGAAGTGCAGGATCGGATTAGAACAAGTCGGCATGGATTTAGTAAGGGGAGGTCATGTCTGACAAACCTGTTAGAATTCTTTGAAGAGGTAACAAGTAGGTTAGACCAGGGAAACCAGGAATGTTATCTATCTAGACTTCCAAAAGGCCTTTGATAAAGTGCCTCATGGGAGGCTGCTGAGTAAGGTGAGGGCCCATGGTGTTCGAGGTGAGTTACTGGCATGGATTGAGGATTGGCTGTCTGACAGAAGGCAGAGAGTTGGGATAAAAGGCTCTTTTTCGGAATGGCAACCAGTGACAAGTGGTGTCCCGCAGGGTTCAGTGTTGGGGCCGCAGCTGTTCACTTTATATATTAATGATCTGGATGAGGGGACTGGGGGCATTCTGGCGAAGTTTGACGATGATACGAAGTTGGGTGGACAGGCAGGTAGTACGGAGGAGATGAGGAGGCTGCAGAATGATTTAGACAGTTTAGGAGAGTGGTCCAGAAATGGCTGATGAAATTCAACGTGAGCAAATGCGTGGTCTTGCACTTTGGAAAAAAGAATACAGGCATGGACTATTTTCTGAATGGTGAGAAAATTCATAAAGCCGAAGTACAAAGGGATCTGGGAGTGCTAGTACAGGATTCTCTAAAGGTTAACTTGCAGGTTGAGTCCATGATTAAGAAAGCAAATGGAATGTTGTCATTTATCTCAAGAAGTTTGGAATATAAAAGCAGCGATGTACTTCTGAGACATTATAAAGCTCTAGTTAGGCCCCATTTAGAATACTGTGTCCAATTTTGGGCCCCACACCTCAGGAAGGACATACTGGCACTGGAGCATGTCCAGCGGAGAGTCACACGGATGATCCCTGGAATGGTCGGCCTAACATACGATGAACGGCTGAGGATCCTGGGATTGTATTCATTAGAGTTTAGAAGGTTGAGGGGAGATCTAATAGAAACTTAAAAGATAATGCATGGCTTAGAAAGGGAGGACGCTGGGAAGTTGTTTCCGTTAGGTGGGGATACTAGGACCCGTGGGCACAGCCTTAGAATTAGAGGGGGTCAATTTAGAACGGAAATGAGGAGACATTTCTTCAGCCAGAGAGTGGTGGGCCTGTGGAATTCATTGCCACGGAGCGCAGTGGAGGCAGGGACGTTGAATGTCTTCAAGACAGAGATTGATAAATTCTTGAACCCGCAAGGAATCAAGGGCTACGGGGAGAGTGCGGGTAAGTGGAGTTGAAATGCCCATCAGCCATGATTAAATGGCGGAGTGGACTCGATGGGCCAAATGGCCTTACTTCCACTCTTATGTCTTCTGGTCTTATGGTCTTAACTGCGGATGCTGTAGATCAGGAACAAAAACAGAAGTTGCTGGAAAAGCTCAGCAGGTCTGGCAGCATCTGTGAAGAGAAAATCAGAGTTAACAGTTCAAGTCCAGTGACCCAGCATTATGGGGTTTGTTGGAGGTGGGAGAAGGGGTCTGCAGAGGGTGTGTTGGACTCCCATTCAAAGAAATGGGCTCAGAGGCAGGGGTGGCAAAAACAAAGACTTCAACATCAATTAACTCACCAAAATAAAATGTAGCTGGCTCAGGATTATACTTAGACCAGAATTCCTACAAACTGCAGGTTAGAAGAAATGGCAATCTGCACATCTTCTATGGAGGTCCATTTAATCAGACATTCAGTAATTCAGTTCAAACAGAATAAAGGCACTGAACAGGAATGTACAGAAGGGATTGCAATTCTGAAATGCATCACTGGATGAAATTTGGCAGTTGATTTGCTTCATAAAAATCTGAATGTCGGGAGGATAGTTTTGTGTTTAGTTCAGGAATTTATATTTAAATGTTCCATATGTATCACAAACGTTATGCCTCAGAACTGAATGAAAAATCGTTTCTCGTATTGGAACTTGCTACTTTATCAAGCCAACAATTAATCCACAGTAAACTGCACACATTATTTGTATTTTCTAAATGTAATGAATTATTGTTATCAATCATGAACAACTATAACTTGAGTATATTGAATAATATGCTGCTCTGCCAGGTGTTATCCCGTAGTGTTTCTGGTAATAATTAAAGGCTTGTAAACCTTAACACTGCTTTCAGTGCGAGATCCTGCTATTGATGTCCAACACCTTTCTCTCCATGCATACTCTTTCTCCTTTTAAACACTGTTTGCTTGTTTGTTGAGTATTGATCTCAGCTGATGGGCCTGGTATTGAGGTGTAAATGGCCTTTCTACAAATTGTCATCACCCTGTGAGATTGCCAGCTTTGTAATGTGATCCCACAGAGACAACCTACCTCGGATGTAATACACATGAATGGGATTATTATGTTACATACTGTGGTGTGAAGGCATCTGATGGCTGTTATTGGTCTATTCACTTCTTTTCCCCTCTGCTTCAAATTGTTATCTTTAATTTAGAGATAAACTAGTCCCTTAGGAGCAATAAAATAAACAGTATGAGTATTTCAGTGAAATTCTCTTAAAAGGACTGAACTCCACCGGATGCCAAAAGTATACATTTAGCACTTGTAACTTGAGAATACATGATCATTTTTTTGTAATACAACAAGTTATTTGCATGAAATTGTGGCATATCATAATGTTTAATATGTAGAAGTTTTGAGCAGGTGTACTGAAGCAGTTTTTATTAATTTCAAGTTTTCTTTAACTTTGTATTAACCCACGGAACCCATTACTCTTCTTGTTCATTCAGTAGTGTTTATCAATCTTTGGAGCGATGTTCCTTTAAGAGATCAACATGCAAAAAGATGAGTACCCAGATGTCACATGACCATAGACTGCAGGTTCGCTGCTCTACAGCACTTAAGGCACAGGCTGCACTGAAGATTACTTGGTACTGTATATATTCATTTAACTATAAACAAACCCACTGGAGATCCTCAAATAAAAAGAACCCATCTATTTCATTTGTGTTACATTTAGATAACATAAGAATATTATTCCATGGTGCACAGCTGGGAATATTTTCCTTTAGGCAAAGAACAAATCCAGTACTATAAGGTGAACAAAAGTCCAGAAGTTTCCACAATCATAACATTTCCTTGTGAACTGTAAGTATCCCCAAGTTGGCCAGGGTTTGTGCAATGTTATTACCAAAACGCAATTGCCACTACTTAAGAATCCAAACTCTGAAATGATTGATATTAATAACAACTAACACACGTTGCATCATACCTCCGCCAAAGAACAAAAGATGCATCTTCATTACCAATCAAAAAAATCTTAACCTTATCTCTTCACAATGTTAATAATTGTATGAAAAATGTCAGTATGTTACTATGAGTTACACAGTAACCATATTGCACGTAGGTCCATAGAAATACAGCACTTATTTTCCTTCAGCTGTGCTCTTGATAACATATCCACTACATTTTCATTTCTAAGTAAATGTATGATTTTCAAATTGTATGTCAGACAATTAAGCTCCACTGAAACAATTTTACTCTCTTCTCCTGGACTTTTTTTTTGTAAAAGGAATCAAAGGGTTGTGGACCATATGAATAACAGTTTCTTCCAAATTGTAGGTGATGTAAATCTCAATGATTTAATGCCAACACAAGACTCAACGTCTCCTTCTTAACTGCAGAATATTTTTGTTGGCATACAGTCAGTTTCTTTAAAAAAATAACTGGCAGTCATTTGATTCCCATCTCATCATCTTGGATTAAAACAGCTCTCACACTGATGAAGCTGGCATCAACAGCCAGTTTTGAATGACTTCTTGTAATTTGGTGCAGCTAAAGTGTTGTAGTTGCCAGCACATCTTTAAGTTTTCAAAGGTGCTTAGACGCTTTTACATCTATTCAACTTTTCGGCTTCTTTTTCAATGAGGCCGTTCAAGGTGCAACAATCGTGTTGAAGTTCAAAACAAACTTGGGACAGAATCCAATCATGCCAATGCAATGTCAAATTTAATGTTGCAGCCTAGGCATTAGACAATCCAAACTAGTCCAGACTTTGAGATAACACAGTGCAGAGCTGGATGAACACAGCAGGCCAAACAGCATCAGAAGAGCAGGAAAGCTGACGTTTCGGGTCTAGACCCTTCTTCAGAAATGGGGAGGGGAAGGGGATTCTAAAATAAATAGGGAGAGAGGGGGAGGAGGATAGAAGATGTATAAGGGAGAAGATAGGTGGAGAGGAGACAGACAGGTCAAAGAGGCGGGGTTGGAGCCAGTAAAGGTGAATGCAGATGGGCAGTAAGGGAGGGGATAGGTCGGTCCAGGGAGGATGGACAGGTCAAGGAGGTGGGATGAGGTTAGTGGGTAGGAGATGGGGTGGGGCTTGAGGTGTGGGGAATGGTTAGGGAGGCAGGGACGAGCTGGGCTCGTTTTGGGATGCGGTCGGGGGAAGGGAGATTTTGAAGCTTGTGAAGTCCACATTGATACCCTTGGGCTGCAGGATTCCCAAGCGAAATATGAGATGCTGTTCCTGCAGCTTTCGGGTGGGATCATTGTGGCAATGCAGGAGGCCCAGGATGGACATGTCGTCCAAGGAGTGGGAGGGGTAGTTGAAATGGTTCGTGACTAGGAGGTGTAGTTGTTTGTTGTGAACTGAGCGTAGGTGTTATTTTGATGTGGAAGGTCTTCTTAGGGCCTGGAATGGGGGTAAGGGAGGAGGTGTAGGGGTAGGTGTAGGACTTCCTGCGACTGCAGGAAAAAGTGCTGGGGGTGGTGGGGCTGGAGGAAAGTGTGGAGCGGACAAGTGAGTAACGGAAAGAGTGGTCCCTCCGGAAGGCAGATAAGGGTGGGGAGGGAAAAATGTCTTTAGTGGTGGGGTCGGATTGCAGATGGCTGCAATCATTCTCCTGTCCTATTCCCACAAACTCATTTATGATGCGTTAGATTCAGAGGTTGGTGGGGTGGTACGTGAGGATGAGGGGGATTCAGTTTTGGTTGTTATTGCGGGTAGGGGGTGTGAGGGATGAGTTGCGGGAAATGCGAGAGACACGGTTGAAGGCATTCTCGACCACTGAGGGAGGGATGTTGCAGTCCTTGAAAAACGAGGACTTTCACCTCTCAAATTTCTACTTGCCCTTGTCCCACAGTGTGGGTGAAATAAGTAATCTGTGCCTTGGCAAATTCACCGTTAACCAAATTTAAAAGCAAATTGGATATTTTTAAAGCTGAACACAGAGTTCGGTTAAGTGGTGTAAATGTTATTTTCAGACTTTGCTAAAATGTCCAAACAGCCAATTTAAATGCTACAGTTACATCGTCCTTCAATGACTCTATAGCTTAATTGTTGGAGCATGACTAGTGCATTTGACATTCCAAATGCCATGGTTTTGCATTAATAAAATCTATCTGGCATAGCAAAGTTAATATTCTTTCAGCTCTATCCCGGTCACCACCCATTTCAACTCCCCACCTCACTCCCCTTCCATCATGTCCGTCTAAAGCCTCATCCAGTGTTGTGGTGATTCAGAACGCAAATTTGAAGAACAGCACCTTATCTTCCGCCTGGGCACCCGACAGCCCGCAGGATTTAACATTAAGTTCCCCAATTTCAAATAACCGTCCCACTCATCCCCCGGCTTCCCTTCCACCCCACCTCCTCCCTTCCATTCCATCTTCTGACCCTCGCTTTCAGCCACCAACTGGAATCATCCCTCTCTTTGACCAACGTGAATGTACCCAGCACCAGTGTCCACCTATCACCACCATTCTGTTTCCATCCCTTCCCCCGCCGTCTCTTTATCTGCAGCTCCCCCCTACTTCCGCATCCAGTCCTGAAGAACGGTAATACCTGAAATGTTGACTGCTCTTTTCTTCCAGATGCTGCCTGGCCTGCAATGTTTGTCCAGCCTCCTGTTTGTCTACCTTGTCAATATACTATTCTAGCAAGTCATTTTTTGTGACAAATCAAGCATGCCCAATTCAGTCAATACAATGCTCTGTTCTTTGAATAGAATAGAAATCCGCTTCTTTATCACATTGTTTTTGTGATAATCAATACTGAATTTTTTCTATCGATTTGGTTTTAGCACAATCTCAATAGGTGAGCTTTAGCTACTATGACTCATGCAATAATGTCATTTTCTGTCATTAATTTATCATATTTTCTTACTTGAGCTTATCTGTATGGATTGAGTCTGTACAGGTATTGCTCTATAGGTACAACTTCCTCCATAATAACACTACGAACAGCCGCAATCATTCTCCTGTCCTATTCCCACAAACTCATTTATAATTCTGTAATAGCCTTTGCAAGTTACTTTGATAGCTTTCTGTAAGATAAAAAATGATGCCATCTAACCTTTCAAAACCTCTATGTTCTAATCTGATTTTTAGAGGGTTAATTTTGACATTTTCAATTTCTCATTCACACTGTATTTGCCTTTCCATTTCACTTCCTACTTTACTCATTACGAGATGTGCACTTTTCTTCTGACTATTGCCAATGCCATAACATCTTTTCAACAAGCTAATATGACACACAAGCTGATATTTTCTCTTGTCTAGAGTACTCACGACATACTTCACACATTGAGTTTCTTTTCGTTTCAATGAAGTCCAGTGAACCTTGCTTTTACTGGTTCCTTAGAGGTATATTATAACACTGATACCTTTGTCCAGCAATAGGATATAGAACTTTAATGTTTTTAATCTGCTCTAGTTTCCATTGTTTGTTGAACACCCTTCAAGTACTTTTGTGGCTACTCATATACTTTGGTCAGTTTCTCTCTGAAACTCAAACATAGGCTCAAAGTGTAATCTCTGAGCTTTGGTTTATCAATTTTTCTTTAATCATTTTAATTGTTTTTCTCACCTTATGTCCATATATTAGTTCAAACAGATTAAATCCCGTGGACTAATTTGGAGCATCCCCAGTGGCAAACAAAATCAAAGAAACTCCCTCATTCAAGTCATTTGGACATTCTTGACAATAAGCTTTAATGGTAGCCATCAATGTTTGATGCCATCTTTCCATTGCACATTGGAATTGTGAGTGACAAGCATAAGATGTAGATTGTGATATTGTAGTTGTTCTAGTCAAACTAGTCTTCACTTCCATCATAAAAATAATCACCTGCAGTACAAAATCTTTTGGGCTTTCTTGAGTTAACAGAAGGTTGAGTTTATTAGCTACTAAAAGAGAAAATAAATAGTAACATAGCACAAAAATGATAAAGTAAAAGCGAGGCCAAAATAAGCCGCGAGTTAAAAAGATATACATATCAATCTCTGGCTCATTCAAAGAGAATGAATAGCTGAGCAGTCAATTTTCAAATCCTTGGCTTTGCAAGTTAGCTGAGATTCTTTTGTCCAATTTTCTTTTGAACTGGCTTGTTGGCTGACTTCCAGTACTCAGAGCAAGAAAAGACCTTTAACTGCAATGTGGTGGTAACTAACAGATGATTCTTTGATTGAATTTCACACACACTAGTGCTCGAACCCAGGCAAGCATACATATGTACTTCAGCCCATTAGCGCACATGAGCACCTCAGTCCATTGGTACACACAGACAAGGGCTGAAACTCAATTTAACACCAGTCCCTGCATATTCGTAAAACGGGAGAACCCAACATGTCTCTTGCCCAGACTGCTATCTTTTCTCCTACCATGTTCCAAGTCTGACTTAGTCCCAAGAGATTACAGCTCAGTTTGTAGTACATTTCTCCCTTTGAAAATTCATGATACTTTCAGGTGTGACATTCCAGTGTTATTCTTCAGACAGCCATTGATTTTATATCCACGATAATTTTCTGCTGTATCCCCTCTTTTTAACACAGATGTTGCAATTAAAAGTTCAATATATCTGGAGATGATTAAGATTGTTATCTGTGGTTATGATAAAATCAATCTATTGCATTCTGGTCATTTGGCAACCAGCTTCAATCAGAAACAGTTAACAACACACAACTGAAGGCACTGTGGACAGGTATCATTGAAAAATGTCTTGACAATAAAAGAGTGCTAGACACTGATGCTTTTGAATTTATAGAACTGAGTTTGGTATCTTGAAAGGCATTATCTTCAAAAGAAAACAAGTATTTGTGCCCAAAGCCCTCCTCCAAAATGTATAATCACAACTATACCAGGAGTAGGAGGTATGCATGTAGAGGGGATGAGATGACTAACACATGAAACAGTCCACGGTTTAGGGATTCCTGGTGATTTTAAAGTTAGTGAGGATGTGCAAAGGCAGTCCAGAGCCACTAGCTACAGCAACATAGAGGACATCTGACCTCTGAAACTGCTGTATGCTGCCAGGCTTATTGACCTTCTACACAATCTATTCCAAACATTCACAATTGCATGATCTTCTCATTAATTTTCCAATTACTGAGCATCATTCCATATACCCTTTATGTTATTCGCAGGCTCTCAGTAAATCACTCTTCGTAGTTCAATGCATCAATACATGCAGGGATTTTGAATACTTCGATAAGACACTGTTTTCTCCAGTTAAACAAACTCAGATTTTACTGTCTCTATCTGTAGCTGAGGTGATGATATCAGCTGTTAGATCGGAAGCTCTTTGCTGACTGAACCTTTCCATTGAATATGCTGAGCAAAACCCAAACATATGGCTGAGTTTAACACTGAAGGATCAGATGGGAATCCCGCCCACCCATCTGTAAAATGCAGCCTCATGAAGATAGATTGAAAGCATCACGCCATGGTATTGGTGGGCCAAAGGGTCACAATGTTGCAAGCCCACTGCTGTTTTCAGTTTAATGCTGAACCTATTGAGCTTCATTAAAATAAAAATAATGTCCCAACATTTTAGGCGATCAATTAAATTTGCTTCTGTGAGCAGGTTGCATGGGTGGGCAGTAGAGACTGCAGCAGCAATTTATCATGATACTTGGTTTTCTAAGCAATATTTTAGAAAATGCCACCATGAGTGAGTGTACTAGAGGGAAGACTGTTTAGGATAGAGAATCTGGATCTGACAATCTTGACCTGGCCTGCTCCATTGTGGAGCTAACAGTGACCAATTCCTCCACAATTTTCATTGAGTTGGCCCAGGCTTTTAAAAGAATTACATTTTTAAAAGTTTAATTCATTCATGGGATGAGGGCACCACTGGCCAGGCCAGCATTTATTGTCCATCTCTAATTGCCCAGAGAGCAGTTAAGACTCAACCATGCTCCCCCTCCCACTCCCTGGACGACATGTCCATCCTGGGCCTCCTCCAGTGTCACAACGATGTCACCCGAAAACTGAAGGAAAAGTACCTCATATTCCGCCTTGGAATCTCACAACCCAATGGTCTCAATGTGGACTTTACAAGCTTCAAAATCTCCCCACCCCCGACTTCATTCCAAGACAAGCACCCCACCCCCATCCCCACCTCCTTGACCTGTCTGTCTTCCCTCCCACCTATCTGCCCCTCCGTCCTCACTGACCATCCCCCATCCCAACTCCCTACCTGCACTCACCTTTACTTGCTTCATCCCCACCTCCTTGACCTGTCCGTCTTCTCTCCACCTATCTGCTCCACTATCCACCTTCTATCACCACGCCGCCCACCCCCCCCCAATTATTTCAGAGCCCCCTTCCCTCCCCAATTTCTGAAGAAGGGTCCAGACCCAAAACGTCAGTTTTCTTGCCCCTCTGATGCTGCCTGGCCTGCTGTGTTCCTCCAGCTCCACACCTTGTTATCTCAGACTCCAGCATCGGAATTTGCTACTATCTCCTTGTAGTGGGTTTGGAGTCACATCTAAGCTAGACAAGGAAAGGATGACAGTTTCCTTTGCTAAAGGGCATTAATGAACCAGATGGGTTTTTCTGGTTTCATGGTGATCGTTGGATTTAAAAATATAGAGATTTAATTGAATTCAAATTCCCAATCCATCTACCATTGCAAGATTCAAAGCTGGATTCTCAGAACATTATCTGGATTAAACCTGCTCCCTCCAAGTCACACTGAAGCATCTTTGCATCCTCCTGGCAACTCACCCTGTCACCTAACTTTGTGTCTTTTGGAGATATTACATTTCGTTCCCTGAACTAAATCATTAATTTATTTTAGGAACAGCCAGAATCCTAGCACTGGTCCCTGTGGCACTCCACTAGTCATTACCCGCCATGCGGAAAAAGACCTGTTTATTGCGACTCTTTGTTTCCTGTGTGCTAACCAATTTTCTATCCATCTTGTCCCCAGTGTCATTGTCCCCAGTCCCATCTGCTTTAACTTTTACACGCTAATCGCTCATGTGGGACTTGATTGAAAGTCTTCTGTGAGTCCAAATAAACCACCTCCATTGGGTCCCTTTCACTAACTCTATCAGTTACATCCTTGATGAATTCCAATGATTTGACAAGCAGGATTCCCATTTTGTAAACCCCCTTTCGGTATGTTCCTTGTTTATCAGCAAAAGTTCCAAGCTGGGCCATACTAGTCTTCCACCGTCTCTGGTATTATGGACCTGCTTCTCTTTGGAAGGAAATAGAAATTTGGGGATTATCAATTTAGATAGCAGTAAGCCCTCCTGGTTGACAACACAACCTGAGCAGCTTTACTATAATGACTGGCATGACATCCCGGTTTGCACTGCTCTTTCATAAGAAATCCCCCTCCCCTAAACTTGTCACGCTTGGTATAATGCCTCATTGATTGCCTCTTTTCCTATTTACCATGTCCTTCACCCACACAACCTCCCAGATATCTGCACCTGCAATACCAATTATGCTAATCACTTTGCAGAATGGAGAAGGTAATTCAGCCATTATCTATGCTGCAGAGAGTCACCGGTAAATGATAGGGCTGCCTGGCTTCTTTTCTCGTCCACTATTTTTGGGTTTCTTCACAGTATTACTAGCTACAAGTGACTGAATGGTGAACGGGGTGAACTGTGAACTGTCATTTTTCCTTTCACCATTGCTTGCTGATATTGAATGTAGCTGCAGATGAGGGACTCTGACTTATGGATGTTATTGCATTGTGTTTCAGCCACCTCCTCAACTCATGAACCTCTGTTTCTTTTCTCCAAATAATAATGATTGTTAGCTAATTGCAATGGGGTCACATTTCCGACACTGCCAGCTCTTTACATTGAAGTCCTTTGAAGACTTGGCTGGACACTGCTGCAGTCTAACCCACCCTTCAGATATATTTCACTGATATTGGTGCTTCTCCACCAGGCCCCCTTTAATTGACCATCCAGCCAGTCCTTTGGGTTGGAAACATAGCAACGGGTGCCTCGTGCTTCAAGTTCGGATTGTAGGAGTCCACCATTCACCATTATATTTAGCAAGTACGCCCAGTTGGGGACAACCGAGGCCTGTGATTTGTGTTTCGTTCCATGTTCTATGCAACAGAATTCTACCTCCAACTTTATTCTTTCAGGAAATATATGTAAGATTAAGAAGAATGATCATAGGAGTCAGACTAATAGAATGGCTTTTCTAAAGAGCCTCTACAGGTTCAACAGGCCAAGTGGCATCCTTCTATGTTATACAGTTTTATCGTTCTAATAAATGTAAATGCTAAGAAATATAAATGCTGTGGAACAAACATTACTCACCTTCCCAATTAGCTGTCAGATGTTCAAAGGACAAAGCACGGCATTGAGTATCACTTCTTTGATCAAAATGCTAATAAAGTATGAACCTCTTCATATTTGAATACAGATGAACTTTATAGCTGAACAAAGATTAAACCAACCTGTGTCACTCATATTGTGCTTTCCATCACTCCCGCTCTCTGTGAATGCTGCGCCATTTGTATACAGCTACTTTTGTACAACCACAATTATCTGCCTGTTTCTGTTGTCCACCAGGAAAGGATTAGAAAGGGAAAGATTATTAAGATCATCATAAAATATCCATATCACTGTTTTCAAATTTATACATTAGGTACCCTCTGGATACACATGCATCCAATGGTTTCTGATCATACTGTACAAATTTTATTTAATTTTACAAAGAAAAAATGTATTATGGCACTTTGTTGGCTAATTTAATGAGAATAGCTAGTCCATGCTAAATACTTTAGAGAGAAGTGAAACGAAGACTGAACAGCCTGGCAACGACTGATTGAAAAATTGATGGTTTAAAAGCAGAAGAGAGAGAAGAAAAATCAGATCAGTCAACGACGTTTAGACATGGACAGAATGGCACGTGAAGTAAGCCAGAAAAGAAGCATGATGGTGCCACTAAGATGGAGGTGAAAATGAACAAATAAGCTAGGCCATGCAGATTAAATTCAAACCATGTTCTTTTCGTGGATCAGTTGACCCTGCTCCGTCTGCACAGTAAATAATGACGCAACATTTATACTTAGCAACTCTAGATTAGGGAGATGGTGCTGAGGCAGACTTCTCACTTTTGATTGGCGTCCAATTGCTCCTGCTGGAAGTGAGCGTTATTGAATGTTGGGTAAGGTCAAGGTTGGGTTTGACTCTGACTAGCTGATTAGCTCATTGACTATTCAGACTCACATGACAAAAGTTGAGAACTGGAGGCATACAGCCACCATGGAACCATATGAAAGCAAGGAGTTAACCACATGAGCAGTGAGAATATTTAAAGCGAGAACAATAGAAAAGGCACCAGACAAATGTTAAATTATCAGGGGTCTGAGAAAAAAAAATTGACAAACTTATTGGGAGAATTCTTATGATGCAGTAGCAAGTGATGTCATGCAAAATTTTGCAGCACCCTCACTAGTGTCGGTCGGGTTGTCAAGGCAACATTTGTTCTGCAGCACGTGGATGTTTTGCGAACAGCTGCTGGAGTTTAAATCAGCCGTGTGACCTTGTGTGCCCATATAAGGAAATGGGAAATTAAGAAATGCTGTGTGAATGTTGTACCTTGCGACTGTAATTTTCCTTGGGCTGGATAGGACAGCCCATGGCATAAATATCTTTGCAAAGTGCAGTTTGGCGGGTGCACACACAGCATGCACATTTGTTAGCTGTGCCATTTTCATGTGTTCCAGAGATTTTCTTCTATTGAGTCCCCATCAATTATTTTGTATATTTTATCCATCTGCAGCACTTCCTTTGCTGTCAATTCATTCGGTACACTTCCCTTAAATTTGGCAATGAAACAGAAATCTTCAGAGAACTGTCATTGCAAAATTGGCCTGCTTATTGCAGTGAGATTTATTAGAGAACAGTCCATCTTGATCTGTTTTTGCGGGATTCCACTATAATACAGAATGATTATCCTTCAGATCTGGACTAAAACTAATACCTACTTAAATCAAAATTGGATTGTATGAAAATTAGTTATTATGACTTTACGGGCTAGGAGCAGTGTTTGCAGGATTTGAATCTAAATTCTAAAGCAGCTGTTATAAACAAAGCCTAACTCATTTGAAAATGGCACAAACATAAATCCTGTAATAATGATATATTTTACGTAGAATGCAAATTTATTTTAGCTGAGTTTTGAAAAGTTATTTTACAGTCAATTGAATTGAGCACTGAATGAAGTTGATGATTTCTCAATGCTGTGACAGTAGGACTAAGTCAGACTTATTATAAAGCATTATTACTTAAAATCCACACCAACTCTGGATCAAATAGGAATTGATTGTTTTAGCAGAAGCATGTCTAGGCTTGCTCCTCACTTTGCACTATAAGCTTTTACAATAAACAACATGGTTTTGCTCATTTCAAGTTGAGAACCTGCAATCAGCTGTTTTATTGGACTCCTAGTTCTGGATAATGAATTACAGAAACAGCAAAAACCTGAATACTCTGACCTGTGGGATTAAGCAGAAAAAGAGTTTTAAAATTGCATCTTGAAATGCAGCCTGATTCCCCCAGATGTTATTGCCTGAAAGAAAAAGTTGACATTCAGGCAATTCAGCCTTGTCAAGAAAGTACTTGCCACAAACTATTTACCCTGGTGGGTGTTTTTCCTAAATCCATCATCATAGTTATGATTAAAGGTATTCCAAGAAAACTCAAGCCTCCTGGCAGAGGATTATCAATTTCTCCTTAAGGCAATAGGACTATTGAAGAGATCTACATTTTGCCATGCATTAACCTGTACTTGAAACTTGAAGCTACGCAAGAATACAGCTGTTTCTGAGCAATACCATTCATTTATAATAGAACTAAACTTTATTTTATGATGGACTTAAATTCAAACACTTTGCAATTTCAAAACGTAATTAAATCTCTGATAGTTGTAAAATTTAACTATGTTTTTGCACAGAAGCAGAACATTTTATTGATAAGAAAATCTAACTGTACCTTTCAAGTAACAGGCAGTTTTTGACAGCCAATCATCAAGTATTTATTGTATTTGTTATATTCTTTCATTTTGATTGGTTACTGCCTGTCCATGCATAATCCAGTGACAATACTTCAGTTCGTTCCAGTTAGGACTACAAGGAAGCTGTGGTTGATTTGAACTGGAATTAATTGGAATACTCAGTAATTACCCTCACATGAGAGTACAGTATTTACATGAAAAAAAGATAGATCTTTGCTTGAACAACTGCACATGCAGCATTCATACAAGCAGTTCAATTCTCGAGAACCTGTACATAGAGTCATACAGTTATACAGCACGGAAATGGACCCTTCTGTCCAACCAGTCCATGCTGAACATAACCCCAAACTAAACTATTCCCACCTGTCTGCTCCTGGCCCATATTTCTCACAACCTCTCCTATTCATGTGTCTATCCAAATGCTATTTAAACATTGTAAATATGTTCACATTCACCACTTCCTCAGGAAGTTCATTCCATTTGCGAACCACCCTCTGTGCAAACAATTTGCCCCTCATGTCTTTTTTTAACTCTCTCTCCTCTCACCTTAAGATGGTCTAGAAATGGTCTAGAAATCTGGTCTAGAAATCCCCCATCCTAGGGAAAAGACAACTACCATTAACTCTATCTATACCTCTCATTATTATATAAACTTCTATCAGGTCACCTCTGAACCACCTAAACTCCCGTGAAAGTCCCAGCCTACCTAGCCTTTCTACGTAACTCAAACCTTCAATACCCACCAAAATCCTGGTAAAGCTCTTCTGAACCCTTTCCAGCTTAATAATATCCTTCTTATAACTGGACGACCAGAACCAGATACAGTATTCCAGAAGAGGCCTCACCAACGACCTGTACAACCTCAACATAACGTCCCAACTCCTGTACTCAAACAACTGAGCAATGAAGGCAAGGGTGCCAAACACCTTTTTGATCACCTTGTCTACATGTGACACAAATTTCAAAGAATTATGTATCTTCACCCCTGGGTCCCTCTGTTCTATAACACTACCCAAGGCCCTAACATTAACTGTATAAGTCGTAACCTTGTTTGTTGTACCAAAATGCAGTACCTCATGTTTATCCTGAGTGAACTCCATCTGCCATTTTTCAGCCCATTGATCATCCAGGACAAAGCAGTCCACTTGATTGGCACACATCCACAAACATCTACTCCGTCCACCACTGACACTCAGGAGCTGCAAGTATGTTCTATCTATAAGATGTACTGCCAAAATTCGCCATATGTCTTTAGACAGCACTTTCTAAACAACCACTTCCATCTGGAATGACAAGGGCAGTCGATGCATGCGAACACCACCTCCTGCAAGTTCCCCTCTGATCCACCCACCATTCTGACTTGGAAATATCTTGTTGTTGGATCAAAATCTGGGAATTACCTCTATAATAGCATTGTCAATCTACTTACAGTACATGGTCTGCAGTGATTCAAGAAGGCAGCTCACCACCACCTTCTCAAGGGTAAGTAGGAATGGGCAATAAATGCTGGCCCAGACAGTGACATACATTTCCCATGAGTGAATAAAGAAATTGTTTATATTTTCAATGTCCAAGGCTGTGTGTTCAATATAAAGCTTCTTATTTGGTGTTTTCAATTATTTCAGGAACTTTTCACTTATTTGCCAGCCACAGTATTTTTTTTAAATATGGAGAAATATAGAATAAGTGATGCTAACTAGGGGCTTAATTTGTAATGTTTTCCTATTATCCTGAATTTCAATAATCTCCATCTTGCTAAAGTGTTTTAAGAGATTCCTTTACCTTTGGATATGAAGACTTCTTGTATGACATTGTCCTCTGCACCACCATTCCCTCGACCCAGCAGTCAAACCAGCTCAATGAACATGGTGCTTTATACCGTTGAAATGTGTGGCAATAGGACAAAGTGACATTGCTGTCTAATTTTCTATATTTTTCTTGTATGAAACCGTCAGGTCATTACCTAACTTTACTGCAAGGCAAATGGGTGAAGTACGTAACTTGCTGCATCAGGTCTCAGGAATCAACCAACTTCGGTAAAAAAGGCAATAAGAACACTACGAACTTCATGAAGGATTCTTTATAAATTTAATCATTGATGATTTCTTGCTATTTTAAGAAGAGATACAAATTTGCATTGATATTCTAAACTGAACTTTTAACCGAATGATCTGCAGATGCTGGAAATCAGAAACAAAAACAGAAATTGCTGGAAAAGCTCAGCAGGTCTGGTAGCATCTGTGGAGAGAAATCAAAGTTAACGTTTCAGGTTCAGTTCTGAAGAAGGAATACTGGAGCCAAGATGTTAGTCTAATGTTTCTCCACAGATGCTGCCAGACCTACTGAGCTTTTACAGTAATTTCTGTTTTTGTTTCTGATCTTTCAACCTATCTGATACTGAGTTGTGCATTGGTCATTTAAACTAATTTCAATAACTTGCATAGATGAATTTAAAGAGGTTTCAGTAACTGCTGACAGCAGGCTAGCACAGCATTTACATGCTGCTTCTGACCTTAGACCAAAATGCCCTGTCTTTTCTCTCATTCTGTATGAATTCAAAGATCCATCCAATAGTCAATACTCTTTAGACCAGATGATAGGCTTCTACGCTAACAAACTAGACCGATTAAAGTTGCTCTTCAATTTATCCACCTATCCACAAAAACACAGCTGATATTGTTTAGATAGAAAGATGCACAAAGTATTCAAGCTAGGATATGTAAAGTGTCTCAAAGCAATATCCTACAGATAAGCAGTACTAGCCGCAATGTTTCAGTCGGAGAATAATCGGTCTTAGTGTGGAATTCCAAGCCGCATTCTTATTTTACTTTTAAAAACACACCCTGAGAGCTATGCATTGTGCCTGTGTTTTTTGCTGTCTGTTGGTTGGTGGAGTGTTGGTGGGGGTGATAGTGATGGTGGTGGGTAGATAAAACAGCAGCAAAGTTGAATGGTTTGGGCTGTCGCTGAGGTGATTATTGGGCGAATCAGCAATCGGATCACAAACTCTGCTTGCATTCCTTTATGGTTCATCAGGGTCTGTTGGCACCACAGAAGGTGTCACGAACCTTTTTTGCTGGGGACAGATGGTGTCCCTTTGAGGTCCTGCTAATGCCCAGTTTTCGCATGTAAAACTCATGGGAAAATGACCTAACTCACAGCTGCTTAGTGAGGCTTGAGCAGTTCTTTAGAAGGACTTCTGTCAAGAATTAGTAGAATGTACCATTCCAAGAAAGAGGGATGGAGGGGGGAAGGGGTTCCAAATGTAAATTTTTATAATATTCTTCCTCTTGTAATTTCTTCAAAATATAAACCGTTGTTATTAGTAGTGTGGTGGACACACTCGAGCCCAAGACAATTTGTGTTACCTAGTGTTAACTAACTGTTAAACAAAGAAATTATTCCTTTTGGAGTGGAAGTTTTACCTCTGTTGTGAGCAGATGGTGTGAAAGAGAACACAGAATGTGGTCCAGAAGGGTCAGGAAAGGACAAAAAGTGAAAGATTCCCTAGATAGTTGCAAGAAGCCTGGGGTGAGGGGAGGGACCCATGTGTTAAATGTAGCTGGGGAAAGTGGAAAGTTTTGATGTGGCAGAGTTGTGTTTACTAATGAACAGAGATTCCCAGAGGAGAGCCTTTACTGCAGGTGTGGTATTGAAGGAGCTAAGGCGCCTTGCTTTAACGGGGTCACGGTGCAGGGGCAGCACAGGCACTGTCAGTCAGTGCATTGAATAGAGTGCGGGTGGGGGAGTGAACAGGCAAAAGTGTGCAAGATAGCATTTCGGCAACAGTTTTTGAACTCCCAGCTGGTAAACGATTAGAGGCTAGTGTTATACAGTATATTTTGTCAAAATCAACATGACAACTTCTAAATATTTTGAAACTTGAAAACAGCCAGAGCCTCACTCTTTCAGTATTAAGTCTGTCCTAGACAAAATGTCAATATCCATCGTTTCAATTTACATTTAAACAGAAGTGAGCCGAGTGAAAATCAGCGTGGCTACATAGAAATATCACTAAAGCATCTATTTGTTATGACAAAAGAAAATGGGTGTTAGCAATGCACTGCGGATGTCTCATATTCGATTTAATAGTAATGATGTTATATTTTAAAGATGAAACTTTGCATTCATTTTAAGTGTTATTTATCTTCTTTGTGTTAAGGTGCTTTTCTCCATCCTTATCGAATTCTTTCCTAATCGGATTGAAAAGCTATGGTGCCCGTACTCTTTATCCGATTTCTGATGGAACCGGCCTCAAGGCGGCGCGTGAGAGCAGCACAGCGTTGTTTGGTCTCAGATTCCTCCGTCTTTCAATCTCACAGACACGGTCAAGAAGTCACCCACCCAGGAGTGACAGAATTATGAATGCAATTGTTCCTGTGTGTTCATATATCAATATGATTGCACCTATACTTGATTTTAAAAAAATTAGAGCCATATTGTATCATTTGTACAACTACTATATCTTCTGTGACAGGCATCTTTGCTAAATAGGTTTCCTGTAACTACCATACCCTATATTCCTCAGCTTCTTTTCCAAGAAGCAGCTTTGAAATCTCAGATTGTCTTAGACCCAAATACTGCATAGCTGCCAGGTGGCATTAATACACAGCAATTTCCACTGCGCATTGACCTTAACTGGTATTATGAAACAAGGTCTCAAACTTCAAAGAGTAGTTTAAAACTCTTTGGAGAACACAGGCATGTACAGTTGTATATGTGTCTTGAAGGGTTAATACTGAGGGGTTCCAGAAGTACCAACCATTATGATATTGTCATGTAGACTTGTGTGAGAACAGCTCAAGATTTTGAAAGAGAGAGATTTCTTGTCCTCCTTTGAGTCACTGTAACATTGGTCAGAATCTTCCAAGGCCCTGAGCAGCGGTGACAAAAAAATTGGGAAAATAGCGTGAGATGTCGAGAAAAATCTTTCTCAATGCTGAGACTGTCAAGTCATATTTTCCAACCAGGTCCCTGATGTTTGGATATGATTCTCATTACTGAGCTATAAGAGGCCTATTAATGAGGAATATTGCTTAGCATCACTCTCATTTCTACATAATCTGACTTTATCAATAGGCATTGTTCCATTCTCCCACCGGTTAGATAGAAAATAAATGCCAAGAATTCCCTAATGAAAAACATAGTGGGTACTTTGTGATTCCAGCTTGCTGCTTGGTCCTCTGGACACCTGGCGCCAACGTCTCAGGGTATAGTCCATGAGCAGCTGCACTCATCCCACATCCATAGATGCTGGCATCTAACTCATGCCAGCTGTCAACATAATGGTACATCCCTGCTTCACTTTCAGTATTATTCTGCACATTAATAATGTGCTTTAGAGTGTACTGAGTGCATATCTCAGGAATGCTTGCTTACTGTCTTAGCGCCTACTCACTTCATGCCTACCTGGATGCTCGCAGCATCCCTGCATTGCCTTTGCCTTCATCAATCTTTTGCCATGCACCAAACACACCAACACATGTGCACTGAATGGCAATGTCCCTAGGTCGAAGGGGAGTAATTCTCAACCAAGTCCAGGAAGACATCCTTCGGCTGGAGGTCCCAGCAAAACAGGTCAAGGGTGGCATCTGATATCAGGGGTTTGGTCATGGTCAGATGGCTGGTTGTGGTGGCCAGTTTCAGGGGAACCAATATCTCCTCAGACCAGGTAGTGGGCCATTGTCAAACCTGTGGATCCAGTGTAACCTGTCTGGGCAGTTGACGGAACACAGTCAGACAGCTGTAGTGATACCTGTCAGGGGTCTGGTTGCTCAGTACTCTGAGGTGTCCTGCTAAAGTTCAGCCATGGTCTGCCCTGGCGAGGTGCATTGGGGTTCACTGCTGTGTGAGGAAAGTTGGAGAATTTAATTGTTGGGATTGGAGTTTGGATGCTGGGATGCAGAGGGAATGGCAATGCTGAGGTTGGAGGTGGTGGGGGGTAATGGTGGTTGTGAGTAACAACTCAACATATGCAGGGAATTGACAGAGTATACAGGGGAAAGGGATAATTTGGAGCGGATGGCACCATTGACAGTAAGCAGCACCCTGGCTTCCAAGGGTGGCAGTGCACAACCAGACCAAGCATGTTTATTTGACATGCCTGGGCTTGGGGGTAAAGAAGGTAAATTAGACTTGAATAGAGGAGCTATGCTGGGACTTGGGGAAATGCAAAGTCAATGAGGTTGATGGGAAAGGACACCAGGAAGGGCTTCACATTTTAGGGGTTCACTAAGATGAGGCAGAACCTGAGACTCAGTGTTTGAGGAGTGACTGCTATTGCTGAAAATGACAAGTGTGCAATGGAGATGTATATGGCTGTGACCAGACTCAGAGTGAACAGGGTAAGTGTTCCCATCATTCTGTGAGTGAGGGAGCTTCAAGTTTGAGTTGCATAGAGTCTCTAAAGGGATTCGCAATTACACAGTGAAGGACAAACAGTGTAGCTAAAATACATCAGGGACTCATACTTGCTTTGTCAATCTACTGTGTGTAGTCCAGTTCCTTGCGCCAAACATTCCTGACAATCCTGAGCAAGATAACAGATGATTCCCCTAATGCCTTTTGCAAAGCTGGAGCCCAGTTGTCAAAGCAGCAGTTACCTGTCACCTAGCTATTGCCTGCACATGGTGCAGGAGCTGTTCACTTCACACTTTGCACTATTGAACATCGTGTGTCACTAAGGATGAATTTTCACTTGTAGGTGCCGGAAGACGAAACTCTCACACTGCTGATGGTGAAAAATGAATATATATTTACAAATGTGAAAACTTATTAACACTGATATCTCATTCATATTACTGATGTGGCCTCAGAAGGTCTTCCCTCTTTCCATCCCACAATGTTTCAGTGCCGTCCCTTGATCCAGAGCTGGACCGTAGCAAGCCTGCCTGACAGTGGAGTTCTTTGGCCTTGGAGGTTTGGTTTGGCAAGCCTGGGGTGCTTTTGTCTGGATGTCTGAGACATGTTATGTGTGTCCCGCTCAGAGGCAGCTTCACTCTCCTCAGCTTGAATTTCCACAGGGCTGAGGGTGACTGGTAGTGTGGAGGTGATACCTGTCCTGAGATGGGCTTTCTGAGGGAGGTTGCAGTGTGCCTGTGTGCAGTTCCTCCTCCAGTTGAATGCCGTCTAGCATTGCCCTCTCTCCTCATGAAGAGGAGGAACCTGGAGTAAGGTCAAGATCCCGCTTCTCCCTTCCACCTTGTTGTTAGTGTTGAATACCATTGGCAATGGTGGTGAAATGTAGGTCTGTGTAAATCGAACATACACTGAGACTGCCAGACCTGGCTGTCCAGTGCAGCCACCATACAATCTATAGGGGCAACTCAATGCCTACACACCTTAAACAGCAAGGCCTCAACCCCAATCCTGCTGTCCTGCAGCCTTTGTGCCAGGCTGCCCAGTGCCTCTGACAAACCTGCCTGCTACTCCTGTGTCTGCTTGTGCATGTGGATGAAATCCCTGATTACCAACAGCATGGGGTCCTCTGTTATCTTGCTCAGGATGGTCTGGAATGTTTGGCGCAAGGAACTGGACTACACACTGTAGATTGACAAAGCACGTATGAGTCCCTGAAATGTTTCAACTACACTGTTTGTCCTTCACTGTGTAATTGTGAATCCCTTCAGAGACTCTATGTGGGCCTGACAGGATGCCTGGTCTCCGGCAGCTCTCTGAGTGCTAGCAGCCTGGGGAGTTCCCACCTT
Organism: Ginglymostoma cirratum; assembly: GCA_024137785.1. NCBI lineage: Eukaryota > Metazoa > Chordata > Chondrichthyes > Orectolobiformes > Ginglymostomatidae > Ginglymostoma > Ginglymostoma cirratum. The sequence goes on from JAHRHZ010000040.1 coordinate 1,888,552, forward strand.
GGCTAGCTGTGGAGATGTGGCAGTGATGTGCCCATCAGCCGTTGTTTGCAATTGTAATTTGGCTAAAATGCCAACTGAGGAGGGGTGCCAGAATTTGAGCTGGTGGTAGAGGAGGAAGGAGGCAGCCTTGCTGGATCTTCCTCTGACGCAGCCGTGGTCCCTTCCTCAGGGGTGGAGGAGGCAATATCTTTTGTCCTCTTGATGGTAGACACTGTGGACATCCCATTCATGCCTGCACAAATGAGAAATAGCATCACAGCCAAGGGGTATAAGTTATGACACGGTAACAACAAATTCACAGTCGGCGTCATGAGAGAGTAGTACAATAATGAACAATTTGTCTTCCCGCGTAATTGAAGAAAAAGGAAGGGATTGAGTTGAATTGAATGTGAGTGGCACAGCCATTGGTGTTGCTCAAAAGTGTCAAAAGGTGGCGAGGTGTTCCAAGGGAGCGTGGAGACAGTAGTGAAGGCAGTCCGTGTTGTGGGAGGTCAGGGTGGGTGACAGCGAGTAATGGAAGATGTTGCAGGCAACCGTGAGAGTGTCAGAGCATGACGCCTTTTAGGATGTGGGCGCAGAGAAAGAATAGATAGTAGAAAATGGCATTTACGCCTTATTTGAGTATGGCATCAGCATCAGCGATGCTGGTATTTCCAGGGATACCCCAGCAATGGTGAGTTCTTCCAGCTACAACAAGTGGGAATGGGTTGAGCACTGAACAAAAGGGGCACCATAGTGATGTGGTGGTTATTTAATGAGACAAGTTTGGAACAAATCATGTGAGAAAACTCCACAGATCTTGCGGAGAAACACCCTCCGTAAAACCCATTGAAAATGACACGTCCAAAATATGAGAAGATTCAGCCCATTGTGACTCATTGTTAACATGTGATAAATTACTTCTTGTTAACAACAAGAAACTATTGTAGTTTGATCTGGAAGTTGTTTTCCTTTACCGCCCTCGATCAAGCAGGCCCTGTAGGTTCCTACATGATAAAGGGATGGAGACAGTACCCTTGATCAGATGCAACAGCTAATAGGGTGATATGAGCCGGTATTCACTTGCAACATATACCACTTCAGTTTCACATTAAAAGGACCGTAAATCCAATGGGTCTTTTGGAATCTTAATTTTAATGTATATGTTCAGAGAGTGGTAACATTTTCATACCTTTAATTGTTAGTATTTTTGGCTTTTGGGAGCAAGTTGTGTTAGCAGGTGGGAAACCGAAATGTAATGAGCCGTCTCAAATCAGTAGCTGTCATGTAAATTCAGCCTTTATTTCTCTATTATGAGCAGCAACTTATACTTTTGTAAAAAGTAGTAAAACAACCCAAAGTGTATCAGGAGTGTTGGAAGGAAAGGAAATCATGTATTTACATCGTGCTTTTCACAGTCACCAGATGTCTCAAAACACATTGCAACCAATTAACTACTTTAGAAGTGTAGTTAATATTGTAACATAAAAAATGTGAACGTCACCATGTACACAGCAAGCTCCCATAAGCAGCAATGTGATAATGACTGGATAATTTGTTTTCTCTTTGATGATTGATAATTGAGCAATAAAGATTGGTCAAGACACTGTATAAAAGAAATGTAATGCCAGGTTACATACGGATTTAAGTGATCCTAGGTTTATGCATGGTGCAAGATGAGACAGCAGCCAGGGGAACGTGCTGGAATCACTGAGTGTAGAATTAGCAAATTTGTGGCTGGAGGTTTCAATAGTAGATAAGCTGAGATGGGCAGACACTTAATGGATTCTAAAACTAATATAAATTGTTGGCCCTGCAAATCATAGTTTCACCTTACTCATATTCTGAGATTTTTAGAATTGATTTCAAGTATAAAAAGCATAAACTTCAAGAATCTGAATACAAATGTGAAGCTGAAATGATGTGAAAGCTTTACTCCTATCCAAATGGAGGTGGACCAAAGCTATCTTTCACAGTGATTGAGAGAGTTTCCTTTTTTCCAATCTTGTAGGCTATGGTTGGCACATCACACTGCCATGGCACATCTGCCAACACTTTTTTTTCTCTTTAAAAGCGAATAGTTTTGCTTCTGATATTTTCAAATTGGCAATCCATTATGGCGATGTTTGCAATATAGTACAGAGAGTACCTTTTTTACTTTATTTCTCCTCCCACAAGTGTACTTTGAATAAATGATGAGAACTCTAATGTTCACATGTGTACAATGTGTACATGAAGCATTAGCCTACCCGTGGGTAATCTCGACAGTGTTATGAAAATGGTGACAATTAAGGATGTCCTGAATGCCTTCAACAATTTTCTGCCTTTTTATTGCTAGTTACCAGTTATTTGTATCATAGATTTGGTTTGTAACATTGTATTTGTATTATCTTTAGCTGATTATGATTGGAGCTGAAATGTGTTGAATTAGCTATACACTAAATAGTTTGACAGCATAGATATGCACATTATGTGACATAAAGTATTATTCATTTTTAGAAAGGCATTCTTTCAATATAGTAATTAGCCACTTTAATTGACCTTGGTACTTCTGTAAGCTATTTACTTCTCACAGTATTTGGCTTACATATTCAAATTATCTTTTTCTAAAATATTGTAATGGTAATCTAGGTGCGGTCTTGCACACAGCGACTTTCCATGACCTGGTCAAGGCAGAACCTTTGCCAGTAAGGACAGTAAAATTAAAATCTATTCAAACTTCTTTAAATATTTAGAGTTCCAGTGACACTTGCAGCCAGAAAGTGAAACAAGCTCTGTAACAAGTTATTCAAATATATTGTTTTAAAGCTGACTGTGCTCCTTGTAGGGTCCAAGGGACAGGCAGGAAAGTTGTACCAGACCCTGCTGCTACATAAATTATGTAAAACAGGGACTGTGCCAGAGTATTATAACATAGCATTGTACACCTATGTTATAAACAGTTGTATGGATATGTGTATGTATAGGTGTGGTTTTCTTGCATTTATATATATATGAAAGTATGTTCTCTGTGCAATGATGGGACTTAACACATTTCAGTTAAAACTGAAAATATAAAGCAAGAAGCAAGAAAATTTGTTGTAAAAGTTGTGATAAACAGCACAAAGATAGTAACAAAGAAGGAGAAAATGATATGCAGATGGTGTTGTAACATGAATGTGATATAAAATCATACTATAAAATTTTAACAGATAATTTTGATGTTGTGAATGGGATAAAACAGGCAATGGTGAATGGACGGCCTGATTTACATCTCACCTGATTTTTCTTTTATTGAAGCGACTTGTCAAGAGTTAAAAAAAAAGTGGTGGTAATGGAAATAAAATGGTGATACTATAAAGGGCCAGTGGAATAAATAACCTCAGCTTGGGCAGCAATGATTGGTTTGACTTTGACTGCCTGGGCTGGAGTGGAAATAGATTAGCCAACAGTCCTCTTCTTGATTATTCGTGGTAGGAAAGTGTGAATATTGACTGTGGTCTGGTCCATAATTGATTGTGACAGTGTTTCATGTTGACACTTACTAAACTCAAGTAACGAATAAGGAATACCCACCTGGGTGTTAAAGTTAAGGGCTCAAAAAAGAAACAGAAGGATAAATGGATTATTTTTAAAAAAAGATATAAATATACTAATATAAAATCAATAATGTTTATTAAATACAGCAACTTCAAGACTCCATCTCAGTATTTTACAGCCTGTCATATCAATGCATCCATATCTCTAGAAGAAATAGCAAAATATATATTTATGAAACAAATAACAGTACAAGATTAGAGATCCGCCTCTTTATTTTTCTTCAGTTTGCTCAGGCAATTCACTGGAAAAAAATGGGCACACGTTGTGAAGTCCATTCCGGATCTCAAGTGGAGCAGTGTGTGATGTCCTTCACACCTGATCCTGTTGGAATATCCAAGGTCTAGGGAAATGAACCCTATTTAAATGGATGGGGGGAGTGTGCTACCAAGTGGGCAGTGCTGCCGTGAGACCAGTATGTGATAGATGGTGGTGCAGATAAATTGCACCATTTAGTCACCTAATCAGCCTTATATGGGATGGCCCAAAAGAAGTATCCAGCTGGGATTCTTGGGGTCTGAGTTGGAGGCAGGTCTACACATTAGACCCATCATTAGATCTAGGTCACAGCATTAGAGAGGGCAAAGTCAAAGGAGTTATTGGTGTGGGATCTCCCCTGACTCTTGAACCTTGACCAGCAAACTCCCATTTGCCCTCCATTACGCTGTGTTATGACTGGAAAGTTTGGGGTTAACCAAACCTTCATTCTGAAGACCAGTTCCCATCTTCGCCACTGAACTCCTGCCTGCCATAGAGTGATGAGTGCACTACTGGATCTATAGACATGTGGATGTCCTACACAGTGATAACGTAGAGATTATTTCAGTGGAATACAACCAGCTATGATTTTCGATAAGAAAAAAAATGCAGCCAACATAAGAAAATAATTTTTCTAAGATTAAAAAGTTGAGAACATACATAATTGAATAAAACACTAAAATAATATCACATTAAGATAATGTCAGGAACAAAATAAATGACGGAAGTGTAGGAAGCATATTGAGCTAATTTAATGTGTTCAATTTTAAGACATTAATGAATTATAAAACAGCCTTTATAGCTAACATGTATGTACAATAGCCCAATGATGTGTTTTAACTGTAATTCTAAGGCATTAAGAATTTCAGTGGTGAGTTTTTTGTTTGGTTTATCCTTATTGTGTATCTATTATAGAGAGTAGTTTTGCTTTTTTGTTTCATTTCAATTTTGCCTTTTCTTGTCTGTTCTTTTCCGAGTAATACTTAATATGGTGTGGCTGGGCCTCATTGTCCTTTCCGACTAGTTCAAGTGAGTTTGCTGCCAGATCAGGTGCAGGCACTGTGCTGTCATTTGTGGGTCAAGCTAAAGGTCAAAGGTGTTTTTAAGATGATCAGGGATGCATACCAATCATTTCCTGTTGTCTGTCTTTTTTTGTTGACTGCTTCTCCTCAGGGTCATGACTATCTGAGGTAGCAGTCTGCAGGATAAATAGTGATATGCTTCTGTCAGTCCAGTCTCAGTCAGCATTTGCCAGCTTTACCTCCGGGTCTGCAATTCTTTTATTTTCTATAGGATCCATGATATTTTTGGATTATATGCACTGAATAAAATTATAATTGAAGTGAAATGTTATATTAATGAGGCTAGTGACAGTGCATTACAACACACAAACATTTTTTTGAATCAGTGTGACTCCCTGCAAGTTAAGTGACTTGAGTTCAGTGTTGCCATTACTGGGTAACTGTTTCCTTCTTGAAGAAATCCAAATGGCAACAGCATCTATGAATGTCAAGGTCAAGAACTTCAGGCTTCAGCATTCAAGCATAAATCTGTGTATTCCCCATGTAAAACTTTAAAATGTTAAAATATAAAGCTAGCAGCTAATATAACTTGTGTACCTTACCCAAGGACTGAATTTTACTCATTTATGCTATTTATATACATCACAGCTCGACCCTAATCCAAGAAATGAGGTAAATAGTACATATCAGAAAGAACTAGGAGAATTTATAAAATGTCTATTCCTACTTAATCAAAACACCATTTTTTGATCAAATTGATGAAGATCACCAATGGTCCCTTGCTAGAATTCAAATGATGATGATGCATAATCTTCTCCAAAAGAAGTGTACAGAAGCAATAGTTGGCTGGCTGTTTAACAATCCTTCCATGCCTCAGGGAAATCGTCTTATTTCTGTTCAGTACCTCCCCCAGAAAGGCAGACTGAAATTGGTCACTCATCCTGTGGGAGCTTAAGCAGGAAAATTATGCTATTGAATCATGGTGTGGCATGTCGATGCAATGACACTTGATATCACCTCAGGAAAACATGTTTTTAGAGTTGAAAGAAAGGTCTGAACAATATTGATCTGGCCACTGGCTATTTGGGAAGCAGTCAGTAGTAGGATGATATTTGAAATAATTCACATACAGTACAAGTACATGCAGGGCATGTCCAGATGTCAGTAAGATAACATTGGCACTCACTGATGATGCTGTTATGCTTGACTGTTTTCTGACTCTTTTCCTGCACAGGAGCTGAAACTGGTGACACAGAAGCTTGAAACTCAATGGTTTAGGATTGCAGTGCAAACTGCTACTAATAATTGGACCAGCTTCCTCTGGGACAAGCAGATGGCTGTAATTAGAATTTAGTGAACAGCTATTAAAGACTATTGATATTCTGAAATATCCAACAAACCGATATCTTTGGATATTATCTTTAATTGTAACTTTCGAGTCATTATCCAGAAAAGAGCATGAGGGACCATGGTACTATTTCAGATAAAACCTTGTCAAAATGTAAAATTCATTATTGAATGCAAATTTAAACAAAAAACTTGCTTCATTTGCGTCTGTTATCTTTATGGTGTTGCCAAATGTATTTGCTGCCGTAATGTGTAGCATTAAAAACAATTAATAAAAAAATTGCAGAGGACTAAAAAACAATTCTGTGCTTTCCTATCCTTATTCCATTAGACAGTTGTAGTTGCCCACAGAAAGGCTGAAGCCAGGTAAAACATATATGGATGTCTCGTTCCTGATGCCATCCTAAGTTTCAGTTATTTCTCCAGTGGTCTGTTACCCTAATGTTGCACATCTGCACCTATATGAAAATCTTGGTTAATATGTGACAATGTTTGAATTCTATCTTCCAGGAGATAATGAACTCCATCCACCCTTTACCCCAGCCCCATTGTCACCACAACCTTCACAAACAATGTTTACAATAGTACAGGTGTTTCTCAATAGGTCTTGCATTAATTTTCCTTTTGCTTAACAGTTCATTATCAGCATGAGAAAGTTGGGGGATGGCCCTTTTAACTGCTGGCACAGCCACAGTCCTTCCTTCCTTGTCACCGAGCACCCTTGGGTGAAAAAAAATGTTTGGCGCTAAACCATCCCTATTCTAATTTACATATTCATCCGGAAACACTCCATGCCAAGCTGCCAGATAGAACAGATTTTTCTTTTGTGCTGTGGTGCATGTGATTGCTTTGGATCTACATTATCACCAATGTTAATAGCGCAGAAGTGAGCTTCAGGTCTTTGATCTGTAAGGTACAAGTGTTATTCACTAGCAGTGTGAGTTAAAGCAATGAGTAACAAGTCATTTAAAATGTTATCATGTCAATAACTCTCTGGCATGAATGGATCAACTGGCATAGCACAAGTTGAGGAGTAGCCAAGTAGCGTTGAACAGAAGCCATTTTACCAGTAGCTGATTTACACTTTTACAAGGTGTACCCTGTAGTGATTTGATATTAAAGTATCTTTGTTTTAAATCATATGAAGCACTTGTGTAATTTCAAAGCCTCAATGAAGTCCAAAATGTTCTTCAGTTGTGTAGCATAAATGTGAATCTCTTGCATAATGCTTCAAGAGATGCCACTCGACTGTCACACAATATCAGCTGTCAATATTAACCAAGTGAAATACTTTTCATCTCCTCTCCATCGCCCACCCCCCACCACCACCCCCCACTCCCCACCCCAACTGTATTGTGTCATCTGGTAAAGCAAAGAGGAAGCACATTATTTGCATTTGAACTTGTGAAGAACATTTGAGATCATAATGCTGCTTCAGCAAAGCTGGCTGCCTGCCAGTCAGGAAGAACACCTCTGAAATGTGACTAAAAAATAATGGTACTCTCAGCCAAGCCCAGAGTTTGTGTGTGTGTCTGTGTGTGTATGTGTGTGAGTGCCTAAAAGCGACCAACTGGTCTGCTATTTGGTTATGGAACAGAGCACATCTGTTTTTGTCAGCTGTTACATTTCTAATTCTCTATCATTGTGAAGCATTGGAGGCCATTTTGTTATATTACCTGTGTCAAAGTCTTCCAGTTCCCTTGGGGCTTATGTTATTTGTAAGTCTCATGGTTGCAAGCTCTGAAAAATGTACTGTGCAGAGGTTTAAATAGGGTTAAAGAAGCTGCAATATGTTTGTGATGAAATATGATTTTTTTTTCTAGCCCTTATCCAGGATGTGGTTTCATACCAGGAAAATAGCCCTGGGACCCTCTGTCTGCCACCTGTTGAATATGATGGGACTCAAGGCTATTTAACGCCTGGCAACGTTCCATAGCAACAGACCATCTTGCTCATTGTAATCCATCACTGCTGTGTCTCAGCAGCAGCGAAATCCTACACACAAGTTTTTTTTTTCAAACATAAATCCAAATGTTCATAAGTGATTAAAATTTCAGTTGTCCTTTTCACCCTGCATAGAAACTGGTTGGTAAGCTGATTATCACAGAAAGGTAGTGGCTAGAATTTTACGCACAATCCCTCCTCAACTCCCAAGGAATCGACTGACAGGCCATAGGGGTTAATCACAGTGACAACATGCTGTGGCTTTCACCCACCTGTATTGGCTGTAATTTTACTAGTGACAGTTAATTGTCAGCTGACCTGGCCATTGTCAGGCTAATTGTGACCACTGGATGCCAGCTAATGGCCACATAAAGGCCTCTTCTTGCTATTGTTGGTATTTTACCAGTGGTGTGGGTCAGGGCCATGTGACTTGGCAAAATTGGCCTGCTCCAGCCAAGGATCCCAATTCCTTTCACTGGGCATGCTTGAATGGTACTTCCAAAACTGCCTCAGTAACCTTAGTATACAGCCTCCAAGCTTTTCCTTGTGGGAGTGGGCTGCAGTCTCAACAATGAACGCTGGCTGATAGCTCTTGAAGGCAGAGTAACTGGAAGGGTGGAAGCCATGATCCAAACCAATTTGTACCCTGGCCATTGTAAAGCCAGGTCAAGGCTTCTTGGCTGTGCAGAGGCAGGCTCTCCCTTTGATAATCCAGCCTGGGATGGGGGTGAGTGTTGTTACAGGACCCCTGTAGCAATATTTGCAATATTTTCAGTTGTCCTGATGGTGGGAAATAAAAATATTGTTTTTTTGTACTAAAGTGTACATCTCTGACATTTTACTTTTGTTTACTCACTCAAGTTCACTAGCTGGTCCAGGATATATTGCCCATTCCTAGTTGCCCTTGAGAAGGCGGTGATGAGCTGTCTTCTTGCACCATTGCAGTGCATTTGATGTAGGGACACACACAATGCTACTAGGGAGGGACTTCCAGGATTTTAAACCAGTGACAATGAAGGAATGGTAATATATTTTCAAATCAAGATGATGAGTGATTTGGAGGAGAACATGCAGGTGGTGGTGTTCCCACATATCTGTTGTCTTTGTCCTTCGAGCTGGTAGTGGTCATGAGAGCCTTAGTGAATTTCTGCAGTGCATCTTATAGATGGTACGTACTACTGCTGCTGAGCATCAATGGTGAAAGGAGTGAATGTTAGTGGATTTGCTGCCAATCAAATGGGCTGTTTTCTCCTGGTGGGTATGAAGCTTCTTGACTGTTGTTAGAACTGCACCCATCCCGGCAAATTGGAAGAATTCCATTGTGGCCTGTAGATGGTGAATAGGTTTTGGGGAGACAAGAGGTGAGTTACTTTCTGCAAGATTCCTAGCCTCTGACTTGTTCCTGCAGACACAATATTTATATGAGTAGCGCAGTTCAGTTTCTGGTCATCAGTATATTGATAATATAGAATTCAGTGATGGTAATACCATTCAATATAAAAGTGCAACAGTTAGATTCTCTTGTTGGAAATGGTCATTGCTGGTGTTTATGTGATTCAAATACTACTTGCCACTTTTCTGACCAAGCCTGGATATTGTTCAGGTCTTGCTGCATTTGAACATAAACTGCTTCAGTATCTGAGGAGTCATAAATAGTGATGAATATTGTGCAACCATCACCACTTCTGACCTTATGGTGGAGGGAAGGTCATTGATGAAGCAGCTGAAGATGTTTGAGTTAAGTACACTCCCCTGAGGAGAGCTTGCAGAAATATCCTGGAGCTGAGGTGACTGACACCCAACCTACCTCAATCATCTTTCTTTGTTTCAGCCATGACTCCAAACAGCAGAGAGTTTGCCTCCTGATACACATTGATTCCAGTTTTGATAGTGTCCTTGATACCATACTTGCTCAAATGCATCCTTAACGTCAAGGGCTGTCACTTTCACTTCACGTCTGATATTCCAAGTTGTAAATAGGAAATGATTAATTTTATATTCTTCAGATCTTGTCTTGGTTCTGTTTATCCTGTTCACTTGGTATACTCTGAATTTTTGACTGCATGCGTTTCTGCACCTTGCTTTTGTTTATCCTGCATCATGCTGATTGGTCATTGCCAGTGCACAATATATTCTATCCCTCCATCACTAAATGTGGGAAAACCTGAAGAAAGCACGAGAAACTGAAACTACGTTCAATTTGCCTTTTCCAGATTTTTCCAAACTTTGCTTGCCAGCTGACATTCAACATTGCACTTTATTACAGCTTTTCTTAATTATCTAATTGTTTTATCTAGCACACAGACATGGGGTTTTCCACAACAATGAAACTCCTCTCTTTGTCCTTCTGTAGCTCTGATTTAGTGCCTCTATGCTTTGGAGGAAGAAAGGGCAATTTTATAAACCCTGGAGATTGCCCCAAATAAAGTCATGCGTGCCAAGTCTGAGAGAGGCGAATGAGCTGAGACAGGAAATTCCAGTGTCACATTAATCCTATACTCTGTTTTCTCATAGATCAGTGAAAGTGCTAAGGTTTAGTCCATGAGAGTCGCTGTGGGCCATGGGAATGGCATATGCTGTCTGATGTACATTCTTTGGATGACAGGATGCCTGTTCAACCAACAAAAATTGAAATAGTTTCTGAGTTGGTGCCAAACAGCCCCGCTGACAGCAAGATGCTACAGTTTGCAGCCAGACCTATTTAAGAACAGAGCACCCCAATATCTCTTACAACAGTCATCTCAGATGACCTCAATGAATTACCAACAGCCTTCAGTTTCTGAGGATTCAGAATAGGGCCTGACCTCTGGCAAAGATGATTTGACAGTTTTCTAATGTATGACTTTTTGTATCAGCATGTCATGTTATAAAGCATTACGGAGTGAAAAATCAGATCTTTTGCCTGGGCTTGCAACAAGACTTGAAGTAAATCATAAATTCAAACACCCCACAGGTTTTGACTCAATTTTTTTGACATAAAGCATTCCAAACAATGTAAGACCATAAGACCATAAGACATAGGAGCAGAAATTAGGCCATTTGTCCCATCGAGTCTGCTCCACCATTCAATCATGGCTGATAAGTTCCTCAACCCCATTCTCTCGCTTTCTCCCCGTAGCTCTTGATCCCCTTGATAATCAAGAACCTATCTATCTCAGTCTTAAATGTATTCAATGACAGCCTTCTGTGGCAGTGAATTCCATAGATTCACCACTCTCTGGCTGAAGAAGTTTCTCCTTATCTCCATTCTAAAAGGTCTTCCCTTTACTCTAAGGCTGTGCCCTTGGGTCCTAGTCTCTCCTACAAATGAAAACATCTTCCCAACATTCATTCTGTCCAGGCCATTCAGTATTCTGTAAGTTTCAATGCGATCCCCCCTCATCCTTCTAAATTCCAATGAGTGTAGGCCCAGAGTCCTCAAATGTTCCTCATATGTTAAGCTTTTCATTCCTGGGACCATTCTCATGAACCTCCTTTGAACCCGCTCTAGGGCCAGTACATCTTTCCTGAGATATGGAGCCCAAAACTGCACACAATGCTCCAAATGTGGCCAGACCAGAGCCTTATAAAGCCTCAGTAGTACATCCCTGCTTTTATATTCAAGTCCTCTCAAAATAAATACCAACATTGCATTTGCCTTCCTGACTACTGACTCGACCTGCAAGTTTACCTTGAGAGAATCCTGGACTAGAACCCCCAAGTCTCTGTGCACTTCAGACTTCTGAATTTTCTCCCCATTTAGAAAATAACCCATGCTTTTATTCTTCTTACCAAAGTGCATGACCTCACACTTTCCCACATTGTAGTCCATCTGCCACATCTTTGCCCACTCTCCTAACCTGTCCAAATTCTTTTGCAGCTTCCCCACCTCCTCAATACTACCTGTCCCTCCACCTATGTTTGTATCATCTGCAAACTTAGCCAGAACGCCCACAGTTCCTTCATCTAGATCATTAATGTAAGAACATTATTAAGGATAATACTGAAATCATCATACCCGATTATGAAAGAGTGAAATTGGACAGAATTCATGGTAGGAGAAAAACACCTTTTGCGGTGATCCAAATGTAATTAATAATTCCCCATCAATTAATTGAATGAACCACTTTGATCTTCAGATGAAAGTGCTCTTCTGCTCTTTAATTATAAAAGGAAACATTCAAATCCACACGCACACGCAGATACACACGTTTTCTCTCTCTCTCACACACACACAGAGGCAGATACACATGTTCTCTCTCTCTCTCTCTCACACACACACACACACACACACATAACAATACTCGGCTGAAGGCCACCTGCAAAGGTAAAGCAATGAGAATCATTGCATAAGAGTTGTAACTGGGTGAAAAGTCTGAAACCTCCACCATAATTTGCACATCACTGGCTATCCATTCTGGAATTGCTGGTGATCAAAATCTTTTCCATGAGAGATTTTACCTTTTGAAAAGGGACGAAACTCACACATTGATAAATTTTGGGAAAATGGTGCATACCGTATCTATCGTCATCAACAGGTGAGGTTATTCCTCAAACTTGGAGTAATTGTGTTACAATCATTATTTATTAATTGTTACTGAGCATCATTGAATACTGACCCTCCACTTTGGTACGAGTAATTGCTATTACAGTGAATTGACCTTTAAATTGAATATAACTTCACTTAAAATTAAACTTACATTTCATTTAAAAACAATCAATAAGAGAAAGTGATTGCTAGGCTATAACCAGATTTTGGTTTTCAAGAAACAGTTATAAATCATTTGTGCTTAATTTTCCAGCATAGCTATTCCACCTATGCCCCTTCTTCTATCTGATTAGTCTTAAAATTATTCTTAGCTATTTGTTTATTTTATATGTTATTGTATGTGTATGTTTTTAACTTTGCTTCCCTTTCTGGTTTATTGTGCACAAACTCCAATTATATTACTTTCCATAGCCTTGTATTTCTGTCTGTGAACTCAATCCTTTTGCAATCACTGTACCCACCATATATGTCACCAAAAGTGGGATGGGATGTACTAAGCTAGCGATTTTCATGTATCTATCACAAAATACGAAACAGATTTGTAATTGCTTTTTGTAATTTAACTAAAAATACCTAACCTTGAACTGCTGTTGCAAGACTGGATTTTAATGTGGACAATGCGATAGCATTGTATGAAGAAGTTGCCTTTTTAGCTATTAACGAAACTACAATCTCTGCACTCTAGTATTTAACTTTTGATCTTACTTTAGATATTGTGTAATCTTTAGTGACGTTTGGCAGTTGTAACTGCAAGAAGAATTCAAAGCTGCTACTATTAGCCACAGCTACGAGTTCTTGTTTGTCATGAAAAATGAAATGAGAGCAATTGGCAATGACAGAGCAGTCTTACTGTACCTTATGCATATGCCATTTTGCTGATACGTGCCATCGGCTTCTTCTTGTTTGGATATGCAGGTGAACCTGTAATTGCTTCTGCTTAGTAGCGAGCTTTGTGGGCAGTTGAGAAGTGAGATTTCCTATAATCAGGATCTAAAATATAATGCCATTTGATTGTGTGTGTGTGTGCGCGTGCGTGTCATTGTGATGTAGGTTATAGTTAATTCTCTCCAAAGTAAGGAAAAGCTTTGAATGAGGTGATTTATACTCTACCTGCTTACGGTAAAGTTTGAATTTAGAAACTTAGAGTTGAATCTTACATTTCTTTGTGCAGGGTTTTCGGAGGGTTTTTTGCTGTTAGGCCTAATGAATTCTGGCACGCTATCTTGCCAAACATGCCGCATTAATGACCTACCTCGTCCTTGTGGTGTCCCACATCTGATTCTGGCTCAATTTGACCGAGGCAACTCGCCATTCAATGGCTCTCCGCCAAAAATCACAGGTAGCCCTTGTACCAGTGGCATCTTTGATAGGCTGCTGTGTGAATGAGCACTGGCGTTCTGAAGCTGCCCTGCTCATTACCAGACAGAAACTGATTATGTTAGAGAAGGGGGAGGTGCCATTGCTATTCTCCAACAGTGACCACTGGATGTCCTGATTGAATGGGTGGTGCAAAGGAAAGGGGTCCTCTTCCTGGAGGACCAGCACAGAAGACCCTGTCAGCCTGGTCCAAGGTCACCACCCATGTAAGTGTCATCTCAACGATGCAGAGGAACAGCCAGCGGTGCTTTATGAAGGTGCATGGTCTCCTCCATTGCACCAGGTTAAATGCCGCACTCTTCTCTCTGCTGCCCCATTCACCTTCCTCTAAGTCACATGCTTTACCACTCTCACCATTGTCTGCAACATTTTCCTTCACTCACTCTCATCCATCCTAATCTCCCACACCAGTAATGCTACATGGCCTTTGGAGTGCCCCTCAGCATCTTGGAGCCCTTCGCCACCTTTTTCCCACCTGCGCCAGCTCTAACAGCTGTGCCCCTCAACTCACTCAATCCCTCCTTTTCCCTCAGTCCAGAGAAATCAGTACATAGTAGGGCAGAGCGAGGCCATAAAGGTGGGCAGTGCCCAACATCCAGCTTCTCTTCCATTATGAGGAGAGAATCCTGAGGGGCTGTAGAAACATCCATGACATGTCAAATGAGTCAATATCACTCTTCATTGCATTTTAGCTCCCACAGTAACCCCACTGTCAGTCCCATTTTTTGGTCATCATTTCTAACCACTGGTTACAACACCTTCTCTCTTGTGCCTTGCCGGTACCACTGACATCTCCAAGATCTCCACAGAATCTACCTCTTGCCTCTTTGAGGATGAAAGTAGCAGGACCTCAGTGGAAGCATCACAAAGCTGCCTCCTGTTGCTCCCATCAGCTCAGATACTGAGCAGCTTGGTGGGAAACTAGAAAGTGTGGGAGCACAATCTGGTGAACATCCCACTGCGACAGTTCTGCAGCTGGTCAAGGAAGAAATGCCTCAAGTTGCTGGCACTCGAAGGACTACCAGAGTCTGGGTGCCTGCTCAGCCATGTGCAGGAGAGGACCCTGCAGTTTCAGCATTCAGGGACTTCATCCCCATGTACAGGGAAGAACAGAAGCAGCAGATCGGGATGTGGAATGGGTCTGGTTGGGAGAACGCTTCAGGCTGGCACTGGGCTGGAGGGCTAGTTCTGAGAGGCCAGGAGTGAAGAGTAGAGAGTGAAAGGGAAGGGTGGCAGTGTGATCTTCAGAGGCAGTGCCTCCAAAGGGGCACAGGGGCTCCGTCCCAAAGGGGGTGCACTAACTCACTGCAGACAGCAGCCTGCTCAGTGAAAGTTGCCAGACTTATCCTGGCTTGCCACCAACCTCTCTTGCTGCTGGTAGCTTAGCTACAGATATGGAACATTAAAGGCCTCAAAAGGTATGGTGGGGAGGGTGGGGGTGTGTGGTGGAGGAGGCAGGCTGCCTGATATCTTCCCTGCTTTCTGTACAATGGGAGGCATGTCAGGAGTGAGCAAGAAGATGGTGGGAAAGCTGGTGTTTTGGAATAGGCTGGCGGAGTGTTGAGATTGGTGGAGCAGGACATAAATTCCAGGCCATAGCGCTGACTTTCTCTTCCTTATCCCAGAGTTTGAGACAATAACTGCCAACTCATGGTGAAAGGTAGGGTTGTATAGACCCGGTTCACTGGCAGAGTGTCACTCTAGACTGATCACTTCAAAGAAATCTCTCCAGAAGGAAATGAGACGGAAGGATGAAAAAAGTCAGTGTCTGAAAGAATGACGAGGTGAATAGAATTGATGTGGTTTGTTAGAAAATGTCATAACGTCACAGTATGCCTTTAAAAAAAGTTATTTAGAGTGAAGAAATTCACTTTAATGTGAAATATTGCTGCAATACGCCAGATGAGCAGCAATGTCATTTTGAAACTTGCACCTTCCTACATAAATGCAAAGTGGTAGATAGTGGTATGTGCCACACCTACCGACTGCATAAAGTAGGACCATTTAGCAATGGGGCAGTCTGCGCCCAATCTGTGCAAGTATTGATCCCACTGTTAATTTCATAGGGACATTTCTTTAAACATCACAGGGAATAGATTACGACAAATATTGCACCCCAGTAAACGATGTAAAATAAGAGAACAATAAAAGTTATCAAATGATGTCTTTTATATATTCATCTGAAATGAGTGGGGCATGTAATATGTCTGACTAAGCTCCTCCCTCTTAGGATTCTTCACCATCTCCCAAAGTTACCACTGAGAGATAAATGTAAGAACATTTTATTTTGAAAAACACCCTGATGTGAGGGCCGGAATAGAATGATGCTACGAAAAGCACTGTACGCTGGAACATTGGTTCAGATCGTATACCTGTAGATTATGTAGAATGTGTGTAGATGCCAATCGGCAGGAGGAGAACTGAAAGCTTCAACCTCTCAATTGAAATGACATTTATGTTTCGGACAAACTGTGACTTCAAAAATTCAAGGTAAGCCACAAAAATGAGCCTATGCACAGTTTGTCTCATTTGGGGATAGGGTTAAATTGTTATTCTTTTCAGGGGAGTTTAAATTGATGAGGAGAGCAGGCAGAAACTGGAACTGTAGTTGATTTTCATCTCTGTAACTCAGATGCACTGAGGTCATTGTGGCTCGTCAAAGTTCAGGGACCTCAATGCAGCCCATGATTAAAATCAGGACCCTTCTGTTTAGCTTGGGTGGGATAACTTTCTGGACCCAGCAAGAAAACTCAAACATATCAGTGACAGTTCTGCTTACTTCAAAATGACTGCACTAATAATTTTTTTCTGATGGAGTGAATTGGAAAACTTATTTCCTCTGGAAGAGATATCACTGTAAGAAACCAAATGAATCTCTAACACTTTCCTTGAATTTCTCATTAAAGAGCCATCTGGGAGCTTTACCTCTCAGTATAGGTCATTGGATGATGATGCTGGGCTCTATTTGCTGAACTGTCCTGTATTTAATAGTCTTCAGATCAAAATGAATTTACCATACTAACCCTGGAATAAATTAGTCTCAAGCTGCTAAGTGAATGAATTAACTGTGGGGATGGAACAGAAACTGAACTAGTATCAGTACTTGGAGCTACAATTATGGCCATTACAGAGAATTGGATATCACAGGGGAAGGAATGGTTGTTGGATGTTCCGGGGTTTAGATGTTTCAAAAGAAGTAGGGAGGGGTGTAAAAGAAGTGGGAGAGTGGCATTGCTAATTAGGGATAGTATCACAGCTGCAGAAAGGGAGGTGGTCGAGGAGTGTTTGTCTACTGAGTCAGTACGGGTGGAAGTCAGAAACAGGAAAGGAACGGTCACTTTAGTGGGAGTTTTCTATAGACACCCCACCAACAACAGAGACACTGAGGAACAAATTGGGAGGCAGATGTTTGAAAGGTGCAGAAGTAATAGGGTTGTTGTCATGGGTGACTTCAACTTTCCTAATATTGACCGGAACCTCTCTAGTGCAGATAGTTTGGGAGGAACAGTTTTTGTCAGGTGTGTCCAGGAAGGATTCCTGACTCAATATGTAGATAAGCTGACTAGAGGGGAGGGCATATTGGATTTGAAGTTTGGCAACAAACCAGGCCAGGTGTCAGATCTCTCAGTTGGAGAGCATTTAGGTGATAGCGATCACAACTCCCTGACCTTCACTATAGTCATGGAGAGGGATAGGAGCAGACCGTATGGGAAAGTATTTAATTGGGCGAGGGGGAATTACAATGCTACTCGTCAGGAACTGTGTAGCATAAATTGGGAGCAGATGTTCTCAGGGAAATGCATGACAGAAATGTGGAGGTTGTTTAGGGAGCACTTGCTTCAGGGTAAGTTTGTCCCACTGAGGCAGGGAAGGGATGGTAAGGGGAAAGAACCTTAGAAGACAAGACATGTGGAACATCTAGTCAAGAGGAAGAAGGAAGCTTACTTAATGTGGAGGAAGTGAGGATCGGACAGGGTTCTCGAGGGTTACAAGGTAGCCAGGAAGGAACTGAAGAATAGACTTAGGAGAGCTAGAAGGGGGCATGAACAAGCCTTGGCGTGTTGGATAAAGCAAAACTACAAGGGATCCCATACTTATGTGAGGAACAAGAGGATGGCCAGAGTGAGAGTAGGGCTGATCAGGGATAGTGGAAGGAACTTGTGCCTGGAATTGGAGGAGGTAGGGGAAGTCCTTAATGAATACTTTGCTTCAGTATTCACCAGTGAGAGGGAGCTTGTAGTTTGTGAGGGCAGCGTGAAACAGACTGATATGCTCGAACAGGTTGATGTTGGGAGTGGACATGTGCCAGAAAATTTGAAAACCCTGAGGATAGATAAGTCCCGGGATATACCCAAGGTTTCTATGGGAGGTGAGGGAAGAGATTGCTGCGCCCTTGGTGATGATCTTTGCATCCTCACTGTCCACTGGAGTAGTACCAGATGATTGGAGGGTGGCAAATGTTATTCCATTGTTCAAGAACGGGAATAGGGATAATCCTGGAAATTACAGACTGGTCAGTCTTACTTCTGTGGTAGGAAAATTATTGGAGAGGATTCTGAGAGATAGTATTTATGATTATTTGGAAAGCATAGTTTGATTAGAAATAGTCAGCATGGCTTTGTGAGGTACAGGTCATGCCTCACAAGTCTTATTGAATTCTTTGAGGATGTAACAAAACACATTGATGAAGGTGGAGCAGTGGATGTGTGGATGTGGATTTTAGCAAGGCATTTGATAAGGTTCCTCATGATAGGCTCATTCAGAAAGTAAGGAGGCATGGGATTCAGAGAAATTTGGCTGTCTGGATACAGAACTGGCTGTCCAATAGAAAACAGAGAGTGGTAGTAGATGGAAAGGATTCAACCTGGAGCTCAGTGACCAGTGGTGTTCCTCGGGGATCTGTTCTGGGACCTCTGCTCTTTATGAGCTTTCTCAATGACTTGGATGAGGAAGTGGAAGGGTGAGTTAGTAAGTTTGCCGATGACAGGAAAGGTTGGAGGAGCTGTGGATGGTGTGGAGGGCTGTTGTAGGTTGTAATGGGACATTGACAGAATTCAGAGCTGGGCAAAGAAGTGGCAGATGGAATTCAACCCAGAAAAGTGTGAAGTGATTCATTTTGGAAGGTCACATTTGAATACAGAATACAGTGTTAATGACAGGATTCTTGGCAGTGTGGAGGAACAGAGGGATCTTGGGGTCCACGTCCTTAGATCCCTCAAAGTTGTCACCCTAGTTGATAGGGCTGTTAAGAAGGCACATGGTGCATTGGCTTTCATTGGCAGGGGGATTGAGTTTATGAGCCGTGAGGTTATGCTGCAGCTCTATAAAACCCTAGTTAGACCACACTTGGAACATTGTGTTCATCGCAGGTTGCCTCATTATAGGAAAGATGTGAAAGCTTTAGAGAGGGTGCAGTGGAGATTTACCAGGATGCTGCCTGGTTTTGAGGGCAGGTCTTATGAGGAAAGGTTGAGAGAGCTAGGGCTGTTCTCATTGGAACAAAGAAGGATGATAGGTGACTTGATAGAGGTTTACAAGATGATGAGAGACATAGATAGAATGGATAGCCAGAGACTTTTTCCCAGGGCAGAAACGGCTGTCACAGGAGGACATAATTTTAAGGTGATTGGAGCCAGGCATAGGGGAGGTGTCAGAGGTAGGCTTTTACACAGAGAGTGGTAGGTGCATGGAATGCACTGCCAGTGGTGGTGGTAGAGTCAGATACATTAGGGACATTTAAGCAACTCTTAGATATGCACATGGTTGATAGTAAAATGAAGGGTACGCAGGTTAGTTTGATCTTAGAGTAGGATAATAGGTTGGCAAAACATTGTGGTCCGAAGGGCCTGTGCTGTGCTGTACTGTTCTATGTCCTATGTTCTAGGAGCTAGAATAGCAATTTAAATACCATGGGCAGAAGAGCAGATCAGAGGCTAGGAATCCTGCAGCAAGTAACTCACCTCCTGTCTCCCCAGTGCCTATCATGATCTGCGAGTCTCAAGTCAGCAGTGTGATGGAATGCTGTTCATTTGCTTGGATAATCAGTGTTACTCCAACAACATTCAAGAGGTTTTACACCATCTAGGACAAAGCACCTGCATGATTGGCACCAATTCAGCAGCTTAAAACTTCATTCCCGTCACCACTGACACACAATGGCATCAGTGTGTACCAACTACAAATGCACTACAGTAACTCAACAAGCTTTCCTTGATACCACTTTCTAAACCACGACCTCTATCACCTCAAAGGTCAAGGTGAGCAGATTCATGGTAACACCACCAACCATAAGTTCCCCTCCGATTCCCCCATCATCCTGATTTAGAACTTGCATAATTTTTTCACTATCCTTGGTCAAAATCCTGTAACTCATTTCCTAACAGCATGTAGATGGCATCACAACTCACAGACTGCAATGGTTCAACAATGCCACTCACCACCACTTTATCCATGGCACTTAGGGGTGGGGGATAAATGCTGGCCTAGCCAGCAACATTCTTTTCCTACGAACACATTCAAAAACTACATAGACTGCTCAGAATGCTGAGAGCCGATTCCCATCTCAGAAGATTTCCTTACAGAAAAACATGTCGCTGAAATCAGTGAAAAAGTAGCCAAAAACAAGAAGGGTCACTAGACCTGAAATGTTAACTCTGATTTCTCTTCAGAGATGCTGTCAGACCTGCTGAGCTTTTCCAGCAACTTCAGTTTTTGTTTCTGATTTTCAGTATCCACAGTTATTTCATTTTTTTTAGTTGAAAACAATTTGTTTTTCAATCCTGCAGATTGTTTTCAACTGAGCCCAATCATATCTGTATGAATTCTTTAACAAATTAATGTCAAATTGCAATCTTGGAGTATTACTTTCCATAAAAGCTAAGCTGCTTTTGTTGGCCATATTTAGAGAAGCAAACTTCAAATTCAGCTCAACTATTTAGTCAAGAGCCATTCTCTGGTTCATTTCTCTGTGCAATGGCACTGATCAAAGTCAACCTAATAGGTTTAAAATTTAAATGATTTAAAGTTAGACAAAAAAAAATTGACGGTCAACCATCACCTATCTGGTGCATTCTTTATGGCATCTCCTCTCCAAACAGAGCCCAATTGTCAGCATTCTCCACTCCTTTTAGACTGTCTAAGTATTGTTTTCACTTTACATTGTTATTTCTTGCAAATTGTCCTGTTCAGTGCAAGATATGTAGCTTCAGCAAAATGTGTATTTTTTCCAGCAAATATTAATCTGTAAGCTGTTGTCAACCTGATTCATCTATCTCCTGAAAGTGCTTGTTCATACTCCTGCTGTTATTCTGTCAACTCAACTTGCCTGACAATCATTTTTGGCTTCTCGTAAAGAAGGTTCTAGGCATATAAAAAGAATCACAATTTTCTTCGCTAAATGATATGTAACCTCCTGCACTGTCAGCTCTTATGACTTAGCTGTTTTGTAAATTCCAGTACTTTCAGGTTTCTCATCCAAGACCTGCTCATTGAGTAATTTTCCTTGTGCGGAACTTTGCAAACTTGAGACTTCTGAGCTAACTGTGCGCTTGACGTTCAAAACTTTACTTTTATCAAGTCAATCCAAGTCTGACACTGGATCCGAAGTCTGGGCACAAAACCTTAACTCTGTTTTTGCACGTGCTGCCAGACCTGCTGAGTTTCTTCAGCGATTTTTGTTTTTGTTTGTTTTTGATCCAGCATAGAAAGTTTTGAAACTGAGGAAAAAGCTGCAAACTACCATCTTCAGTTTTTAACGGCTCAAACCTTTTTGTGGTATTCTACAAAACGTTCAGTTATTTACAGTAGCTTGGTACTATTGAACATGAATATTGCTGAAAGCAGAAGAATACTGAAGCATTATGTCTTGCATCCATCAGGCCACATGTAAGAATACCAAATTTTAAATTATCACAACAATTTATGTGATAATAGAAAAGAGTGCGGATTAAGTTGGTTCTGATTAGTGGAGGCATTACTATGGAGAAAGTAACAGTAAACTATAGGATCCTCAATTTTCGAGGTAATTCGTAGAAGATCAAGGTTTGAACATATTCCTCTTGTTCATGTAAAACAGGCCCTGGTTTATGAATGTATGTTGCTTCTAGTAAATTAGCTAAATTAGAAGCTTGACTGGTTGTTCGTATAGATGTTAGTGCAATTAGGATTACTTAGCAAGTAACATGCATTCACAGAAACACAAAATAGATGTTTTGGGTTTTTGCAAGCATGGGCTGGTTGGTAATGCCATGAGAATATTTGTAGATCATCTTGCCCTGATTAGCTGTTATTTTCCACCACCATTTACAACTGGATATGGCTAGATTGTTTGTTGCTATGTTTACGCTGCCTAATGTGCCAAATAGCTGTACATTGTAGCTCCAATAAATTACCACTTTCTACTATCCATTTCTTGAACTTTTTTACGTTAAGCAAGGGTAAACAATACATGGTGAAGCCCCAAACCATCAGCAATGGTATAGGATTTGAATTTTTCCTGAGAAAATGGTCATTACGTCTGTTTTGACTTTTAATTTTGCATCGGATACTGGGGCTTATAAATTTAAAAGTGGTCTAAATGCTGGCTGCATACTGCAACTATCTGTGTCATGGCCCAACCATGCAGCAGAAGCAACCTATCCATACCTTGGATGTGTTATCATAATTTTGGTAGCAGCTCTGTTTTCAATGTTAAACTGTATGAAGAAAGTGGTAAATCAAAGGAACAGGACGTAAGAAAATATCTCAACAGCAATGTACAAAGTGTCTTTAGTGAATCTATGTGAAAAGCAAAGCCCTGGGTAAATAATGTAATGAGTTAAAGGTCTCTAATATTTTTCCATGACAATATCTTTTAGCTTGGCATAATTATAATCACATTGGAAGGATACAATCCAACTTGTTTCTGACTTATTTCACTTTAAAACTCTTTAACATCCTGAAAAGGACAAAAGAAGAAAATATTTTTAAATTTGTTTCTTTATTTCGCGATTGGGGATATGGATGCTTCAATCGCTCACGCTGATGGCAGTTATATTTCTTTGGAAACAGCTGCCTTCACTTTTAATGCTGTTTATAGTAACACTGAGACCAAAGCCAGGGCTGCAGATCACACCTCTGATGTTCAACAACCTACCCCACAGTGGGGTCCCCATCGGGAAATGCTGAAAGTAACAAATTCACCACATTTATAACATCAATCTGCCACTAATTTCAACAGTTAAGTTGACAGCAGATTTGTGTTATGAAAGGTGTAAGGCATGTTATGGAAGCAGTGGCAACAGCATGCTGTTCTGGTGGGGGAAATACTTGATGATATGGGCCCAAAAGAACCTTGAACTTTAGTCCCATAGGCTGCTGAATAAGTTTGTGTTATTGAACTCTTAAGCTACTTAAACCTGATTGACTTTCAATTATATTATCAAAACATGTTAGTATGTGAGCTTCTCAGCTCCTCTTCCTGGATATACCACCAGCTGAGTCTTCACAAATAAAATGTATTGACTGTCAGGTGTTTGTTACCAGGTAATTAATAGTAATTTTTTGAATAATAACCTGGAAAGATTTATCTGAAAGAAGCAACCTTGAGTCGCACTTTGCACAGCAACTTGTCATGTGCAAATCTCTTTATGCCAATGTGCAGGAATAAGTGCCAACCTTTTGTTGAACTAGTTTGGGCTAAGCAGACAGCTACTTGAAAATTAATGTCAAGGATTCAACCTGGAAAATTCCAACATGGTGCTTATGTTCACCTCAGGCCATAAACAAATTAATTGGATGTTTAACATGAAGTTGCCTGTCTGTTTTGGGGGAAGCACATGTGTCATTTTCTTCCTATCACCTTGCTGCGTAACTTTGATGAACACCGTGGCACTTGACGATATATTGCTGAGCATTTGTAACGTCTTGCCTGACCTACAGCAAGGAGCCAGTTTCATTTTAAGTGTCTTCTGTTAAACTAAAACCTTTTGAAAAATGCTGAATCTCTTTGCTAAACATACTGAACTCTTTATGCATTGCCCCTTTGAACTCTGTGTTGCTAATGGTGAAATAAAGCCTCAGCAGTTGAAAGTAAGGATGCTTGCTCTGTAAAACCAATAAACCAATTATATAATCCTACAGTGCAAAATGTTGTAAAAATATACCCAGTGGATATTTGCTACTCTCGTATAATGAACTAAAACTTGAGTTGGCAGTAGTTTCTCTGATAGTATTCTCTATGTGAGATGTCACTGTAATTATTCTCCAGGGATTATTTCATTAAATTGTCACTGCAGGTAAGCATCCAATCAAAGTGTAACCCTGACCTGGTGAGGGAGTAGTCCACTTCATAGATATTTAGGTTCAAATAGTGCATACCCAAAAAATATGTATATATATTTGAAGATGCATTAAAGCTGTTCAAACCAAACCCAATATATGTGTTTGTGATAATCAAAATTACATACTTGCTTTATTGTAATGTTGTCTTAATGCAGCATCATTAAACAACAAACCTCTACTGGCATTTCATGCTTTAAGTGATCCTGAGGTAGTATGGAAAATAAGAACATGATGCTCTCAAGCCACATACAGTGATGTGACATGAGCATGTCTCCTAAATGTGCTGATATACTAATCATGACTCACAACACTGCATTCCCTTTTTCCAAAGACAAAAACTCACTCCAAGTAGATTCACATCATTGTACATAGGCACATGTTGTTAATTTGATAAGTTGTGCCGTGGGTGCTAATCCTTCTCCATTAATGTTCCATGAAAATGCAGCAAAGCAATGTAAAATCTTGCTTTGCTGCCCAAAACAATGATCATTAATTTGATAATGTATTCCTAACATTTTGCTAAACTGATAGTGGAATGATGAATCTGACTTAATATACATGTCTTGAAATGATAAAAACCAAAAGAACTGCGGATGCTGTAAATCAGGAACAAAGACAAAGTTGCTGGAAAAGCTCAGCGGGTCTGGCAGCATCTGTGGAGGAGAAAACAGAGTTAACATTTCGGGTCCAGTGACCCTTCCTCAGAACTGATGGTGGCTGGGAAAATGTCAGTTTATATGCAGAAAATAGGGAGGTGGGTGGGGTAGGGAGTAAACGATACGATAGAGCCCAAAGAGAGAGAAAGACAGTTGGACAGACAAAGGAGTTGCTAACGATCAGACTGGGAGGGTGAATAGTTGTTAATGGGGACTGTTAGTGACTAACAACAGGGGATGTGTAGTGGCAGGCTATGTGGTAACAAGGCCTGGTGTGTGGGGTGGGGGGCTGGGACATGGGAGAGTTTAGGCCCTAAAATTATTGAACTCAATATTGAGTCCGGAGTGCTGTAGGGTCCCCAAGTGGAAAATGAGGTGTTGTTCCTCCAGCTTGCGTTGGGCTTTGCTGGAACGCTGTAGCAAGCCGGAGACAGAGATGTTGGCCAGAGAGCAGGGTGGTGCATTGAAGTGGCAGGCAACAGGTAGTTCAGAGTCTTTTTTGCGAGCAGAACTTAGATGTTCTGCGAAGTGGTTGCCAAGTCTACGCTTCATTTCCCCAATGTAGAAGAGACCACATTGTGAGCAGCAAATGCAGTAGACTAGATTCTTGGAAGTGCAGGTGAAGTGTTGCTTCACCTGGAAGGTATGTTTGGGCCCTTGGATTTTGGGGAGGGAGGAGGTAAATGGGCAGGTGTTGCACCTTCGCCGGTTATAGCGGAAGGTGCCGTAGCGCTGTGGGGAGGTGTTGGGGCAAAGGAAGTGTGGACCAGGGTGTCCCAGAGGGAATGGTCCCTGTGGAAGGTGGACAAGGGAGGGGAGGGGAATATATCACTGGTGGTGGCATCTTGCTGGAGGTGACAGAAATGGTGTCTGATGATCTTCTGGATGTGGATGCTGGTGGGATGGTAGGTGAGGATAAGGGGAACCCTATCGCTGTTGCGGGAGGGAAGAGAAGGGGTGAGGGCAGAAGTGAGGGAGATGGGTCGGACTCGATTGAGGGCCCTGTCGACAACGGAGCTGGGGAATCCTCGGTTGAGGAAGAATGTGGACATTTTGGAGGCTCCATTGTCGAAGTTGGCCCCATCTTAACATATGCGACGGAGATGGAGGAACTGAGAAAATGGGATGGAGTCTTTACAGGAAGTGGGGTGTGAGGATGTATAGTCCAGGTAGCTGAGGAAGTCCGTCAACGACTTGTCTTTCAAGTCCTCTCATTTTCTTCAGGTAAGAGGGGTTGCCATGGGTACCCACATGGGCTCTAGTTATGCCTGTCTCTGCGTGGGGTACGTGGAACATTCCTTGTTCCAGTCCTTTTCCAGTCCCCACCAACAACTCTTTCTCTGATACATCGATGATATCATTGATGCTGCTTCCCTCTCTCATCTAGAATTGGAAAACTTCATCAATTTCGCCTCCAATTTCCACCCTGCCCTCACTTTCACCTGGTCTATCTCTGACTCCTCCCTTCCCTTCCTCGACATTTCTGTTTCCATTTCTGGGGATAGACTGGCCACTAATACCCATTACAGGGTCACTGGACCCGAAACGTTAAGTCTGTTTTCTCCTCCACAGATGCTGCCAGACCCGCTGAGCTTTTCCAGCAACTTTGTTCTTGTAATGACAATACTGGTATACTGTGGTCTTTGGTTGGATGCTATCTGATCCGAGATACTGATAAGGAAAAACATAGTGCTCAACCTGTCACCAACCATTGTGCTTTTGTGTAACTAAGTGGTCGAACAGTGGGAAATTTAGAAAAGAAATGAGAGACTCTTTTTTCTCAAAGAATATTGTAATTTTTTGGGATATATCCTCAAGATACTGTAAAAGCAGAGTCCTTCAAATATTTTTAAGGCAGAGGTAGAAACATTCATGTTAAGCAAGGGCTTGAAAGATTATAGGCTAGTTGGGAATGTGAAGTAATCAGTTCAGCCATGATCAAATTAAATGGAAACAAACACAAGGGCCTTTGTGCTCTACTCTTGTTCCTGATTCATATAATCTTGTGTTTGTCCACCAAATGAAACCTTCGGCTCCCAACCCAGATTCCTCTCTAACATTACAAGGCTTTTCTTAACACTGGAACTGAGTATTTGAGACTCACATGCTCAGATTCAGAGAACACTATCTCTTAATTAAAAATTAACATTAGCTAAATTCACTGTTATGCCTGTCAGTCGAACATAGCTAATGCTCGTGATCCCATGGATATAGTTCGATCTTTAGATCTCGTGAATTTCTGAGTTTTAGACATTTTATGTTTAATTTCAAGTCCAAATAAACCTTAACATCAGTTGACGTTAAAATTGACTATTTTCTATTCTTTGTAAAATGCCATTATTTCTTTCCTGCCTTTAAACTTTAATTTTGTTCTCACAATTAATTCCTTCCTAAGCTTGCACCCAGGCATTCTGGTTTGGGTAAATTCTTTAACAAACATGTACCAAGACAATGCTCTCGGTATCCAAAATGATCCTGTACACCAGAACAATTTCCTTCAATATGTAGAGTCATATAGCATGGAAACAGACCACTTGACACCTTGCCTGCAGGTAACACATGATGCAAGTTAAAGTACAAGCTGTGTTCACCGATGAAATTAATCAAACCAGTTACCATACTCAAACAGTCTGCTAATAGGTTGAGAAACTTGGTAATGGTCAGCACAAGTAACAGGCACTTCAGGAGTCCTGATCGAAAGAAATGTGGAAAGAGGACTAAAGTAACACGTTTGAAATCTTTTAATGATACAAGTATAAAATAAAAAAAATTTAACTAAAAAGGTTGTATTTCATGGAAAATTAATCCCTCTGGAGAAAGAAAAAATGTCTAATGACAACTGAATTTTTACTGGAAACATCTTGTTGGCTTCCTTCTCATCTTATTTGCATCTCCCACTGCAGCAGTATTGCAAAGAAACAAAAAATAATGATGGCACAGCACAATAGCCAATAAGAGACCAGAATATACTCGATCTGGTCCTGAACAGTGCAACATGATTAATGACTTCATAGTGGAGGCACAACTATGCAGTAATGATCATAGTATGATTGAATTTCACATTCAGTTTGAAGGAGAGAATGATCGCTTTAATACTAATGTTTTAAGCTTAACTTTAGTCAAATATGAGGGCATGAAAACAGTCCTGGATAAGGTAAGTTGGGAAATGAGTTCAAAGGATAGGTCAGTACAGATGCAGTAGCCGACATTAAGGAGCTATTTCAGAATGCCTTGAAAAAGAGAAAGAAAAAGAGAAAGACTCAAAGGAAAAGATGATGCATATATGGTTTACTAAGAAAGTTAAAGATCACTCCAAATTCAGAGAAAAAGTACTTAATTCCATGAGAGGAGTGGCAAGCTGAAACACTGGGCAGAATATAAAGAAGAGCAAAGAATAACTAAATTGGTCATTAGGATGGAATAAATTAGAGTATGAGAGAAAGCCAACTCGAAACGTAAAAACACATTGTTAAAGCTTCAACAAGTGTTTAAGGAAAAGAGTGAGTAAAAAACATTGGTCCTCTAGAGAGTGACTTTGCATAATTCATAATGGAAAAAGAAAATGGCAGATGATTTTCATCTTCGCTGTAGATGATATAAATAATCCCAGAAATAATTATTAATCCAGAAGGTGAAAATAAGAACTGAAAACAATAGTAGTTACCAGGGAAATTTGTTATGGACCAGACCAAACATCATCAAAATATATCAAGGAGGTAGCCGAGACCATAAATTTTATCTTATTTAAAGGCAAATGTGAGGTGCTGTGTTCCAGATGTAATTTAATTGGTCAAACTACTAGGCTTTAAAAAAAACACAATTTATTCTCACACCACAGTTAAAATATAAACAAGAAAAAGAATTGGCATAACTCTAACTCTTAACAGAATAATATATTATTTAACTACTTCTTGTCAACTGTTCCAATATTACAGAATCCCATAAACATATCTTGGCAAAGGCAAATTCAGGAAAACAGATTTCCCTGACTTGCAATTTGTTCCAGTCCAGGAGAAGGAATGCCCACAGAATGAATCTAGCAGCAGAGAGAGCACTCAAGCTTTTGCTGTGACAGACAGAAAGCTGTATCTAGCAGCTTCAACTCCAAAACCCAACTTCAACAACTGAAAGCAGAACTAAAACCCTGTGTCTGTGTGAGCCTGACTCCACCTACTCATGCTTCTTTTGTCTAGTTTTAAAAGAAAACCCAAAACTTATTTCCATGGAGCATATGCTCTCTATATGCTTTCCATGGAGCAGAAACCTCAGCACCAGATTTACAACACACTTCTTCAAGAGAAACGGGACAGGCAGATCTCTGTTAAAATCATGTATCATCACAAAGAACACTTAAAGGAAATTAGAACTAAAGTATTACCAGTCCCTAGGTCCTGATGGCTGAGTGTTGAATTTTCCAAAATTTATTCATTTCTGGAAATGAATATGGTTATATGAATGGGAAATCACATTGGACTGATTTATTGGAATTCTTTAAGCATGTCATGGACGATGTGCAGACATGAGAATCTGTGGATGTGCTATGTTTAGATTTCTCAGAAGACATTTGACAAGATGCTACACATAGGTTAGAACCATTAGTAAGAGTTCACAGAGTTGAGGTAGCCTACTATCATGGACAGTGGATTTGTAATTTAACAACAAACTGACAACATGCATAAAAGGGTTGCTTGTAAGTTGGTAACGTGTGATGAGTGAAGTACCACAGGAATCCATGCTGGAAGCCCAACTGTATACAAGTTGTATCAATGACTTGAATTAAGACACGAAATATATGGTTGCTAAATTTGTTGATGACTCAAAGACAGGTAAATAAGTAAATTGTGAAGAGGACATAGCCTATCTATTTCTTTATACACACCTTAAGTGAGTGGGCAAAAATTTAGAAAACGGAGTGTGATGTAGGAAAATATGAATTTATCTACTTTGACAGGAAGAATACTCAAGCCAAATGTTATTTGAATATAGCAAAATTGCAGAACTCTGACATACAAAAGGCTTTTTCTGGAGTACTGTGTCCAGTTCTGCTCACCCTGATATAGGAAAGATATTATTAAGCTGAAGAGGGTTCAGAAAGAGTTACCAGAACATTGCCAGGAGTGGACGGTTTGAGTTATAAGGAGAGGCTGGATAGTCTGGGACTTTTTCCTCTGGAGCATAGGAGATTGAGGGGTGACCTTATAGAGGGTTATAAAGTCATGAAGAGTATAGATAAGGTGAATGGGAGTCAGGGATTTCAAAACTAGGAGGAATATTTTAAGGTAAGAGGAGAAAGATTTAATAAAATCATGGGGGCAATATTTTTAAGCAAAGAATGATTTGTGTATGGAATGAACTTCCAGAGAAAGTGATTGATGTGGGTGCAGTTACATCTTTTAAAACACATTTGGATAAGTACATGATAGGATCAGTTTAGAGGGATGTGAGCCATGCGCAGGCAGGTGGGACTAGTTTAGTTTGAAATTATGGTCAGCATGGACTGATTGGACCGAAAAGTCTGTTTCCATGCTGTATGACTCCATGACTCTATAATTGATATAATAATAACTGATCTGTAGTTCTCCCTCTCTCTCCCTCCCATTTAAATTAGTGGAGTTGCATTAACCAGCTTCCAATCAGCATGAATCTTTCCAGAATCTATAGAATTACGAAAAGTAAACACCAACGCATCCTACTGTTTCTATTGCCATTTCCTTCAACACTCTGGGATGAAGCTAATCTAGTCTATAGGTTTGTCAGCCCTCAATTGAGCTAATGTTTCAAGTACTATCTCTTTACTAATACCAATTTATTTATATTCCTCACCGACACCAGTCCTTTTGTCATTTATTGTTTTGGGGAGATTTTGTATCTTCTTCTGTGAAGACAGAGACGTAGTAGCTATTTAATTTATCTGCCGTTTCCCTGTTCTCCACCATAAATTCTCCTGTCCCCATTTGCAATGGGCCCACATTAAACTTTGCTAACCTTTTCCTTTCACATATTGACAGAATCTTTAACACTCTGCTTTATTATATTCCTCACTAGCTTGTGCTCATTTTTTTTTTTTCCTGACCTTATCAGTTTCTGGGTCCTCCTTTGCTGGGTCCTAAATTGCTCTCAATCTTCAAGCTTTTCTGGTATTCAATCTAATACAATATTTAATATTTTTCTTTAACTGTGATTGATTCATTTTTTTCTCATTGGGTGTTTGTGCCTTCGAGAATTGTATATCTGTTATAGATCATATAGTATTTTTTAAAATACTAACCATTGTCTATCTTCAGTCAAATCCTTTCATGTATTTTCCTACTCCATAACTTGCATTGCTCATAGTTCCCTTGCTCAGATTTAAGCCCTTAATTTCAGAATGAACTATGTCACATTTAAATTTAATGTAAAATTCTATCATATTTTGGTCACTATTTCCCAACGACTCCTTTACAGCAAGACTTTTGCTGCAATTAGTCATTCCTCGTTGCCCAATACCAAATCCAAATAAATCATTAGTTGGCTCCTCAACATAATGTTCCAGAAACCCATGTTATATAGAATCTAGGAATTAATCCTTCACTGCATTAGTGATGATTTGGTTCACCCAGTATTTACGCAAATTAAGTTGTCGATTCAAGCAATGAACAAAAAATAAGTTTTGAAAAATGAAATACTCTCAAAAATATTTTATAATGCCACCAGAGTGAAAAGAACACTATTCTTACCAAGGGAAAAATATTAAATTGTTTATTATGCTATAAATATTACATCTTGTTGCAAATTATTCAGGCAGCCTACATTGTTATTGTGAAACAGTTTTCATATCCTACTCATTTACACTAAAGAGCTTAAAACTTTACATGTAAGAGTATCAGAAAAAGGACCTGGCATTAGCCATTTGAACCTCAAGCCTGCTCTGCCATTCAATAAGATAATAGCTGATGTTCATTCTCTAATCAACCATCCCACCCTAGCTCCGTATCTATTAATCGACTTATCAACCAAGAAATGATTGGCCTTTATATTCAACAAACTCATTGATTGTGTATCTACAGCCAGTAGGACAGCAAATTTGAAAGATTCATAATCACTGGAGTAAAAAAAATTGTTATGGGTTAATGGGCCGACTCCATATTCTAAAACTCTGACACCACATTTTAAGTTTTCCAGCTAGGGAAGCATTTTTTTCACTATCTATACTTTTATACATCTCCAATTGAGTTGGCAGGAAAGAGCAGTTGAAGCTTGGGACAGATCAGCCATTATCTTGTTGAATGGTGGGGCAGGTTTGAGGACCTGAACAGCCTACTTCTGCTCTTACTTCTTATGTTCTTATTGGACTACCACTCATTCTTATTCTGAGGGCTGCGCAATTAGTTTGCTCAATTTCTTTTCATAGCACAATCTCCTGAGCCCTGGGAACCTGGCTAGGTATAATTTGACTGAACCTACAATCACAAATTAACATTAATGATTTCATTCCAAGGTCAATAAGCTGAATTGTAGGATAGAACTTTCCCAGCCTGTTTGAGCAGGGTTTAGGAAATGTGAAGTGGTAATGTCCTGGAAATTTGACATCATAATCCTGCCTTTTTTTTGGCTGTTTCCTGAACAGAATTAAATGGAACATAAAATATAGAACATAGTACAGCACAGTTACAGGCCCTTTGGCCCACCATGTCTGAATTGTCCATGATGCCATTCTGAAATAATTCCACCTGTCTGCACATGGTCCATATCTCTCTATTTCCTGCCTGTTCATGTGTCTGTCTAAATGCTTGTTAAATTTAGCTGACAAATCTGCTTCCACCAACACTCCTGCAAGTGTGTTCCAGGCACCTCCCCTCTGTGCAAAAAATCTTGTCTTGCACATGTCCTTCACAGTTTTTCCCTCCACATTAAACATGTGCCCCCAAAATTTGAGACTTTCACCATGGGAAAAAGACTCCAACTATCCTCTCATAATTTTATATACTTCTCTTAGGTCCCTCCTCAGCCTCTAATGCTCTAGCAAAAATAACTCAAGTTTGTCCAACCTCTGTTATAGCTAATACACACCAATCTAGGCAACATCCTGGTAAAATTCTTTTGCACCCTCTCCAAAGTTTCCACATCCTTATTATTCCGTGATGACTAGAACTTCATAGAATACTCTGAATATGGCCTAACTAAAGTTTTACGCAGCTGCTAATTGCCTGACAAACTTTTATACTCAGCTCTCCGACTGAGGAAGGCAAGCATGCTATATGCCTTCTTTACCCCTTTATCTACTTATGTTGTCCCTTTCAGGGTGTTATGGACTTGCATCCCAAGATCTTTCTGTGTGTTAGTGTTCCTAATGGCCCTACCATTTATTGTATAATTTCAACTTGCATTTGACCACACCCCACCCACCAAACGCATCACGTGACACTTGTCCAGATTAAACTTCATCTGTCATTTCTCCACCTAACCTTCCAGCTGATCTTTATCCTGTTGCATTTATCCTGTTGCATCCTCTGATAACCTTCCTTATTATCCACATCGCTACTGACTTTTGAGTCATCTGCAAACTTACTAATCAGACCACCTACATTTTCATCTAAACCAGTTATATAAGTTACAAACAACTGAGGTCCTAGCCCTAGTCCTTGTGGAGAACCACTGGCCACAGACCTTCAGTCAGAAAAACACCTCTGCACAACTTTCTTGGATCTGCTGGGAAAGTAATTAAAGGCAGGTGGTGAGCAGCTAAAAAGGTAATTGTGAGCTTTTTAATGCTGAATCCATGATTTTGCAGCCTGGTAACCTGTTTCCCACTCCAACTACTCATGTGGGTCACTGACATGAAAAGAGTTTCTTCGGTGAAACTGACAAGCTGGGGAAGCTTTGATCACATACACTGAGGAGTTAAAGTCACGACTATTGAGAGCCTACAGTTCAAAGCAATTCTCTCTGAGAGTGCATTCATTTTTTGACAAGTTTTTGGTAACTTTTTTGAAAGCAATTCACCCATCTAGCACTCACTCACATTCAGCTGCACTTCTCTCCTATCAGCCAGCATCATAGAATGGGGGCAACTTTTGCAGCTCCATCTTCCATCTCTACTGATGTGCAAGAGCCGAATCAGAACCACAACCAACTGATCCAGCAAGAACAACGTCAGCAGCAGCAGCAGCACTGGCAGCTTTTACCTCAGCTACATGCATTCCATAAATGGACACTCAGGTGTAGCTGGAAAGTGGTGAGATGCTTAACTCAGGGTCTACTGGCAGAGGATCACTTCTCTCCACATGTCAGAGCACCAGTGTCTCAGGAAGGTCTAATGATCATAGCAGCTCACTGTTGATATTTGCATCTTCTGGGAACAAGACCTTCTTGCTAGTGGGGCAGGTGGGTAAACATTGTCAGTGGCCAACAAGCTACTTATTAATAGGGTGATCTTTGTCTCTCATCGAAATGTGCACCCTCTTTTCCCGTGAGGACAGGCAGCAGAGATGTGATGTTTGTAATTGACTTGTGTACAGGAGGGAACAACATCACTTATGAGGAGGTAATAGACCGGGGGGGGGGGCGCAAATGTGTCGCTTTTTTTGGGTTTTCATTTTTTAATGAGATGTTGGCATTGCTGGCTGAGCCAGCATTTATTGTCTAATTCTAATTACCATTTCAGACAAAGAGTCAGTCAACTTGCTGTGGGTCTGGAGCCCCACATACGTCAGACCAAGTACGTCATTTTGTTTTGTGATATATGTGTCTTCTGTAAGTCTTCTACTTAGACCAAAGACCAGAAGACCAGAAAGAAATGGGAACATGCATAGGCTATTCATCCCCTCAAGCCTGCTCTATCATTTAATAGGACCATGCCTGATATGGCATTTCTCACACCCAATATCCTGCCCTTGCCTGATAACCCTTGATCCTGCTGTTGATCAAGAATCTATCTATCTCGGCCTTAAACATATACAAGAACTTTGCCCCCACAGCTCTCTGTGGCAAACAGTTCCAAAGACTCACAACTTTCTGAGAGAAGAAATTCCTCCTCATCTCAATTCTAAATTGTCACCCCTTTATTCTGAGACTATACTCATTGGTCCAAGACTCTCCTATGAGGATAAACATCCTCTCAGCATTTGGAGCTGGAAGGAAGTACTACACCTGCCCCTACACCTCCCCCCTTACCCCCATCCCAGGCCCACATTAAACAGATGTTCACTGCACATCTGCTAAGGTGATACATTGTATCCGCTGTTCCCGATATGGCCTCTTCTACATTGGGGAAACTAAGAAGAGGCTTGGAAATCTCTTTGTGGAACACCTACGCTTGGATCATGACAAATGACTACACCTCCCAGTCGCAAACCACTTCAACTCCCCCTCCCACTCCTTGGACGACATGTCCATCCTAGGCCGCCTCCGGTGTCACAACAATACCATCTGAAGGCTGGAGCAACAGCACCTCATATTTCGCTTGGGAACCCTGCAGCCCAATGGTCTCAATGTGGACTTCACAAGCTTCAAAATCTCCCCACCCTCGACCTCATCCCAAGACCAGCCCAGCTCATCCCCGCCTTCTTGACCTGTCCGTCTTTCCTCCCACCTATCCGCTCCTTCCACCTCATTGACCAACTCCCACCCCCACTTCCTACTTACTAGCCTCATCCCTGCCTCCACGCCTGTCCGTCTTTCCTCCCACCTACCCGCCCTTCCCTCCCAACTGACCAAACCCATCCCAACTCCCTAGCTACACTCACCTATACTGCCTCCATCCCTGTCTGCTTGACCTGTCCGTCTTCTCTCCACCTATCTGCTCCTCTATCCACGTTACATCATCGCCTCTCCCACTGTCTCTATTTATTTCAGAGTCCCCTTCCCCTCCCCCATTTCTGAAGAAGGATCCAGACCCGAAACATCAGTTTTCCTGTTCCTCTGATGCTGCCTGGCCTGCTGTGTTCATCCAGCTCTACACCTTGTTATCTCTGTATCTTCTCAGCATTTATCCTGTTAAGAATCCTATATATTTCAGTGGAACATGGTACAGCACAGTAACAGGCCCTTCAGCCCATCACGTCTGTGCCAAACATGATGACATTCTAAATTAATCCTATCTGTCTGCGCATGGTCTGTATCCTCTATTCTTTGACTGTTTAAATTTCTTTATGAATGCCTCTTAAACGTTGCTACACTGTCTGCTTCTAGCACTTCCCTTGGGAGCACATTCTGACACCTACCACTGTCTGTTTAAAACACTTTACTTGTGCATCTCTTTTAAATTTTGCCCTCTCTCCTTAAATGTATTCCCTCTAGTATTTGACATTTCCATCTTGGGAAAAAAAGATTTCAACTATCCAGCCTATCCATGCCTCTCAAAATTGTATATACTTCTATCAGCTTGCCCCCTCAGCCTTCAACGATCTAATGAAAACAATCCAAGTTTATCCGACCTCTCCTTAGAGCTAATACATCACAATCCAGGCAACATTCTGGTAAATCTCTTCTGCACCCTCTCCAAAGCTTCCAAATCCTTCCTATTATGCAGTGACCATGGCTGCGTACAATACTCCAAATGTGGCTTAACAAAGACAGAAGTTGTTAACTTTTCAAATCTAACGATTCTTCCCTGTTTCTGGTGAAGAGTCTCTAGACTTGAAACGTTAACTCTGTTTTTTTTCCCCACAGGTGCTACCAGTCCAGCTGAGTTTCTCCAGTAATTTTTGCTTTTGTTTCAGATCTCCAACATCCGCAGTTCTTTATTTGATTTTAGAAGTGTAATTAAATTTAGATGAGAAAATGAAATCACCTCTCGTTCTTCCAGCTCCACTGAGTAGGGTCCCAACTTAGCCTTTGCTCATAACAAAATCCTTCCATAACAGATATCATCTAGTGAACCTTCTCTGAACTGGCTATAATAAAATTATATTGGTCCTTAAATAAAGGGACCAAAACTGCACACGTTCTGGAATTCCTTCCCTCATGGCATTGTGATCTATCCACAGCAGATGGAACTGCAGCGGTTCAAGAAGGCAGCTCACCAGCATCTTTTCAAGGGCAACTAGGGATGGGCAATAAATTCTGCCCACATCCCACAAGTGAATATCCAAATCTAGGTGCAATCTCACCAGTACCTTGCACAGTTGCAGTAAGACTTCCTGACTCTTATATACTAACGCTGTTGAAAAAATGACCAACATTCCATTAGCCTTCCTGATAACCTGCTGCACCTGTGTGCTAGCTTTCTGTGTTTCATGTTCAAGTACACCCAAGCCTCTTTGTTGCAGCTTTCTGTAGTTTTTCTCCATTTAAATAATATTTTGTCCTTCTGTTCTCCCTTCCAAAATGAAATTGATTTGACTCATGATGATTTAAAATTTCTTACTGCTGAAAATAAGACTACCTCCTTCTGATTGTCATGAGCTGACGGAAGTTGTATCATGCTCATATTAGTTCTTCCAAGGATTATGATGGCATTTGCAATACAGAGATAACCGGGTACATTCTTCATGATCTTATCCGTGTGTTGTTGAAATCAATCCTGACGGGTGAATAATTGAAATTGTAAATTGAAGAAGTGATATCTACTGAAAGGTGTTCTAAAGTGGTCAGCTCCTCTGACTCCAGGGAATGGTATGTCAACCAATATCCATTTTGTCACTGAGCTTGGAAAAAATCTTAGCACCTGAGAACTTGGGATTAAACTCTTCCAGCTTCAAAATCTTGTGTGATCATCACTGTATTGTCATATTCAGTTATCTAGGATCTAAACATACACTTACAGTGCCACCTTTCTTCAAAGTATTATAAATGGATTTGCATCAGTCACTGTGATAATCAACTTTACTGATGATATTGTCTTGCACCATGGAATTCAACTTTAGTCAGAACTTACCCTGAATATAAATTCCACACTTATAAGGAAGGTCAGTGCTGCGTTCGGCATCACCTTTCAAATATAACACAACCTTTAAAGTTGTTCTTAGCATAAAATCTATCTGAGTAAAGGTTAGTCAAGTCACAGATTGACTCAGTATTATGGTTTGGAATTTCTGGCATACAACTAACAAATTTGATACCTTGTGGATTATAATGATAACCTGTAAACATTGGTAGGCCAATATTAGATTGTCCTGCCATTTCAATGTTCTAAAAGGTATCAGATGTCCATCATGAGAAGGTGTATTGACATTGAAAGCAGATACTGCCAGTATATGGGATGTCAAACATATTGTAAGCAGCTAGCTTATCGTGTGTGGACTGTAATACTCTGTGCCAGTTTCCTGAGCACATAGATAGAGGGATGACATTTAAGCCTGCACCAACATCAATTTTGGAATTCAGTGCAGTTTGTCCATGCCTTTTTGCTTATATCACTTCAATGGAAGTTACAGCCTTTCTGATGGCATTTATGAGGTGTGTCAAATTTAGCACATGTATGGTTTGATTGGGCTTGCATACCTCTTGGGCTTTGTTGACATGCTGTGTGCTACGGATGAGGCTTGGTTGACTATTCTTCACATGCTGTTGTGAAGCATTGTGTTGCATTTTGGCAACTGGCTTTCTTGCAGGTTTAACCTAATGTCCTTCAAAAGGAATTAGCTTGCATAAGTCATGGAATGCTGAACTTTGTTTCGACGGGCGAGTCAAATCGCATCTCATATAAGATTTAGATGTTTTACTGATCATGTTGATGGCTTTAATAGTTGTTGTAGAGTCAAGTACCTGAAAATGTTGCTGGCTCTTTACAATGGCTTTGAACTTACATCAATCATTTAATAGTGCACCCATAAGCACATTCTTTGCATTTGTCTAGAAGTATTTTTCTGAAGGAATGAATAGGTGTCGAGGCAGTAACCAGCTTCATAAGCCTTTCATTTTCTGTACTTTACATGAAGACCTGCTGACAAATCGGCTGTTGTTTCATCTGGTTGTTGCTGGAATGTCATGAACTCAAACCTATACGTCCTGAAACTGACTCAAATTTTAAGCTGGCCAAAAAGCAATTCCTATTGCTGAATTTCTTGACCTTCAACCACATTTGCTTGAAGATGTTAGATATTTCATCATTTCTCTCCTGTGCTTGGCAAAGCGCACTGCTCACTATAATGAAGCCCCTAAGATCGAGCAGCAAGTATTCTAAGTAGGAGTGAGGGAGCTCAGGGGCAGCCTTCCCGGGTTTCCTCTCCACTGCCATGGCTGCTGCAATCTCAAAAAGCCAATTGCTGACAAACTTTTCCTGATCTATGTTGTAGTCCTTCCAATTAGAAATTCCTCTTTTGCTACAATAGACACATTTTTCCAACGACATTTTTAATTGCTTGGACAACACAGAGGTAGTTGACAAGTGGTTTGTCCTAGCAAAAAGCAGTGGGAAGACACACAATTCAGAGAGTTGGTTTCTACCCCTAAAAATTGTCCCACTGTTCCAGCAGGGACCGGGCTGAGAGCATTTCACCTGTTAACGCTGTTCCATTACAGATGTTACCTGTCCTTCTCTATGTTTACAGCATTTTCGCTTTTTAATAGAAATTTTAGATTGGCTCAGCATGCTTATCTTGTAAAAGACAGAATATTTAATTGTGGCAACATCATAATCTGATATCTACTTTTGAATTCTCCTGAATCAATTCAAATTATAGCCCTGTGATTTGTTTAATGGCAAGGAGCATTAGAATTTGCCCTCAATGAAGAAGTGCAAGGTTTGCTGAGTGTGTAGGTAAGGGAAACATTTGCAACGGAGCTGAGAAAATGAATCACAACATTGTGGTAAAAGGATTCAATCAAGTCAGGCACTAGAAATAAATGTAGTGGGGAGAGGACACAGTGTGGTCATTCGTAAAACGTAATGGTAGTGTACAACTACTGTATGAGATTCACTGACACTTATCCAATGGTTACAGGATTTTAGAAGCAAAAGTTTAAATTTTCATTACTGCAAGCTAAAGAATTTGCTTTAATTATTTTTAACATTCTGGCAAAATGTCATCATTTCACATTTATTAATTCAAATACATTCAGCTACAGTATGCTAATATGATAAAATTAAAGGTTTTGCCAAGTTGTGCTTTATTCCTGAAAAAGCCCCTTGGAATTGTGGCTACTTCCAATGTGTCACTAATTCATTTGTACAGTGATCTATAAATGCCGTAAAGGGTTAATGCTGTTAGTATTTCCCTGCTGTATGCAAATATATTTCAGTCTGCTTGTATATGCAAATCTGACTAAAGCTTTTCCCACTTGCCTCTTCTGATTTACTGTATGAAGAAGAATTTCAGAAAATATTTTGGATGAGTAAAGATAAAATTTGTTCCCGTTGCGGTACCATTAAATAATGTCAGTGGCAAGATGTGTGGCAATATTATTTACTGATATGAAAGCACATTTATAAACTTTACTGTCACCCACCAAACATTCTCCATTCATGGGGGTGGACTATTTCAATACTGTGCTATGGTTCAAATGAAGTAAAACTGAAATTCCCTTATAAGCATAGCATCAGGAGCAGCTGGCTGCAATAACTGATACCACACTGGCCTTGTCCTGGCACTGTAGAAATGATTATTTCTGAGGTGCCACAGTGATGGAACCAACGCTGTTTTCATGTTTAGAAGCACAAGGAAAATCCAGCTAAATAATGCTTTTCTCCCCTGTAAACATGGCTGTTGCACTTGCTGTTCTCTCAAGTTTGCTGTTATTTTCTAAGCATTGTAACAATATATGTAAGTGAGAGAGCGAAATGCTTTCAGTTCTGCATTCATGTTTGGCCTTGGTTTGATTCCATCAGCATCAGACCACCATTCTCCTAAATATGTCCTGAACTCTAAATATTAATACATGCTGGTATTCTTATCAGATGGTTGAATGCCTGCCTTGGCACTGTAGCACAATGAGTTTCAAACTACTGTAATAGTTAAAGGTGAAGTTGCCATAGTCCCAGAGGACCATATGCCTGCTCTCTCATCAGAAAGAGACGACTGGAGGAGGGTTTAACCAGTGTGTCACCATGCCTCAGGTGAGGGGTGAGGGTCAGAAAGTGGGACCTGCATAGTGAATCAGCAGGGACAGGAAGAAACTCGCACTGTTGGCATTTGCATTGCAAACTACCCATCCAACCGATCACCTAACCAACCCACTCAAACTAATACCTAGGCAAACAAATATGGAAGAAACAAGTTCTTAGGCATTCTTTGGTTGATGGAGATAGATGAAAAACAACGTATAATGAATTCAATATTGTATATGCTCTAATGTTAAATACATACTAACCATGATATACTCAAGTATTTTGATTATGAATACTTTGGGTGGAATTAATACGAGATATGGTGAGAAATGTGGCAGAATCATGTGAGACAGCTGACAAGGCCTCGCTTGACACAGGGAACAACTCATTGCATCTTATATCCCCCAGAGGATAGTGGTATCTGGAACTGACTGCCTGTAAGGGTGGGAGAGGCTGAAACATTCATAAAATTTACGAAGTACTTAAATACATACTTGCGACGCCAAAGCATATAAGCCATTGGGCCAAGTGCTGGAAAATAGCACAAGTCAGGATGTGATGGAATACTCCCCATCTGGCCTGAATGAATGCAGCTTCAACAACACTCACACATGACCTCTTTCATCTAGAAGGACAAGGGCAGCAGATACCTGGGACACCACCACGTACAAGTTCGTCTGCAAGCCACACAATCATCCTGACTTGGAAATATGTCACTGTTAATTCACTGTCACTGGGTCTAAATCCTGAAATTCCCACCCTAAGGCCATTGTAGGTCTACCTACAGCAGTTGTAGAAGTTCACTGCCACCTTCTCAAGGACAACTGGGGATAAGCAATAAATGCTGGCCAGCCAACGATGCCCACACACCATTGGTAAACTTAAAAAAAAGATTTTTGCTGGCATACATTTCATTACATTTGTGCTTAAATTTATTTGCATGTTGCTGAATGTGAAATCTTCCATGAGGCAAAACAATAGGCTATGTTTTCGAAGGTATTGTGAACTCAGACTCGACTACCAAATTTATCTTATAACCTGTCTATGGACAAATAAAATAAGTACATAAAATATGAGGTTCAGGGTACTTAATAAGACAATATATTCTCAAAGTTTCATGTTTGTCAGCATACAATATGCTGTACCATACATTGTTAGAACAGTAATGAATCTTCAAAAATACACAATTTATATTCTAACACTGAGATCTAACAAGTGGAAACTTTGGGTAAGAGACTGTAATCAAACACCCCACAATGCATATCACAGGACAAGTGTGATCAAAACAGATTTTATCAATTCCAGCAATTTCCCTTCCCTGGTATTAATGACAATCTCATTAAACTTCACAAGGTATTACAATTTTTCACTTTTGCTGATCTAGCCTTAAAACTCTCTCTCAAGAGCCATTTTGTCACGGATTGCCTCAATGACAGCTCCCATTGTGGTCGATCACCTACTTTTCTAGGTGAATGATCACATTGATTCTGAGAATTACACTCTAGCACTTGCCTGTGTAACACCAGCTGTCAACTCACAAATGGCCTCACGAAACCAGTCCTCATCCTGGGTTCCACCCCCACCCCCAACCCCCCACCAACAACCCTGTGTTTTAATCTTGCTCAATTGCATCAAGCAAATACAAACTGTAGGCTTTTCAATTCCTATTCACAACAGTACTCAACTCACCTGTACAAAATGATTGATTGTGCACATCCTACTTTCAAGCCCTTTACATTTCCTAAGACCTCTCTGAAGCATCTCTACACAGATCTTTTCCACTGCTCTAAGACTTCTCTGAGTCCTAAACACTCATAAGCAAGGTAGTTAAGTAGACTTTAGCAGCACAGCAAACATTGGTAATGTCTAACATGAAATTTGCTTTTTTCTTTTTATTTCTGATGCATGCATCTCTTTCTCCAACTAAATCTGACCCCAGAAATGCTTTTCAGTGACCCATGAGCTGTTTTGAGTGACCCATTGAAAATCTTGCCACAAATTGTGCCCTATTACTGGAAAAAAATTGAATATTACTGATGTTTTGAAACAAAGTCAGAAGTAACACTACACCAGGTTATAGTCCAACAGGTTTATTTGAAATCAAAAGCTTTCGGAGCGCAATCCCTTCATCAGGTGCAGTGAGAGATAAGGGCACGCAGACACGGAGTTTGAGGACAGAGAGATCAAGGGCTGAGAGATCAACAGATGATGCAACTGGTGTGAGTGGAGTGCTAGATAATAAGTCTCTGCAGGTGACCAAGAGGGTTAAATGGTGTGAGCAAAGTGTCAACAGCTGAATAACTAGTGATGGGATGGCCTATAATCCACTTAAATGAGGCAGAGAGATAATTACAAAAAGTTCAAAATAAGATGGTGCTGGAGACAAATAAAATGACTTCAATAACATGACAGGTATAAGAGTCGCTAGTCTAATCAAAGTAATAAGGAATTCAAAACTGTACAAATTAATTAAGGTAGCACGATCATAGCAGTTTATCAAGGTGATGGTGTCAAAACAGGTCAATGAGGAAGGTTTCACAGATACAGAACATTGTGGTGGGGTCACATGTAGCGTGATGTCAAGGTTGAGGCTGTCTTCATGGGTACAGAAGTCAGCTATCAGTCTCTGCTTGGCGACTCCGTGTTGTTGTGTATCTCAAAGTCTGCCTTGGAGGACGTTTACCCGAAGATCGGAGACTAAATGCCCTTGACCGCTGAACATTCCTGTTTGGCTACTGTTGCGTGGTGTCCATTCATCCATTGTCATGTGTCTGCATGTTTTCGCTAATATATGATGCCTTGGGGCATCTTTGCCTGCAGCATATGAGATAGACAACATTGGCTGCATAACTTTAGCATCTTCTGTGCACGTGGTGGGTGGTGTTCCCAAATGTGATGGTGGTATCCATGTCGATGATCTGACATGTCTTGCAGAGGTTGCCATGGCAGTGTTGTGTGGTGTTATGGTCGATGTTGTCCTGAAGGCTGGGTAGTTTGCCGTTAACAGTGGTCTGTTTAGAGTTTGGCAGTTGTTTAAAGGCGAAAAGTGGAGGCATGAGGAAGATTTTGGTGAGATGCTCATTGTTATCGAATGACATGTTGAAGGCTGCGAAGGACATGGCATAGTTTCTCTGCTCTGGCAGAGTAAGGGCGTCGAAGGGTACTCTATCGGCTGTATCCTGTGTCTGTTTTCTGAGGAGGTCATTGCAGGTTCTCACTGTAGAATGTCCGAACTGGCGATCGATGAATAGAGCATTGTATCCAGTTCTTATGAGGGTGTCATTCAAACCCTTCAGGTGCACATTGCATTCCTCCTCATCTGAGAAGTTACTGTGAATGCGCAAGACTTGTCCACAAGGAATGGCTCCTTTAATATGTTTAGGGTGGAAGCTAGAGAAGTGCAGGATCATGAGGTTATCCGTGGGCACACGGTAGAGTGAGGTATTGAGGTGTCCGTCCTTCATGGAGATGTGTGTGTCCAAGAATAAGACTGATTCTGAAGAG
Organism: Ginglymostoma cirratum; assembly: GCA_024137785.1. Classification (NCBI taxonomy): domain Eukaryota; kingdom Metazoa; phylum Chordata; class Chondrichthyes; order Orectolobiformes; family Ginglymostomatidae; genus Ginglymostoma; species Ginglymostoma cirratum. The sequence goes on from JAHRHZ010000040.1 coordinate 1,933,030, forward strand.
TTGCCCATCGTAACTGTGATGGTGGGCTGAAATTTGTTGATATCGCTACGTAGTTGCTTTAGTGATTGCTGTAGAAAGAAGCCTCGCTCGAACTTGTGCATGAACATGTTGGCATATTGGGGTGCAAATTTGATCCCCATGGTTGTTCTGTGTGTGCGGATGACAAACTGGTTGTTGAAAGTGAAGTCGTTGTGGACAAGGATGAGGCAGATGAATCGTCGGGTGGCATCTGGGAATTGGCAGTTGTTGGTATTGGGTACTGAGACTGTTGCAGCAATGCTGTCATTTTCAGGAGATGCTGGTGTAGAATGCCGAAACGTCCATTGTGATGAGGAATGTTCCTGGTTCAACTGGCCCTTGGGTGCTGAGTTTCTGTAAGAAATCTGCAATATTGCGACAGAAGCTGGGGGTTCCTTGTACAATGGGTTTCAAGGTCCCCTCAGCATTGCCAGAGATGTTCTCACACATGGTTCCATTGCCTGATATGATGGGACATACAGATGTGTTGGCTTTCTGTATCCTCAGAAGGCAGTCGAAGTCCCCTAAGTAAGGAGTATGCAGGTTGAGAGTGCATAGGATACTCTGAAGATCTGGATCAAAAGTCTTCAGCAGTCTGTTGGGTTGATGGGTGTGTTCTTTGATCTATTTGGCAGGAATTTGTCTGTAGTGTTCCTGGTTGTTCAGTCATCGGTTTGCTTCTTTGCAGTAGTCCATTCTGTTCTGTCATGGCAAGCTCTGCAAGACATGTTAGATCATCGACATAGACACTACCATCACACATGGGAACACCACCCACCACGTGCACAGCAGATACTCATGTGACTCAGCCAATGTTTTCTATCTCATACGCTGCAGGCAAAGATGCCCTGAGGCATGATATATTGGCGAAACCAAGCAGATGCTAAGACAACGGATGAATGGATGCTGTGCTACAATCACCAAACAGGGATGTTTCCTCCCAGTGGGGAACACTTCAGAGGTCAAAGGCATTCAGTCTCCGATCTTCGGGTAAACATACTCCAAGGCGAGCTATAGGATACACAACAATGCATCATCGCCAAGCAGAAACTGATAGCCGACTTCTATACCATGAAGATGGCCTCAACCATGACCTTGAGTTCATATTGTGCTACATGTGACCCCACCATACTGTTCTGTATCGATTAAATCTTCTTTACTGTCCTGTTTTGACACCAACACCTTGATAAATTGCTATGATCTCTCTGCCTTAATTAATTTGTACAGTTTTGAATTACTTATTACTTTTGTTAGACCCTCGGCATGCGACTCTTATACCTGTCATGTTATTCAAGTCATTTAGTTTGTCTCCAGTGTCACCTTATTTTGAATATTTTGTAATTATCTCTCTGTCTCATTTAAGTGGGTTATGGGTCATCTCTTCACTGGTTATTCAGCTGCTGACACTTTACTCACACCATCTAACACTCTAACCAAGTCACCAGCAGAGACTTATTATCTGGCACTCCATTCACATCAGCTGTATCATCTTCTGATTTCTCAGCCCTTGATCTCCCTGCCCATAAGTTCTGTGTCTGTGTGCTCTTCTCTGTCACTGCACCTGACGAAGGGGCTGTGCTCCAAAAGCTTGTGAGTGCAAATAAACCTGTTGGATTATAATTTCACTGCAAAAGAACAGCACAACCTCATCAAAACTCCAAGGCAGATTTTTACAAAGTGAGTGAGTGAGTGTTATACGCAGAAGCAGAAATAGGCCTGCCAATCACTGCACTCCAGTCCTGCCATTCCCGAGCAATCTAATATCCATTGGAATATTCATAACCTAGTACAAAGACTTCCACTCTAACCTGGAGAGTAAGTCCCACCTCTGTGAGCTATCAGATAATGTCATGATTTGCAGTGCTCTGTTCCGGCAATGCTATCTACAAAGCACAAGTCAGGAGTATGATGGAATACTCCTCATTTACCTGAATGGTGTGGCTCCAAAAACACTCAAGAAGCTTGGCACTATCCAGGACAAAGCAGCCTACTCAAGTGGCAGCATGTCCACAAGAACTCGTTCCCTCCACCACTGACACTCAGTAGCAGCAGTGTGTACTATCTACAAGACATACTGCAGAAATTCACCAAAGATCCTTGGCTAGCACCTTCCAAACCAACAACCACTTCGATCTAGATGGACAAGGGAAGCAGATACATGAGAACATCACCACCTACAAGATTCCCACCCGAGCTACTTACTATTTTGACTTCATAGTCACTGGGTCGGAATCCTGGAATTCCCTGCCTGAGGGCAATGTAGATCTACTTATAGCACATAGACTGCAGCAGTTCAAGAAAGCAGCTCACACCACCTTCTCAAGGGCAATTAGGGACAGGGCAATAAACGTTGGCCCAGCTAGCCATGCTCACATTCCATGGGTGAAAATAAAAAGAATCTGCTAAAAGTACAACTTTCTAGCAATATTTTCGTAACCTTCGGGGAATGTTCCAACTTTCAGTTTGAGGGGCTCGATTTTTATTTCAACTTTTTTGGACATAGTTTGTACCTTGGAACTGAATAAATTTACAGAAATGGCTTACGGCACTAGGTACTAAGTAATGTTGCTGACTGTAGACATTCCCTGTCCTGCCAGCTTTTCTTCCATCTCTTTTAGCTCCTCCATAAATCACTACCAAGAGCTGTTAATTAGTATGAAGTTGGATTAAAAGTCTCCACGTAATGAAGGCTTTGACTACATGCTGAATCTAAATCATATGAGCAGTCAGTTTGAGCTGCAGTTATAGTTTTGTTATAATCTGTTATTTAGCCCTCAAGCACCTCCTCCGTGTAAAGATAGCCAAGTAGAATATGACTCCTCCTCTCGAGTAGATAAAACCTGTCATTACATTTCCTGATATACCATATATTGTTTCAGCTGTACTTTATATCTGTCAGACATGGTTTCTGTTCATCATGACAATATATAAAAATTCTATTTATTCATTGGATAAAATAATTTTGCCGGTAGATATTACAGGAAAAGAAGTGATGATACTCAAGCATTTCCCGTGCCACTTCCATTTGCAAGAAGTGTGTTTGGCCGTAGCTCCTGATTGAAGGTGTGGGGCAGCTGGACTCACTGTAGAGTATCCATGATGATGAGGACATTGTGGATGGAATGTTTAGTGAGCTGGTCACACCACAAGTAAGGGTTACACAGGCAGAAAAGTACTGAGTAACCACCAGGAAGACTAGTAAGCATGGGCAGGTAGTGCAGAAGTCCTTGTTGGACATCCCCTTCTCAAACAGATATACCGTTTTGGATACTGTTAGGGTGCAGATAGCCTCTCAGGGGAAAGCAGCAGCAGTCAAGTTTGTGACACCATGGTTAGCTTTTCTGTACAGCACATGAAGGCAAAGACTGGGAGAGCTTTAGTAATAGGGGATCCAATTGTAAGAGGAACTGAAGGGTTTAGGCCCGAAACGTCAAGTTTTCCTGCTCCTATGATGCTGCTTGACCTGCTGTGTTCATCCAGCCCCATGCTTGTTATCTCGGATTCTCCAGCATCTGCAGTACCTTTTATCTCTCTTACAACTGATAGATGGTTCTGTGACAGCAACCAAGGCTCTTGAATGGTATGTTGCCTCCCAGAGGCCGAGATGAGGGATGTCTCAGAGAGGCTGCAGGGCATTCTGAAGAGGGATGGTGAACAGCCAGCAGTTATTGTACATGTTAGTATCAATGACATGGGTCAAAGGAAAAATGAGAGTTAGGTTGTTGATTAAAGAGGAAGACCAAAGAGGAAGATTACTTCCAGTGTCATGTGCTTCTGAGTATAGGAACAGGACGAGAGATCAAATGAATGTGTGGCTAAAGGGATGGTGGAGGAGGGAGGGCTTTAGATTTTTGGATCATTGGGACAGCTTCTTGGTGGAACTTGTACAACCTGGGCAGATTGCATCGGATCCAACACACTTGCTGTGACGTTTGCTCGTGCTATTACGTAGATTTTAAACTAATTTTTCCGGGGGAAAGGGAACAGACTAGACGTAAAGTTGGGAGCATTGCCCAATCAGATATCAAAAGAATAGGAGGACAGTACAGTCGATGGAGAAGTCATTGACATAATAAGGCACACGGGAGGTCTGGAAAGCTAAATTGTCAGAGCAGCTACAAGGTACCAATGACTTGGGTAAGAAAAGAAACAAGAGGTAATAAAGGAAAGAGTAAAACTACAAAGGTTGTAATCTACAGATTACTTTCAGGTAGATAGGTCAGAGGAATGTGTGGCTAAAAGGGTGGTGGAGGATGGAGGGCTTTAGATTTTAGGGCTTTAGCAGGCTGAGAAGTCGATGACATTATAAGGCACATAAGAGGTCTGTAAAGCTAAATTGTATCAATTTTAATGCGAGGAGTTTGATTGGTAAGGAGGATGAACTTAGAGCATTCATCAGCATGTGTGAATATGATATTGTTGCACTCACTGAGACATTGTTGGAAGTAGGAAGGTGAGGACAGGCATCTCAACATTCTGGGATATAGAAATTTGAGGTGTGATTAGATGGATGTAGGAGAGTTGGAGGCATTATTGATGAAGGAAAACATCACTACATTAATGATGAGGATGTCCTAGAAAGCTTTTCAAATGAGACCATCTGAGCATCTGGGGAGAGCTTAAAAGTAAAAAAAGAAAATGATTTTTCCTGGAATCATACTACAGGCCTCCTACTGTCAGAGGGAGATAGATGAGTAGGTATGTAGGCAAATCACAGAGAGATGTGAGAAGACTGTGGTATAGTCACCGTGGATTTCAACTTCGCTAACATTAACTGCGATTGCCTTAGTGTGAAAGGATGAGATAGAATTTTCAAGGTGCATCCACGAAGCTTTTTAGTGACATAGATTGTTCTACTAGACATGGGTCAGTGTTAGACCTAATGCTAGGGAAGGAAGCTTGCCAAAAGGTTGAGGTGTCAGTTGGTGAAAACTTTAAGGATCGTGACAATACCTCCAAGACACTATGGAAAGAGTTGGGAGAGTGCAGAAGCTAAGTGTCTAAGTTTGGGGAAGACCAATTTAATATCATTAGACAGGATCTGGCAAATATAGACTGCGAACAGCTACTTGCAGGTAAGTTTACAATTGGAAATTGGGAGTCTTTAAACATAGGGAAGTGAGAATTTAAGTCCAGCATGTTCCGCTAAGAGTGAAGGCCAAGGTCAGCAGTCCCACGGAATCCTGGATGTCAAGAGATATTGAGAGTTTGATAAAAAAAAGAAGGAAACAAATGTTAGGTACAGCACATAAAAAACAGGGGAGGCCCTTCAAAATTATGGACAGTGTAAGGCGGGAGTGGAGGGGGTAGGAGAGATGGTGGTGGTGTGGTTAGTTGCTAAAAATAAATTAGAAAGGTAAGAATGAACCATAAAGTATTTTTGCAGATAGGATTAAGGGAAGCCCAAGACATTTTATAAGTATATTATGGTAAGAAGATTACCAGGGAAAGAGTGGGGCCTATTAAAGACCAAGGGGACAATGTCTGTATGGAGCCAGAGGATGTGAGTCACGTCTGAAATGAATGTTTTTCATTTGTATTGACAGAAGAGAAAGAAATTGTAATCAGAGATTTCAGTAAGGATGGCAAGGTTCTAGAACAGATTAAGATTAATAAAGAGGAGGTATTAGTGGACATAAAGGTGCATAACTCCTCAATCCTGATGACATGTATCAAGATGGGAAGGAAGGAAGGAGATTGCTGGGTCCTTGGCGGAGATATTTAATACTTTGCTGGCCGCAGGTGAAGTACCAGTTGACTGCTAATGTTGTTCCTTTGTTCAAGGAGGGCAGCAGGAATTGGCCAGGTAATTACAGACCAGTTAGTCTGATGTCAGTGGTCGGAAAATTATTGGAAAAACATCCTGACGGACAGGATTAATCAACACTTCAAAAGGTAGAGATTGATCAAGGACAATTAGTGCCAGAGGGTGTTCCTCTGCGAAAAAGTGATTAAACATATTGATGAGGGTAGTGCAGTTGATGTGGATTTGAAAAAGTCCCACATAGAATGCTGGTCCAAATGTTCAGAGTCCATGGGATCGAAGGCAAATTGGAAAACCAGATCCAAAATTGGCTTGCAAATAGGAGTTGCAGGAACAGCACCTCATATTTCGCTTAGGAACCCTGCAGCCCAATGGTATCAATGTGGATTTCACAAGCTTCAAAATCTCTCCTCCCCCTACCGCATCCCAAAACCAGCCCAGCTTGTCCCCGCCTCCCTAACCTGTCCTTCCTCCTACTTATCCCCTCCTCCCACCTCAAGCCCCACCCCCATCTCTTACCTACTAGCCTCATCCCGCCCCCTTGACCTGTCCATCCTCCCTGGACTGACTTATCCCCTCCCTAACTCCCTTCCTACACTCACCTTTACTGGCTCCATCCCCGCCTCTTTGACCTGTCTGTCTCCTCTCCACCTATCCTCTCCTCTATCCGTCTTCCATCCGCCTCCCCCTCTCTCCCTATTTATTTCAGAACCCCCTTCCCCTCCCCCATTTCTGAAGAAGGGTCTAGGCCCGAATCATCAGCTTTCCTGCTCCTCTGATGCTGCTTGGCCTGCTGTGTTCATCCAGCTCTGCACCTTGTTATCGCAGATTCTCCAGCATCTGCAGTTCCTACTATCTTTGATAGATCATTTATTTACTTCTTGCAATTGGTTACTGTGGTGGTTAGTCACGTAAATATATTCACCAGAATGCGGTTGTGCTTTAACAAAAAAAAGTAAGCTTATTACGAAAAGAGAGAAAAGCAAGCAAATAAAGCTGTATACAAATATATAAAACAGTTAGAAAGATGTTGACACAAACATTAGAACTAAATTTCATCTGGTTTCCCAACACCATCCTTCCAGAGATTAACCCTAAAAGATATTGCTGCTTACTCAGCTTATAAGTTTTTAGTTCATTGAGGCTTTCCAGTTTCTTTTTCTTGAACTGTAGAGACAATTTTATGATTCCTTTCCAAGTCGGGTGGCATGAGCAGTTCACAATTCTGATGGCCTAATATTTTTTTCAGTTCTTTTTAAGATTTCTATTCCAAACTCTCCTGGCTTGGAAGCTCCACAAATGAGAAATACTTTTGCCGACAGTGATTGGCTCCTCTGAAATGAACTGCACTGAACTGAAAAAATCTGCTGCCAAGAGAAAACCCTTTCCTTTTAGAACTAAACTCTTCTTTTCTTCTGAACTTAAGTCACAACAAAATTAAGTGTCGTTTTAGAATTGATGTACTTAGGTTTCTGGCTTAGAATGACATTCTGATCTTTAAAAAGAAATCACAGGAGCAAGGATGCATATCTGTCCAGCATCGAATACAAACGTTGACAAGTTATGTTACAGCTGTCCGAAACTTTAGTTAGGCCACATTTGAAATATTGCAGGCAGTTCTGCTCCCAACACTACCAGAATGACATGGATGCTTTGGAAAGGGTACAGAGAAGGATTACTAGGACGTTGCCTGGTCTGGAGGGTTTTAGTTATGAGGACAAGATGGATAAACTGGATTGGATAAACTGAAAAGACAGAGGTTGAGGGGTGACCTGACAGAAGACTACAAAATTATGAGAGGCACAGATAGGGTGGATAGTCAGGGGCTTTTTCGCAGGATGGAAAGGTCAACGACAAGAGGGCGCAGGTTCAAGGAGAGAGGGAGTAAGTTTAGTGGAGAAGTGTGGGGAAATTTTTCACACAGAGGGTGGTGGGTGCCTGGAATGCACTGCTAGTAGACGTGGTGGAAACAGGCATGTTAGCAAAGTTTAAGGTGCATCTTGATAGACATATGAACATGAGGCAAACGGAGGATAGATACCACATATCGGCAATAAGTAGTGGGTCTAAATAAGGATCAGGAATTGGCACAGGCTTTGTGGGCCAAAGGGCTGTCCCTGTGCTGTATTGTAATGCATTGTGTTGTATAACTTTACAGCATCCTTGTGAGGCCTTGAGTACTGTCTGCAGTTTTGTCTTTTTTTATTCACTCATGAGATACAGGCATCACTGGCTGGACAGTATTTATTGTGAGTCCCTAGTTGCCCTTGGGAAGGTCCTGGTGAATAGCCTTCTTGAACTACTTTAGTCCATGTGCTGCAGGTATACCCACAATGCCCTTAGGGAGGGAATTCCAGGATTTTGAGTGAAGAAGTGATGATATATTTTCAAGTCAGGATGATGAATGGCTTGGTGGGATCTTGCATGTGGTGGTGTTCCCATATATCTGCTGTCCTTGTCTTTCTAGATGGAAGTGATTGTAGTTTTGGAAAGTGCTGTCTCAGGATCTTTAGTGATTTTCTAAAGTGCATCTTGTTGATAGTACCCGCTGCTGGCACTGAGCATCAGTGGTAGATGTTTGTGAAAGTGGTGCTAATCTAGCAGGCTACTTTATCTGCGATGGCATTAAGCTTCTCGAGTGTTGTTGGAGCTGCACCCATCCTGGCAACTGTGGAGTATTCCATCACACTCCTGACCTGTGTCTGCTGGACTGGTTTTGGGGAGTGAGGAAGTGAGTTACTCATTGCAGTATTCCTAGCCTTTGACCTGCTCTGATAGCCATTGTATCTATGTGGCGAGTCCAGTTGAGATTCTGGTCAATGGTAAACCCTAGGATGTTGATGGTGGGGGATTCAGTGATGGTAAGACTATTGAACTTTAAAGAGCAATAGTAGATTGTCTCTAATTAGAGATGGTCATTGCCTGGTAATTGTAGTGCAAATGTTACTTGTCACTTGTCATGCCAAGTTGGATATTGTCCAGATCTTGTTGCGTCTAAAATGGACTGCTTCAGTATCTGAGGAGTCATGATGGTGCTGAACATTATGCAATCATTGATAAACATCCCCACTTCTGACCTTATGATGGAGAGAAGGTCATTGATGAAGCAGCTGAAGATGATTGAGCCTAGGACACTACCCTGAGGAACTTGTGTGAAGATGTCCTGGAGCTGAGATAACTGACGTTCAACAACAACAACCATCTTCCTATGTGCCAGGTATGACTCCAACCACTGGAGAGTTTGCCCCCTGATACCCATTGATTCCAGTTTTGCTAGGGTTCCTTGATGCCACAATTGGTCGATTGCAGCCTTGATGTTAAAGGCTGTAAATTTCACCTCACCTCTGGAATTCAGGTATTCTGTCCATGTTCAAACCAAGCTGTAATGAGGTCAGGAGCTGAGTGGTCCTGGCGGAACCTAAACTGGGCATCGTTAAGCAGGTTATTGAAGAGCAGCTGTTACTTGACAGCACTGTTGCTGACACATTTCATGACTTTATTGATAATCTAGAGTAGACTGATTTGGTGGTAATTTGCCAAGTTAGATTTGTCCCCATGTTTACGTACAGGACATAGCTGGGACAATTTTCCACAAGTTTGAGTAGATGCCAGTGCTGTCACTATACTGGGACAGCTTGGCTAGGGGAGCAGCAAATTCTGGAGCACATGTCTTCAGTACTATTGCTGGAAAATTGTCAGTACCTCCAACAAGTGGAGTGAATCGATATGGCTGAAGTCTGGTATCTGTGATGGTGGTGACCATTGGAGGAGACTGAGGTGGATCATCTACTCTGCATTTCTGGCTGAAAATTGCTGCAATTGCTTTAGCCTGATCTTTTGCACTGATATGCTGGACTCTTCCATCATTGAGGATAGAGTTTATTTGTTCACCACCATTCACGACTAGACGTGACAGGACTCCAGAGCTTAACTCTGATCCATTGGTTGTGGGATCATTTAGCTCTGTCTACTGCTTACTGCTTATGCTATTTGGCATGCAAGTAGTCATGTTTGGTAGCTTCACCAAGTTGACTCCTCATATGACTGCAGTTGCTCTTGGCATGCCCTCCTGCACTCTCCAGAGAACCCAGGTTGATCCCTTGGCTAGGAGATAGCAAGAACTGCAGATGCTGGAAATCAGAGTTGATACGGTGTGGAGCTGGAGCAACGCAGCAGATCAGGCAACATCAGAGGATAAGGAAAGGTAACATTTTGGGTCAGGTGGATGAAGAGTCCCGACTTGGAACGTCAACTTTCCTGCTTCTCTGATCTTGCCAGACCTGCTGTGTTCCACCAGATCCACACTGTATTGACCTTGATTCCCTGGCTTGATGTTAATGGTTAATTGGAGATATACCAGACCATGAGATTGCAGATTATGTTGGAGTACAATTTTGCTGTTGTTGAGGTTCTGTAGCACCTTACAAATGCCCAGACTTGGATTGCTAGATCTGTATGAAATCTGTCCTATTTAGCACAGTGATAGTGCCACACATCACAATGGAGAGTACTCTCAATGTGAAGGAAGGACTGCAACTCCTCAAGGACTGTTCAGTTGTCACACATATCAATACTGCCTTGGGCAGGTGAATACGCAGCCAGCAGATTAATCAGGATGAGGTCAAGTATGTTTTTCCCTCTTATTGTTTTCTTCAACACCTGATGCTGGCACGTTCTTGCGGCTATGTCCTTTTGGAGCCAACTCACTCAATCAGTAGTCCTGGTGCTGAGCCACTCTTGGTAGTGGACATTGAAATACCCCACCCAGAGTGCATGTTGCTTCCGTGCCGCCCTCAGTGCTTCCTCCAAGTGTTCTGAGGAAGGGTCACCGGACCCGAAACTTTAACTCTGATATTTTTCTTCACAGATGCTGCCAGACCTGCTGAGCTTTTCTAGCAACTTTATTTTTGTTCCTCCAAGTATTGTTCATCAGCCATGGGAGGACAGTTTGTGGTAATCAGCAGGCGGTTTCCTTGCCCATTTTTTGTCTTGATGCTTTAAGACTTCATCGGATCTGAAGTCAATGTTGAGGACTCCCAAGGCAACTCCCTCCTGACTATATATCACTGTACCTCCACTTCTACTGGAACAGGACATATCCAGGGATGGTGATGGTGATGCCTGAGACATTGTCTGTAAGGTATGATTCCATGAGCTTGATTATGTCATGCTGTTGCTTGACTAGTCTGTCTTCCTTGAAGAATGTAAGTGAACCAGATGGGTTTTTCCTGACAATAAACAATGGTTTCATAGTCATAAGTAGATTTTTAATTCCAGATATTTCCATTGAATTCAAATCCCACCATCTGCCATAGTCAGATTCAAACACTGTTCCCCAGAACATTAGCTGAATTTCTAGATTAATAGGCTAACAATGATAAAACTAGGCCATTAGAAATAACCAATGTCTATCCAACTTTATTTTGGAATTGAAATATTTAATAATATATACTATGCCTGTTTCACCACAACATATAGAGATACTTAAAAGGTTTTATTTAGCATCTAGCATTGCTTTGTCTTCGACACAAACTTAAATTGAAAACTTAAAATGAAAGTTTAAATTCTGAACACTCTAAAGAAGAACTATGTAAAAGAAGTCAGTGAAAAGAAGCCCTATCTTTCTTTAAAGATGATGCTACTGGCTAGCAACTGCAGTGTTCAAATCCATTCGGAAATCTTTAGATAAAAAAGCAGTCCAAATTTTCATTCCCTCAAGGCCTTGATAAATTCTAGCCATAATCTGATAACAGGCAAGGAACATTTCTGCCATACAAGTGTCAAATTAAGATCATCACAATCGAGAAAGAAATATACCTGGACACTAGGAGTCAACTGTAATAATGAAAACATGGAATAACTTGCGCATTCTGCTGAAAAGTCACTGGACTCAAAACATCAAATCTGCTGTCTTCCTACAGATGCTACCAGATGTTCTGAATTTCTCCAGCAATTTCTGTTTTTGTTTGAGTAACTTGTAGTTGGACAGAAAAAGGTGATGAAAACAACTACTCCGGAAAAAAAAAACTTCAATTACATGTCTACAGGATAACATATTCCGAAATGGTTCAGATTATAATCAAAGCAGAGCAACACTGGGGATGAGATTAAGTATCAGGAGGAAACTCTAATAGAAGAGTGAATTCTCAAACAGGATCAAAAGTAGTGCGGCTATAATTTAGTGATTGAGGGCAACCCTAAAGTAGTCAATTCCCAATTCGACGTGGTATTAAAAGCCTGAACTCACAAAAAGCCCAACATGAGGCAGAAATGTGATCATATCCGAAGACATGTTAGGTCGTAAAAAGGCAAATGAATAGAAGTGGCAGCTATGTCTGACATTCCCAGCTCCCATGAAGGTGTATCCACTATGTAGAATTCAACACCTGGAAAGACAATCAGGCTGAGTAAGAGACTTACTGTGGAGTTTTGACATCTGTTTGGAGACCTGTGATAGAGTAAACCAGACTAGTTCTCCTTTCCAGGTCCTCCTGTAGTCTCTTCCTAATTGTATAAAGGCTTTCAGTCATTTTAGAGAAAAAGACTGGTGTAAAAGTAAAGCAAAACTGGAAGAGAATACTTCCAAACTCCAGTATATCTCTGAATAGTCTCTAGTACCAGCTAATTAATGTGATGTATCATTTACGCAACACTGTTGGCTAATGAGAGTTGATAATCCTTTTACACAAAGCTTGCATTTAGCACTTTTTGACTGGACATTTTCCTTTGGATGAAGGTCTGTTAGCAATTTGCAGTGTATTAAATGTAGATATGATTCATTCCAAGCCTATACCTGTTATAATTATGTGTCTGGTTAAATGTCAAGCTTCTTTTCAAGCCTGACTTTTTCAGTTGGATAGGATATGGAAGGATATTCTATTGCTTATAAAGAAAAAGTGTCTTTATGTATATCAGAAAAGAAACCACCACACTATTCTCACCACCCTATTTTAAAACTGAATGGTCAATGTAAAACATATAAATTCTTAAAGTAATGTCCTAATATTTATATTATCGATCAGCATTGTACCACAGCATCCTTCTCTTAAGTGTGCCATCCTCTTGAGTATAAAAAGATAGAGAATCAATTACATCCTTCTCAGAAGTGCCTTGCTTTTCAGTGCTGATGTGTGCAATTGATGTTGTTTGTGTCCACGGATAATGTGCATGAGCTGTTAAATAGGCACTCGTCCCTCAAAAGGAAATCTTTAGGTAGACTCTACTGGAGCAGACTTTCTCCAATCAAAAGAATAAACTTTCAACAGCACGCATAATAAATGTTACAACAATTTCATGGTATCATAGTCATGTCGTCAGAACTTCATCTAAAAATACCATTTTAATATAGCCAGGTTTTTGAAAGAAAGATGTACAAAACAGCATATTGTAATTTTTTTAGAAGTGGAACAATGATATGCTTGTATCATTAATACATTTGGAAATTTGTTTTCTCAAAATTGTACAATTCAGTAAAAATGTTCATCGTTGAGCAAAAGCAGTAACAATTAGCAGTGTACAGTAGCAGAGTAAGTTTCCGCATCAGAGGTTAAGACTCCCCTTCATGGGTCACAAGTGAAGTGCTCTGGCTTCCTCTGTCAAGCTTCCAACAAATGTAGATCATTAACACAAATCTGTTGCATGTTAATGGTCGTCTGTAATTTCAAACAATAAAATACCAACAACCTTGGTCCTGAGCATCTGGAACATCACAACCCTTTCAATGTGACGCATAGAGGTCAGAATGACCCTGTCGATCACTTATATATGCAACACTGTACGTCTGATAAATTGTTTAAGCTTAGGAAAAAATTACCATGACACAAAGGAGAAGCCAGCTTTTCTGAAGTGTAATTTTTTAAAAGTGAAATTGGTGACAAATAAGTTACAAAATCCTACTAAAAATTCAGGTCATTTATTTCTGAACCATTGCCTCCAGTGAGAGTGAGTGTTTCAACCTCTGCCGTAACATCAATTTAACTTGTCTGTACATTAGGGATTTTAACTGAATTTCCTATGCATGAAGAGTAGGTGAGTCAGATCATTTTGCCATCTCCAGTCCTTGCCTGAGGATGTTCCCCAGCTAAATAAATTGCTGGGAAGCAGCGACTGACTGTGGTCCAAATTGCATTTCTCCTAGTCAGCTGAATGGGTTTTTAATTACAGCTCTGATGTCCACATACTGTCAACACTGCTTAATACTGAGATTGTATTGATGTGACCTTTCACTTTATTGTAAAAGGGAAGGTTGTGCCGCCAAGAAGGTTTCAGTTAAATCTGTGCCTTACCTACAAACTTAACCCCTGCAGAACATATGAGGAGATCATGCTCTCACAGTCTGGGTTACGTTGTGGAAATGCAAGCAGGATGTTGGTCCTCGCTGCAAAGATAATTCAATCATTCTCATTGATGAAATTAAAGTTGAACAATCTTTATCTGAAAGAGATAATTGAAAGAACATCTTATATTTTAGAAAAGGATGAAACAACTTACACTTGGATGTACATTATATTGATAATGTAAAAGAAGCAACATATTTCTTTCCATGTGTCTAAGAATGTTATAAATGTCAAATATCACAGAATCACATCATTGTTACATTGCAGAAGGAGGTCATTCAGCCCATCGCGTCTGCACTGGCTCTTCAACTGAACAATTCACTTAATGCTATTCTCCTACCTTCTCCCTTAACCATTCATATTCTTCCTTTTCAGGTATCGATCCGGTTCCTTTATCAATCCTCATTGAACTTGGCTCTACCACACTCTCAGGCATTAGACTCCAAATCCTACCAACTCACTGCATCGAAAAACTTCCTCCTCATTTCGTGTTAGCTTCTTTTAAATCCGTGTCCTTTCGTTCTTGATTCTTTCAGAGATCAAGGTCGGAGAGGTATTCAGAAGGTTCACGCTTTTAGTCAGGGTTTAGCTGGTGTTGTTAGTAATTTTAGGGGGTAATTCCGTGGTCAGACATAGTGAGGTGGTTCACGGATCTAGTCAGAGATTTGGGGGTATAGTTAAAAAGTTAGGTTGGATGTCAGGATGTGTAAAACAGAAAGTGCTGGATAAATCTCCATAAGTTTGACATTATGGAAATCTGTGGAAAGGGAAACTGTTAAAGTTTGTATTCCAAAATGAATTTTTCAGAACTCAATATATGTTCTGGATTTTGTGTTGTTGAGAAAAGAAACGGGATCAAGTGAGTCAAAAGGAAAGGTGAGGGATGGGTTAAAAACATAGGAGAGGTTAAATATCAAAAATGTCATGGTGTGAAAGACAAAGGGAGTTGCAATGATGTGAGTGAAGAAATGAAGTCAAGTGTAGCTATTTGGTCCAGTGTAGGAATTAACAGAATAAAGGTCAGCTCTGTCAATCAGCAAGATGCAGCTGGGACTTGTGGGTGTAAATAAAATCAAAATGGAGGACAGAGTTCATGATCTGATGTTGTTGAATTCAATGTTGAGTCCTGAAGGCTATTAAGTACCTAATGAAGTGCTGTTCCTCCAGATTGTAATGGACAGTTGGTGGGGTCAGTTGTGGACTTATCCAGGAGCGAGGCAAGTTTTAATCTGCCTAACATTTCCATGGCATCTGTGAGATGGAATAGATTGGAACACTCTAAAGTTTCTGACTCTAACTCAGGTTTGGAAACTTTGGGGAGGATCTCGGGGAGCAGGGGAATTGCTTTTCAGAAGTTGAAACTTCAAAGGCAATTCCAACATATGTCAGCGAAATCCAAGTGGCCCCAAGGCATTCTATAGAATACCTACCTGGTTTCTGACAGCCTGGAGACGATAAGATTTAGGCAACGTTTGTTAGGAAAATCTAAATGTTACAGATCAAAATGCTGTATCTAACCACAGCCACAAAAATACTTTTTCAAGCTTAGTCCTGTTTTTGTTTCAGAGGTAATGATGCCAGTTTTTGTAGATAAACCATGGTTGCAATATTTAACAGTGGCTATAAATTTGTTAACACTCTTTAAGAATCTCAGTTTTGTCTCACTCCAGTGACACTTAGGCCTCTAAGTCAGAGTTTGTATATTCATCGCCACTCAAGAAATATGAGCAAATTACTTAGACTGATTATTTTGATCCAATATTGAAGGAATGCTCTAATCCATTATTTATTGTCTTTTGGATAATAATTTTGAATAAAGGCCCTAAATGCCTCCTCAGGTGGATGCAAAGGATCCTGTCGCACTATTGAGAAAAGAGGAGGAAACTTGTTCTGGTGCCTGGTGTCATCAATAAAAAAGAATTTGGGAGCACTTTTGATGATAATGAAATGTAGGTAATATTAAATCAGTAGCACGTTGTGCATCTCTTCTGATTTTTTTAAAATTTTGACATTATACATTTTACATTATCCACAAAAGTTAAAATTAACTCAAATATCTGGTCATTTATCTCATTGCTGTTTGTGGAGCTTTATTGTATTGAATTGATTACTGCATCACAGCAGTTATAGTTTTCAAAAGTACTTTATTGGTTATGTAGTACTTTGGAAAACCCGAGAGCATTGTGGAAATTCTAGCTGCATTTTAATCTATTGGCTGACTTTAGAAACAGCAGCCAAATGGCCTCCATCCCTGCAGTGCTGTCCTGCTCTGCATAAGAATTGCAAGTAAAAGCTTTGTCTGCATTCTGAGGACGTTTTTGGCAGCAGCAGAACAAAGCCGCAATCTTTGATTCTCAGTCTGCCTGCTCGACCTTTATCTTTTATCTTCTTGGTGCAGTCTTCAAAAAATAATATAGCAGGAGGTATGATGTGACCCATAAAAAACCAGAAACTGTAAACCAGAGACAAAAATAGAAATTGCTGAAAAAGCTCAGCAGGTCTGGCAGCATCTGTGGAGAGAATCAGAGTTAACATTTCCAGTTGAGTGATTCTTCCTCAGAACTCTCGTAACAACACATATGTTGCCAGACCTGCTGAGCTTTTTCAGCACTTTCTAAGATGTGACTCACATGTCATTTAGAGTTAGATGTGTTCTGTAATGGATCTCCATTCCTCTTTCTTCTCCTTCATCCCCGAGGACTCACACTTGACGAGAACTAAGAAAGAAATAAACCAAAGAGCTCTAATATCCATGTGCACCAACCCTCCCCAAACTATCTGCCATCCTTTCAGTAGATTGAAACGACACAATTTTACTGTCCTGTTTAACTCCACTCTCAGCTTCCAATACTTTGGTGTTGGTCATTCAGTCGTCTCTATCCGTATCATCAAATTTCATTTTATGACATGACCCTAATTTGATCAACTAATTTCATGGGGATGGCCAATAAATACCGGTCAGTGATGCCCACGCCTCATGAATAAATTTTTTAAGAAGTGTCGATTCATCAAATCCTTCCAGGATATCCATTTACATTATATTGGAACTTCTCCGCTCTTACATTTTACATAATTCACATCATTCAAACATTACCAATCCTACAGAAATTCATGTTGTCCGTCTCTGATCATGTGACATCATTTTGTATTGATCTATTTTGATCTTGCCTCTAATAGCAGTTTTCTGCTGTTTTCTGAAACCAATACAAGATTTTAAAAAAATCTCCAAGATAATAATCTCTAGATTACTACTAGAGCCATGGATAAATAAAGTCAAGAAATTAAATGCACGGCTGAAAGGTTGGTGTGAATGGAATGGTTTCAGTTTGTGGTCACTGGCACCAGTACTGGGGTAGAATGGAACTGTTCCAGCGAGATGAGCTTCAATTAAACCATTGTGGGGACAGTGTCCTAGTGAATCTAATAACTGGGGCCATACAGAGAGCATTCATTTAACTGGGGTCGGGTGGGTGGGGAGTTCAGGAACATGGGTCAAAGAATAGAATTATTCCAGCGAGGAAGAAGGATTTTAGGAAGGGGATAAATCAACAATGGTTAACTAGGGAAGTTAAGGATAGTCTCAGACCGAAAGAATAAACATACAATGTGTAAAAGAATGCAGTAATGGATTGAGTAGGTTTTAGAAACCCACAAAAGATGATCAAAATAAAAAAGAGGAGGAAAATATTTTTGAGGGTATAATCTTACAAGTATTATCAAAATCAACAGTAAGACCTTATTTAAATATATAAAAAAGTAAGCAAGAAGCAAAGTGAACATAAACCCCCTAAAGAATGAAGCTAGGAAATAATAACGGGCAAACAGGAAAGTGGCAGAGAATTAAATAAATACTTTATATCAGTCTTCACAGTGGAAGACAATAATAGCATTCCAAGATTACTAAATATTCAAGGGCCAAAAGGAGGAGAGGATATAAATGCACTAACTATCATTTGGGAAAAAGGACAAGGGAAACAAATTGTCCTAAAGACTGATATGTGCACCAAACTTAATGAGATGCAATCTAGGATATTAGAGAATAGATAATAGATGTGTTGGGAGTAATGTAATCCTTAGATTCTGGAAAAGTTCCAGACAGTTGGAAAACTGCCAATGTAACAGTATTATTTAAAAAGGGAAGGAGACAAAAGAAAGGTAACAAGAGCCTGGTTAGCTTAATGTCTGTTATTGGGAAAATTTAGACCCTATTATAAAGGACGTGACAGAGCATTTAGAAATACAATTTATGGCCAAGCAAAGTCAGCATGGCTTTATGAATGGGAAATCATGCCTAACAAATTTACCAGGTAGGTTTTTCCCCTTGTAGGAAAATCTAGGACTAATGGGCATACTCTCAGGATTAGGGACCACATATTTAAGACATAGACGAGGAGGAATGTCTTCAATCACAGAATAGTGAATCCGTAGAATTCTTTACTGCAGAGAGCTGTTGAAATTGGATCATTAAGACTATTCTAGGCTGAGATAAACAGATTTTTAATCAGTAAGGAAATGAAGGATTAGGGGCAAAAGGCAGGAAAGTGGAGTTGAGAATTAGCAGATCAGGCATGATCACGTTGAATCGCCAAGCAATATCGATGGACTGAATGGTCTACTTCTGCTCCTATATTTTAATGATTGATGGACTTATTAATTTAATGAAAGTTTCTTGGTTTCTGTATTTCTCATTTCTTTTGAACACAGTGTTAACATTTTCCTCATCCAATTCTTTGGTCTTTTATACTGAGGGACTAAAAATCATGGTTAATTCTGTTGCTACTTCCTTTTGGTTGTTTAATGGCTGGCCTTAAATAATAATAATATATAGGAAAACCAGCTACTTACAGTGATTTTTTAAGAAAAATCTGTGCAACAAAAATCAAATGAAGTAGAAAGAGAAATAAATATATTTACACATCGGTTGTCCTTTTACACTCTGATTTATGGAAGTTGAAAACTTCCTTCACTTGTTAAATATTGAGGGAGATTTTCCACTCAAAAATGTGGTCATTTCCTTACTTGTCAAAATAATTTCATTACATCAATTTTTGAAAGCCTACGCTCCCTCATTGTTGATTCTGTTTCAACAAATTGACTGTTGGAATGAGATTTCAGTAAATTTTCAGCTAAAGTACAGTTTTGCAATGTGCAGATCGGTCAAGAGTGAAGGAAATTTGACTCCTTTGGATTTTATAACTGGAAACATCTTCAGTCCTGATGAAGCCTCTAACACAGTCCTTCAGATTGAAGCTGGCTTTCTCATGCAGATTATGGTTCAACTAAAATACTAAAACTTGAGGATAAAACTAAAATGTAAAATTATTGCTTAGTTAAGATAGAATACCGTTTAATTAAAGGAAACCATTCTATTGGCAAAATGATACTATAGGCAGGGGCAATGACTTGTAAACGAGAATGATTGTACACCTTGGAAATTCTGTGCCATTGGGCATAGGTTCTGTGTGTCCTAGTCTGGACTGCAGACTGATGAGCCTGATCCTAGAGCCACATCTCTGACCATTCATTTGGCTGATGTTTCTGGGATGTGAAATTTAACCTTAGCCTCAAGAATGCTGGCATTCCTTTCTTCAGTTCCTTTCTCTGTACATCATCTTGCCAATGAGTGTTCTCAAAGAATTGATTCCCATCATAGAGGAGCTTCGTCCAAGTCAGTCTGTTTTGAATGAGTTTCTCCCAAGCATTGACATGTATGTTGCATTTCATGAGAAAAGCCTTCAGGAAATCTTTCAGGCAAGCCCAGGGATAAGTGCTGGCCCACCCAGCAATTCTCACATCTCATGAATGGATTAAAAAAAGGTGGAAAGAGATCGCTGAAACGGTTCAACAAGTTAGAGCTAGATGGTAGATGATCCATCCAGGCCAGCAAATGTACAAGCGGCCTGACAGGCTCCATGCTAAAAAAGAGACAAATCAAACCAGATTCCCAGACCAAAAAGCTATCTAGAATCCGCTGCCCAAAAAGCACTCATGCAGACCTGGCTCGGATACATTTCTTTCAAATAATATGCCAGCACTCATTGTCAATGTGCACACACAGAGGACAGCTAGATGAGTCAAATCATCTTGGTCTTATTTTCATCTGGGTGAAATGCCACGAGAAGACCTGTTGTACTATTCATAATCCAATTAAATTGCAGAGGAAGACCACCTACTCACCGAGGTCAGGTAAGGCGCCTCAGGATTAAAGTATTGTTAATGTCAGGAGTGCTATTCAGAAATGTTTTCTCATTGTCATCGTGCAAATCTGTGCTACTTAAGAAGATTAGCTGTGAGTTGCAGGGACGTTTAGCAAAGGGTTTTCAAAAATGCAACACTGACTGAGTTGTTGTCACCAACCTTACTGGTACTTGAAATAAACTAAAGGAACATGAAGTTAATGTTTTGGAACCTTTACACGGATTTGCAAAGCGTGAGTACTTGAAGGTGATGTTCCAACATTCCATGCTTATTGAGCTAATAATCTCTAAATTCCTGGTATTGCTTGAACCGATCATCGGAAAAATAAAATACTATAGTTAACTGGAATGTTAATTGTTGGAGGCAAGCAAGTTGCATCCTCATAAAACTTGTAATCTATTCAGTATTTTTAATTTATGACTTTGATTGTTATTTTCCACTAAAGAGTAGCTTCAGCATTGTAGATAGATGACCGATCTACCAATCACCAATATAGAACGGGCCTTAAAAGAAAGATAAAATGGATGTATTAACAAGTGCTAGAGATTCATGTATCTATATCATTTACTCTTTTGAAAGATTCAGGGTCACGTCTTCGACTGTGTCAGACTTTGCTAAGTGCACTCTTCAGCAGTGCATGTTCTGTTGCACCTTCTTACACAATCTGATCAAAGTTCTTTGTCAACTTTGAATTGAAGAGTCAATTAAAGTGAAGTATTGCACTTTGTTGCTTTCAAACATCTCCTGGACAAGAGCTGTCAGGTAAAATGTTCATTATCACTCTGTGCTTGAAACTGAAGACAAAACTCACTCAAAAATGTCAGACAACTCATGCTATCCTCATTATTTTTGCAAAAAAAATTCAACACTCTCATCCGAACTGTAAAAATGATCCTTTCCAAATGACAATGCCTGCAGTGCTCATGAGTTATCTTGGTCTTACTGTGAATGAAAAGAAATTGGGGTCTAAAATACTATAGTGAAATTTCTCTGGCCATTTAAAATATCAATTTCAAAGCAGATGTGTTCCACTGCTATTTGTGGTTGTTACTACAATGTGTCATTTGAAAAATAATTCAAGGTACTTAATTTTCATCGCTACTTGGAAACAAGCAAGAGAAGATAATAAAAACATTGCAATAAATAGATGTTTCAATCTAGTAAAATAATGTCAAGAAATATCCATTTCAGTCAAATTCTTATTTCTTGTGAAACATGCTTAGTATTTCCAGTGATGTATCATTAGATTATGCCCTGTTCGACTTATATATTCTTTGAAATTAATAATATATGTGGTAACTCACGTACTTTAGCACAGAAAACACCATGCCTGAATTTTATCCAAAAATCGGCAATGCGTCAAATTTGTGGCATTTCATGGAGGGTTTCCATCTGTGAGCTCTATCAGGTTATCTCACACCATTCTCTGTGGCTGGCCTCATCTTGTTTGCAACACGCCTCTACAGTGCCATGCTCACGTTATGCGCACTTAACAGTGACAAATATACTTGCGGCCATGCTGTATTTAAAGCCCATCTGCGCACCACATCAAACACTGCCAGGTAGGAACTGCCCTTCACAACACACTAAATGGAAAGGAAACAAAAAAAAAAGCTTCAGGGGACACACAGGTGGTCCAGATGTAATTTCAATGGAATTCAAAGATCACATTCATAAAAGTATTGTCTTTTCACATCATCACCTATCAGATCAACTGTCATTAGAACTGCAGGTTCAAGAATGAAGTTACAGAGGCTACCTGTCCTTAGCACCATACCATGTTAGAACAGAGTGATATTCTTTCCCTTGAAGCCCAGATGAGCATAACATCTGGTAATTGTTGAATTGGGAGCTTGTTTAACTTGTTTTAATGCCTTTAAAGTGTCGTTTAATGTTAACTTTTATTAAACAACAGGTAAAGCCAAGAAACAATAAATGTCTTGCTTCAGGGAATAAACAGATGTTGGTTGCCTTTTGACCAATTACAAATTTATAATCAATGAACCCAACTCATATCAGTTGGAAATGGGTGGCAATTATGTCCTCTTTGGCTTGTTGTGCCTGATGCTGCATTGTTCCAACATAATGATGTTTCGCTTGTTCAATTTCCTCATCCACCTCCTGGGAAAACTATTGCCATTCTCCGAGCTCCTCAGTGTCCATCACAACTTCTCTTTGCCTACTCCAGTTGTCAATAGTAAAGTCTACAAAGATCACATAGCCCTCCCAAACTGATCCAAGTATCACATCCTCGTCTTCAGGAGGCTGACCATATAATGGTTCTGGCAGAAGAATGAACTGCATTGCATCTAAGCGCAGTTTCAGTCCAGGAGATTGCATAATGGAGTCATCGGCAATGTTGCAAGACATTACCTTGTGTCCCAGCAGCCTTTCTTTCTAGCATCTGGCCCTTGAAATAAAGCTGAAATCTAATATTTATCAAGGGTATAGGAATCATGGCAGCATCCAGAGGACCATACACAGATTTCTAATATGTGGTTCCAATCAGGTGATTTATAAATTTACCAAATGCTGAAGTCAATCGCATTATGAAATGGTAATGGGTGTACAAGCCATCGCACCCTGCATCCAGGAAAAGCCAGCCATGTTTGCAAAGCTTTATGCCCGAACTGCATCGCTGATCTATCCATGGGAAAATGAAATGAAATGGTGTGATCTGGCACAAATTACCTTGGTAACAGCCTTGACACCTTTATAAGTTGAGCAATGAGCAATCCCACGTAGATCTCTTTGCACCTTTGTTGCACCACCACTACAGAGATGATAAGCTTTTCTGTGGCTTGAACCATTGGTGAAGTGCGAATGAACGTATGTGAGGAATATATGAAACAAAGCAAGTTCTTAGTAAAGTCAGAAATCAGCATTTGCATCACATACAAAGGATAATTTAGCATAATCCACCGTACATTGGGATATGGAGGACTCTGACACAAGGGGTATGTGATGCTCCAGCATGGATCTTTGTTTCTGGGACTTATTCAAATGTATGTTACACATGCCATATTGCACAAGTACAGTAAGACATTGTAACTGCAAAAGGATTACAGGCACATTGTCTACCCGTCCCCAAATTAATATCACCTAAAAAAGGCAGTATTGCCCATAAGAGCAAGTTGGCAAGTACTTATAGAGTATTTTTATTGAAAAAGTGTACTTTATTCATAAAAATTATCTTTATAGACATCCACAGGTACTGAAGTAGTTCTGCATAGTCTTTGCATATAAAGAGAAAACAAATACTGGGATTTGACATTCCCTGAAGTTGCAAAACATAAACCAAAAGCATTTCTTATTCATGAGGACACAATTTATGTACATTTTGAGGCAAACAGAGGGTTTGGTAACTGAACAGATCCTTCCTAACACTGGGGACAGGTAGAACCTCAGTACATGGTGATAATTGATGTTTGCGTCCTGAGGGTCTAAGCGCAGCTTGATACAGCTGCACACAAAGGTGGCCAGCAGAATGAGGGCAGCCTTGGGGATGTCTTTGGCAGAAAGACCTTAGATGGTGGTCTTTCCCAACTGCACCTGAGTGCATCCGTCATCCCTCATCCCTTATTCTAGAACTTGGAATCTGGAAGTCTGCAACAGTTGGTTAAGGTCAACTCTTTGATCTGGAAGACCAACAAGGTTTGGGCAGATCAAAAAGAGTCTTTCACCAAGTTGATGATCTTCTATCAGTAACCAGTGATGTTCCAAAGGGGTCAATCTTAGGTACTTTGTTGTTTGTAGTATTTATAACTGATGTGGAGCAAAATGTAGGTGGTCTGATAAGTAAGTTTGCCAATGACACAAAGATTGATGGAGTTGCTGATAGTGCCAACAATTGTGAAAGTATATAACAGGATGTAGATAGATTGGCGACTTAGGGAAGGAAATGAAGTGTAATCCAGACAAATGCGAGGTGATACATTTTGGAGGATCAAATTTAGCTGTGAATTATATTGTAAATGGCAGAACCCTTAGGAACACTAACATTCAGACAGATCTGGGCGTGCAGGTCCACAGTTCCCTGAAAGCAGCAACACAGGTAGCCAAGGTGATTAAAAAGGCATATGGCATGCTTGCCTTCATCACCCAGGACGTGGAGTACAAGAGTTGTCAAAACATATTGCAGCTGTATAAGACGTTTGTTAGGCCGCATTTGGAGTATTGTGTGCAGTTTTGGTCACCACATTACCAGAGTGAAGTGGAAGGTTTGAAGACAGTACAGATAACGTTCACCAGGATGTTGCCTGGTCTCCAGGGCACTGATTATGAGGAAAGGTTAAAAAGAGTAGGATTATTTTCACTGTAAAGACAGCAGCTGAAAGGAGACCTGATAGAGGTCTACAAAATTATGAGAGGCATAGATAGCGTGGATAGTCAGAGGCTTTTTCCCAGGGTTGAAGTTTCAATTACAAGGGGGCACAGGTTCAAGGTCAGAGGGGGAAAGGTTAAGGGCGATGTGTGAGGGAATTTTTCACGCAGAGCATGGTAGCAGCCTGGAATGCATTACCAGAAAAGGTGGTAAAGTTGGGCACACTGAAGACATTTAAGAGGCAACTAGATGGGTACATGAATAGGGAGGGAATAGAGGGATACAGATCGAAAAATGGCAGGTTTGTTTTCAAATTAATTAGGGCATGATGGTTGGCGCAGCCTTGGAGGGCCGAAAGCCCTGTTCCTGTGCTGTACTTTCTCATTTGTTCATTTGTTCTAGGTGTGGTCCACAGCTTGGTGTGTGTCGCAGTGAACAGCCTGGAGAGCACAGAATCCTGCGTTACAGAACTGTTCAGGATGAACCCCGACAAAAACAACTGCATCTCTCTCCACACCTTCTTTGCATAGACATGTTCTAGAAGGAGATGTGTGACAGTCTCTTCTCCCTCTCCCACTGGCAATTGCTTTGAGGGCAGCATGTATTGGCACACAGAGACCAGGCAAATTTGAAGGATCTCATGGGTAATGCCCTTCTCACCACCAGCCAGGCTATGTCTTGATGCTTGTTGAAAAGTTCTGGCGATGATGAATTCTGCCCAAGTGACTTTGACAGTCTGCTTAGGGAACAATCCAACAGGATCCACCCTCTCCTTTTCCTGCAGTGTCTCAAGGAAGCTCCAATAACATGAAACTCTTTCCACAAGGGACAGGTGATACCGAATGATCCAAACACTTGGAGCATTCCACTGCAGTGAGGCTAAACCCATTCTTCATAACACCAGGGACTGGTAGAACCTTAGTACATACACAATGACACTTGGTGTTTGTGTACCGAGTGTCTAAGCACAGCTTGATACAGCCACACGTAGAGGTGGCCATCAGGATGAGGGCAGAATTGGGTATATCTTTCTTCTCTTATCCAGAGCTTTATACATGGTGTGCCTGCAGACATGGTCCATCTTAAACCTCCAGATGAAGTGGAAGATGTTTGGCTGACTGCGGTGGTGCAAGTTGGGAGAATGGGCCAGATCTGTACCATATACAGCAACACCGAGAGTACCTCACACCTGATGACCAGGATTTTACACACAATGGAGAGACAGCGGTGCCCCCATAAGCCCAGTTTCTGTCTCACTTTGGCAATATGTTCCTCCCAATTTTTTTATGCATGTCCTGATCATATACCAGAGCTACTTATAGTTTCGGGTGATGAGAAAGCAACTCCATGCACATGTGCAGCCTATGAGTGTTGAATTGTCCTTGCGTATTATGTCCCGCTGGTGTCACATTAAAGATTGCCTGCAATTATTTCAGTCTGCTGTCTCTGATCGGTTTGCAATGACCAACATGGTCAGAATTGCTTGTGACCTGGATTTGTGCTCATCACAGTTGGTCATTTCTTGCTGATCACAAACAGAATTCCATGTTTGCAGGTATGAGCATTCAAAACATGAGCAGAAGTAGACCATTCTGCCTCTTCAGCCTGCTTCGTTATTAAATAAGATCATGGCTCATCTGTTTGTGTTTCGAATTCCACATTCTCATCTATCCCTAAAAACCCTTCATTTTGCTGGCTGATAAGAATCTATCTTATTTTTAAGAAAAAACTCAACAACTTCAAGCTCACCAATCCTGAAGCCATATCTCCATAATGGAAGTTGTATCATATTTGTTTACTCAAGATGCACTATTAATTCCTTTACTTTGTTCTGAATGCTACAACCATCCAGATACAGAGGCTTTATTTTAGTCTTTTTGTTATCTTTGTCACATCCAGTCGAGTTTGTTGGTGCAATCCTAAGTTCTTTTTTCCCTCTCTGCCCCTTCCTGCCATTCTCTGATCATCATTTCCCATGTACTATTTTTCTCTTACATTGGGAGAAAAGTGGTGAAGAAAGTGCCAATCTCTTATCAAATGGGCTACCTTCTCCTGAATGGCTGAGCCTTGTAAATATTGTTGCAGCCATATTCATCTTGGCAAGTAGAGTATTTCTTCAATCTCCTAGTTTCCGGCTTTGAGGAGACAGAAGGTGAAATACTCATCACAGAATTCCCAGCTTCTGTTCTGTTCTTGTAGCCATAATATTTAGATGGCTACCCAATTCAGCTTTACATCAATGGTAGCCCACAGGATATCGATAGTGATTTCATGATGGAATGGCATTAAATAGCAAAAAAATTTTGTTTTGTTGGAGATAATTATTTTCTGATGTGGTGTGAGTATTATGAATCAGATTTCATAATGATACAATTCCATTTTATTTATCACTAGTTTTGAATGGATTGAGCAGAAGACTTTTCTAAATAGCGTTTGTAGAATGGATGAAAGTGTAAAAGTGTCAGAATTTAGTTAATTTGCATCATAATTGATATAAAAATTACCATTAAGCATTTTACATTGTTTTGTAAATTTTCTAGCTACGTTGCTGAATCAGCATTTCTTCTCATAGAAAAAGTCCTGATCTGCGTCTGTGTAGTGTAAAATACGAACACTGCTGTCCTTCACAAATAGACATGTTGCTGTAAACTTAACACATCAACAGCAATTTATTTATGCTGGTTAGGGACTTTTTTTTAACAGCACATCCTTTAGAACTGCCCCTGATTTCCACTCGACAGCGCATTTTGTTTGTGGGCATTCAGATTTAAAAAAGCCTAAAATAAACTCTAAGTAGTTGTACACCTTGTCAATTTGAACATATATTGTGTTTGTCAAATGCATCAAGAACTGACAATGACACATCAACACATCTAACACTTGAAGAGCTAAGCTTCAGTAAAAATTTTTGACATAACTATAAATCTTGGGCTGAGATTGCCAGCTTTTCTTTTAATCATTAGTGAAGTTGAGACAGCGGCATGTATTGATCTGGAGCAGCTCAGTATCCAGCCCTCTTTCCAGGTGCACTTGCCTCAAGGGAGGGATGTCATATATCTTGAATTGTTTCAATGCAGTATTTTTAGCTGTTCCTTATGTAGTTTATCTGAACTCAGCCAGACTATATGAAACAATGAAGGTCTAACTTGAGAGAAAATTTTACACACAGTTTCAGTGGGTCACAACGATTCATACTTGAGGGATCTGATGAAAGCGAGGAGCAGGGGACATATTCATAGTGCCTTTGTCGAGTAAAATGCTTTTTATTTTGCATGATTTGCCAAGATAAAAGAAGTGACACAGTGGAATATGTGTTTACTTAAATTAGTTTTAATTATATCACTTTCCTTTCCATAATGAGTGAAATAAATGAAATGTCTTAGATCAGAGGAGCCTATCGATATGAAAGGAAATGTAATTACAATCTTTTGAAGTCCTTTCTGTGTTCATGTCATTAAACCCCAATGTGCATGGCAATAAATATTAGTAATTCTAAAGAGTGGCTTTGTTGTTTTCCTGTTGTACAAATTAAAAGATTTGGCCGTAAATTGAAAAGATAATAATTAAGATGTGTTGAAGGTAAGTAAATTACTATTAATTCCTGAGGGACAGAATTTCCTCAGCATCATCCAGCTAACAACTTTGTTGCTAGTTCAGTTCTGGGGATATTCCCATGAGGTTGTTTTCGAAGCCTTACTGTAAGGTGAATGTTGTGTCAGCAGCAAGAAAGAGATTTTATAGTGTAGCTGTTTCATATGGGTTCTTTCTTACCTAACGGAACATTAAAATGCCTGTTATCTTACACAGTCTTCACAGTGATAGAAATAGAATTTGTTGAACAACGTGTTTGACCAAGGGTGATGCATCTCTGAACTCAAACAGATGCACAGTGCGAAACTCACTAGCCTTTGACTTAGTTCATTTTTTGCAACTCAAAAGTGGCTGACCTGACGTTCAGGTCAATTACTAAACCAGTAAGAACACCTCTTAAGGTAGCCACTTTACCCACGGAAATTTTACTCTTTACTGCAGATTTCAGACCCTTTATTGAGTAAATAACTTGTAAAAACAATGCACAAACATCTGTTGAAAGCTATTCTATTCTGCCACAACTGGCCTTGCAGCAGCAGATTTATAGAGCAATTTTATACACTTTTCAAATTATTTTAATTTTGTCAAGGATATATTTATTTCTGGGCAACCATACTTTTTAATATACATGCAGCTGTTATTAGTATTCTGCGATATTTTGTGTCAAATGAAATAAGTGAAGGTTTGTGACATCTCCGAGCTTCAGGGGCTAAACATCTCCTGAATGGCATACCAGTTCAAAATAACAGTGCAGCATGCAGATAGTATTAGATGCAATGTGTCATGGAGTAAAATTTGAAAGAATGCTTAAACGACAATGCATTTGATTACAATACTAAATAAAGAGTTTGGAAATAAAGAGCAATATATATAGAATATTTATTTGCAAAACTCTCATAGCAACAGACTGAAAAATTTCAACTTACTTTTGTTTTAGACGAATGGGAAAGTACTGTCATAGGGTTTCATGGTTTGACTTGTCAAAGAGAGCCTGCAGGTATGGAATTTTCAACAATGACATTAAAGATCAGCAAAACTGGAACTAAATCAAACTAGGCTTATATAACCCATTCAATTCTAGATCCTTATACCAGACAAACAGATTTTTTTTCTGAACTTTAGTGATTTCCATTAATTTGCGATGCTTTGTGTTTTCTGCGAAAGCTGCAGTCAAAGACATAAGGGAGAATTTTCCCTTCCCTAGTGTGGAATGAACAATGCCAAGAATATTGGGAAATAGACAGAGAATAAAAATTTCAGAACCTTGACATTAATTAAAATGTCTGCAGTTTTCCACTAAACCTTAAATGGCAACTTCAGAATCTCACTACTGAGCAATGACTGCCCTATTTCTAAGAATTTGCATCCTATTAATACACCAACTTGCCTTATTTCCATGTCACTTCTGATACTACTCTCCTTCGCCAGGAAACTAGATGCAACAGATATCCAATGAGCAAATCAGAGCAGATACCAGCAGTCTGTCACTTACCCATTGCTTGCCCCGGACGCCATCAAACTGGTTTCTTTGTCTGGTCTGTGGACATCATTGTCTTTTGATTTTTCATCCACAGAGGCTGGCATTGGCAAGCCACCAGGAAGGATTGGTAGTTTGCTGAAGGGACATGATGGCTGCAATGCAGAAAGTTGGAGCTCACAGCTCTTAGTGAGATTTAAGTGCAGTGGCTAAATTAGAATGAGTGGTGACCTTGTCACTGTGAGGTAGCAGAGAAAAGATGGTACCATTTACTGTTGTAGACCCCAGTGGATCGTTAACTATTTTCTTGCAATGATGGATGTCAGGTCAACCTGAGGACGCATTACTGCCCAGGGCTGTTGCCTTGTTCAGGCTTGCTGGGCCATATGGGGTGGCCACCTGTGGAGCTCTGCAGGAGGAAAGGACTGCCATGTTCTCCAACACTGCTTCAAGACAATTCCACTAGCATCTCCAGTTCCAATGCATAAAGTGGAGTATGGACTTTCCTGGTTGCAGCAACTGAAGTTACCAGTAAGCAGCTTGGCTTTGAAAATGGCACCAGCAGTGTTAACACTGGAAGATCCCAGAAGTGGTGAGTCCTCCCACCATTCCTGCTGCAGCATTGCACACAGCATTCGCTGAAGAACGCACTTACATAGTGATGTGATGATGAACAGAAGATTGAGTGAGAAAAGTTGCTCCAAGCTATGGTAGACCAGCTGTCATGATCTCACTTGGCAAAACACTTTAATTACAAATGAAAATATTCCCTTCATACATGTAAAAGGATGTATTTTTAAATGTCTGGTTTGAAACATCTCCTGTCGCACAGGTACAAGAACACTGCAAAGACATCCCAGGATCTTAAAAGGTGTTTCTGTATGATTTGCGACCTAGACCAGATTTTTAAAGCTTCAAATTTTGACTGATTTTCTTCATAGGGATGCAAATTAAACTAGTTGGAAACAATATATGTTTAAATTGCTTCAGTTTCTTTTCAAATGGAAAGTTGTGTGTTTCATAGAATCATGTCAACTCCAGGTTATAGTGCAACAAGTTTATTTGAAATCACAAACTTTCAGAGCATTTCCCCTTCATCAGCTAAAGTGGAGGAAAGTGGAGTGTGATTTCAAATAAACCTGTTGGACTTTAACCTGGTGTCGTGTGACTTCTTACTTCGTCCACCCCAGTCCAACACCGGCACCTCCACGTCATGGAATCATATAGTATGGAAGAGATCCTTCAGCTCATCAAGTCTGTGATGCCAAAAATATACCACTACTTACACTAGTCCCACTTTCCTGCTGTAAGCATAGTCTTGAAAGTTATGACACTCCAAGTGCTCATTGAAGTACTTTTTAAAGGTGGTACAGTTTTCTGCCTCAACTACCCTTCCAGGCAGTGTGTTCCAGATCCCCTTGAGTGAAGAACAGGTACTTTATCCATTAAAGGGTTAACCTTTCACCTAGTTATTTCTAGCCATTATCAATGCTAAGGAGGAAGGTCCCTCCTAATGTTCAATTTGTATTATTTTTAGGCAGGTTTTCTTTGTACGTTTAAATGTGCTTTTTTTCCCTTTGACTATGAGTATTTACTTTCAAAAAGTGAATTTTACACAGGTCAGAGTGCTTTTGTAAGTACAATATGACACAGTAATATCTGTTCCCATATAGTTCTTTCAAATTGCAAAACCATTCTTTCCTGTACAGTCCTGTCAATCCTGTACCTGTTGTTGTGCAGCAATAACATCAGTCACCTCTCACAGCCTTCAGTCAACCTCACAGAAGCTCAACCTTCAGCTCCCACTAGTATGCCTTTATTTTATTGCAACTGTTGTATAACATAAGTTATTAATACCATAAGTGAGTAGCATGTATTGGACAGCCTATGGATTAAGTGCATTATAAACTAATAACACATCAAATGTGTCACTTCTCAGAATCACACTCTAACTTTCTTTTCTCTTTGACCTCTCTGTCTTCATTTTTGGGTTTAGGGTCACTGATGATAGTCAGCATAAGCTCATTGGCTCCCACAGTTACTTCAAATGCACATCCTCACATGCTCTCTCCCATAAGGACTCCATTTCAAATACCAAGTTTTGCTTTTTAAGTTGTGTCATCTGTTTTGATGATTCATCATTCCACAACAGCACTTCTTGATTGCCTTCCTTTGTCCTCAACTGGAAATTCCATCATACTCATCCTCAGCCTTGACTGTGGCTGACAGGAATTTCAACAGCATCCAAGCTATTTGCCAGATTTCCGACCTGATTTGTTCTCCTGCTCCTATAATTGTGATAGTGCCCTGCTTACCTTCCTTTGTACATAAACCAGTCTTCACATTTAGAAAGTTATCCTCCACCATTTATGCATGATACCAGCATCAAGTACATCTTCCCTCCCTTGTCAGCAGCCCAAAGGAAATATTCTTTCCATGGCATCCTGGTCCACTCTTAATCACTTCTAATGCCTCTTCCTCAATTCTGTGTTTTCTTCCCACAGTATAACAGATCTCCTTTTACTTCTTCTCTCTGCATTACCCAAGGTCCAATACCTTCACTGCAGATGAAGCAATGATTTACTTGTATCTCTTTGAATCTAGTCTGCTGTGCTCACTGTTCACAATGTTAAGGAAAGCATTTGAATTAACGTCCTTTTATTTAAATGCAAAAAGAATAACAGAAGTGAGTCAATGGGCCTTTTATTAATTAATGAGTTTTATTATCTATTAGATAGAAATTAACAGGACATTTGCTGTGTCCTAGATAACCAGATGTACAGAAAATGTCTTCAGTTGCAACAGCTCGAGTTCTGGGTTTCTGAGGTTGAGCAGCAGCTGGCATCAGTGCCACACATCCAGAAGGTGAGAGCTGTGTGGATAGCATGTTTATAGATGCAGTCATCCCACAACTTAAGAGAATACAAAGAGAGAAGGAATGGGTGATCACCATTTGGTTGAGAAGAAATCTGCAGGTAGTGCAGGATTCCCCAGAATGGACTACAGTCTTCAACAAGTATTCATTTGAAGCTTTTCATCATAAGTTCATCAGAATATACACAAATGTGTCAAATTTCAAACAATCACCACAACATATATTACAGTAGTTCTGATTAGTTGGAAAGTCAACTGTGGCTGAAGTATTGCCACAAAGAAAGTAATGGAGAACTATAGACCTCCCAAACTCCTTGGTAATTCAAAAAGATGCAAGGTTTCAGCATGTTTCCTTTTCTCTCAGAGTCTCTGCATGTGATTGTATGTTCCTTCTAGTAAGCATAAATGAGATTGACTGAAATCAACTGCTTACCTGAACAAATGATTCAACATAGCTATTAACTCATTCAAGATTGTTCAGCAAGTGCTCATCATATATGGAATCATATCCAACAGTCGATATTTTTGTACAAGTTGTGAGTTGGTTTAGTACAGCCTGTATCCTACCTCTTCTGAACAACATGTAAACCATAAAATTAAGCTTCATAGCATTTGAATTTCAGTGCTGATGTCACATACAGGGCCATATGTTTCAGTGATTGGCTGATCAAACAAACATCATGTTCCTCCAGTTGTTGGTACTAAAATCAGAATAAATTTGGCTGAGAACCAGGCAACAGAGATTATTGATTAATGAATAGTTTTCAGACTGATGGAAAGATTATAGCTTCCCAGGGATTGTTGTTAGGACATCTACTCCTCTTAGTATATATTACTGACCTAGACCAGCCTATATACAGCACAACATCAACATTCATAGATGACATATACCGTCAAGGCATTGTGAACCATGGAATGTGATGACAAGTGGAAGGTGAAATTTGATGCAGAGCAGTGTGATGTGATTCCTTTTTTGGTAGGAATGCAGAAAGGTAATATAAAATAAAGGATACAATTTTATAGAGAGCAATGGAGCAGAAGAACCAGGTGTATATATGCATATATCATTGTAGGTGGCTAGACAGGTTAAGGGAGCAGTCAAAAAAGCATATGGCATCCTAAGTTTTAGCAAGAGGAGCATGGAGTACAAAAGCAAGGAAGTTATGTTAAACCTGTATAAAGCACTAGTTTGACCTCAACTGAAGTATTGCATCCCCACTTCTGGACACAGTACTTTAGGAAAAATGTGAAGATGTTAGAAAACATGTGAAAAAGTTTTGGGGGAATAGGCCCAGGATTGTGGAACTTCAGTTGCATTGAAAGATTGGAAATTTGGGATCATTGTCTGTGGAGAAAAACAATTGAAAGAAGATTTGACAAAATTATTCAAAATCCTGATGAATCTAAACAGAGTAGAGGGACAGAATCTGTACATATTAGCGGAAGAAGCAAGAACCTGAGGGCACAGATTTAGGTAATTGGCAAAAGAAGCAACAATGAGATGAAAAAGACTTTTTTCACACAGCGATTGGATAGGATCTGGAATGCACTGCCTGAGAGTGAGATGGATGTTGGGTCAATTGAAGCTTTCAAAATGTAATTAGATCATTAGTTGGAAGGGAAAATAATTCAGGGCTAGGGGGAAATTCAGGGAGAGGCAATAGATGAATGGCTCCTTTGGAGAGCCAGAACAGACATGATGGGTCAAATAGCTTTTATTTGTGCTGTACCTTTTCTATGATTCATTCTATGGCCAGCATGAATCTGATTGATAATCTCTTTAAAAACATTGGTTCTGTGGCTTTTTATGCTGTTGAAGGTGTGTTCAACTGTGCGAGGTGAAAAGAGGTCATTAGCGATCAGGTGGAAATAGAATCACAGGCACCAAATCAGCATTACACACTGGTTAGCAATTTCTTTTAGCAATTCTACATGATGCTGGCGCACACTCATGCTAACCAGTTATCCAAAATGGCATTCAAGGCAACCTGCATAAGGAGTGTGCTGTTATGTCTCCATTGCCATTTTGAACCTTGAACAGTTTCCACTGCGCTGAAAATACTAGTGCGACACAACTGAATTTTGTGGCACCACGTTCTTACAAAATGTGTCACTAGCTTCTCTAGGGAATATATATTATCCTGTCTGTACAAGCCGAGTAGGTGTATAATCTTTGCCATGGCGAGAATCCATATTGTGATTTAGATTTAATGTAGTTTGATGCCATTGGCAATTCACTCATCTTGGTTTTCGTCTCTTTTAATCCCATTTGTTTAATGTTCTTTTAATCTTATTAAAATGAGATTGCTGCAGAAATGCCGAACAAAAGACTATATTTGTGCTATAATAATTGGGACAAGCACCCAGACCATTCAGTGTTAACAGCTATCAGACTTTCTGCTCTTCCTGAACATTGTAGATGTGAATGATGATAACAGGCAATTGTAGTCCAGCAACAAAATCTCAATTTCCAAACAATAAATTTTAAAAACCACTGAGCAAATGCTCTTCTACAGTATGCTGTTCAGTATAAATAGAAAGCATATATGAATAAACTCACAATGTATTTTATTTTATCTACTTGCGTATTCTCTGCTAAAATGTGCATTTATTCTGTTTAAATTTACTGTCATTATTAAATGGTATGATTTAGTTGATGAAACAATATTTTTCTTATTAACCACTCTTTGCATTCAGTTCTTTTGTCACTGCATCAAATATTTTTTAAAAAATACAACATCTTTTGTTGGGTGAATGAATGGATCTAGAATATTTTGGGGAGAAAACCTTTGTCCATGGTCTTTCATTTTTTTAAATTTTCAACTTGTTAACTTGTCCTTCTAGTGCTGCTTTCTTGTTTCTCAGTGCATACACACACAAAAAAAGGCAATACAATTTTTCTAATAGCTATCTGAAAAATTTTGAAATTCAGCCTCAGGCTTCACACCATTGTAATTTCTTAACTTACCTTGTGTTTTCTCCCATCTTTTCCAACCATGATTTTGTCTTGTCCTTTTATTCTTGGCTCATTGCCCAGCTTTGCCAATAAAAAATCATGTAAGAGTCTGATTTTCAGGGCATGGTGGAGTTCAGTGAATTAGACGGTTTGCATCTCAGCTCTACACCATAGAAGTGGTAGGTATTGTGAAATTTGTAGTTATTGCATTACACTGAGTGCGCAAATCTAGCATAGAGTATGTTTTATTTTCTTTGTTACAGCTCTTCAGAGTAACAAACATGTTAACAACTTACAAAAGATCTTTACATTTCCTTGTCAATAGCTGAACTGTAGTGTCTGCAGAAAGAAATGATTTCAAAGATTTTATTGCATTTAAATTCATCCTGATTTTTTTAGGGTAAATTTGAATCTGTTTGTTATGGACTATATTACAACTATGGATTGGGAATCATCCATGCTGCCTTAATGGTGCAGCGAGCTCTTATCTGGACCCATGTAAGACCTCAGCGGATGTGCTCAGAAGAATTGCCACTCAAGCTTGTGATGTGAGTACCCTGTTTTTTTGAATTCAGCTTTTTAAAGTTCAAACGCTAAATCAAAATGATCAATGCCTAGCCATTTCTTATTGTGGTAGATTTTACAAAATGTACAACTACAAATGGCAATATGTATGGGGGCGGAACCCAGCAGAAAAGTATTTTGATTAAAGCCCTTTAGAGATGTGTAGCCTAATCAAAGTTGAAGTAAATCTACAGAAGTGGCTGATGAATGATTAATAATTAATCAATACCAGTGATGTGGCATTTTTTGAAATGTAAATTTGATGCATGAAACACTATTATCATCAATGGGAGCAGATGTGAATTGCAGGGGGTGGGAGGGGGGGAATGGCAGGGGGGGAGCGAAGTGGTGAGAAGAGGAAGGAAGGTAGGTGAAAGTAATAATCAAACACTGTCACTTGCACAAAGATGTACGTGTCCAGGCAAACACTTTGTGCTTATGACTTCATTTACTGCTCTGTTGCCCGAGCAGTCTTTTAGTGGCAATGGCAGGATTTGAGGGGCATCAAATAGCAGAGAAATAACCACAGGGAGAGAGAGAGAGAGAGAGAGACAGAGAGAAAGCAGATCAAAACACTTCAACAGAGGGAAAAAAACACCCTCGAGATATTCTTGTGTCACAAAGACTAGACAAAGCAACATGGACAAGCCACTTGTTACTTGCTTGCATGTGCATATATATTCCCTTTAACTCTTTCCAATGCAAGTCTATTTTAATGTAACATTGCAAGAAGCCATGATGTTAATGATTGCATGTGCTTTAGTTCACACTCCCCCTACATAATTGATAATATTCACAATGTCATGAGCTTTTTTGCAAACATTGCAGACATTTCTTTCAGATTTCTTTCAATTTTTTGAAACTGTTTACTCTGGCATTTAATCCAATGCTGTTTTTCACAAATTTGTGCCCCATCTATGTTACAATTTGAGCCAGTTCATATTATTTGTTCACATTAGATATACTTACAGTAAGTCAATAATGAGGGAATTTCCACCATATGCTCTAGTCCTAAATAGTCTCCAAGTTGGGGTCTTGATTTACAATGAAGTTTAATCCACCTTTAACACGAAGCATCATCTTGGTAAAGGAATTGAACCTTGCGCTTGAAATAACCACCCGGAGGACAAAAAAGGTCTGATTAACAATAAACTGCCTGAAACATCTTATTAATGAGGCCACATGCATTTTGACCACCAGTACTTCACTTAACAACATCTCCAAACAGCAAAGTGCTGAACTGGACTAAACAAGTTGGTACTAAGAAATAACACTACTTAAAGGTATGCTTAAAAAGGCCTTTTGAGACATTTTGGAGACTTTCGCGACATTATGTCAAGACTTTCAACTCTCCATCAGTATTTATTCTGGAAATTCTCTGAGAATGTCACCTGTTGAGAGTGACAGTGAATGCTGTGAATGAGAGTGAATGAGTCATACTCTATCTTAGTGGAGACCGTTCAGAAGAAAAAGAATGCTTGGTAATAGCCATCTTGTTTTGTGTCCCCCTTCATCCGCTGTAGAAGAGGGAATAAAACATGAGACCCATGGTAGCATGAGACATGGTAGCACAAACTACCACAGGAGGGCAAGGAGGATTCCTTCACCATGTATTACAGGATATTGTCCCTTCTCTGGCCTTTTCCACCAGGACCTCCAGTGTCACATCTAACAATTTCTACACCCTCTCACTCAGTTCCTGAGCCATTCTGAAATGTTCCAAAGTTTGCCAGCCAGCATAGATTCATACAGTTGTACAGCATGGAAACTGACCCTTCAGTCCAACCAGTCCATGCCAACCATTATCCCAAACTAAACTAGTACCACCTGTCTGAGCTTGGCCCATATCCCTCCACACATTTCTTATTCATTACTCATCCAAATGTCTTTTAAATGTTGTAACTGCACCCGCATCCACCACCTCCTCTGGAAGTTCATTCCACACACAATCTGAGGGAGTGATGCTCTGTCAGAGGTGATCACAGAGGCCTTCCACATAAGCCATTGAACCAAAGTCCCTTCTGCATGCCTAAAAGATCCCTTGACACTCACAAAAAGAAGACCAAGGAAATTATCCTGAGTACAAGAAAAAATTGCAGATGCTGGAAATATTAAATATAAACAGACAGGAAATACACATACAGTTTTCCTCCTTCAGATGCTGCTTGGCATGTTGGGTTTTTCAGTATTTTTATATGAGCTGTCCCTTGCATGCTGTTGTATAACTATCCCTCATTCACAAAAACAGATTATCCCCATCAATTCCATTTTAATTTAGCCTTTCCCCCTCTCCCTACCTTCTCCTCACTTTCTGATAGTTTCCATTGTCCTGAAAGGAGTTTCATATAAATATCCAAGTGGCTAAATGGGTGATTTACAAGTGATGGTTAATAGGTAAAAACAAAAAAAAAGTCACAGGATTTGGTGATGGGGGAAAACAAAACTGTTCAGTTTTGTGCGATAACAAAGGAATAGCAAAAAACAAACAGATTATCTAGTCATTAGCATGCAACATTTGATTTAAATAGACAGACAGCCTAAAGATCATGAAGCAAGGTTCTTTATTCTACTGGCATGTTAATACAAACATAAAGGGAAATTAATGTTAAGCAAGAAAGTATTGACATGGAATGCACCCTGTGGTTTATATTGGGTTGACGAATCCTTGTCTGCTGTTCCTTCCTCCAATGAGCCGTCTTTCCCCCAAAGAAACCTTTTTTTACAGAAAGTTCAACTGCTCAAGCTTCTCTCCCTCACCATTGTCGCGTGCTGCTGGAGAGTCATTACACACTTTCCCACTTGAAATCTGCCATCCCAGCAGCTACACTTAGCTCATTGAGAACATTTACAAATCAGTTCTGTGATTAGTATGTTCAACTGTGCCATAAATTGTTTAAAATGCTTGAGCCTACATTACTGGTAGCATTCTCTTTGTGCACCATCAATCTGTACAAATGATAGAGATTGGGGTAATATCAAACATTTGCTATGAAGAACTTCTCAGCCTCTTTTCTGGACTGGTTTCTTCCAACAAACCAATGCTTCATGGCAGACCACTCAGTTGGGTATCTAGCTCAGGAGAGGGATGTAACTTCACTGGACTAATAAACCCTGAACTCCAGGTTGATGTTCTGAGGCATGGTGCGAATGCTAATATGGCAGATGGTAAAATTTGAATTCAGTAAAAATCTAGAATAAAAAGCTTGCCAAATGGTTACCATGTAACCGTTGTCACAGAA
Organism: Ginglymostoma cirratum; assembly: GCA_024137785.1. Lineage (NCBI taxonomy): Eukaryota > Metazoa > Chordata > Chondrichthyes > Orectolobiformes > Ginglymostomatidae > Ginglymostoma > Ginglymostoma cirratum. Next base: position 1,972,371 of record JAHRHZ010000040.1, read on the forward strand.
ACCCATCTGGTTCACTAGTGACTATTTAGAAAAGGAAATGTCCTGTCCTTACTTGAACTGGTCTATGGCACTATGGTTAACTCTAAACTTCCCTTTGAGCAATTCGGAGTGGGCAATAAATGTTGGCTTGGACAGTGACGCCACTGTCTGGTATTCATAAACAGACATGTGATGAGGTGAGAGTGACAGGCCTTGGCATGAAAGCTGCATTCAATTGAATGTGGCATCAAGGATCCCCAGCAAAACTAGAATCAATGGGTATTGGGGGCAAACTCTCCAGTGCTTAGAGTCATACCTGACATGTAGGAAGATGGTTGCGTTTGTTGGAGTTCAGTCATCTCAACTCAAGGACATCTCTGCAGGAGTTCCTCAGGGTAACTTCCTAGGCCCAACCATCTTTAGCTGCTTCATCAATGACCTTCCCTCCATCATAAGGTCAGAATCAGAGATATTCATCGATTCTTGCATAAAGTTCAGCACCATTCGTGACTCCTCAAATTCAGAAGCAGACCTTGATCAAATGCAACAAGATCTGGACAATATCCAGGGTTGGGCTAACAAGTGGCAAGCAACATATGACCGCACCAGTCATTCCGCAACTCCCTCATCAGCTCTACACTCCCAACCAACCTTCCCATCACACCTGATAACTTTCCCTAAAACTGCCAGAGGTACAATACCTGCCTCTATACTTCCCCCTCACCTCCGTCTATGGCCCCAAAAATTCCTTCCAGATCCGGCAGAGATTCACCTGCACTTCATCCAACTTGATCTATTGCATCTGTTGCTCCCGATGTAATCTCTTCTCTGGGGATCAGTTAGCAGAGCGTGTGCGCTCTACACGCACCCACCAACCTGTCCTTCCAGGTGCCATCTGCTTTAATTCCCCCTCCCACTCTCCTGGTGACATGTCCATCCTTGGCCTCCTCCGCTGTCAGAGTGAGGCCAAATATAAACTGAAGGAACAACATCTGATATTTTGCCTTGGGAGCTTACAGCCCAATGGCCTTAATATTGACTTCACCAGCTTCAAAATCCCTCCAGCCCCAGCCTTCTCCCATGTCCAGCCCTCCCCCTCCTCCTCACTTTCCTGACCTAACCTAACCTATCCATCTTCCTACTCACCTATCCACTCCACCCTTCCCACTAACTAAACTCAATAACCCCCTACCTGTATGCACCTATTATCATTCCACCTACCTTTCCCCCAGCCCCACCCACCTCCCTCTATTTACTTTAGGCTCACCTCCCCTTCCCCATCCTGACGAAAGGTTTCGGCCTGAAGCGTTGACTTTCCTGCTCCTCGGATGCTGTCTGACTTGCTGTGCTTTTCCAGCCTCACACTTGTAGACTCTGGCTTCTAGCATCTTCAGTCCTTACTATCTCCAAAGAATGCCTTAAACCTGTCATTGCCGTGGGCACCAGACTGTCTGAAGGGGACACCTCTAACCTCACTTCAATGATGGACAAAAGCGACTTGGTGGAGTCTCAGAGGAAGCACTTGTTTCTACTCTCACAAATGTAGGTTGACTATTCGTAACGATGATGATGATGATGATGATGATGATGATGATGTTGATGACATTGAGTACTGTGACCTGATAAACTACAGGAGTATGAAAAAAGATGACCACCCAGTAAACAGTCCTCACAGTCACATCCCACCCCATCACTAAGTGTTTATCTGGCAGAAGTGTTTGGATTAAGGTGTCATTTGAGAGCTATCAAATCCAAACACTTCCCCAGAATCCTCATCAGGAAAAATGATGGAAAACTGAGAATGTACCACATGCCAGGAACACAAGAATCATAAGAATGGTTACTGTCTACTTAGAATTGAGGAAGCACTATATTCTCAAAGATGCAAAGTATTTCTGCAGTCTTGATTATTCCATGGAATAACTGGCTACCAATTGCTGAGCAAGACATTGGAAAGACAGCATTCCGAACACATACCAGGGAACACTGCAAGTACACAAAAATGCCATCTGGGCTCTGTAATACCTCTGCCACCTTCATGTTAGTGATAGATAAACGTGGGAACATTAATTTCCAATCCCACCTTGTGTATTTGAATGACATACCCATCTTTGGTTTAACATTCAAGGAGACTCTTGGAAAATTGGGCACCATCTGAGCACAATTATTGCAGTTTAACTGAAAGGTGAAATCAGCAAAGTACCAACCTTTCCAGTTAAAAGTACAGAATCTTTGGTACAAAAATGGCATTATTCCTGGTGATGGGAAGAAATGAGCATCACAGGGAGTTGGACCGCAACCTTTGAAGGCTCCTTTTGCACCCTCAAGAAGAAGCTTACTTCTTCACTTGTCCTTGGATACCTTGATTTCCACTTCCATTGCAGAGTGGAAACTGATGCCAGTTTCCTTGTTTAAGGCAGGAGCATTGCTGTCACTGGTTCAATGGCAGAAAAATAGTTATCACTTGTGCCAGTCAGATTCACAAGTCAAATGAGAAGAATTTTGAGGATTACTTCAATATGAAATTCACATTGTTTGTTTGAGATGGTCTAGTTCCCAGACATTCAGAGACATTTTGACCAATGCAGAGTTTGAAGTATTTACGGACAATAACCCACTCAGCTATTTTTAAACATCTGCCAATGTTGGAGTAACAGATTCAGCTTGTGCAATTTTGATTCCATATTTGAGACAGATCAGGCAAAAATAATGTAAATGTCCTTAATCAAAAGACTGACTGCAGGAAAGAACGCAGTCTTGCTCAACTAAGGATGCTGTGTTGGACATGGTGCCCACACCTCTGACCCAGGTCAAGCACAGCAATCTGGCCCTGATTCTCAATGTCATTCAGACACAGATCAAGTGAAAGTCACTGATGTAGTTATGAGTGAGATCCAAACCAGGACCAGACAATTACAGTCAGTTGTGATTTCGCCTTTGCCATCTATATGGAAAGTGCATCTGAGACTGCTTCAGCAGATTGACAAGGACATCAACAGACTGGACCATTACTGCAAGGTCACAAATCCATCATCACAACATCAGTTGATGAAAGAGTCAAAACAGGCTTAGAAATCGTTATGGCGTCAGAAGAGGATCAGGGAGGAGAATGGAGTTCACTATAGGTTGGTTCATGACAAGGGGATAGAGTTGAAGTGACTAATCCTTCTCAAGATCCTCAAATATCAAGTATTGGTTGCAATGCATGATCAAATCGGACACTAAGTGAGAGAAATTGATCCCAGGGACTGAACATATTCTCACTTTCGCTGATATCTTCGCCAAGTTCACAAAGATCATTCTCACCTGCGACAAAAAGGCCTCAACCATAACCACAGTGTTAGTACATGATAGGCTTGCCTATTTCAGTGTTCCAGTGATCAGGGCATAGCTTTGAGCACAAGATCCTATAAGAGCTTTGCAAGGTCTATGGCATTGCCAAAAGTTGCACCAACCCCATCATGCAGGGGTAAATGGACAGTGCAGGTGATTTATCTATTCTCTGTATGAACATCTCTGTACCTGGCCTCCTGAGCATAGCCAAAAGTTGCTCAAGGACCTTCAGGATCTGGTTCATGCTCATAATAGTAGCCTACATGCATCTGCAGGCTATTCTTCACACTTGCTCTTTTTTTTTTGTATGAGACCCAGTCCTTTCTGTGGACCATCTCCTTGGCCTCACCACACCTTCTGATAAGAATGACCAGGTCAGTAAATGGACAGCTGACAGTTACACACGGCTAAACCAGACATTAGAGTTGGCACCCAAGAGAGCAGCATTGAGAATAAAAGCATTGAACAATCGGTAGGCTGACAGGACAAATCCTCCAATTGGCACAAAGATTGTCCTCCAAACTCAGAGTATTTGGGATTGGAATACAATACAAATATGTGGTATCCTGAACCCCAACAGAGTGATCAAGCATCTGGGCACAGGTGGCCACACTGGCCTTGTTGAACCCATAGCTGAAGGGCAGCACTACTGAATGTTTTACAGAGAGGTGGAGCTTGAAGCCAGTCGTCTGGTGAATAATGTGGAGGTAAACAGCACAGTCAGTGGTTTTGTGGAGGCTGAAGTGTTGGTGTGTGATGGATCAATTGAACTGGAGTTGGACAGTGATGAGAAATCTTGCAGTGACTTGTGGTGAGGCCAGCGGTGCAGCCAATGTGGAGAACCCTATTCTTATGGGGGAGAGGGAACCAGTCAGGAGTGAGAAATAGAACTAGCAAGTACTAAAGTTCATACGGCTTCAGGAATCCTTTTTTGTTATTCATTTGTGGGATGTGGCGTTGCTGGCTGGCCAGCATTTGTTGCCCATCCCCATTTGCCCTTGAGAAGGTGGTAGTGAGCTTCCTTTTTGAGCACCTGGAGTCCGCCTACTGTGGGTTGACCCATAAGGCTATTAGGGAGGGAATTCCAAGATTTTGACCCAGCGACAGTGAAGGCATGGTGATATATTTCCAAGTCAGCATCATGAGTGGCTTGGAAGGGAACTTGAAGGTGGTGGTGTTCCTACGTGTCTGCTGCTCATGTCCTTCTAGATGAAAGTGGTTGTCGGTTTGGAAGGTGTTGTCTGAGGATCTTTGGTGAATTTCCGCAGTGTATCATGTAGACAGTACACACTGCTGCAACTGAGCATTGGTAGTGGAAGGAGTGGATACTTGTGGATGTAGTGCCAGTCAAGTGGGCTGCTATATCCTAGATGGTGTCAAACTTCTTGAGTGTCGTTGGGGCTGCACTAGTCCAGGCAAGTGGGGAGTATTCCATCTCACTCCTGACTTGTGCCTCTTAGGTGGTGGGTAGGTTATGAGGAGCCAGGAGTTACTTGTTGCAATATTTCTCGCCTCTGACCTGCTCTTGTAAGCATTATGTTTATGTAGTAAGTCCAGTTGAATTTCTGGTCAACAGAACTCAGTGATGGTATTACCATTGAATGTCACCATTGAATGCTTTTTCAGCTTCACATCTGTTGAATTAACACATTCTTTGTTGAAGGTAAACATCTTAGTTGTTGCACTTGGCAACCTGTGCAGGTACCTTACCCTTTCTTCCCATAATTACAATTTTCCCTTGCCAAATCTCATGCTCACTGCAAAGCAAGTCCCTGTTGCTGTGCTTAAGAATGCACCTTTTCCTGGAGGAACCTTGTCCCGACTGGTTTAATGTCTGGGGAGAAGAGAAGACCGTTGCACTGGATTGGGTCTCTGTGCATGAGAACAGCGGTGGCTGTGGTCTTTGAGAGCAACCTCATTTGAAGTGCCCAGCCCCTTTCACAATTCTAATTCCCCCTTGGCAGATCCATTGGGTGCAGTGGCCACATGCCTTATCATGGAGTTATCACATCAAAGGACTAAACTGTGCTCATTGTGCAGTAATCTGTTCAGCCTGCCTCTTCAGCCTGAGGGCTACATCTTTGTTCATGCTGACAGTCACTTTATCTGACTGTAAACCTTTTTCTGGATTTAGGATTCCAATCCCCCCCGCCACCACACCACCCCACCCCCGCCCAAGATCTAAATAATATAATCCTGCGTATCAAAGAAAGACATTTGATGTTTGTTACTATTAAGCCTCCTCAATTCCATCTGGACATTCCCATCCCTCACTGCTTCTGCTAGTTGCTCCTTTAGCTGTTAGTACCTGGTCAATTTGAAGAAGGGATTCAAGAGGATGATACAACTGAACAACTTCACCAACTCCAAAGATATAGAAACCAGGTTCTTCATCCTTCTTGTTTGTAATCATAAAACCTCTGCTGTCCTTGTGACAGACTCCTGCCATCACCAAAAGCCTAAAAGATCTGTTGTGGACGTCTTTGAACATCTGTATCTCTTCGCAGAATTTTATGACAGGCTTTTACGCACAAAATGTTCCATCTACAATGCTGCCTGCTCATTTACATTAAGGACCTAGGATGCAACAACCAGTTGTATGTCCTCAATCCAGTCTTTAATTGCCAGAAGACTGGGTATTTCTGATCTTCCCTAAAATCTATCCAACCTCCCAGTTATCAGTAAGTAGACTATCTGACCAGGTGTACTGCTTCATTCCACTGTATCATCAAGAGAATGAACATGGATAGCCTCTGTCTGAGTTTTGCCTACATGCCTGATTCTCTTTGCCAATACTTGAGCCTTCAATGATCTCAGAGCAGCTTCAGCCTCCTTAATGGACATTGCCAGTTTCAACTCCTCTACCATCTAGTCTTGGCCAGACACTTTTAACCCTCATCTGCCATGATTTGATGTCTGCACCAGAAATGTAACTAAAGATTTGATCATGCAGGCTGTCCAAAGCTGAAGCAGGGATTCTTTGAAATGAAGCCTGTGGTTTATATTGCATCAAGGAATCCTTTGCCTTCTTCTTCTTCCGATAAGCCCTCCTTCCCCCAAAGTACCCCATTTTTTCACAGAAAGAGTCAGCACCAGTTGCCCTCCCTCAGCATCGTTGCTGCTAAAATTACCATGACAATCACATGACTGTATGTGATGTGCAAATTGACAGCCATTGACCATTTCCGGCATTGACTGTGATTACATTTCAGAACTATCTCACTGGATGTATAAATGCAAGATTTTATTTTATTTCCACTGAACAGTGAGTACTGCATCTGCAGCTGTTTGGTTTAAACATCCCTCTAGGTACATTTAAATCATGGTGATCATCACTTAGCCCCAGAATTGTGAGTGAAAACTAAACATTTTGAACAAGCGATGTCTTATGAACACAATACCCTTTTAGCACCTGGTTTCACACTCTCACCAATATAACCATTGCTGTCTTTCTCATGCACAGATAACTGAAATTGATATTTGAGGCAAATAACAGATGAAATGTTGCTGTCAAAAGCTTGATTTTTTTTCAGGCACTCATTGGACATTCTAAAGAAACAATTTCCCTTGGTCACAAAAATATTTAGATGAATTCTATATAACAAAGCCACAATGTTTACTAGGGTATTCATGCTGTTTGACCCAAAAAGTTATTTTTCTTATGAGTGCAGATATTCTGAAAGGCTTTAGAAAAGGAGGTGATTACAGTGTTTGGACTAATGATAGACATAGCGTTTAAGAACATTTAATCATAATAACCTTCTGGGCTACCTACTCATCTATTTTGCCCACAGGTGCCTGGGCATTGTGCTCTATAATTCCCTTTCTAACTCTCTCTGGTTCTTTACCCATCTTTCTTCCTTTGAGGTTATCCTTAAAACCCACCGCTTGCTTTGTCCATTTGCCATAATATTGTTTTGTAAGGAACAGTGAAAAATTTTGCTGCGGACCATCTTAGAGTATTTATTCCTCACAGTATTGAGTATAAGGACCATTTTAATAGAGGCAAGCAAGGTTTAAGGTGGGAATTAATGGGATCCTTGGTAACCAAAAGTGGAATAATTAAAATCAGGAGTGTTCAAGTGACCAGAATTGATTCTGCATGGATACTCCAAAAGGATATTAGGCCAAAGGAGATTATACAGATGGAGAGAAATGAGACCATTTAGGATTTGGAATCAGAGATGAGAATTTTAAAATTGAGGTGCTGTTCAGCTGTAGTAGTCAGCAAAGAAAAGGATGATGTTTGAATGGGACTGAGAGGGTAATTCCCACTGCTCCTAGTGAATGAACATACAGACCAATATTTACGATTTGCTTCACTTATTTTAATGAGTATACTAAATGAAGATTAGTGTACTAAATGAGGAAATATACTGCACTTCGCCACTTCACAGTTTAACAAGAAAATATCTAAGTATCCTCCATTATTTCTCATCTTTTAGTCTTTGTGAAAGGGGTGCCCTTTCTCTCTGTTATATCTCTTGCTAAGTACAGCGAAAATAAGATCAAGAATTTTCATACAGTTGTGGTAATTAATGAAGACACGGAAGTGGGAAATGTGGCTGGTGGGATGAGCTAATTATCAAACTGTTGAAATCTGGAGGGCAGATCCAAAATTAAGTTGGTGGCTGGTCAGGCCTCATGACATGCCCAGAGGGTTCTTGCTTTCAATGCATTTGCATTCCAGACATGAACGTTAAATAAAAACCGATTTCACACAGATAATACCAGAGTGTCATACACAATAAAAGGCAGGGCTAACATTCCCCATAGCTATCGATGAGTGCCAACCATGAGATATGCGAATGCAGTTAGGTCTCTGACTGATCAAGTCTCCAAAAAAGATAATGATATACATGTGAATAAAGGGAAAACAATATATTGCCCAATACTTACGTGTGTATTTTATTTTTAAAATTCCTATTTATTTTATAAATACATAAGTTTTCTTTTCCTGTCACTACTTGTGTGTGTAATCTTGATATCAGCAGTTGAGGTGGATGCACTTTGTAAAGTGTAAAGCCCTCTTGCCTATGGTAGCTTTGGTTTGTGTCTTCTGGAGATTCAGAGTTTGGAGCGGAGCTCCATCCTACCAGGGGTCTTCTGCAAAAGCAACATTCTCACTCACACGACCACTGAAGTCAAAGTGGTTAACAGCATAGGGGATCTTGAGAGGATTGTCAGAGGAGGCTGTGGAGAAAGCTGCTCTTCCATCTGGTCCCTGTTTCCCTGAGAAGAAAGAAATCTGGAGGGATAGCTCTGGAAGGAGTCCATGGTTAGTGTGACAAAGAACAGATCAGGTTGCATCTGAGGTGATTTCTTGACCTGGCTTTCCATGGCTTTCACCTACCTCTGCCATGTTTGTGGCACTCCTTCATAGTCCATACATAACAGAGCATAATCCTTCACATTTTTATCACGCATTCCTCTAGCTTCACTTGCATTTCCATGAGATTTCTGTGGCCACTACTACCATCATAGAAGTTAACAAAAGCCTGTACCCCCAGTAGTCCTCTGAGTGTCTGAGACCTCGACTGTCATAATATCCATCAGCTGCTAGGATATGCCTTTTACTGGGATTAGCAAACTGTGTCCCTGAATCTAAATCCTCTATGACCTGCGTGTGGTGTGCCTGTATTGGTGAAGCAGCAGGTGATGATGTATCCTCTGATCCACTGTTGTCATCATCCCAAAGGTGGAGTCTCCAATCTCCAGTGGCTGAGGTCTGGAATGCGATTGCAGTCGCACAGAGTCTCAGAAGACTGTGCAGTTCATCACATGGTCCTGTCCCCATCATTACAGTACCAGGCTCAATCTATTTTGACCCTCCTGCTTGGTCACTCCAGCTTCACTATCAGGTATAAATCGGCTAGCCTGTTCTCTCACAATCTGGAGGGTTTCTTCCCCAGGAAGGGTGAGAACATTGTGATTCAGCACCACTCTGCGTGTTTTTGCCATTTTCGTTTGGTTATGTGTCTGCTTGTCCTTCAGGAGAAAATAGAGATTTCATAACTTGACAACTGTCAAATGCATCACTATCACTCATACTGGCACATAGATGTGTTTGGTTGTACTCAGTCCCACACTCAATCCAAACTCTCACACACTTTGGCTTCAAGTGTCAGACAGTCCTAAGACTGATCATACATTTACCTATTGAGGCTAGTTGCACACACACGTATATACATAGACTGATGACTATATGACAGACAATCCCATGCCACCGTGACACTTACCTGTGCAGATTGAAGGAGATCATTGACTGTTTTCCAGAACTCTGACTATCATCTTCATTGGAGCCCACAGTTGCTGAACTCTGATCAGACCACCTTGGTCTGATGGGAGTGGTTTCTCTTGCCACAGCTTGGGAAGAACGCACAACAATTCATTGTTAGTTTGGAGGAAATGCTGCAGGAAGGCATCACTGACCAGTGGGGAGGTGTTGAAGAGTGAATAGTTAGGTTCAGGCTCAGCTTGTTACCAGAGAGATGGGTGGAGTTAGTAACCAGGAAATGGAGTTTTGAAACAGGGAACAACGTTTTTGTTATGAGCTACCGAGAGATCATATAAATGCTTAGACTGTGGAAGATGCTTTAGCCATCAACATGTTCACACTGACTAGAGACCGTTCAGGTGCTCTCACTGTGAGTCTGGCTTCAAGCAATCATCTCAACTCAGTGACCACCAGAGAATTCACACTGCAGAAGGGCCACTCACCTGTTCTGAGTGTAGGAAGGAATTCACTCGATCATCCCATCTGATGTTATGCCAGCAAGTACACACTGGGGAGAGGCCATTCGCTTGCTCCAAGTCTGGGAACAGGTTCACTCATTCATCCAACCTGTGGAGACACCAACAAGGGATAAGCTGTTCACATGCTCAGAATGTGAGAAAGAAAACTCGGTCATCCAACCTGCTGACCCACCAGTGAGTTCACGTGTAACTGCTGTGATTGCTGCTCATCATATCCAGGACTGAACCATGTTCATCATGGTATGTTTCTGCTGATGTTCATAAACTCCAGTCCAGTTTTACAGAATTGTTATGGTGCATAAAGAAGTCATTTGGTCCATTACATCTGCACTGGCTCTCCGAGGGATTATGCTTAGTGCAATTCTGTAAGACTGCACCTTGTTGCGCTTTAAGTATCAACTCACCACCTCTTGAACATCTCAGTGGAACTTGCCTCCACCTTATTTCCAGTCAGTGTATTCTAATTCCAAGCCCTAACTACTCATTGTGAAAAAATCTTTTGTTCGCCACATGTTTACCTCTTTTGCAAAACACTTTAAAACTCTGCTCTTTGGTTCACAATCCTTTTACAAGCAGGAACAGTTTCTCCCTATCTACACACACTCATGATTTTGAAAAATTGTAACAAATGTCCTCTTAGTCTTCTTTCAAGGAAACTATTCCCGGGTCCTACAATTTAGCTTCATAACTGAAAAATTCTCATAAACCATCTCAGCACTCTCTCCAATACATTCACATTCTTCCTTTGTTGTGAATTCTAGAAGAACACACAATATTCCAGCTGAGGTCAAACTCGTAAATATATAAGTCCATCACAATCTCCCTGATCTTGTACTCTATGCCGCTGTTAATAAATTCAAGGATTCTGTGTGTTTTATTTACTGCTCTCTCCAAATGTGCTGCCACCTTTAATGACAAATGCACACATGTATCCAGGTCTCTCTGCTCATGTACACCCTTTAGATTATTATGATTTATTATAAAGTGTCTTTCCATGTACTTTCTATTAAAAGGTATCACCTCATTGTTCTTCACTTTGAACTTCATGTGCCAGCAACTTGTCAATGTCCTTTCGAAGTTCTACACTGTCTTCCTCACAGTTTGGGTTGCTTCCAAGTTTTGTATCATTCGCAATCTTCAATGTTGTCCACTGCACACCAAGGTTTAAATCCATTATGTATGTATCAGGAAAAACAAAAGTCATAGTAACAATGTCTGGGGACCTTCACTGAAAACCTGCCAGCTGAAAAAAAATCCATTCACCATACTCTCTCTTTCCCATCACTCAGCCAATTTTACATCCATGTTGCTATTGTCCTATTTTATCCCATGAACTCTAACTTTATTTACAAGTCTGTTCTGTGATACGGCATCAAAAACCATTTGGAAGTCCATGTATATCACAGCAAGAGCATCACCTTCATCAATCCTGTTGAATATCTTGCCTTGGAGTTTCCACTGTTCCCACAACAGACCTTCCGGATCTTTGAGAAATTAATCCCTCAGCAGCAGTTACCACAGTTGAAATGAGCTGATTGTAACTCGGTAGTTGGTTTGTTTCATTACTGATTGTTCAATAAATCCCTCCTCTCTGACCCTGCACAAACATTCGATTCATTGTAAAATCTTTCCGTTCCAAATAAGATTGGCCAAGGCCATGGTGGACTCATTACTAACCATCTTTTCAGATCGCACATTCCTTCAGTATGGAATTTTAAACAAGCTGATATAGATTAAATTATAACCCAGTCCTTTAACATAACCAATGATTCATGATTAATCCCTCAATTGTAATGAATTGACAGTCATGACATATTCAATCATGCGTTTCTGACTGGTGACTAATAGTTTTGGTTAATTGCAGGAAGTCTTCTTGCGTTAAATATTCATGTTAAAATGGCTCCCTTCACTTTGTTAGCTTACGTCAGTAAATATAAAATGCAGGAGGTCTGAAAAAGGTCAATTGTGACTGAAATTAATAACAAATTAATTTTGTTAATTAATTAATAACAAATGAAATTAATAAAATAATAACACAGACACTTACAGTTGTCTCACTAAAGATCTTTCCTTATGTCTTCCTGCAAGGTCCCAGTGTCTAGTAATGGCCCACACTATCAAATCAAGTTCTCTTTAAGAGTTCATAGGTAAAGTATAAACATCTCCAAGAGAATATATGTAAACACTGCATCTTTTTATTTTTCTTTAATTTGCACAGGTTAGCAAAATAAGAAAAGAACTGCTTGAAGTCAAGAACTGTGGATGGAGTCGCTGCTCATTTTAAAAACGTGTGTGTTTGTGTGCGTGTGTGTAGGGGTTTGAAAAGGGTTCAGACTTTTAACTATTAGAGTTCTATGTTGATAATTGTATTTTTGTTTGACAACGGTTAAACATGATTCATTTGTAATAAACAATAGATCTTGTCAAGTACAGAAACCTGGTCAGTGTTTTCTTGTGGAACTCAGTCCATCAGACAGGGAAATTGGGGACTTTGAATATTCTGATTAAATCTTTATATTTTGTGATGACACAGGGAATAATGGGGTTTATTTTCATTTTTCATTTTCATAGAATCCCTACAGTGTGGAAACAGGCCCTTTGGCCCAACAAGTCCACACTGAACCTCAGAGCATCCCACCCAGACCCACCCCTCCGACAACCCACCTAACCTACACCTCCCTGAACACTACGGGCAATTTAGCATGGCCAATCCACCTAACCTGCACATCTTTGGACTGTGGGAGGAAACCGGAGCACCCGGAGGAAACCCACGCAGACACGGGGAGAACGTGCAAACTCCACACAGACAGGCGCCTGAGGCTGGAATCGAACCCGGGTCCCTGGTGCTGTGAGGCAGCAGTGCTAACCAGCGGGTCGTGACAACCTAACATGGGAAATTGGGTGGCCACACACTTTGAAAGAGCTTACAGTGCACTTCATCTATACAATTACAGAGTAAGAACGCTTGCTCATTTGGAAAAATTTTATGTAGCCATTTTGTGTTACTTCTTATAAAGGTATACCTGGATTTTAACTCAGGTGGCAGATTTAGACAGCTGTAAGTTCCAATGGCGCTGGCAGAGTGATGGCCTTTGTGATTTTAACTTTTCAGTCTCATTTCAAATTGATTTGTAATGCAATTTCTGACAGGATACCTGGTTAAAATAAGCATTCAACTCTTAAAATGAGGCTATTTTCTTGATGCCAAATTTCACCATTATACTGCTAGAAAGTAGGTCTATTGGGAGCTTGAATCACATGGCTACCATTTTCTGACACCCACTTGGAGATATTTATTGAGGAGAAATTGTTTCTGAGCACACCATAGGAGCTGACCAAACTGACTACACAGCAGATTTTGGCAGCAATGGTTGAGGGGGTCAGTATTAGCAGCATCAATTCAAAGACTTACATTCAGAGATGGAACATGTTCAAAACTCTGAGGAGAACAGGACACATAAGGACAGTTCTTCATCTCTCTCACCAGTATTGATTTCATCCCCTCCCTCACTGAACAATGTCTTACTCCTCTCCATCATATCCTTTCGCCTTTTGGATCTTGCTCAGAAATATGGAGCTGCGCTTCCATTCTGACAGTTCTGAATTTAAAGCTCTGTTAGCCACTTTGACAGTTGCTGGTAAACCATAAGAGCATAAGGGAAGTGTGAGGTTTGGGTGCTGGGATGGTGGAGTGCCAATGAGTTAGCACAGGGTGCCAGGTAGGTAGGATGCCAGGGAGTCATGTAAATGCAGTGCTAGCCTGAGGATGGTGCCACCTGGGGTAGGGCAGTGTACCAACTGGGTAAAGATAGGGTACCGGTGAGTTAGATGCCATGGAAAAAGGTAGGGTGCAGCGTTTAGCAGAGGTCAGTGTGGGTGGGAGAAATTTGGTCTAGTGAGTGGTGGGGAGTCCTGGGGAGATGAGGTCCAGCAGTGGAGGTGGGGGATGAAGCTCGAGTTGTAGCTGGTCCAGTCAGTGGAGGGGAGCGGGTGGTCAGGTCTAACAGTTGGGGCAGGAGTGGCAATGTCTGGTGGTAGCAGCAATGGAAATGGGTTGGGGGGTAGTGTCCACTGGAGGAGGGGTCCTGTTGCAGATCATGGCAGGGTTATCAGCTCTGTGGTGCAGGGATTATCGGGTCCTGGTGAGTGGAGGTGAGGGAGGGGTTCAGGTACCTGTGGGGTGTGTCAGTTTGGGGTCTGGGAGAGTAAGTGATCTAAGGGAGGTATAGATGGAGGTGCGCGAGGCAAGTGTGGGTGCTGTAGAATAGTTACTCAGGAGTTGGACAATGTGTATCCTAGTCTAAACTTTCACAGATAACTTGTTTCATTGGAAACTTCTCAAGTCCCCAGTTTAAGTGGAGACTTTCAGAGGATTCCAGTTATAGAAATTTTCCTGGACGAAAATTCAAATTCCCAAGCAACTCCTTCAGAGTGTGCTACGATGGGGCTTCCTCAGGGTCTCCATCCACCCTGGCACAATGACTAGCAGAAAATCTGGCCTATCTAGGAGTAATTTCAGAGCATGGTATCTCTCATCCAGACAGCCGGAATCCCTGGACATTAGTGGCCTACAAAAGGGCATAAGGACGTCCAATTCTGGATAGGGACATATCAGCTGACAACTGGGCTGTCTGGTACGAGTCCAAGCCTAAGTCCATGCTAACCTGTTTGACTAAAAATGCCATGCATTTAAAATGGCAACTAGTGTGGGTGGAGCGAAATTTCTTTATAGATTTAAACTTCCTGCTCCCCTTATGTCTGTTGAGTGGGCAGTGTTACAATTGTGCCTTAATTTTTTTTCAGTCTTTAACTTTTTCCTCATTGTTTAATTAGTGGCTGCTTTTATATATGATTCTGATTATACAGTGTGTATCGATTGCCAGTTTGAGATGCACAAGTAGCAAGGGAAGGATAATTATTCCCCACTAAAAAGGAGAAAGGAAAAATAATCCTGGCCAATTCTCACACACTTCCTATTGACTGGTCTTCAAAGCAGCATTACAAGAGGCTCGAGAGGCAGGATGCGTGCCAATCTATCAAGGGTGGATTGATGCATAATGCAGGAGACCCGAACGAAAAAAAAGAGAATGGTAAAAATACCAAAAGAAGCCTCATCTGCCCCCAACAAACTGATTAAAATGGTACCATTATTCATCAGAATTGCAATGCTCTTACAGCTGTACAGGAAATGTCATTTATGCTTTCCTGAACAATCTGTGTGCTTGGAAACAATTTAATATTACTTGGAATTGAGTTCCAATAGCATGCGGAAGAATGAAAATTTGTTACTTTGTTCTTATTTTGCAGTTTGAATAAGTAGATGACCTTGCACTACACTGGGATACCACTGACAAGCAAGATAACTGAGCAGACAGGGAAATAGCAGTGTTATTTAAGCATTTATACACTAATCTCCCCAGTTGAAACTGAGCCTACGCAAAAACATTTTAGTCCCTCTGCACTGCAATGATACTCAAAAGGAGAGATTACGTTTCATGCTAGTTCTGCATTAATACAATATTTTCAATGTTATTGTAGCCAGATGGTGAATAGTTTATTTGTTAGGATGGTTTTGTTTCCCTAAATTAATTTCAATTTAAATCCTCTGCGCATCTTAAGATAGGACATGCAAGCCAAATATTTAATTCCATGTTAGAAATTATAGAAGTGAAACATTATTTAACACAAAAAATGTACTGGGAGGATTGGTATTTCTTATGGTGTTGTCATAGCAACAAACTGCACCCAAATATTGCTGGTAGGTGACATCTGCTTGCCCTAAATGTAAAGAGAAACATTTACTTTGCCTGAAGTCTCACACAGAGGCTGCCAGTGACACACAGCCTGAGTGGCTTGTCAGTGCCCGTAGCCCACTCAGTCAAATCCATCCGTCCAGCAGACTTTATTTATCTTTAACACCTCTTAATGATGGGAACCAGTCTGTCAAAGAAGTTGAAATGCAAGAACCGATATTAGTTTGAACATTATGGCACGCAACTTTGATTATTCTAATTAAAAACAAAAACAAATCATTGAGACAAGCAGTCCATTCTCTGTATTTTGATTAAATGCAGTTCAATGCATCATTTTGTTTTATTTTTGAAAACGCCTCATCAGCCATATTATTAGGACATATGTTAAGAAATAATATTAGATATTAAAAATAAATTATGCTGTAATCTATGTGCATTATTTGGTCACAAGAATCTGTGAAAATCCAACCTGACAATTTTGCATTGATTATGCCGTTGGGAATCTAGTGCCTGTCGGGTCAGTGGGTGGTCCTGCTACTTCAGTCTCTGTGGTTGCTACATGTGCTACTATGAGCTCCTACAGAAATAGCATCATAGAGTTGTGCAGCAGGGAAACAGAGCCTTCAGTCCATCCAGTCCATGCCGACCATAATCACAAACTGACTAGTCACACCTGCCTGCACTTGGTCCATATCCCTCCAAAGCTTTCCTCTTCATGTACTTATCCAAGTGTCTTTTAAATGTTGTAACTGTACCCGCATGCACCACTTCCTCAGGCAGTTCATTCCACACACGAACCACTCACTGTGTAAAGAGAAACCCTCATGTCTTTCTTAAATCTTTCTTCTCTCACCTTAAAAATATGCCCCCTAGTCTTGAAATCCCCCACTCTAGGGTAAAGACATCTGCAATTCACCTTATCTATACCCCTCATGATTTTATCAACACTATAATGTCAATCCTCAACCTCCAATGCTCCAATTAAAAAAGCTCCAGCCTATCCAGCCTCTCCTTATAACTCAAACCTTCCATTCCCAGCAACATCCTGGTAAACCTGGTAAACAGGCATGCGGGTGGGTGCTAGTCTCCTTTGTAAAGAGGCATTTGTAATATTAATATTTTAAAGATGATTAACTATCTTTGAAGGTCAAGTTTGTAATCCAGCTCTGGACCTTCAAAGTGGGTGTTGATTCTGGAATCATCACAACCCATCTTCCAGGATAGTAGGAACTGCCAATGCTGGAGAATTTGAGATAAAACGTTGTGGAGCTGGATGAACACAGCAGGCCAAGCAGCACCAGAGGAGCAGGAAAGTTGACGTTTTGGGTCGAGACTCTTTTTCAGAAATGGGGGAGGGGAAGGGGATTCTGAAATAAATAGGGAGAGAGGGGGAGGCGGATAGAAGATGGATAAAGGAGAAGATAGGTTGAGAGGAGACAGACAGTTCAAAGAGGTGGGGTTAGAACCAGTGAAGGTGAATGTAGGTGGGGATTTAGGTGGGGGATAGGTCAGTCCAGGGAGGACGGACAGGTCAAGGAGGCGGGATGAGGTTAGTGTGTAGGAGATGGGGGTGGGGCTTGAGGTGGGAGGAATGGTTAGGGAGGTGGGGACTAGCTGGGCTGATTTTGGGATGTCATCGGGGGAGGGGAGATTTTGAAGCTTGTGAAGTCCACTGACTAAAGACCCCACTACTAAATACATTTTTCCCTCCCCACCCTTATCTGCCTTCCGGAGGGACCACTCTCTCCGTGACTCCCTTGTCCGCTCCACACTCCCCTCCAGCCCTACCACCCCCGGCACTTTTCCCTGCAACTGAAGCAAATGCTACACCTGCCCCTACACCTCCCCCCTTACCCCCATCCCAGGCCCCAAGAAGACCTTCCACGTCAAACAGATGTTCACCTGCACATCTGCTAATGTGGTATACTGTACCTGCTGTTCCCATTGTGGCCTCCTTTACATCGGGGAAACCAAGTGGAGGCTTGGGGACCGCTTTGTGGAACACCTACGCTCAGGTCGCAACAAACAACTACACCTCCGAGTCGCAAACCATTTCAGCTCACACCCCCTCCCCCCCCACCACCACCACTTCTCGGACGACATGTCCATCCTGGGCCTCCTGCATTGCCACAATGATGCCACCCAAAAGCTGCAGGAACAGCATCTCATATTTTGCTTGGGAACCCTGCAACCCAAGGGTATCAATGTGGACTTCACAAGCTTCAAAATCTCCCCTCCCCCGATGACATCCCAAAACCAGCCCAGCTAGTCCCCACCTCCCTAACCATTCCTCCCACCTCAAGCCCCACCCCCATCTCCTACACACTAACCTCATCCCACCTCCTTGACCTGTCCGTCCTCCCTGGACTGACCTATCCCCCACCTAAATCCCCACCTACATTCACCTTCACTGGTTCTAACCCCACCTCTTTGACCTGTCTGTCTCCTCTCAACCTATCTTCTCCTTTATCCATCTTCTATCTGCCTCCCCCTCTCTCCCTATTTATTTCAGAATCCCCTTCCCCTCCCCCATTTCTGAAAAAGAGTCTTGACCCGAAACGTCAACTTTCCTGCTCCTCTGATGCTGCTTGGCCTGCTGTGTTCATCCAGCTCCATAATGTTTTATCCCATCGTCTAGGATAATGGCTTGCAAAATGCCCTAATATGTTACAAGGCTAACATCACAGAGATTCCAGTTATATGTCTTCTGTGTCATTCACACATTCCCAGTATTTACAATTCTGTGTTTCTAAATTCCATCCACTTTACATCCAGCAGAAACTGTGTCTTATTACGCACAAATATTGAGACAAACACACAAATTAGGAGCAAAAACAGGTCATTCGGCCCCCTCAAGCCTGCTCTGCCATTCACTAAAATCATGGGTGATCTATTTGTGTTCTGAATTCCACATTCTTGTTTATCACCTTCGATTTCTTCGCCCAACAATAATCTATCCATCTCGGCCTGAGAAATATTCAATGATTCTTTCTGCGACATAAAACCCTCTGAGAGAAAGAAATTACTGTCACCTCTGTCAGTTTGAAGTCCCTGATCTTCGTTCAATGTGCCACATTTTCCTTCCCATTCTCCTTACCCTCCTTTACTGACTCACTTGCTCCTGCAGTCACTATTGAGACTACATTGAATGACAAATGCAAAGTTTCATCATACCAAATAAATGTGGAAAATGCCATAAACGTTCAGAAGGTCAGACAGAATTGGCAAAGAGAGAAAAACAGAATTAAGGCCTGAGGCTTGTGACCATTCATCAGAAGTCCTGCTGAGTATTTCCAAAATTATCTTGCTGTATTTCAGATTCCCAACATTCGCAATATCTTGCTTTTGTATTAATGCCTCATTATACCAATTCATGGCAAGTCACATCGGTGCTTTTACTCAGTGTATATGCATGGCTAATTGAAGAGTCAGATTTTACTCAATGATTTTGACCTTCTTGAATCAGAACCTGAACTTTTGCAGCCTTACGTGCTATGTTAGAGCAATGTAATTATAAAACAAAATGTTTTAGCAAAAATGAACAGCAAGGTCTCATATATCTTACGTGCTGGCAATCTTCAATGATGTTTCCAGGATTCCATTGGGTAGTGTCACAAATTATTATCATGTAGTGAATTGAAATAAAATTTAAGGAATGCACTGAATAATTTTGTTGCGGCTGAAGGTATCTTCGAACCTAAAAACAGCTCTTGTGCCATTTTTGTGATACACTGCAGAAATAGCATTACATCTTGATCATCATTAAATATTTTTGCCCTCTTTCCCTCTGACAACTTAAGGTTCCTGAACAAATGAGAGGTACTGAAAGCCAGTATCAAAATGTGTGAGGGTTTCTGAGGTCGTTCTTTTCCAAATTTTGGGCTCTAGTTGATCAAGTAGTTGATCAATTTTCAATAAATTATTTCCAGATTTCAGTGATGATAGACTGCCATCGTAAGAGTTAAAGGCTAATGGCCAGAGGGCAAACAATAGTGGTATTACCCATAAACTCATTTTACTCAAAGCTTTAGGGACATGCAATCCATTTGACATTATTGAATGAATGTTCCGATCTAATCATCTGCCAGCCTGTTGTTAGCATCACTAGCGTCTGCAGGATGACCTCACTCTTGACCTGATCTGTCCCTTTGGAACAAAGTCACAGCTTCTGAGGATATGGAGGTTTGATGTGTCTAGGGGTGGCTTGAGTAAATGGACCTTTATGTCAGGGCATTCATGGGGGTTGAATCCGCAAGGCACTCAGACACTGAAGGTAGGATTATTATGATAATCATTTTAAATCGGCAAGTAGCATGTTGGATTTATATTTCTTACTTCTAGCTTTTTTAAAATATTGAAGCAAAAAATGTTCGGCAACATGAATTCATTACCTCTCCAGAAATTAATTTAGTTAAGGTGTCGAAAGGTCATAGCTCAGTATTTTTTTAATTGACAGAAAATCTGACAAGACCATGCATCAGCCCTTCATAAACTTCTTATCACAATTGTTTCAAACGTTATCATATGTTTTGACCCTGGGAAAAATATTTCACTACCTTTAGATTTTCCTCAGTTTGGTGAAACTGCGCGTAAACCAAGAAATTAATGTAGGCAATATAAGTTGATGAGCACTTTATATATTAGAACATAGAACACAGAACATAGAACAGTACAGCACAGTACAGGTCCTTCAGCCCACGATGTTGTGTCGAACTTTTACCCTAATCCTAAGGTCTACCTAACCTCCACCCCTACCTTATACTATCATCCATATGCCTATCTAATAGCTGCTTAAATGCCCCTAATGAGGCCCACTCCACTACTCTCTCGGCAATGCAATCCAAGCCCCAACCACTCTCTGAGTAAAGAACCTACCTCTGATGTCTCCCCTGTATCTACCTCCACTCACTTTAAAACAATGTTCCCTCATAATAGCTGCCTCCACCCTAGGAAAAAGTCTCTGGCTGTCCACTCTATCTATACCTCTGATCATTTTGTACACCTCTATCAAGTCACCTCTCATCCTTCGTCGTTCTAAAGAGAAAAGCCCTAGCTCTCTCAACCTTTCCTCGTAAGACCTTCCCTCCATTCCAGGCAACAACCTAGTAAATCTCCTCTGCACCTTTTCTAACACCTCCACATCTTCCCTGTAATGAGGCGACCAGAACTGGACACAATACTCCAGATGTGGCCAAACCAGGCTTTTGTATAGCTGGAGCATAACTTGAAGGCTCTTGAACTCGATCCCTCTATTAATGAAAGCTAACACACCATACACCTTCTTAGCAACCCTATCCACCTGGGTGGCAGCTTTCAGGGAATTGTGAACATGAACCCCAAGATCCCTCTGCTCCTCCACACTGCCAAGAATCTTTCCGTTAATATTAGTGTGACATTCCATCTGTCTGCTATTTTATTGAAAGCATTAAACCTGTAAACATGTTCGCCTCTCAATATTACCAATAGTATGTTTCTGGGCTATAATTGTGAAGTAATAGGAATAGATTGGACACCCTGAAGAGGTGTGGCTGGATGCTTGCACTGTCCAATGAACAACTAGGCATAGACTTGATATAATGAATGTGCTGTGTAAAGGCATTTGTTTTTGCTCATTTTGAGCAATGCAATGTGTTCCTAGATAACTGTGTCCTTCTCAGAGCTAGGTCACAGGTTGGGGACATTGGTAACAGAAACCCCCTTGGCTTTAATGCTGCCGCACATTTGAGGTCATTTTTCAATGCTTGATTTATGGAACATGATGAAACATGGTTTCTGATAATATTTAAACGTGAAAAAATGAGAAATAAATTGAAAGCCAAATAAGACAAAGGATCTGTATTGAAATGCTGCAAATTGTAAGGATGAAATATTTAGTTATTTTCTAATTAAGTACTTGTCTTTGATATTTCATCTAGTGGGCTTTTTAAAGGTACAAGGAAAGAAAGGCAGCTTCAATGTTGAAAAGGTCATATCACTTAGAGACTTGGGCTGGTGCAGTTGTTTAAAAAAAGCACTTTGTCCTGCAAATATTCCACCATGCTGTTGGCTCTAATTGTACAAATTTCCACCTTCTTATTCTCATTTGTGTGTAGTTGGCTAGAAATTTCTGACCCTTCGTAAGTCTTACAATGTCCCTACATCGAACATTTGGCGCCAACCATAAAAAAACATTGTAGGATATGAATTGTAGTGGATTTACACTGGACTGAAAGGAAGGCATCTCAGAGCTCCACCAAAAAGCCATCACTATTGTCTTCTCTGTTCTCTTTTTATAAGGGGACTGATAACAAAATAAAATCATCTGATAGCTTTGGAGATTCAAATCACAGCCATTTGTGAATATTTGAAGGAAATAATCAGCCGTGGTTTTTTTTATATGGTGTCTGCCCTTAATTAGAAGACTATTTGCATATTTTTCACCTTATCCTTGACTATTCTGTTACTGATACAGTGCTGAAGTAAATTTTCATGTTTAGGCTGTCTTTTTTTTCTAAATTTCTCTCTGATGCTCTTTTAATATGTTTTAACATTTCTTATACACTTTCAAGCAAATTTGTTTTCCCTAGAGAATTTGCAGAAATCAGTTTTCACCTTCATTTCACTTTTATTGGGTTAATGTAGTTACTGTCACATTTATTTAGATTGAGCTTGTTGGTTTTAGGAAGGTATTTATTGTGCATGTTCAGCATTATCCCTTAAAAAGAATTCAATTTTCCACCACTGGCATGTAATCAGGTGATTTCCCACACCTTTTAGATTTAAAAAGGGTAAAACCTTACTAACATGATTCTTTAGATTGTGTTTCCCGATGTTCTGTAGCTCTTCTATTAAAACAATGGAAAACAAGATGTGAAGTGAAAGATGTGAAGATTGCATGCTCAAAGCTATATTTCTTCTTCTACCTCTGTTCTTGTTGTCTAGTTTTGCACTTGATAGCAGCTGCTAAGAAGTGAAGTTTTGAAGGGCGAAAACAAGATCTGCAAACCAAGTGGTCCTGAAGATACTTGGGATGCAATAGAAATTTTGCCCACCCCTAGCGTTAGTCACTGACCTTGTGAGAGTACCTGGTTTCAGTGGGTTATCTTCTATTTTACATACTGTTGACATACACCTGTGGCATGGAGAACATTGAATGCTGGTTATAAAGCTGTCAGACCTCTTTTTTGGACTCATAGAGTCATAGATTCATACAGCAAGGAAGCAGACCCTTGAGTCCAACCATTCCATGCCAAACATAATCCCAAACTAAACTAGTCCCACCCACTTGGTCCTGTTCCGTATCCCTCCAAACATTTTCTATTCATATATCCATCCAAATGTCTTTGGAAAGACATTATCAAGGCTCAGATGAGATTGACCAGGATGTTGCCAGGTATGGAAGAAAGGCTGGATGTGCTGGGACTTTTTTCACTGGAGTGTAGGAGGTTGAGCGGTGACCTGGTAGAAATTTATAAAATAATGAGGGAAACAGATAGAATTGATGGTATCAGAGATAAAAGGTACTGCAGATGCTGGAGAATTTGAGATAGAAAGCATGGGGCTGGATGAACACAGCAGGTCAAGCAGCATCATAGGAGCAGGAAAACTTGACATTTCGGGCCTAAACCCTTCATCAGAAATGAGGGAGGGGAAGAGGGTTCTGAAATAAATAGGGAGAGAGGGGGAGGCGGATAGAGGATGGATAGAGGAGAGGATAGGTGGAGAGGAGGCAGACAAGTCGAAGAGGCGGGGATGGAGCCAGTAAAGGTGAGTGTAGGTAGGGGGGTAGGGAGGAGATAGGTCAGTCCAGGGAGGACGGACAAGTCAAGGGGGCGGGATGATGTCAGTAGATAGGAGATGGAGGTGTGGCTTGAGGTGAGAGGAAAAACAGGTTAGGGAGGTGGAGATGAGCTGGGCTGGTTTTGGGACGCGGTTGTGGGAGGGGAGATTTTGAAGCTTGTGAAATCCACATTGATGCCATTGGGCTGCAGGGTTCCCAGGCTGAATATGATTTGCTGTTCCTGCAGCCTTCGGGTGGCATCACTGTGGCATTGCAGGAGGCCCAGGATGGACATGTCATCTGAGGAATGGGAGGGAGAGTTGAAATGGTTCGCGACTGGGAGGTGCAGTTGTTTGTTGCGAACTGAGCGCAGGTGTTCTGCAAAGCGGTCCCCAAGCCTCCGCTTGGTTTCCCTGATGTAGAGGAAGCCACAACGGGTACAGCGGATGCAGTATACCACATTGGCAGATGTGCAGGTGAACATCTGCCTGATGTGGAAAGTCTTCTTGGGGCCTGGGATTGGGGTGAGGGAGGAGGTGTGGGGGCAGGTGTAGCACTTCCTGCGGTTACAAGGAAAAGTGCCGGGTGTGGTGGGGCTGGAGGGGAGTGTGGAGCGGACAAGGGAGTCGCGGAGGGAGTGGTCCCTCCGGAAGGCAGATAAGGGTGGGGAGGGAAAAATGTCTTTGGTGGTGGGGTCTGATTGCAGATGGCGGAAGTGTCAGAGGATGATGCATTGGATCCGGAGGTTGGTGGGGTGGTATGTGAGGATGAGGGGGATTCTTTTTTGGTTATTTTTGCGGGGACGGGGCGTGAGGGATGTGTTCCGGGAAATGCGGGAGACACGGTCGAGGGCGTTCTCGACCACTGTGGGGGGGAAGTTGCGGTCCTTGAAGAATGAGGACATTTGAGATGTACGGGAGTGGAATGTCTCATCCTGGGAGCAGATGCGGCGGAGGCGAAGGAATTGGGAATAGGGGATGGCATTTTTGCAGGAGGGTGGGTGGGAGGAGGTGTATTCCAGGTAGCTGTGGGAGTCAGTGGGCTTGAAATGGACATCTGTCTCTAGGTGGTTGCCCAAGATGGAGACAGAGAGGTCCAGGAAGGAGAGAGAAGTGTTGGAGATGGACAAACAACTGCACCTCCCAGTCGCGAACCATTTCAACTCCCCCTCCCATTCCTCAGATGACATGTCCATCCTGGGCCTCCTGCAATGCCACAGTGATGCCACCCGAAGGCTGCAGGAACAGCAAATCATATTCAGCCTGGGAACCCTGCAGCCCAATGGCATCAATGTGGATTTCACAAGCTTCAAAATCTCCCCTCCCACAACCGCATCCCAAAACCAGCCCAGCTCATCTCCACCTCCCTAACCTGTTTTTCCTCTCACCTCAAGCCATACCCCCATCTCCTATCTACTGACATCATCCCGCCCCCTTGACTTGTCCGTCCTCCCTGGACTGACCTATCTCCTCCCTACCCCCCTACCTACACTCACCTTTACTGGCTCCATCCCCGCCTCTTCGACTTGTCTGCCTCCTCTCCACCTATCCTCTCCTCTATCCATCCTCTATCCGCCTCCCCCTCTCTCCCTATTTATTTCAGAACCCTCTTCCCCTCCCCCATTTCTGATGAAGGGTTTAGGCCCGAAACGTCAAGTTTTCCTGCTCCTATGATGCTGCTTGACCTGCTGTGTTCATCCAGCCCCATGCTTGCTATCTAGAATTGATGGTAGTTGTCTTTTCCCTAAGATGGGGAATTTCAAGACTCGGAGGCACATTTTTAAGGTGAGAGGAGAGAGGTTTAAAAAAGACATAAGAGGCAATTTTTTTACACAGAGGGTGGCTCGTGTGTGGAATGAGCTCCCTTTGGATGCGGGTACAAATACAACGTTTGAGAAATCACTGACATTCTTTATCTTCAAAAGTCTTTCATGGAATGGGTAAGGAATTTGTCCTTTACCAATACGGACAGAAATTCCATGTTCAGCCTGCCTCAAAGTACCGACTTATTTTCTGGCTCTTCAATTGCCTGAGGAGCTGAAAAGATTGAAGGAAGGGGATTTAAAATAGGTATTCTACCAGAGTGGAATCCAGATTTTAATAGTGACAGGAGACAAGCGTTTTACCTGTATTAAGATATGGAAAGAAGAACTTTGTATAATTTGGAACATATGTGGGCTGTTTGTGGGATTGCTAGTGAGGGCAGAACTGGAAAATTAAACATGAAAAGGATGAAGATGTAGGTTTGGGTATTCTTTTATCATGTGGTTCAATGCCAGGCTATGAGTTTTGGTTCAAAATACATTGGGTTTCAGTTCAGATTTCAAAGGTATGCTATTTACTCTCCACATAAATGCTAGATACTGCAGTACGTGGTAATCACAGATATACCAGGCTCAGATCTTATGAATATATTAGGCAAGGACTAGAACAAAGAACAATTAAAATTACAGTACAGGAACAGGCCCTTCGGCCCTCCAAGCCTGCACCGACATGCTGCCCATCACAACTAAAACCCTTTACCGTTCCGGGGACCGTATCCCTCTATTCCCATCCTATTCATCTATTTGCCAAGACACCCTTTAAAAGTCACTATAGTATCTGCTTCCACTACCTACCCCGCAGCAAGCTCCAGGCACCCACTAACCTCTGTGTAAAAAAATTGCCTCTTTAAACCTTGCCCTTCACACCTTAAACCCATGGTCCCTAATAACTGACTCTTCCACCCTGGGAAAAAGCTTCTGACTGACCATGTCTGTCCGAGCCCTTCATACTCTTGTAGATTTCTATCAGGTCGCCCCTCAACCTCTGTCGTTCCAGTGAGAACAACCCAAGTTTCTCCAACCTCTCCTCATAGCTAATGCCCTGAACACCAAGTAACATCCTGGTAAATCTTTTCTGTACCCTCTCCAAAGTCACCACACCCTTCTGGTAATGTGGTGACCAGAATTGAACACAGTATTCCAAATGCAGCCTAACTAATGTTCTATAAAGCTGCAACATTACCTGCCAATTTTTAAACTCAATGCCCTGGCCGATGAAAGCAAGCATGCCATATGCCTTGTTGACTACCTTTTCCACCTGTGTTGCCACTTTCAGTGACCTGTGTACCTGTACACCCAGATCCCTCTGCCTATCAGTACTCTTAAGGACTCTGCCATTTACTGTATATTTTCCATCTGGATTAGACCTTCCAAAATGCATTACCTCAGATTTTTCTGGATTAAACTCCATCTGCTATCTCTCTGCCCAAGTCACCAACCGATCTATATCCAGCTGTATCCTTTGACGGTCCTCATCGCTACCCGCAAATCCACCAACCTTTTTTTCATTGGCAAACTTATTAATCAGACCAGTTACATTTTCCTCCAAATCATTTATATATATTACAAACAGCAAAGATCCCAACACTGATTCCTGAGGAACGCCAGTAGTCACAGCCCTCCATTCAGAAAAGCACCGTTCCGCTGCTACCCTCTGTCTTCTATGACCGAGCCAGTTTTTAATCCATCTTGCAAACTTACCTCTGACCCTGTGTGATTTTACCTTTTGTATCAGCCTGCCATAAAAGACCTTGTCAAAGGACTTACTGAAGTCCATGTGGACCACGTCCACTGCCTTACCCTTATTGATCATGTTCATCGCTTCCTCAAAAAACTCAACCAAGTTCATGAGACACGGCCTCCCCTTCACAAAACCATGTTGCCTCTCGCTAACATGCCCACTGATTTCCAGGTGGGAGTAAATCCTGTCTTGAAGAATCTTCTCCAATAATTTCCCTACCACTGACGTAAGGCTCACCAGCCTGTAATTAGCTGGATTATCCTTGTCACCTTTCTTAAACAAAGGAACAATGTACGCTATTCTCCAATCCTCTGGGATGTCCCCTGTAGCCAGTGAGGATACAAAGATTTCCCTCAAGGCCTCAACAACTTCCTCACTTGCTTCTCTCAGTATTCTGGGATAAAACCCATCAAGCCCGGGGAACTTGTCTATTCTATCTTTAAGAAAAATAAAAATGAAAATAATAAAAATAGGAAGTGCCTGAGAAACCCAGGAGATCTAGCAATACCTGGAGAGAAACAAACAGGGTTAATGTCTTGAGTCAAATCTAACTCTTTTGAGAAACATAGAAACTAGGAGGAGTAGGCCATTCGGCCCTCCAAGCCTGCTCCACCATTCAGTATGATTACGGCTGATAAGACCATAAGACCATAAGACATAGGAGTCGAAGTAAGGCCATTCAGCCCATCGAGTCCACTCCGCCATTTAATCATGGCTGATGGGCATTTCAACTCCACTTACCCGCACTCTCCCCGTAGCCCTTGATTCCTTGCGAGATCAAGAATTTATCAATCTCTGCCTTGAAGACATTTAACGTCCCGGCCTCCACTGCGCTCCGTGGCAATGAATTCCACAGGCCCACCACTCTCTGGCTGAAGAAATGTCTCCTCATTTCCGTTCTAAATTGACCCCCTCTAATTCTAAGGCTGTGCCCACGGGTCCTAGTCTCCCCACCTAACGGAAACAACTTCCCAGCATCCAGCCTTTCTAAGCCATGCATTATCTTGTAAGTTTCTATTAGATCTCCTCTCAACCTTCTAAACTCTAATGAATACAATCCCAGGATCCTCAGCCATTCATCATATGCTATGCCTACCATTCCAGGGATCATCCGTGTGAATCTCCGCTGGACACGCTCCAGTGCTAGTATGTCCTTCCTGAGGTGTGGATCATCCAACATTGCCTCTGTTTTCCCCCATATCCTTTGATCCCTTTAGCCGAAAAACTATATCCAACTCCTTCTTGAAAAGATTCAATATTTTTCAGCCACTTTCTGCGGTAGAGAATTCTACAGGCTCACAATTCTGACGGAAGAAAATTCTCCTCATCTGAGTCCTAAGTGGCCTACCCTGTATCCTTAAACTATGACCCCTGGTTTTGGAATCCCTGGCCATGAGGAACATCCTTTCTATCCTGTTAGCATTTTGTAGGTTTCTATGAGATTCCGCCTCATACTTCTAAACTCCAGTGAGTATGTTTCTAACCAATCCGGTCTCCCTTCATGTGTCAGTCCTGTCACCTTAGGAATCAGTCTGGCAAGCCTTTGTTGCCTTCCAAAGCCAAAAAATCCTTCCTCAGATAAGGAGACCAAAACTGCATGCAATACTCCATCTGTGGTCTGACCGAGGTTTGATGCAACTGCAGCAAAACATCCCTTCTCCTGTACTCAAATCCTTTTGCTATGAAGGGCAACATACCATTTGCCTTCTTCACCACCTGCTACATGTTTACTTTCAGCAACTGATGTACAAAGACATCCATGTGTCATTGTACCTCCCCCTTTCCCAATCTCTTACCATTCAAATAATAGTCTGCCTTGCAGTTTTTACAACCAAAGTAGATAACGTCATATTTGTCCACATTACACTTCATATGCCATGCATTTGCCCACTCATGCAACTTGCCTAATTCATACCAAAACATCTCTGCATCCTCCTCACTGTTTACTCTCCCAATCAACTAACTATATCAACTGCCAGCTTGGAAATATTACAAAAGTTACCCTCATCTAAATCATTTATACATATGGTTGAATAGCTGGCTTCTAAGCACTGTTCCCTGTCTGCTACTCTGAAAAAGCCATTTATTCCTACTTTTCTTTCTTGTCTGCCAACCAGTTCTCTATCCATGTCAGTGCACAAGTCCTAATCCCATGGGCTTTAATTTTACATGTTAATCACTTTTGTGACACCTTAGCACAAGTCTTCTGAAAGTCCACTTAAACCACATCAACTTGTCCCACTTCATCAACTCTACCAGTTACATCTTCTAACAATTCAAGTAAATTAGTCAAGTAAGATTTCCCTTTCAATGATCCATCCTGACTCTGTCCAATCCAAATTTCCAATTGGTCTGCCATTGAATCTTTTCTAATGGACTGTAGCATTTTTCCCATTACCGATGTCAGGCTAACTGGTCTACAATTTACTGTCTTCTCTCTACATCCTTTTCTTTAAAAAACAGGGTTACATTAGTTAGCCTCCAATCCACAGGAACTGTTATTGAGTCTATAGAATCTTAAAAGATGACCACCAATGTACCCACTGTTTTTAAGATCACTTCCTTTTGTACACTGGGATGTAGAGTATTGGGCCCTGAGGAACTGTTGGCCTTTAACCTGTTAATTCCCTCAACATCACTTTCCTACTAAGAATGATTTTTCTTCAGTTCTTCCCCCTCACTCGACCCTGTATTCCGCAATGTTTAAAGGATGTTATTTGTGTCTTCCTTTGTGAAGACAGAGCTAAAATACGTATTTAATTGATCTGCGATCTCTTTCGTCCTCATTATAACATCACCTGTTTCCCACAGGAAGCAACTTTCATTTAGTTTCACTAATCTTTTCTTCTTCAAATATCTATATAGGCTTTGTATGTTCTCTGCAAGCTTACTCTCGTACTTTATTTTCCCCTCTTACTCAGTCCCTTTGTTCTCCTTTGCACAAATCTAAACTGCTCACGATCCTAAGGCAAGTGCCAGGTGTTACATTCCAGATGCAATTTGATTGGTTAAACTACTAGTCTTGAAGGAAAAGCACACTTATTTTCATACACTATAGTTAAAATACAACAAAAGAAAGAATTGGAAATCCTTAACTCTATTGGAAAACCTAACAGGATAACAAACTATTTAATAATAAACAGGAACTGTTCCAATAAAGTAACAGACCAGAAATGCACCCTTGGCAAGGGCAAATTCAGTAAAATAGATCGTCTCACATGCAATTATCCAGTTCAGGAGGGAAAAAAAAATTAAGAGAAGAAGAGAAAGACAGTAGCAGGGAGAGATGTACTGCAGCTTCCAAACCCAGCTTCAAGACCCCAGGAAATGTTAATGAAAACTAAAACTAAAAATCTTAGTTCTGTGGGAGCTACTTTGTTTGGTAAATTTGTGTGCACTTTCCTTAGATTTAATACAATCCAAAATGTCTTTGTTAACCATGATCAGGCCACCTTTCCGATTTTACTTTTGTGCCAAACAGGAATGAACATATGCTGCAGTTCTTTCACATGCTTTTTAAATGTTTGCCATTGCCTCGCCACCATCATTCCTTGTTCACCAATTTATTATATCTTACACCTCAAACAGAGTCATAGCGTCATACAGCATGGAAACAGACCCTTCAGTCCAACTTGTCTATGCCGACCAGATATCCCAATCTGACCTAGTCCTATTTGCTAACATTTGGCCCATGTCCATCTAAAAACATCCTATTCATTGTAACGATAATATGGCTTTAGAAGTTGTATTTTGTCCTTTTTTTATGAAGAAATATTGAGAGAGAGGTGACAAGCAATCTACTCAGAGCCAATAAAGTAAACAGTTTCTGAGGCCTTGGGCTTTTTTTTAAGTTGAACTAATAGAAGCATGCTGAATGGGTGGGGTCAAGCTCCCACAGAACTAGGACTTTTAGTTTTAGTTTTCAATAGCAGTTCCTGGGGTCTTGAAGCTGGATTTGGAAGCTGCAGTACATCTCTCTCTGCTACTGTCTCTTTCTTCTTCTCTTCAAGTTTTTTTTTTCCTCCTGGACTAGAGAATTAAATGTGAGACAATCTATTTTATTGAATTTGCCCTTGCCAAGCGTATATTTATGGTCTGTTACTATATTGGAACAGTTAATGTTCAGTATTAAATAATTTGTTATTCTGTTAGGTTTTCCTCATCTTGGCCTGTACATTGCTTTCTCCTCATTTCGTTCTTCCCCAGCTTCTTCACTCTCTAGACTCTCTCCTCTCACAAAACTTCTATTTCTACCCTCCACTCTCTTCTATCCTTTTACTCATATCCTATGTCTTCTTTCTCTCCTTTTTACATCACCCTGTTTACCTTTTCCTTTCTTTCTCCACCTTCTCCCCTTCTACCCTTTTCTTTGTTTTTCTTCCTTTCCTTTCTACTTCACCATACCCAGTTCTTCTCTTTGTCCCAAGCATTTCCTTCGCCTCACATTCTTTGTTTAACTCTTTCTCTGCTCTTTCTATCTTCTTTACCTCCCATTCAACTTGCCTATCATTGACCTGTTCTGCCTCTTCTTTACTTCTTTCCCAGCTAATGCTTTCCATTCTCTTCTTCTTCTCTATTCTTTTCTGTTGGATTTCCATTTTGCTTTCCTCAATCCTTTCATCCTTCACTCCCCTCCCCCCTTCCCACTGCTTTCTTCCTTCTCCTCCCCCTATTCTCTGCCTCTTTGGATCCTCCTCTGTCTTCCTGATCTATAACATTTTCCTCCTCCCAGGCCAAATTATCTGCCTCTCCTCTCAGCTCTTGGAAAGCAGCTTCAGTTTTGATCATTGAGATCTTCTTTAGGGCGCCATACAATAAACCTACTCAGAATCCAGAGATGATGCATTGGATCATGTTACGTCACAGCTCCCTGTGGACCGGAAAAACAGAACCTTTCCGTCTTTGTTCCAACTCTTCTCATGTCATTAACTTTGCAAACTTAATAGACAGAGAGGAGAGAGTGTGGGAGGTATGGCAGTGTTTATTAAGATTGTGTCATGTCAGAGGTGTTTGAGACTTGACAGCAATTGATGCAGTCCAGCCAGCTCTGGTGCTGGATGGCTAAACCAATAGTGTGTCAGATATGCTTAACATCACATAACTTGAACTTCGACGAGTAAAAATGGACATCAGTCCAAAGGAGAGACTGTTTTGCTTTGAACAAAAGCATCATAAGTGGATGTGCGGGTGCAGTTGAGCAGTCTACAGAAATACTGGAGTGAGTGAAAAGTCAAAGGCTGAGCAATGGGCATTTAGAAAATATAGTTGTAAATAATTTGGAGGAAGTCTATTTCTGAGGACAGACACAATTGGAAAGCGGGTAGGAGGATGTGGGTGGTGGGGGATGCCAATATGGTGGTCACAATTAAGAAGGAGAAATGAAAGGTGCATGAGAAGAGAGAGGAAATAAGAGCAATATCGCAAGAAATAAAATGCGATAGAAATGATGGGGTCAAGTGAAACAGCAGCTGAAATCTATATACAAAGGAGCAGTGGCACAATTTGCATATTTAAGGAGAATTGAAAAATTATAGTTGAGTCTCTGCGTTGCTTCTGACTTTTGTTGACAGCCTAATGTGCACACCTTCAGGACCTCATGACAGCCACCTTCAGCTCTGCTATTTTTGTTTGAGAATCAGTTCTTTTCTTACAGTAGTCTCTGACAATTGTTTCCCATCTTCCTCAAAAGCATTAGCATTCTCACTTCTATCTCCATTGAAAAGTCTAATGCAACATATCTATTTAATATCTTTTCTATACCTTCATCCTCTAAAATTATAGTTCTGCCTTCATCCCTCAACAGTTCAACATTCTAGCATTTTTTTAAAAAAGTCTGATTTTGACATTACTCGCTATTTCTGTTCATTTTATCTATTCACTTCATTTCTTATTTCCTTTTTAATTCTCCAATTCTCCCATTTAACCTTAGCACTTTCTACATTATTCATGATTATCTCTCATTTTGTTGGACTTAGCCTCATCATATATGTCCCTTTTTAGGTTTTAGTTCGGTTCTAATCTTTATATTTATCCATGGAATTCTATTCATTACTGCACCACATTTTTTGCTGAAAGGGAGATTTTTATTTTATTCCTGAACTATCTCATTTTTGAAGATTTCCCACATCCTATCTGTTAAAAATTTCTCCCCAGTTAATTTGGACCAAATCTCTTTTCATCTTGTTGGGCATTGCGGTTATGTTGTTCCATACCCTTTACAATATATTTTTTACAGTATACATTGGCTCTAGGGACTCTTATTTGAATTCTTAACCTCTCCCCGTATCTGCAATCTCTTATGGCCCCATATTTCACTTCTCTCTGAGGTGGTATTTCTCTGACTCTGATCTTTCATATATATCCTCCTTCTCTTTACTCTGTGATCACAACCGTACCCTCAGCTGTTTAGGTCCAATGTTCCGAAGTTTCCTGCCTAAATCCCTCTCCCTGTCCACATTCATGCCTCCTTTAAATCTAGCTCTTCTTGAAGTCCAATTCTTCATTAAAGCTTTCAAACATCCTGTTGATACTGCTTTCTTTGGCTCAATGCCCCTTTTTATATATGGGACATTTTCTCAAATTTACTGGTGCTTATCCCTACAAGTTATTGTGTTACTCTCGAAAATAGCCAGGGTGCCATCTTTCTTCAGGAATGGAGAGGAGTGCAAGTCAGGTAGCTATATCCCAGTTAATCAAAAATCAGTTGCCCACAAACCCGTGGCATTGATGATTTGAGATAAAAATAGTGAGTGTTTAAAACTGCATGGGTTAATCAAATTGATTCACTGCAGATTTACTGTATTGTGTTTAGTAAATGTAAGCGGTTTTTGACAAGAATGAAACAGATGCAATTTATGCAAATCTTCACAAGATGGCTCACAACAAAAAGTAGCAGCATGGATAAAACATTGGCTAATGAGCAAGAAACAAATAGGGTGAATGGACTGGTATGATACAGACCTCAATACTCCAGGGCCTGTGAATTAATTTCCCACCATGGTGAGCTAACAAAGTGAAACCATATATTCTGTCACAATAAAAGATGACTCCGAACAGTCTGAGTTGAATGAGCTGGAATATTATCCCAACAAAAAAATCTTGTTCACTGGCAACCCCGATTTAATTTCATCTACATCTGACTCCAGTTCCATGCACTTCAGTTGACTCTGAAATCCCTCCGTGATTTCCTAGAATGTGACCTAATTATAAACTATTTCCATGAAGTTCAATCATAATACCACTGTAAGAGCACCATTTTCACAAGGATTGTAGTACTTCAAAGACAAGTCTAAAACCATCCCATGGGCAATAAATATGGCTTCGCCAATGTGCGTCTTTCCCTGAGAACTATTTAAACAAAAAAACGCTGGCAATGCAAATAGGTATGTTTGAAGTAGTGTCACTCTAGGCTGATGCTGAGTCCACTCCTGTTTCAGGGAAAAGGGAGACACAATCTGGAGTTTTGCTGTTGGCATAAAAACAGCAGGTTTAAAAATGAATTGATTTCAGTATCACAAGGAGAGGTTAGCAAAATAGACAGACAGCTGGAAGATTTCACTGAATAATAATTTGCTGGGTGAGGAATGATACATTTTGAGAGAATAACAAACAGGTGTATGCTCTCAAAGAATGATGCTAAAGATCATTGACGTAGGTAGGGATCTTGAGGTTTAAGTGCACATTTCCCTGAAAGAGCAAATATAAGTAAACAAAGACATGGAGAAAACCAATAGCACTTTGGATTTTTATAAGTAAGAACTAGAATTAAAAAATTGAGAACTAATGATGAGATTTTCTAAGATCATATAAGAATATCTTTACCAAATTGTCTGTAGTTTTGGCACCCCATTGTGGAAAAGGATATGAAAGCCTAAGAAATATTGCAGTGTAGATTAGGCTGTTTCTTCCGGAACAGAGATTACTGAAGGTAATGGAGCAGAAAGATTTAATGGAGCTTGTTTATATTATGCAGGTTTTGACAGTGAATAAGCAAAGACAGTGGGGTAGACATTGACATTTATTTGACATGGGTGTTAATGAGTCTCAGCATAGAATTTTTCCTCTCTCCCAAATTTTATTTCCATTCACTTTGCAGGCAAAGTCTACTGCAAACATTGGACTTTACAGTCTCCTGTCCCCAGTGATGGGTGCATTTTTGGCAGGGATGACATAAAATGTGAAGTGTGGGCTAGCCAATCAAATTCCCATTCAGCCCCAACTCAGTCACCATAACACAGTAGCTGGGTGGATGCTGAAATTGCCAATGTAACTGTTTTTGTCCTAAAAAAAACTTTGAGGAGGAGTTGGAACAGAAAGGCGAGGGTATCTTTTGTGGTGCCCCATGCATGTTGAAGACACCCCTGTCAAGATGCTACCTTGTCTTAGTTTCTCTCCATCTGGTTTCAAATCCCAAACCCCATCTCCTATCAAACCATGGTCTTCCACCATCCAATCTCAAGACCACCACTCTCCACGCTAAAGTTACAAGACATCCTAGAGTCTGGATCCTCCAGGATCCATTGATCTTCCCCATTTGTCTCCTTGCAGTTAATTACTATATTCTAGCTCTGCTGGTCCTGCTAGAGCTGCCAACCAATTTGATTGGGTGTTTGCTCTCAAGAGTAAGATTTAATCCCATTGACAGTTGGAAGTGTGAATGCCACCTTCCTAAGGCCACCCACAGTGTAAAATTCAGCACCTATTACTTCAGGGTAGTCAGTGAGGCAGGGTGATCAATTTAATAAGCTTACTGAGAAAATGAGGAGGAAGATTAGGAGAAATTACATAACATGAGCATTTCTGATGATAAAACTGACTGCACAAGGAGTGACCATTTTATTACTTAAATGACTAAATATCTCAAGGAAAGAATGATACATGACATGGAAAGGCAGCTTATTTTTGATGTGAAGCACTAGAGTTAGCAAAATTCCCAATATATTCAAAGGTAGGCCTTAGATGTGCCCAAAATTTCTGCCACTGATCACCATTTGTTGCACGGTATAAAAGGGTGAGTTGGGTGGTGGGGAAGATTTTGGGGATCCAGGTTCTGCACTATTTCAGACACCAGTCAGATCATGCTGGACTTACACATGATTGCAATTTTGCGATTAATTTATTTTAAACATTATTGAAAGCTAGGAAATGAAGTACCACTGCACGTAGAGATGCGTTCACCAAGCATTGACTACAATGTGAAAACAGAAGTTGCTAGAAAAAACTCAGTCCTGAGGAAGGATCACTCAACCTGAAACATTAACTTTCATTTCTCTCCACAGATGCTGCAATGCCTGCTGAGCTTTTCCAGCAACTTCTGTTTTTGTTTCTGATTTACAGTATCCAGAGTTCTTTCGGTTTTGACTAGAATGTGTTTAATTCAGATCAAGAACAGTGCTGTCCTCTTTCTAGAAATTGCTGAGTAGAATTCCTGTGGGATACCTGGGATACTGCTTGAAGAAGTAAAATCTCTCACTTTGCCAAGCTTTCTTCATTCTTCAAATTAATCAAATGTATATCGCAGTATAATATTGATTAGGTATAACTGTTAATACATAAATATTATTCTCTGATTTAAAAACAACCTATAAAACAGTCTAGGTAAAGGTGTATTTATGGGCTGTGGGAAACGTGAGTTGCATGGCAACTATTCTGACATCCAGACAACTTCAAAGGAACTATGCCAGTGTAATGTTTTCCATTGCTGGCTCTGGGATAATATTGCTTAATAAACCTGCCTGCAAAAAGGGAAAATTGACTATTTGGTTAATGGACATGCTGGGTAGATGAAATACATTCAAGCAATGTTTCTTCTGAACAAGAATTGAACCTTCAGAGATTTATTTGCCAAATGTGTGGGTTCTTCTAGAATCTCTAATAGAAACAGAACAATCAAATAATGAAGTTACTTATTTTCCAATTGCTTTAAATGGCTTTGATTATTTTAATGTATTGAATCTGCTGTTTATTGTAAATAACAACAGCAACTTGTCCAAAAGTACCTTTTGACATAAATGCAGTGTGAATTTTCAGCAAATAGGGTTTATGGAAAAGTAGGTAAACAACATTAACATGTTGGCACAACTCATCATTCGAACATACACACAAACATAACAAATTAGGAGCAAAAGTAGGCCACTTGGCCCCATGGGAATGATGTTCATTGCAATAAATGAATGGGACAATGAACCTGATTCCCATCACACACCATGTGTGTCTTTTGTTCAGAAATAGAGAATTTGATTGCACTGCAAACATTTAGATCATGTGTGTGAAGTAAGGGTCTTCAATTAAACCACCACTTCTAACTTCTAACAATTTACCAAGATCAACACAACACTTGACTTTGTGATTAATATTTGAATTACACCCATTTTAATAGATTGCCACATGTGATTAATATGATGGCCTATTTTTTTCTAAATTATATATTGTCATAGTTTATGCATAATACAGTACAGAACATATAAAATTGTTATAACACAAATCTTTCTAACTTCCAGTCAGACTTCATGTGACATATCTGAATCTTGCATCATAATCTCTTATTTCTGTTGGTGGTTATTCCTTGACTTGTTACTGTGACTAAATATTAAGTTGACTGTATTTAACAGCTATATTTTATAAAGATTAGAAACTGAATTCTTTATTACTGGGATTATTGGATGTATTCTGCTGTATCAGAATGACTTAGCATTCCTTTAGAAATGGTAAGCATGTCCTGATTCTGGGATTCCGAATCTTATTCTTGTGCTTTTGAATTTACATCAGGGCCTTTTAGGAATGCTGGCTAATTTGGGTCATAAGCTCACATCCTGCAGTCCCACCTTCACAATTGCAGAGATCAGTATGCCCGACTACTCCAAAATTTTTTGGAATTGGGTCAGCTTTTCAAAAAGTAGTAGCTCATGACACATTTGAAGTGTTGTGAAGCATTGTTGCATCAGGGAATCTTTCAAAAGATAATCCTCTATACCAGGCTACACCCATCTTCCCACCCTCTGTGGCTGTTCACATTTCCTATATGAGGCTATGCCCCTCCAGCCACTCCCTTAGCCCTCATGCCCCAAAGCCAAGCTATGATATTTCCATACCACTGCACACTGTGTGGAACAAATTAAAACTTAGTGACAATAGGATGTGTTAAAACAGACTTTAAAAAAGTAATTCATTCATAATTCTTCAAAGGGAACTTAAGAAGCCTAGAAAGGTATTTGAAAACCGAAAGAACTGCAGATGCTGTAAATCAGGAACAAAAACAAAGTTGTTGGAAAATCTCAGCAGGTCTGGCAGCATCTGAGAAGGAGAAAACAGAGGTAACATTTTGGGTCTGCTGACCCTTCCTCAGAATGGAATATAAATAGAGGGGAATATAACTAGGTTAAGTTAGTGGGCAAAGATCTGGCATATGGAGTATAATGTGGGAAAATGTGAAGTTGTCCATTTTGGCAGAAAATATTTTTTAAAAAGTATGTTGGGATCAGCTGACTTGCCTGCAGCCCACACCCAGCCCTGCTCCACAACCCTTCAATCTGGAATGAATATCCTATTCTTACAGACACTTCCTCCAGAGTCAGGCAGCAGAACCTGGAATTTTCCAAACTCCACAGCCCACATTGATGTGAATGTCTAGGCTTAACTTCTGATTAAGACCAGAGAGGGGAGCTGATAATTTCTTCTTTCTGAAGCTTTTTAAATCTATTTTGGCAGTCAAAACTCAGTTCTCAGTGAAAAACAATATCGAGTATTTCACAGTCTTAGAAACATAAAGTAAGTGACTCTTCTGTCAGCCTTGTTTTGGGTGATCACAAGCTAAGGATCATAATAGATCCACTGTACAGGACTATTCTTCTGGGATCAGGGTTCTTGTTTCATAAATTGTGGAAATACGGGCGAAGCACTAGCCAGAGCTACGAGTGTTTGATATTGTTTGTGCTAATTGGAAGATGTTCCGTGTGGCTATATGTGTGTAGTATATATTCGTATATATCAAAACCTGTTAAAAAGTTGCACATTACTAAATGTTAGACATCAGGACAATTTGTGATTGGTGTAATAAGTGTAAAGAGAATACTTCTTTGCATAATCAGAAAAATGGCCTGGTTTATTACTAATATAACAACGTGTAGAGCTGGATGAACACGGCAGGCCAAGCAGCATCAGAGGAGCCGGAAGGCTGATGTTTTGGGCCTAGGCCCTTCTTCAGAAATTTACTGATGGACATTTATGATAGGTGGTCGCGTTGTCCATACCTTAAACATGCTCCCTGCAGAGTATATCTGCAATGGGGAACCGCAAGAGAAGGAGGAACAGTGAAATTACGACTTTTTTTTAACAGATTTGAAAGGCTTTGGTCGGTATAGACATAGCTGGAGAAAAAAAAACATCTGTTAACAAGTTTTCATCGTATGCTTGATTGATTAGATCAGAAAAAAAAGATTCTTTGCAATTCTCTGTAATTACATCATCAGGCAAGATCTGTCTTCTCTGCCTTGAGGCCTGAGGTTGACTGTTGATTCCCATTGGAGCTGTCCTCTTCAAAAACACATTATGCCAGGGGTGGAGATTACTGCACACATATGGACTTAGGTTGGGTCCTTCAGTCAGATTGAAAAATGAGCACACAGAAATCACAGCAGCCTCACCCTGTAATTCTTACAGTAGAGATCTGATGACAGCACAAAAAAATAGAAGCCAATAAATTGCTGCACTATCAAGTAGGACAAGAGCTGGAAATAGTGTGTAAAGTTATAAACCTATTTTATAAAGGAGCAGGGCAGGTCATGAATTTAATTTTTCCCATCTCATGGTCTATGATTTGAATGTCTCAATTCATCAGGCTTCATAAATTTATCGAAGGCTGTATCATTTCTGCACTTTTTGAGTAAGGATGATTTTCTGCTTGAAAAGGAATCCCCTTCTGCTGCTTTAGTGTGGGACATGAAATAAATCAAAGATAAGTGGAGGTCTTTTTATAGACAGATACTTTCGGCAGTAACATAAGGCAGATTCTACCCGGCCCCTGATGACATGGACATTACAAGAAAGTTTGGAAAATAGAGTAAGGTTGGCAGGAATGACATTCTTGATGTTGAGAGCAAAAAGTCCCAACCTCCAGCCATGTGTCAATCGCTGAGATAAGAATCTGACTTGTGAGTGGCGAGAGGCCTATTTCCACCCATTTGCATGTATTAGCATGTCATTACAGGTTAATCTTGCCTCATTGATATGCCATTTCCCATTCTCCAACCCGCAGGTGAGGAACAAGACAGTGACAATTCCTAACATGAAAGTTACAGTAGGTTTCTGTCAACTTGATGCTTCCACATCCAGGCCTCCATCTTGGATAGCAGCCCCCATTATTTTAGCGAATACTGCACGGACTGCAACCACATACAACACCCCTCCCCTCACTCAAACACTTCCACGACTGTTAGCATCAGACATGTACCAGTCACACAGCGCCCTCATGTCATATCTCTGATCCATTTACAATATCGCACTTTGAAGCTGCACTTTGGAACACATGGCACCTTTCATTGCAATACAGCTGACAGGACACTTTGCACACAGCAAGAGACACCCAGGTCAGGGATCGGACCAGAGAGCATCTCGGGGCTCCTCACTGGCTCTCTTAGTGCTCACTCACTTTGCACCTATTTGAATGCTCACGGCATCTCTGCTTTACCTTGTATTTTTTCACTTTGTCCCCGCAGCCAGAGTTTGGAGGTTCACAGTATTTCTGTCTGGCCTTGCCTTGTAATGAAAACACAAAGCCACCAGCCAGCTTGTTTTGGTTGGTCAGAAATGATCAACCAAGGGAGTGGGCAGATTGGTCTAGGTCAGCAAGCTATGTCAATCTCACACCTGCAGTGTACGCAACAGACTCATGGCATGTGCACTAACTAAGTGGCCATATCTCAAAGACTCTGGGGAATACACTGCTCATTCAAGTAAAGAGAGATAGTCATTAGAGGATCTCAGGACAGAAAATCAAGAGCAACGTTCACTATTAATCCAGGAGCTTGGATACCATCAGTCAACCACTTGGGGAGGTCAAGGCCATGGGGTCTGTATCACAGCAGCCTGAGGAGTCAACCACGATCAATCCTGCAGGCCCAGTCCAACAAGACTGGGGAACCATGGTAAGTCAGGTGGGAGCTACACAGTGGTCAGTCTGGGGTCTCGTCAGTCATCAGTTAAGACTGCCTGTACAAGTCAAACAAAAGGATAGGCCACAGTTAATTATGAGGGCCTGACCGCTAAGAGTCAAGTGGGGATTATTAGGGGCCACTGCAACTGGAGGAAAACTGGGAAAATCAATTGTGGGGATTGGAGACAGCATACTGGGATGCAGAGGGGATAACAGTTGTGAAGTGGAGGGAGCAACACAATATATAAAGGGGAAAGAATAGGAGCAGAGATATTAGGAGCAGGAGTTGGCCATTTGGCCCATCAAACCTGCTCCATCATTCAATATGCTTATGGTTGATCCTCCATCTCAATTTCATATTCCCACTTTCTCTTCATAGCTGTTGATACCTTTAATATCTAAAAATGTTCCTATCTCATTCTTGAAAATGTTCAGTAATTTGGTCTCCGCAGCCTTCCGTGATTGAGGATTCCACAGGTTCACTCTTCTTTGAGTGAAGAGATGTTTCCTACATGGTCAACCCTGTATCATCATGCTGTGACCCTTGGTTCGAGATTCCCTAACCAGGGAAAACATCCTCCCTACATCTGGTCTATCTAACCCTTTTAGAATTTTATATATCTTAACAGTAGTGCATTCGAGGTAAAGGGATGATGTGAGGGGTGTGTTTCATCAGGAATCAGCACTGCCTTGGCTTTGTAGTGAGGGACAGTGCATTATTTTATCTGACAGGACAACGCAGTATGCCTGGGGTAAAGATGGTGAAGTGGTAAAGTGGAGAGATGGATTGTTAAATAAATGGGTCAAGTGGGACTTTGGAAAAGATCAAAAGCAATGGGGTTAATTGGGAGGGTAACCAAGAAGTCAATATGAGGGTTTGAGGGATGATCTGATCTGAGAGGCTGAGTTTGTGATTCTCTGTGTGGCACTCAACCTCTGATTCCCGCCATCATCATTCAAATTACCAATGCGCAATGGAGATGAAAATGGCTGCCAGTGCATCCGGAGAGGGCACAGTAAAGTTCTCACTCTGTGAGGGAGGGGGCTCCACTTTCATGTGATGTGAGACTCTTCAAAGGGCAATTTCATTAAGCAGACATCCACACAGTATGGGCAAAAGACACGTGTGATCACAGAAGGATGATTTGATCTTTACACATTGACCTCCTGCGTGGAGAACACATCCTGAACCAAAGGACTCTTGGCCACATCATGTAACAATAGAAATCAATCTCACTAATGGCTGTGATGCACAAGCCTGCTCTGTAGGCTGGAATACCTGACCCTAGTTGTCAAAGTAACAATCACCTTCCAAGGTCCCATAGCTTACACATGGGTGAGGGAGCAGCTCACTTCACACCTTTGACTGTAAAATATGGTGTAGTTCTCAGAATGGCTTTCTTCTTTTCTTAGAGTTGTAGCTAGAAAGCCGTTTGCTCCCGCAGCTGTTGATGAAAATGGAACATGGATTTCTGAATGGGAGAATGAATTTATAATGAAGTGTCACCCTAAGGAGGTCTTCTTGTCGTTTTCCCTCTAATTTGGTTTCAGTGCAGTCCTGGGTTCCACAGCTGAGATGGAGGGTGCCTTTCCTACAGTGGTGCCTGTCAGCTTTAGAAGTTTGGTAAGGCAAACCTGGAAGCATTTGTAACTAGAGACCAGTCATGCAGAGTGTGTCACCCCAGAGTCAATTGACCATCCCTGGCTCTGACTGGGCTGAGAGTGATAGGCAGATTAGAGATGGAATGTCTAACCACTTCTGGAATGTCCTAAGAGGAATCTTACGGAGTATCCTGTATGTGGTTCCTCCTCTGTCTGGGTGCCTACTGGAACTACCCTATCTCCTTGTGACAGAAGGGTACCAGGTGTGTGGTGTTTCCTTGCTATTAAATGGCTAGAGCAGTGGAGTGCAGGTCTATATGTATACCCAGACACTGGTGTGCTGGATGTGGCTGTCTATGGCAGCAGCCAAACAGTGTTGGTGGACTCTCCAAACTTCGAGTCAGTTTGTCCAGTGTCTCCAGCGAACCTGCCTGCTACTCCTGTCTGATTGGACATTTATATGAATGTGTTAATTGCCTGGAGCTGAGCTGGTGTCTGGTCTCTGGCAGCGGGCAGTCCTCTGAATGCGAGTGATCAGGGGCGTTTCTTCCCTGACCAGCTGCAGAGATATGTTCCTGAGCAGGTGCCCCAATGCTAATCCAGCTAACATATCCACCAAGGTGTTGGTATCTGAGGTGATGGAGGGTGCAGGAGGCAGCCTTGCTGTCGCTTTCTCTAAGGGAGCTCCGGCTTCCTCCTCAGAGGTGGAGGAGGAGCTTCTATGTGGCATTCACAGGGCCAAACCACTCCTCTATAAGACACAAATGTCAAAACTTTTCATAATCTTGCAGACCACTACGAGGCTGCCCCTCAACCTTGTCTTTTCAAGAGAAAAGAGACTGAGCCCTTTCTTCTTTTCCAAATAGTAATAGACCTGAATTTTTGGCATCATCCTTATAAAAGATTTTCAACCCACTAAAGTTCCTCTGAATTTTGAGTACAATGTGGTGACCTGAATAGACCTGAAGTGTGGTCTAATCAAGGTCTGACAGAAGTTTTGCATAACTTTGTCTTTCAATTCTATGCTCTAGAGATGAAACCTGATACCTGGTTTGCTTCTTCTTGGTTTTGTTTTTGCCTCTAGTCATTTGTTGCTTTTTCTTCCAGAACCCTTTGTTTTTCTAATCTATTTGAACTTCTATTTCCTAAGCAATATAAAGATAAATATTCTTGCCAAATGCTCTTGCAGTTGTTGGTATTGAAATTCATTTGTTAACTATATACCCGTTTTCTAAATTTGTTAGTTTTCTCCTATGATTGGTTGCAATACCCCTCAGAAATATTAATTGTGAGCAAGAGTGGTCTAAGCATTGATTTTTGTGCAAAGCCGCTTCCCACTTCCTTTCACTCTGAGTGACTATATTTTACCCCAATCTCTAAATTTTGCTTTGAAGTCAAATGAAAGTACAACTTCAGCAATTTCCTTATCTGCATCTGTGCTCTTCTTGACCTCATGAACACTCCCTGTTCGTTAGTTTCTTTTTGTGTCCAAAAATGAGAGGACAGACAATGTAATCTAAATGGTAGTATTTCAAAGGTACATGCAGGAATAAATAATATGAGGGTTTTTACAATGGATGGGCAAGAAGCCAATTAAACAGCACCTTCCCCAAATCTAGGCAAAGCTAAAAGATGG
Source organism: Ginglymostoma cirratum (assembly GCA_024137785.1). Classification (NCBI taxonomy): domain Eukaryota; kingdom Metazoa; phylum Chordata; class Chondrichthyes; order Orectolobiformes; family Ginglymostomatidae; genus Ginglymostoma; species Ginglymostoma cirratum. The sequence continues at coordinate 2,016,901 of JAHRHZ010000040.1, forward strand.
TGCCATGTGTCTCTGCAATTTCCACTCTCACTTCCTTCAGAGTCCTTGGATGCATCTCATCCGTCCTGGTGCCTTATCAAATATTGTACCAACAGTCTATCCAACACTTCTGTCGCATTAATTTTGAACTCTTCTAGTGACTGAGTTCCCTCCTCTGTCACCATGGCCTGAGTAACATCTCCCTTTGGTAAAGGCGGATGAAAATTATTCATTTAGCATCTCAACCAAGCCTCCTGTTTCCAAGTTTAAATCCCTTTTTTTAAAATCCCTAATCGCCCCTTCTCCTCCTTTACCCACCCTTTTGCTATTTATATGGCTATAGAGGATTTTAGGATTCATCTTTATGTGGGCTGCTAGTCTTTTCTCGTAATTCCCCACTTCTCTTATTTGCTTTTCCTTCTTGCCTCTGAACCATGGTATTCTTGGCTCTCAACTGTATTTTCTACCTGACACGTGTCACATGCATGCTTTTTCTTCTTTATTATAAGTTCTATTTCCTTTGTCATCCAGGGAGCTCTAGGTTTGTTTGTTCTGCCTTTCCCATTGGAGGAAATGTACCTTGGCTGTAGCTGAACCACCTTCTGTATGAAGGTAGCCCTTTGTTCAGCTTTTTTTTAAACTGAAAACCTTTCATTTTAGTCAATCCTGCCCAACTCCTGTCATACAGGATAGGTATGCAGTTAAATTCAGAAACTTAAGAGCTATTGTCCTAGATGCACATCTCTGACATTGGAAATTATCTTTTAAAAATGTGGGGTCTCATTCTTCTTGTCTTTCATTGCTGAGAATTTTAGAAATATCAAATTAAAACTTTTCTTCTGTCTTAATACAATCAAACTATTTCTCACTCTTTCTATTCTGTTTCCTTTCCAAGTTTGTCATTGAATTTTCTCACACTGCCTTCTCTGTCCTGACTTTGTTAAGTTCACAATCCTTCAATCGCTCGCTTGTCCTCTTCACTTACGTCCCAGATTCTGCATTTCTGTCACTGTAACATAATAAATTCATACTTCGAGCAACCTGCCTCGCAAAATATTTAAGAAACAAAAGGTTACAATGGAAAGCTAAAATCATGGCAAATGCCAAAAGATGCCCTGCCATAGCAAATGGTGTTCCAATAATGCCTAACTCAAAACTTAAGTGATATTATATTTGGCCATCCTTTCATGAGATATTAAAACTCAGAATGCCAGCAGAATCAGTGTCCATGACATTGGAATGAGTGCACAGTGTTTCACTTAAATTTGGGATGCACACAAGCATCTGATGTGTAACAGGTTATCCCTAAAAATGTTCACTACTTTTAAATGTTTCTGTCCTGATTTTCAATTATATTTCCCTCATGTTTCAATTCTTTTACACTCCCTGTTCCTTAGATAATAGGATGGGTAAGCAAGCAGTCATCAAACACTAGGTCTGCTCTTAAACCAACCGCAAGTCAGTTCCTACAAATTATTAGATTTGATTGCTTTCCAAACGTTTGTTCTTCCCTGTATGGAAGCACCTTGTTGCGACTCAGCACCTTTCTCTCTCAGCCTACCTGAGATCAACACCTCACCATGTGGTGATCTGTGGGCGTGAACACACTTCCTACCATTCCATTAACACATAACAGTGAGTTATGTGTTATACCATCTGGTGCACCTTACCTCCATTCCTGAGTCACTTTTCCCCCCTGAAAGGTAGCTTATCGCAGTTTACAACTTACACTTCAGGACGATCTCATTGCTTAATCTTACATCAACCTATGTGAAATGAAAAATGTTGGCACCACTACGCCAGTGAGGGGGCCATTGAGAAATGAAACCTTGTAGTAATCAGGTATGAATTAGGGTCCCAGCATAAGGAAGGGGGGGACATGGAGGCACTAACATATAATATGCCAGAAAATTTTAAAATTTGGACTCGATAACGGGAGAAGTGGTGAAATAAGCATAAATTTGAACAGGATATGCGTTTAATGAACAGTAAATTTAACTTGAGAGGAAAACTTGTGTGCTCCTTGATATTGTGAAGCAGCAATAAAATAATTGATGACTTCAGTGTGGAGCTGCTCTGTATATTATCAAATCATCGAAGTTTTTTTTATAATTATGGTGTGCCAGAAGTTCAGTAATCAAACTTAAACAGGGTTACTTTAAATCTCAAGTCAGGTAGAAATGTGGACGACAGTTTTCTGGGTGTCATACTATGAGAGTGGAAGCTGGAGGAAGGCAGAAGAGAACTCTGGAGAATTCCATTGTGAAGTGATAAAGATGTGGATTAAGGGAGAAGACAGTGGCAGGGAGAGGCACGAGTGAAAGTGACTTTCTTGGGTGAAAAGAAGAACAATTTTATAACTTTGTAACTCCAAGGAAAATAATCATGAGGTGGCATCAAAAATGCACAGATGCACAAAAATAAAGGTTAAAATGAGAGAGTGCCCAATAAAAAACAAAGTTAAAGAAAATGCAGTTTTAAGATACTTATTGTTTGCTTGAAGTATTAGATTCCAACCTGAGAACACTGGTGTTCAACTGATGTCTTGTATTCTCAGTAGTAGTGAAGATTGCAGAATACATAGAGAATACATTGCAATATATTCTCTGTGAACAGAAGTTTCTCCATGTTGCTTTATCACTGGGCTGCATCCTTCAAAAAAGACACTGATAGAAACTGAGAGGGGATCTCCAGTCTTAGTTACAAGTCCATGTTTCTCTCTACTGCTCTGCCAAAACAATTATTTGAAATACAGCTCATTCACATACTACTGTGTCCGGAATCATTGTTTTCCAAGCTCGATTATTTTCAAGTGATCCTTTCACATCCAATATTTTAAGCTTATCCATGAAGGTAAATACCAACCAGGAGGTACAGATCTGATATAAGACATCGACTCAGACTACATTTTTTTACATAACTTTCACAAACCTGTGTGTGTGGTCATCTTTGAAACGAGCCAGAAGCATCAGGAGGCGGCTGAACAAAGAAGTCTGCCCTCTGATACCCACTGATTCCAGTGTTGCTGGGGCTCATCGATTCCACACTCAGTCAAATGCAGCCTTGATGTCAAGGGCTGTAACTCTCACCTCATCTCTGGAATTCAACTCTTTTGTCCATGTTTGAACCAAGGCTGTAATGAGATCAGGAGTTTAGTGGCCCTCACAGAACCCAAACTGGGCGTCACTGAGCAGGTTATTGTTGAGCAGGTGCTGCTTGATAGCACTGTTGATGACACCTTCCATCACTTTACTGATGATTGAGAGTAGACTGATGGGGTGGTAATTGGCCTAGTTGGATTGGTCCTGTTTTTTATGTACAGGACATACTTGGGCGATTTTACACATTGCCATGGAGATACCAGTATTGTAACTGTACTGGAATAGCTTGGCTAGGGCAGCAGCAAGTTCTGGAGTACAAGGCTTCAGTACTATTGCTGGAGAGTTGTCAGGGCCCGTGGTCTTTGCAGTATCCAGTGTCTCCAATCATTTCTTGATATCATGTGGAGTGAATTGAATTGGCTGAAGACCGGTATCTGTAATGCTGGGGACCACTGGAGGAGGCTGAGATGGATCATCCACTCAGCACTTCTAGCTGAAGATTTCTGCAAATGCTTCAGCCTTATCCTTTGTACTAATGCGCTGGGCTCTTCCATCATTGAAGATAGGGATAATAGTGGAGCTTCCTCCTCCATGGAGTTGTTCAATTGTCCTCCCACCACCATTCATGTCTATTATTTGCTGGTTTTGCTGTTTGGCATGCATGTAGTCCTGTTTGGTGGCTTCACCAGGTTGATACTTTATCTTCAGGTATGCCTCGTGCTACTCCTGGCATGCCCTCCTGTAGCCTCCATTGAACAAGGGTAGGCCATGGCCTAGTGGTTTATCGCTAGACTATTAATCCAGAAGCCAGTGGGAACTGGCTTCCAATCCCACCACAGCAGATGGTGGAATTTGAATTTTTAAAAAAAGTCTGGCATTAAGGATCCACTGATGACACCATTGTCGATTGTTGGGAAAAAACCCATCTGGTTCCCTCATGCACTTCAGAGAAGAAAATCCGCCATCCTCACCTGGTGTGACCTACTTATGACTCCAAACCCACAGTAATGTGTTTGACTCTCAATTGCCCTTTGAAATGGCCTAGCACGCCATTCAATTGTACCAATTGCTACAAAGTCTCAAAGAATTGAAATCTGGCATCGACCTAGGCACCGGAGAAGACAACGGCGGAAACAGCCCTGTTGACCCTGCAAAGTTCTCCTCACTAACATCTCCCAAAATTGGGCGAGCTGTCTCAAAGTTTAGTCGAGCAACAGCCTGACATAGTCATACTCACAGAATCACACATTACAGATAATGTTCCACACACCGCCATCAACATCCCTGGGTATGTCCTGTCCCACCAGTAGGTCAGATCCAACGGAGATGGTGGCACAGTGGTATACGGTCAGGAAGAAGTTGCTCTGGGAGTCCTCAACATTGACTCTGGACCCCATGAAGTCTCATGTCTTTGGGTCAAACATGGACAAGGAAACCTCCTGCTGATTACAACGTACCGTCCTCCCTCAGCTGATGAATTAGTACTCCTCCATGTTAAACAACACATGGAGGAAGCACTGAGGATGGCAAGGGCACAAAATGTACCCTGGGTGGGGGATTTCAATGTCCACCACCAAGTGTGGCTCGGCAGCAGTACTACAGATCGAGCTGGTCAGGCCCTAAAGGACATAGTTGCTAGACTGGGTCTGCGGCAAGTGGTGAAGGAACCAACAGGAGGGAAAACATGCTTGACCTCATTCTTACTACTCTGACAGCTGCAGATGCAGCTGTCTATGACAGTATTAGTAAGAGTGACCATTGCACAGTCCTTGTGGAGGCGAAGTCCTACCTTCACATTGAGAAAATCCTCCATCAGGTTGTGTGGCACTATCACTGTGCTAAATGGGACAGACTTTGCACAGACCTAGCAACTCAAGACTGGGCAACCATCAGGCACTGTGGGCCATTCAACAGCAGTAGAATTGTACTCCAGCACTGTCTGTAACCTCATGGCCCGGCACATCCCCCACTCAACCATTACCATCAAATAACAAATAACAAAGATCCCAGCACCGACCCCTGTGGCGCACCACTAGTCACAGGCCTCCAGCCCGAAGTCACAGGCCTCCAGTCCAAATGGAATTTGTCTGAATGGGTTTCTATTCCATGTTGTATTAAGGAGTTGTTCCATAACCAGTGTTTGAGATGAAATCCTTGGCACCTCAACTCTGTCTGCTCAGCAGTAATCCCTCTGGTCACACAGTCTTCCTGAGAAAACAGGGTGACTGAATCCACAGCTGCTGTGGATAAAACTGGCAGAGTTTCAATATTCCATAGCCTCCATGCCCTCCCTGCAAAATTTGAATAAGCCAGTAAAATGTCATCAAATTGAATGTTTAATGAATTTAGGTAGCTTTCAGATGTCACTTTCCAAAAGAGAATTGCAAGATGTGCTTTACTCGCTGTGCCTTGCTGGTAAAATATGAACCCATATTGACGACAGTCCAGTTGATTGTATGTGATCCGGCCTCCAAGACTGTCCATTGTGGAGTCCAAATTTCTTTGCCCCTATGGTTCCATATATGCATTGCAACCTGAGTTGTTTCAGTTTACTCCTCAGCTGACTTCTGAATCAAATCTGATTGGCTGAATCAGTAGTTAAATATATCTTTGTCATTTGTTACTATTGTAAAGAAGTAAAGCAGTTAGACTTGTGTAATGGTTTTTTACACTCCAAAGCACTTCACAGCAAATGAATAAAATAAACTAAAAGCTGGGTTTCCGATGGACTTGGGTGCTGTTATTGCAGGTTTGACCTGAGAGAGGGGTGTGGTGTAGTGCAGCTGCTAGTGTTCCTCTGATTGTTCGCTTGAGCAGGTTAAAAATGGCAGATCAATTTCAAATGTCATACTTAGAAAGGATTCCACCAGCTTCTGAGGGATTTCCTTTCTGTCTGCAGATTCTATCGGATGGATTGGATCAGGGACAGAAGTGGTAAAGCCTTCTATTTCATTTTAGCTTCCCCAACCAACAGCCATCACTTTCCTGGTTTTACAAGAAAGCTAAAGAGATATTTTGGAGTTTGCAAAATAACTTTGCAAGGATGATGCTAGCACAAAGAGATACGCAAAGACCAAACAGGCTGGAACTCTGCATAAGGATCCCGTAAGAAATTTTTAAAAAACTGAAGCAATTTGTTAGGGTCATTGTGGAGAAGATGTTTTTATTTGCGTGTGAATCTAAAATTTGAGGTCATCAATATGAGCTAGCCATTAAAAAATCCAAAAAGGAATTCTGGAGGAAATTAATTACCCAGGGAATGGTTAGAACGAGGAACTTGCTCCAAAAGGAGCAGTTGTGGTGCAAAACATACAGGCATTCAAGAGAGAAAAAGTGACCGGAGCGTACTTATTTGAAGCAGAGTGGCAGCTGTCTTGAGTGGAACTTGAAAATTTCCATGGACCAAACTGAATTATCTGTTGCTGTGCTGTAAATTCTGTATAAATACTTACTCTACAGCAACCAATTTACCGCCTTTGTCAAGCAACGTTCTCTTTTTCTGTTACTTTTACTGCCAATGTGTTGCATAAGTTTGATAGCTACTGTTACATTGTTCCGATGAATGTGCATTACGGATCTTTCCAGATCCTATTACTTCGCACGCGAGAGAAGTTCATATTCTGAATAACCTAGTTCTTTGATGGAAGCAATGAGACATTGTGACGTTTTGTCTAGTTATTCAGCAGGAATGCATTCCACAGGAGTCAAATTATGTGATTGCTGAAAAACCCGTTGTAGTAATGTAGTGTCACTTTTTGTTTCTTTTGGTTATATGTCTTTTAAAACAGGTTTTTTCTGTTAACACCTATTGCATGGTAAAAGCTTTGTTCTCATGATGGATTGTTTGATGAGAATGTTGAGGACCTGAAGATTTTGAAGAGCTGTTGTATCTGTTGTAATTGTGTCATGTTTTGTATCAGTAAGACTGTTTGTACAGAATTTATTTGCTGATTTTGAGTGTCTTCAAGGATACGTTATGTTTGAGTTGTACTCAGTGTTTGAAGAGTATCTGACAGTACTGAAATTTGCAGATTATTCTTGCCTGTTGAAACAGTTTCCTGTCTACAGAAAAGAGGCCTATTCCAGACCGACTGGAAGGTAATAACAGTCTGAGGAAAACTGTCAGTTTGGACAATAAAGACAGATAATATCTATTGTTAAAGTTTTTTCTGTTGCATTTTGTTTTGAATGCTGTCACTTCTGAGATGATTTATGTTTTGAGAAGATTTGAAATCTTTATAGTAGGTGATATTAAATGGTTTTGACTGGCTGTTGACAGTTGCTATAGTACTGGTGATGTGGAGAGTGCTGAAATCCATTATTTATGGTTAGTGCGAGGGAGGACAGTTGAATCCACTGCCATCATTTTACGTGTGCATGTGTTTGTCATGTGATGCATCACTCAATTTAGGAAGCCAATAAAAAGTGCTAGGTTCAAAATAAGTCATTGCAAATAAAGACAGCATTCAGTCCACACAAACTGTTTATGTCACCATTTTGGCCGCAGTGCATTGTTGACAAACAATTTGGTCAAATTTGAAGTAGGAATGCATCAGTAACCCATTCTTCCGTGGAATGATAAGGATGTTTAATAGGATCAATATAGTCATGGCTTCAGGCAGCATGAACTAAATATGTTAGGTAAATTGATAATTATGCCCATTCAGTAAGTAAAGCTTTTGCACAGAGGTTCAATCATTGTGTAGTATGAGACTATGAGCTGAGTGTCCAAAGTTCTGTTCCTGAATTAGTTGACACTAGTTGAAAAGCCCTGGCACTCTTCTACGTATTATTAGTGATTTTTTTTTAATCCATGGAGGAGAAATCAAATCAAGAATTACATGGACTAACAGCATAACAACAGGTGGTTCTGCATAACTGGTCTCTTTTGGGATTTCCACTACAGGCCACTTCACCAATCCTACCAAAGGTTCCTTCAATGTCTTTCTCTTTTATGTTTTTACCCATATTCATCTTCAATGTATCTACAGTATTTTCATCAACCACATCATGCGTTAGCAAATTCTGCATTCAAATGATTTCTTTGAATTCTGTATTTTTGGATTTTTTGATGACAGTCTAACAAACCTGCTTTTGATGCCCTGATTAAACAAATATATGAACATACAAAATAGGGGCCATGTCTGACAAAACTCACTTCATTAAAGCCAAGTCCATTTGTTCCTGACCTCATTGGCCTTGATCCAAGAATGGACAAACAAACTGAACTCCAAAGGTAAGGTGAGAGTGATTGCACTTGACATCAACACAGCATTGATTGATTAAGGAGTCCTAATAAAATTGGAGTCATTGGGAATCAGGAAAAACTCCCTACCGATTGGAGTCAAAGTTACCACAAAGGCTGTTATTGTTCAGGTGCAGTTATCTCAGCTCCAGGGCATCTGTATAGAGTCCCTCAAGGTGGTGTGGTAGTCCCAACCATCTTCAGCTGCTTTAACACTGACCTTACCCACGTCACAAGGTCAGAACTGTGGATCATTATTGACAAACTGTACAATGTTCAATGCAATTAAGGATTTCTCAATACTGAGACCATCTGTATCTACACACGGTACAAAGTGGACACCACTCAAGCTTGAGGTGATAAGTGGCAAGTATCAGATATGTCACACATGTACCAGGCAATGGACCATCTCCGATAAGACAGACTCGGACTACCTTCCCTGGTATTTAATGAGATTACCATTGCTAAATCCCTCAACATCAACATCCTAGGGGCTACAATTGACTAGAAACAGAACAGACTCAGCTATATAAATACAATGGCTACAAGAGCAGATCGGAGCCTGAAAATTCTGTGTGAGTACGTCACTTCTTGTGTCCCAAAGCTTATTCACCATCTATAATGTGTACAATGGAATACCAACCCCACACCCCCTCCATGCCTGCTTGCCTGGCTGAGTGTAGCTCCAACAACACTCAAGAAGTTTGACATCATCCACAACAAAGCAGCTGATTGAGAGATAATAGGAACTGCAGATGCTGGAGAATCTGAGATAACAAGGTGTGGAGCTGGATGAACACAGCAGGCCCAGCAGCATCATAGGAGCAGGAAAGCTTGACGTTTCGGGCCTAGCGCAGCTGATTGACTTGTTTGGCCCCCCAGCTCTGTTGTACAAATTCATTCCCTCCACCATCAATGTACAGTTACAGCTGAGTGTACAATCTACAAGATGCACTGCAACAACTCTTCAAGCCTCTTTTGACAAAACCTTGGATACCCTCTACTAGCTAAACTGAAAAGATCAGCAATTGCAAACACCACTACCTGTAAGTTCCCCTCCACACCACAAGCTATCTTATCTTGTTACTTCATCGCTGTTGTTTAACTGTTACTGAATCAAAATCCTGGAACTCTGTCCTTATAGTGGTGTCTATGTGTGTACACCATTTGGACTGCAATGGTTCAAGATGCCATCTCGAAACTACTTTCTCATGGGTAATTAATGATAGATAATAAATACTGGCTTGACCAGTGATCTCCACATCCCCTGAAGAATACATTTTTTTAAGTGGTCTATTTCATATTGAGCACCTCAACTCAGCTTGAGCAGTTTCACTATTTGCTATTTGAGGGGAGCACGCTTGATTTGACAATGTTGCCAAGCTATACCTCATGTAGGAGATTATATGCTTCAGGATTCAAGTGTCAAATGTCTTTCATCAGAATACTGCAGATAGTGGAAATCAGAAATAAAAACAGAAAATTCTGAAAGTATTCAGTTAGTTGGGTGGTGTCAATTGAGAGAGAAACTAAATCAACTTTGAGGTTGATAACTTCCATAAATTTGTGAGAGTTCTGACAATAGGTCATCAACGTGAAACATCTGTTTCCCTCCTGACAGATGCTGCTTGACCTGCTGAATGCCTCCAGCACTTTCTGTTTTGATATTCTATCATTGCTGTTTTATTATGTGTGTGAGGTGCATTCATACAACTGAGTGGGAGGATCATTTTCATAACCAATTGAAGTATTGTGGATAGTTAACCCAGTAATGGAATTTTCAAACTTGATTATAGAGTATCTTCATTTCAGTGTGCAGTCTTTTAAAAAATGATTACAGCAGGGTTTCCTGTGTGCCAGCAAAAAGACTTCCAATTGGAAATGCACCTGTAGGCAGGCACAGTGGCTCTGACCTGGTGTGTCGGGTGCAGTTGCTTGAAGCACTGGCACCATGTTCCAGCTGGAATTGAATCAAAATTGAAGCATAATAATGCTATCTGTTTAACATATACTTAATTATAACAAAAGCTCCAACTCTCATAGTGAATACTAAATTTGTAGCCTTGAAATTACAGCATGCATATTTTTAAATCATCTAACATCTGCAATGAACTATTTTCTGTCATCTTCTATTGGGACTATAATGTACTATTGAGTAATCTCATAAACAGCTCATTTAAACTGGGGATTTATTGAATTCCTTTTGATTATGTTTTTTTTAGAAAAAAAGGAAATAGATTCTGGCTTATGAATCCTTTCCTTTCGGGATGTGTTTGCTTTATATATTGCATTAGAAAAGCTGCAAGTTTCAAAATTTCTGTTTATTAAATGTTCCAGGTATCATCCTTTTATCAAATGTCTGCTAATATATTTATTCTGACTGGAAATAAATGGTACCAATATAGAGAGGTCCCAGAAATTATTACAGCAAGACAGGAATTCAAAGAGTTCAAAATACAGAAAATTCCAGAATCAGAATTTCACTTCACAATGTAACCTACTGAAATAATGAATTTTGTAAATTACTTCCCCCTTTTTGGTTTAGTGTCAGGGCATCAAATTATTGTGCCAAATTATTGTTTGCATATGCTGAGTTAACAGTCAGAAGAAATGTATACACAGTGAAACTCACAAGCACACGTGTGCAAGCTTGACTGGGATGTCCAACCCTTTGGTCCAACTCGTCCATGCCCACCAGATATCCTAAATAAATCTAGTCCTGTTTTCCAGCATTTGGCCCATATCCTTCTATACCCTTCCTGTTCATATACCCAACCAGATGCCTTTTTAAATGTTGTAATTCTACGCACATCTACCACTTCTTCTGGCAGTTCATTCCATATACACACCACCCTCTGAAGGAAAAGTTGCCCGTTAGGTCCCTTTTAAATCTTTCCCTTCTCATCTTAAACCTACACTGTCTAGTTTTGGACTCCCCCACCCTGGGGAAAAGACCTTGTCTATTTACTCTATCCATGCCCCTGAAGATTTTATAAACCTCTATAAGGTCACCCCTCAGCCGCTGATGCTCCAGGGAAAATAGCCCAAGTCTATTTAACATCTCCCTATAGCTCAAGCCCTCCAACCATGACAAAATCCCTGTAAATCTTTTCTGAACCCTTTCAAGTTTCACAACATCCTTCCTATAGCAGGGAGACCAGAACTGCACATAGCATTCCAAAAATGGCCTAACCAATCTCCTGTACAGCTGCAACATAACTTCCCAGCTCCTATGCTCGTTGCACTGACCAATAAAGGGAAGCATACCAAACGCCTTCTTCGCTATCCTATCTACTTGTGACCTACCCACTTTCAAAGAACTATGAACCTGCACTCCAAGGTCGCTTTGTTCAGCAATACACCCCAAGGCCTTACTATTAAGTGTATAAGTCCTGCCCTGATTTGCCTTTCCAAAATGCAGCATCTCACATTTATCTAAATTAAACTCCACTTGCCATTCCTCAGCTTATTGGCCCATCTGATCAAGATCCCATTATACCCTGAGGCAACCTTCTTTGCTGTCCACTATTCCTCCAACTTTGGTGTCATCTGCAAGTTTACTAACAATACCTCCTATGTTCACATTCAGGTCATTTATATAAATATCAAAAAGCAGTGGACGCAGCTCCGATCCTTATGGCACACCACAGGTCACAGGCCTCCAGTCTGAAAAGCAACTCTCCACCACCACCCTCTGTCTTCTACTTGGAGCCAGTTCTGTATCCAAATAGCTAGTTCTCCCTCTATTCCATATGATCTAACCTTGCTAAACAGTCTATCATGAAGAACTTGTCAAACGCCTTACTGAAGTCCATATAGATCACATCCACGGCTCTGCCCTCATCAATCCTCTTTGTTACTTCTTTAAAAACCCAATCAAGTTAGTGAGACATGATTTCCCACACACAAAGACATGTTGACTATCCGTAATCAGTCGTTGCCTTTCCAAACACATATAAATCCTGTCCTTCAGGATTCCTTCCAACAACTTGCCCACCACCAATGTCAGGCTCATTGGTCTATAGTTCCCTAGCTTTTCCTTACCACCTTTCTTAGGTAGTGGCACTACATTCACCAACCTCCAGTCTTCCGGCACCTCATCTGTGGCTCTCAATGATACAAATATCTCAGTAAGGGACTCAGCAATCACTTCCCTTGCTTCGCACAAAGTTCTAGGGTACACCTGATCAGGTTCCAGGGATTTAATCTGCCTATGTGTTTTAAGATGTCCAGCACATCCTCCTCTGTAATATGAGCATTTTTCAAGATGTTGCTATTTATTTCTCCACGTTCTCTATCTTCCATATCTTTCTCCACAATAAACACTGATGCAAAATGCTCTCCCCCATCTCCTGCAGTTCCACATGTAGACGGTCTTGCTGACCTTTAAGGGGCCCTGTTCTCTCCCTAGTTACCCTTTTGTCATTAATGTGTTTGTAGAATCCCTTTGGATTTTCCTTAACTCTATTTGTCAAAGCTATCTGTCCCCTTTTTGACCCCTCTTTTCCCTCTTAACTATACTCCTACTGCCATTATCTTCTAGGGATTAATTTGATCTCTGCTGTCTATACCTGACATATGTTTCCTTCTTATTCTTAACCAAAACCTCAATTTCTCTAGTCATCCAGCATTCCCTACTGCTACCAGCCTTGCCCTTCACCCTACCAGGAACGTACTGTCTCTGGACTCTCGTCATTTCATTTTTGAAGGCTTCCCATTTTCCAGCCATCCCTTTATCTGTGATCATATGCCCCCAATCAACTTTCGAAAGTTCTTGCCGAATACAGTCAAAATTGGCCTTCCTTCAATTTAGAACTTTTACTTTTAGATTCAGTCTATCCAGTTCCATCATTATTTTAAAACTAATAGAATTATGGTCACTGGCCCCAAAGTGCTCCTCCACTGACCCCTCAGTCATCTGCCCTGCCTTATTTCCCAAGAGTAGGTCAAGTTTTGCACCTTCTCTAGTAGCTACCCCTTCACGCTGAATCAAAAAATTCTCTTGTACACACTTAATAAATTCCTCTCCATCTAAGCCCTTAACACTATGGCAGTGCCAGATTATGTTTGGAAAGTTAAAATCCCCTACCATAACCATCCTATTATTCTTACGATAACTGAGATCTCCTTACAAATTTGTTTCTCAAGTTCCCACTGACTATTTGGGGGTCTACAGTACGATCCCAGTCAGGTGCTCATCCCTTTCTTAATTCTCAGTTCCAACCAAATAAAGTCCCTGGGCGTATTCCCAAGAATATCCTCCCTGAGTACAGCTGTAATGCTATCCCTAATCAAAAACGTAACTCCCCCTCCTCTCTTGCCCCCCTTTCTATCCTTCCTATAGCATCTGTACTTTGGAACATTAAGCTTCCAGTCCTGTTCATCCCTGAGCCGTGTCTCTGTAATTGCTATGTATCCCAGTCCCAAGTTCCCAACCATGCCCGGAGTTCATCTGCCTTACCTGTTAGGCCTCTTGCATTGAAATAAATGCAGTTTAAATTTTCAGCCCTACCTTGTTCCCTGCTTTGTTCCTGCCTGCCCTGACTGTTTGACTTATTCCTTTTTCCAACTGCATTAGCCTCAGACTGATCTCTTTCTTCACTATCTCCCTGGGTCCACCTAACCTCCTCTTACCGGTTTAAATCCTCCTGAGCAGTCCTAGCAAATCTGCCCGCTAGTATATTAGTTCCCTTCAAATTCAGGTGCAATCCGTCGTTCTTATACAGGTCACTTCTACCCCAGAAGACATTCCAATTATCCAAAAACGTGAATCTCTATCCCCTGTACCAGCTCCTCACCATACATTCATCTGCTCTATTCCTACTCTCACTAGCTCGTGGCACTGGGAGTAATCCAGATATTACTACCCTCAAGGACCTACTTTTTAAATTCCTTCCTCATTTCCGATATTCCCTCCTCAGAATTTTGTCATTTTCTCTTCCTATGTCATTAGTTCCAATGTGTACAATAACCTCCTACTGGTCCCTCTTCCCTTTGAGAATATTCTGCACCCTCTTTGAGATATCCTCGATCATGGCACCAGGGAGGCACACACCATTCTGATATCTCGCTGTCGGCCCAGAAAGGTCTGTCTGTGCCTCTGACTAGTGAGTCCCCTATCATAATCGATCGCTGAGAACTTGGCATACCCCTCATTACATTAGAGCCAGCTTTGGCACCAGAAACCTGGCTTTCAGTGCTACATTCCCCTGAGTCTATCATCCCCTACCTTTTCCAAAACAGCATACTTGTTTGAGATGGGGATAGCACAGGAGACTCCTGCACTACTTGCCTTCCTCTCCTACCTTTTCTGGAGCTAACCCATTGACCTGGCTATATCTTCATTTTATCTCCCTTCCTGCAACTGCCATCAAACACGACCTCCAGCTCCTGTAAATTCCTCATTGCTTCTAACTGCCGCTCCAACCAATCCATGCAATCCAATAGGATTCGCAGCCAAACACACTTCCTGCAGACATAATCATCAGTAACTTGGAAACTCTCCCTAATCTCCCACATCCAACAGCAAGAGCACATCACGCTACTAAAGACCATCTTTGCGCCTTAACAATCTATAGATCGAGAAAATAGTGGTCTTACTGCTCTAAAAACACAGCTTCAGGCTAAATTAGTACCTTTTTTTATTTTAAAGTTTAATCGAGAGACAGATCTCAATAAAAACATATAATTAAAAAGAGCTCACTCTACTCACTATTGTAGATTTAGAAAAAAAGAGTGAAGTTACACTGTAAAACTAGCTACTTAACTGCTCCCCTGCTGTGAGATCCCTCACACAGGTTTCTCCAAGGTCAGCTGTGAATTTTGCTGTTTGTTTATTTTTCTTAGAACAAACTCCAATGTCCAGAGATACTTGAAACCAAACAGCAAAGGCAGTTAGCTGTGCAGGATACTGCTAGGTCAGACAGCTGTGCAGGTTTACTGCTCCGTTTGAATTACTTCCCATGTGGTCACTGCCTTTGTCTCTCTTCCTCCTTGTCAAAGTGCCTTTGTTTTGATCTTTTTCTTTCTCAAAGTTCTAAAATAATGCAAGAGTTTATAATACAGTAATTACTGCTCCTAGAATTCGAGAAAATCAACTTCAACACTGAAAATACATCAAAAAAAGAGCAGCTGTTACAGTCACATTGTTTCCCTATTCTCCATCTTGCTTTACCCCGTTCGCTCATTCTGGTCTCCAAGTTCACCAGCCTACTTTGAGTTTGCGCATTCTCCCCTTTTAGCACGGGTTTCCTCTGGGTGCTCCAGTTTGCTCCCACAGTCCAAAGATGTGCAGGTTAGGTGGATTGGCCATGCTAAAAATGACCACGTAGTGTGAAGGGATGTGTACTTTAGGTGGGTTAACTGTGGTAAAAACCCCACACCATATAACGTTACCCCTCACCCCACTAATCCAGACACTTGTTTCTTTGTCTCAATGATGTGTTATTTATTCATGGCCACACTTCCTTCTTTACCACGTGTCATATATCATGGAGGAAGTTGGAGAAGTGTTGTGTGGCACTATCACTGTCTTAAATGGGTCAGACTTTGAACAGATCTAGCAATTCAAGATTGGACATCCATGAGACCATCAACAGCAGCAGAATTGTACTCCAGCACAATCTGCAGCCTCGTACCCTAACATATCCCCCAGTCAACCATTGCCACCAACCCTGAGGATCTAAACTTGTTCAATCGAGAGTGCAAGAGGGCATGCCTAAAAATGAGGTGTCAACTTGGTGAAGCTACCATTCGGGAGTAGTTACATGCCAAACAGCATTAGTGATAGACAGATCTTAGCAATCCCACAACCACTGAACAGATCTAAGCTCTGCAGTCGTGCCACATCCAGTTGTTAATGGTGGTGGACAATTAAACAACTCACTGGAGGAGGAGGCTCCAAAAATATCCCCATCCACAATGATGGAAGAGACCGATACAACAGTGCAAAAGATAAGGCTGAAGCATTCGCAGTAATCTTTAGCTAGTAGTGCCAAGTGGATGATCCATCAAGCCCTCTTCCATTGGGCCCCAGCATCAGTCTTCAGCTATTTTGATTACTCAATGTGATATCAAGAAATGATTGGAGACACTAGATGCTGTCAAGGCTATGAACCCAACAACATCTCAGCAATAGTACTGAAGACTTGTGCTGCAGAACTTGCCCCTCGCCTAGCCAAACTGTTCCAGTACAATTACAACACTGGCATCTACTCAACAATGTGGAAAATTGACCAGGTATGTCCTATATACAAAAAGTAGAACAAATCCAACCCACCCAATGACCATCCTATCACTCTGCTCTTAATCATCAGTGAAGTGATGGAAGGTGTCACGAAAAATGCTATCAAGCAGCACCTGCTCAATAACAATATGCTCAGTGACGCCCAGTTTTGGTTCTGCCAGGGCCACTCAGGTCCTGACCTTATTACATCCTTGATTCAAACACTGGAAAAAGAGCTGCATTCCAGATGTGTCATGAGAGTAACAGTCCTTCACATCAAGGCTACATTGGACCAACTGTGGCATCAAGGAGCTTTAGCAAAACTGGAATCAATGGGTATTGGGGGCTGTTCGTTGGAGTCGTAGTGGTACTTAGGAAGATGGTTGTGCCTGTTGGAGGTCAGTCATCTCAGTTCCAAGACATCTCTGTCAGAGTTCCTCTGGATAGTCTCCTAGGCCTAAACATCTTCAGCTGCTTCATCAATGACCTTCCATCCATCATAAGGTCAGAAATGGGGATGTTCGCTAATGATTGCACAATGTTCAGCACCATTTGTGGCTCCTCAGATACTGAAGTAGTTCATGTTCAAATGCAACAAGATCTGGGCAATATGTAGGCATTGTTGACAAGTGGCAAGTAACGTTCGTGCCACACAAATATCAAGTATGACCATAACCAATAAAAAACAATCTAATCACATCCCCTTGACAATCAATGGTGTTACTATCACTGAATCCCTCACTATCAGCATCCTTGAGGTTACCGTTGACCAGAAACGCAACTGGGCCCACCATATAAACACCGTGAGTACAAGACCAGGTCAGAGGCTAGAAATGCTATGGCAAATAAGTCATCTCCTGACTCACCAAATCTTGTCCATCAGCTACAAGGTACAAGTCAGGAGTGTGATGGAATTTTCCTCATTTTCCTGGATTGGTGCAGTTCCAACAACACTCGAAAAGCTCGAAACCATCCATGGCAAAGCAGCCCACTCAATTGGCATGACATCCACAAAGATCCTCTCTCGCCACCGCCG
Organism: Ginglymostoma cirratum; assembly: GCA_024137785.1. Taxonomy (NCBI): domain Eukaryota; kingdom Metazoa; phylum Chordata; class Chondrichthyes; order Orectolobiformes; family Ginglymostomatidae; genus Ginglymostoma; species Ginglymostoma cirratum. Next base: position 2,034,486 of record JAHRHZ010000040.1, read on the forward strand.
ATGCTCAGTAACAACAGTGTGTACTATCTACAAGATGCACTGCAGAAGTTCACCAAAGAGCCTCAGACAGCACCTTCCAAACACATGACTACTTTCATCTAGAAGGATAAGAGCACCAGATAGATGGGAACACTACCATCTTCAAGTTACCCTCCAAGGCACTCACCATCCTGACTTCAAAATATGTTGCTGTTTCTTCACTGTTGCTTGGTCAAAATCCTGGAATTTCTTCCCTAATGAATTGCGGGTCAAGCTACAGCAGGTGAACTGCAGCTGTTGAAGAAGGCAGCTCACAACCACCTCCAGGGCAACAAGGAATGGGCAATAAATTCTGGCCAACCAGCACATCCCACAAATGAGTAAAAGAAATTGAAAATATTACCTATATGTACAGTTTAATGAACAATTCACATTTCAATTCTTTAAGTATAGCAACTTCAAGACGAACACTTTCTTTTCTGAATTGCCCCTAAGCTTTCGGTTATGCGTCGTTTATTGAGATGGCAATTTAACTTTAAAACTTAAAAAAAATCTCAATTCTTATTTTATTCCTGCATGTTAGGTACTTCTGTTCAGTGCACCCTGAACAAAATGGCTGAGAAACTCATTTCTACCTCCCAATTAGTATCACCCAGCAATTGCAAATAAAATTTATAAGAAGTCATCCCTGTCAGCTCTCACCATTCAATTGTACAGACTGTTGGCATATCACATGGAATCCCAAATGCCACTTTTAATACATATTTAAAGATTGAGGTTGTGAGAGATTTTGAGTGTTATGCCATTCTTCTTTTATCCCTGGGATGTGACTTTGAATCACAGACTGATGAAATTAAGTTAGATTTTGTTGCCATACATTGAGTCCCATGTGAAAAGGAAAAAGTAGCTTTAACCGAATTGCTAATAAAATCATGGAATTCACTATAATTGGGCTTAAATTGGCACTGAACTGGCAATCTCTCACAGAAGATCTGTAAAGATTTTTATTTATGAGGGAAATGGGAAGATCAATGGTCAAGTACAACTGTCAACACTTTGCAAATCCTAGGTGTGAGCTTTTCAATCACAAGCCAATTACACCTGAGTGATTGCATTGTGCTAACAAAATAAATACACAGTTTAATAGCATGAAGTTGCTTGTTCATTGGCTTCAGGGCACGCTGTATTTGTGTTTTAATCCAAACTGACTGGCTTGCTAAAGTTGCTGCAGCAGTTACATTTCACAATTACTTTTGTTATTATTGCAATGAGTATGTTATGTCGCTGGTAATTCCAGGAAGATATTCATTGTCAGTGCAACATCAGTGCCCTTAACACCTATTTGATTCTCATGTGTGGAATTAAGGCAGTAAGCTTTTTCATTCATACTTGGGACGTGGCATCACTGGCTGGGTTATCTCTTATTGCCAGTCCCAGACTACTCTTCCTTGAGCTACTGCATTCCATTTGTGTACACCCACAAGGATGTTAGGAAAGGAGTTCCAGGATTTTAACTCAGTGACAATGAAGGAACAGCAAGACATTTCCAACTCGGGATGGTGAGTGCGTTGGAGGAAAATTTGCACCTTGTGTCTACTGCCCGTGTCCTTCTAGATGGAATTGTTTTTGGGTTTGGAAGTTCCAATCTAATGAGACTTAGTGAATCACTCCAATGCATCCTGTAGATGGTACACACTGCTGCTACTGTCGGATTTAGAACGTTACATCAGGTCTCTGGATTATTGGTCTAGTGACGTTACCATTATGCCACAATTTATGGATATGGGTTCTATGCAGTGATTTAGAAAAAACATTTCTAGCATGTTGGTGTTGCTCATCATCATTTATCGCTCCTCACTAGTTGCCCCAAGGAGAGTTAGCATGCAGCGGATCTGGAGTCACATGTAGACCAAACCAGGTATTGGTGACAGATTTCCTTCCACAAAAGAATATTAGTGAATCAGACAGGTTTTTGTCACAGTGGATGGTGGTTAATTTGTTGACATTATACTAGCTTATTAGCCACCCAGAGGACTATGGGTATCTGGAACTCACTGTTTGAAAGAGTAGTAGAAGCAGGACTCTGCAAGATATTTTAAGAATGATTTAGATGCACAATTGAAATGCCATACATACAAGCTACAGGTCAAATGCCAGAAAATAGGACAGGAGTAGATAGGTGCTTAAGGAGCAGCACAAACACAATGGGCTGAAGAGCCTCCTTTCTGTACTGTAAAATCTCTGAGACTCTATGATGCCACAGGATTCCTAGCCTCTGACCTGCTCCTGTAGCTTTAATATTTATTTGACTAGTCCAGTTCAGTAAACCCCAAGATGGGTGTGAATTTACAGCTTCTACCAATATGACTGTGAAATTAGAGGAAATAGTTTCATGTAAAAATTACAAACAAAATTGTTTTTCTTTTCTGTGGTTTCCTTTTCACTGCTTCTTTATTTCCTTTTGTTTCCTATTGCTTCTCATTCTGATTCCTGAGATACTTCAAAACCAAGGGAAAGTGTCAATTTTCTCTGTACTCTGGCATAGAGGGTGAGGAGAAAGGAGAAGAGGTGGTTCCAATCCTTTATTCCATGCTGACTCACAGTTGGCAGACATAGCAATCTATTGAGGCTGTATGCTGTCACATCATGGATCTACAATTTGTTTCCTTTTGTTTCTTTTGCCTGCCTCTCTCTACACCAGGCTCTCCTTGAAGTAGCTTAATTCTGTAAGATTGGCTGGATCTCACAGATGAGAGTCCACCTACGTTTGTGGGCTGCCTCACTGAGCTCCAGCAATATTGGAAATCCTCCCACTTCCTTGTTTTGTTACATTTGAATCATAATGAAGGCTCATTACAAATTCAGCTGCCTCAAAGCCACATTTCATTTGCAGAACACTGAGGGCTCGTGGGGAAAGGAGGCAAGGTAACAGGGCTATTATATCAGACAAATGCTTTGATACCATGTTTATGGTATCATTTTTAAATGGGATTGCTTCCCATTTAAAACGTGGTCTGATTGACAACTATCTGTGTAAGTGTAGAGTGCTATGGAGCAGATTCTAATGAGGTTTATGATCACACCTGCAGTTTCACAAACCTAAGAAGATTTTAAAAATGATTGTTGCTGAGAAAAGGCCATGTGCAAACATTGATGTCTAAATTTCCAGTTAGCATTCCCATCAAATCCTCTTTTAACTAACCTTCATAATGTGATAATTATAGGTGAAGAAGATCATCCAGATTATTTTTAATTCATCCACCCTGGAAGATTCTATTTTTTTTCTATTGTAGCAGCCAATTGTTTCTGAAATGATTCCAGGGATTTTCCCACCATTAGTCTCTGTGTAAATTTATTCCTTCTGTTGATTACTCATTGGGATTAATTTTCACTTTGCGATAATGTAAAATGAGTAAAAATGAATCAGCAACAAATAAGAAAAAGAACTGAAACAAAAATAAACAGAGATTGCTGGAGAAACTCATCAAGTCTCACAAGATCTGCAGAGAGAAAACAGAATTAATATTTCAAGACCACTGGCTTAGTCTGACAATTAGGGCAGACTGTTCAGGAGAGATGTTAGGAGGCACTTCTACACACAAAGGGTGGGAGGGATTTGAAACTGTCTTCCACAAATGGCTGCGGATGCAGGATCAGTTTTAATTTTAAAAGTCTGGGATAGCTAACTGTTGAGCAAAGCCATCAAGAGATATTAGACCATAGATCAGCCATGGTCTCATTGAATGGTGGAACAGGCTCAAGAGGTTGCATGGCCTGCTTCTATTCCTATGTTAAACCATTTCTGAAGAAGGGTCTTGACCCGAAACGTCAGCTTTCCTGCTCCTCTGTTGCTGCTTGGCCTGCTGTGTTCATCCAGCTCCACACCTTGTTATCTCAGATTCTCTAGCATCGGTAGATCCTACTATCTCTGTTCCTATGTTCCTATTTTTCTATGATCCTTCTTCAGAACCTTTCTTCAAAAGTGAATCTATGGCTTGTTTTACAACATACCTGTAATAGTCGATTTACCATAGGCCAAAGTAATAATTATCTTTCCCTGTATGAATAAGAATTGCCTGGTAATGATCCTAAAAGTACACTTCTCTAATCTGTTCCTATGTCACAATGTTATACTTGCACAATCTAATTTAATGTAATATGACGGTTTAACCTTCCCTGTTTAACAATAATCATGTAACTCTACAGGAATAATTTTCCTTATACCCAATTGTTTGTTGCTTCTCTAATACCAAAGTTATCCAGAATATCATTGCACTGGTTGCAGTCAGTTACACATAAGAACATAGGGATTAAGAGCAGGAGTAGGCAATTCAGCCCTTCAAGCCCACACTACCATTTAACATGATCATCGCTAACCTCATCCTGGTCTCAACTCCACTTTCTGAGCAGTTGAGGTTCTGAGGAAGGGTCACAGGACCCAAATAGTAACTTTGATTTTTCTTCACAAATGCTGCCAGACCTGCTGAGCTTTTCCAGCAACTTCTGTTTTTGTTCCTCAACTCCACTTTCTTGCCTGCTCCCTTTGTCGCACTTTTCATCAGAAACTTATCCAGATTTTTCTTGAACCTGTTGATTGATTCTGCCTCCATTGCACTCTGGGGCAGTGAGTTTCACAGATTCACAACCATCTGAGAGAAGTAGTTTCTCCTCATCTCAGTTTCATACCTGCCTCCTTTCACTCAAAATCTAAACCTCTTGTGTGAGACTGTCCCACAAGGGGAATATCTCTTCTATGTCTGACATATCAATCTCCTTTAGCATTTTAGTTCTTTTGATGAGTGTTTAGATGAATATTTGTTCAGAATGAATATCTGCAGAGTAATCGCGGAGACACCTGATTGGGGATTTCATTTCTAAGACAAAATTGTTCATAAAATCATGAGGGGTATGCATAGGGTGATGAATGTAAATGTACTACAACAAAAAGTTAGTGGATGATAATAAAATAGCTGCTAAGTTACCTAAAGAAAACAATTCAGAGAGTCTGCAGAGGGATTAAACAAATGGGCAAAAACTTGGCATTTGGGTATTTGATGTAGGGAAGTGTGAAGTTATACACTTTGGCAGGAAGAATAGTTCTGGTTACCTAAATAATTTCTAGATGCCAATTCCTGTTTCATATCTAATTGCTCATGAGTGTTTAATTGTAAATATCATAATTTGGCTGATGGCATTTTGAATGTACCAGAAGGTGGAAGCTACCTGCAGAACAAAAGAGTTACCTGCAAAAGCAGGCAGCAAACATTATGGGGCTTTTCATTGCCCTTGCAGAAGAGATAAGAGTTGCGTTTGATCCGAAACAACATTCCCTAGTGCCAAAATTTTCTCATCATGAAAACATCACTTAATTTGTCCCCTCACTAAAACCAACAGCTGCATACTAACATAAGCCAGACTGTTCAGATTTACCATGTTTCAAATTTAAAATTAACTTCTTACCCTTCCTTGCCCATTAGCAGTCTCCTTGAGAACCTAGCAAACCATTAATTGGCAGAGAGTGAGTTCCGGACTTCATTCTAGCAGTCCCTGAGGTGTCAAGGAGCTCAGACATCATCCAGAAGTGCTATTTTAACAGCATTCCTGCTTCTGTTCCACACCCCTTCTCAGAGGCAGTTGAACATTCAGGCTGAATATTTTCAATGTAATCTAACGTGCATTATAAATCCTGAGCATAATTCACTGACTTTTAAAGGACAATTTGATGAGTTTTTTTCTGAATAAAAAGCCTTAATTCCAAAGTCCACTTCAAGAAACCTCATTGAGCATTGAACCTCAGTACTGCTGCTGGGAACTTGCCTGGATCCGTGGACCTTGTTCCTCCACATGCAGTAGAGACATCCCTGCCATGAGCTTAAATGATAGCATTGTAGATTTCAAAAGATTATAGAAAGTGCAGCTGAGATATTTTTGTCCCCTCACTTACACTGCTGGAAATAGAATGCCTGTTCTTTTAAGGTCTCTAAATGCAAATGATACATAATTGGGCATTAAACATTCTAGAAGGTTGCCCGAGAATATGTAGTGGGCAGCCAGTTGTCTCATAGCCCAATGTTGGGAAACAATTCCAACAGTGGGATAACAATGAAGAGTTATCCCAATGTGACTCCCTGATATTCCACTGGCCTCTCTGCTTCATTTCTGCCACCTGTGGGCCAGTAAAGCACTGAATTCTGCATGATTTCGATTTCTTCACCGACATTGTGGTGGTGAATTGAGCCGTAGTTTTGCCATATGATGGACAGTAGATACATGGGGATAGATGTTACATGGCCTGCAAGTATATTCTGAGTGATGGAGCATGTAAAATAAGTAAGGTGACCAACACATCACCTTCATCCCCATCTCCACACAGATGGTCACGTGAAAGTCGTGATTGAGGTCAAATGCTACTCCACAACAAAACAATAAAAAAAAATTAAAGTGAAGATCGTCCCGGGCCATTCCATGAATGCTTTAAAAGATTTTCATGCGTTTCTTTGGGACAGAATGGAATGATCACAATGCTCTTTGCCAGTGTTGTTGTTTTAAATTTTATTAATTCGCAGGACTCTGACATCACTGGCTGAGCCTGCATTTATTGCCCAGTCCTCATTTCCCCTCTTGAAGGTGGTGAGCCTTGAACAGCTACAGTCCAAGTGATGTAGGTACTCCTGTAACACTGTAAGCAGATGAAATATTCATTTATTTTATTCAATTTAAATTTTCTTGTGGTTTGATACTACAGAATGGCTTACCTGGACATTTTAGAGGAGACTTAAGTGTCATCCACATTGCTGTGTATCTCGAGTCACGTGTAGGCCTAAGCAAGTAAAAAAAAAAGCAGCATTTTCTTCTCTGAAAGACATCAGTAAAACAGATGGGCTTTTAGGGCAATTGACACTGGTTTCATGGTAGTGAATCTGTTGGTTTTTTTGGCTAAGTCCAAGTTACGGAGATGGATTTTTTTAAGGGATTTCCACCCAGTGGCCTAGCAAGTTTTCCCACTGTAACCTACCAAACTTTCCTCGTTAACTAATTACGCTGCCCATCACATCTAATTCCGGCCCCATTTTACCATGTGCTGTTCACAGAAAAGTGAACATCCCAGAATTGACCAGTATCCCTTGTGCCTGCACCATCTTTAAAAGCCCATTGTTCACCTGGACAAGCACTGTCAGTCTGGAGTTTCACTGCACAGTCCCTGATATTTGTCCTGAACATGGCAGACACAGGTTTTGGAGTTCCAGCAGGGCCAGGTAGTATAGAGGTGGAGCTCCTCTTGCCCAACGACCAGGAGTGTAGGCCATCACACCAGACCATGCCAGTCAAGTCTGAGGTTGTCAAAGGGTTAAAGCCATATTAGCCATCTGGGGGAATGCCCAGCACTATAGGAAGAAGGCCAATGAACTTGTCCATGCTTTCAATATAAGTCCCATTTTCTTCACTCTGATACCTCTCACTCACTCTATCTCTGCTACTGTACCCACCTCCCAACTTGCATGCCCACCGGACTTCCTAATCCTCACCCGGGACACCTCTCCACCTGTACTAAAAGTAACAGATGGTGCCACCCAATTCCCTTATACCTGCCTCCCTCTCAGTCCAGGAGGAAAACAACCACAATAGGGCAGAAAGACTCAAGATGACTAATGGGCTGCCTGACATTCAGCTCCTGACCTCTTCTGGGGAGAACCTTCTGATTCCGACCACCTCAATGTGCTAATTGACTTTGTCCAAGACCCATGTCTGCCCTTGGCTTGGCTTATCATTCACCCCTGACAGAAGATATTCCCTTTGACTTGAATGATGTTTGCTGACAAACCTTCTGGATTTGTGTCTGCCCCAAACGACAAGGCAAGACAGAAGAAATAGAGACCTCAGATAGCTGGCTGAGAGGGTAAAGTATGAAAGGCGATGCAATGCAAAGCAGGAATGCTATGAGCTTCCAGGTAGGCTCAGAGTTAACATAAAGTTTTGGCAAAGACCTGTAGCTCAGGTTGTGGATGAGGTTGCTGACTTGCTCGCCGAGCTGGCTTGTTTTTGTTCAGGTATTTCATCACCATGCTAGATGACATCATCAGTGGATCCTCCGATGAAGCGATGTTATTCTACTCCGCTTGGAATTTATACTGTCCGGTCCGTTATGGTGAGTACTGCCATTTCCGGTTTTGATCTGTATGGGTTTGTATATGGGGTCCAATTCTATATGTTTCTAGATTGAAGTATGAGTGGAGAATCATGCCTCTAGGAATTCCCGTGCACGTCTATGTTTGGCTTGGGCTACTATGGTTACTTTGTCCCAGTTAAATTGATGATCTTCATTGTCTGAATGTACAGATATTAAGGAGAGTTTGTTGTGCCATTTTGCTGCTAGTTGATGTTCTGATGGCCAATTTCCTTCCTGCCTACCTGATGTAATGTTTGTGGCAGTCGTTGCATGGGATTTTGTAAGCCATGTTTGTTCTGCATGTTGTGGGAATGGGATCTTTAATCCTTGTAAGTGTTTGTCATAGAGTGGCTGTGGGCTTGTGGGCCACCATTATTCCTAGTGATCTTAGGAGTCTTGTTGTCAGTTCCGATATGTTCTTGATGTAGGGCAGTGTGTCCAATGTGTTAGGGCATACAGTGTCCTCCTGTTGTTGTGTGTTTTGCTGTGGATGAAGTTGCGGGGATATCCGTTTAAAGTGGGGATCTTGTATAAGTGTTCTTCTTCTTTCCTGCGTAGTTCTGGAGTGTTGCAGTGTACACTTATACAAGATTCTCGTTTTAAATGGATATCCCCGCAACTTCATCCACAGATGCCTACAAAACATGCAACAACAGGAGGACACAGTACGCCCCAATACACTGGCCACACTGCCCTACATATCAGAACTGACAACAAGACTCCTAAGACCACTAGAAATCATGGTAGCACATAGACCCACAGCCACTCTACAACAAACACTTACAAGGATTAAAAGCTCCATTCCCACAACATGCAGAAAAAACGTGGTTTACAAAATACCGTACAACAACTACCACAAACATCACATCGGACAGGCAGGATGGAAACTAGCCATCAGAGTACATGAACATGAACATGAACATTTTGCTAGCAGCAAAACGGTACGATGAATTCTCCTTAATATTGGTACATTCAGACAATGAAGAACATCAATTTAACTGGGACAAGGTAACCATAGTAGCCCAAGCCAAAGATAGACACGCACGGGAATTCCTAAAGGCGTGATTCTCAACTCATACTTTAATCAACAAACATATAGAGAATTGGCCCCCACATTTGGACCCATACAGATCAAAACCGGAAATGACACTACTCACCATAACAGACCAGCCAGTATAAATTCCAAGCGGAGTAGAATAACATTGCTTCATCAGAGGCTCCACTGATGATATCACTTAGCATGGTGAACAAAACATCTGAACAAAGACAAGCCAGCTCGGCGAGCAAGTCAACAACCTCAGAGTTAACATGTTCTATGACAGAATGTGAAGACCGTGGTGATGTACCCTTGTCCAGTCTATGAGCTGGGCTCATGTCCTTGAGTAGTGTACTTGCAGCATGATACAACACTGAAGTGCAGAAGCATCCTGTAAATGGGTCACAGATGCACTATGAGATTTCTTACGAGCCGACAAACATCAGAAGCCAATTCCTGTGGACATGGTTTGCATGTGGTCATGCCTTTTGATGTTGTTGCTCATCGAGATCCTTTGGAGCAATTCTGGACTTGAATTTGTCAGGTACACACTCCAATTTCCAAATCAAGTTTATTTGATGTCTAGAGATACCAGGAACTGCAGATACTAGAGAATCTGAGATAACAAGGTGTACAGCTGGATGAACACAGCCGGCCAAGCAGCATTAGAGGAGCAGGAAAGCTGACGTTTCGAGCCTAGACCCTTCTTCAGGTCTAGGCCTGAAACATCAGCTTTCCTGTTCCTCTGATGCTGCTTGGCCTGCTGTGTTCATCCAGCTCTACACCTTGCTATTTGATGTCTAGCTTGTTTGCCAAGTTTGATAAGATAGAAAGCTGAATATTAATGAGGTGAGTTGGGCGATCAGCAAGGTATTTAATCAATAATAATCTCCTGTTAATTGGCAACTCACTGCTACCTAGCGAGAAAAGTACCTTCCCACTTGTGAAAAGCATAAAAGATGTGGTGGGATGCTCTTGATATCACAATCAGCCTTGAGGGAATTCTTGACTGATTTGGCCACAAGTCTGGCCATTGACCATAGTGCTCAGACCGCAATACGATTCTGCGCATGGTCACTACTATTAAGGCTAGTTCTTAATTCAAAATGTATCAATTGAAATCACATTCCAGCAGCGGCCCTTGTAGGATTCAAAGCACTATCCTCAGGGCATTAGCCTGGTCCTCTGGGTGACATTACCAGCACACACCGTTTCCTGAAGGAAGTAGAATGATAGAGACGCGGGTACTGACATTGACCTACCTTCTTGGACTTATTATGGAGTTTGTAAATCTAAATGGAAGAAAATATTTATTTTCAAATTAAAATAATGGGTGGAATTTTCCACTCCCTTGACTCTTTTTAGGACAATGGTGAGCAAGTTGGGAAAAAACACCAAAAATGGAAAAATCAGATTGTCAAAGTTGAGAAATAAAGCTTCTGATTTTTCCCTTTGGGTTTAAACAGCAAGATCTGAATGTCACTAAAAGTGCAACCATCTTTTTTTCCATTCATTTATGTCTTATAATTAGTTAATGTCATCTCATTTCTCTGCAACTCCCAAATCCTCCTCTTTTGCTGAGAAACTAGACAATTCCAGTTCCTGACATGGAAATGAAAGTGATTACCTGGTGAAAGCAGCTCACCAGGTGCGCCTCCCAACCTTCGGCCAATTTCACCAATTTCACTTCAAAGCTTCCACAACATTTATCACCTTTGTGCTTCTACCTGGTCACTTTTCACACAGGCGTGCACACACACACACACACACATAGCACAGAATAGGAAGCAAGGAATTTGTTACAGTTCAGATGAGTGAAGAGTGTGAATGGGGTGAATATGTTGCTGAATGCCAGCATGTTGTATCAATACAGTATATGTCAGCAGCTTACACAGCAAATGTACCACATGTTGTTTAACCAGATGGCCATCTCTGAAAATTGAAGGGGACCTTTAGTGGGGTCAATAGAGTCTAAGCCCAATTACAGGGTGCCACTACACTCAGTCAAGACGCTTACCTGATCCCAGTCCAGGACGTTGGCCACAGCAGGCCAAGTGCTTCGTCCTTCAGAGAACTCGGAAGAAGGCTGAAAAGCAGGGCTTCGGGGGTGGTTATCTCTAGTTTGCTTCCAGTTTCTCGGGCTGGAGAGGGCGGAAATAGGGAGATAATGGACTTGAATGTGTGGCTGAGAAACTGGTGCAGGAAGCAAGGATTTACATTCTTGGATCACTGGGGTATGTTTTGGGGAAGGATAAATTATACAAGAGGGACGGGTTGCACCTTAATAGGTGTGGGACCAGCATTCTGGCAGGCAGGTTTGCCACAGCAACACAGGCGTGTTTAAACTAAGTAGTGGGGGGGAGGGGACAAACTGGAAATTTAAGAATGAAGTTAAAGGGAAAGTGAGAATAAGAGAAGTTACGAAAGACAACAGAATCAACGGAGCAGAAAACTCAAGAAGGGATCATACAGTATGGCCAAGTGAAATAGGGATTGATAGGAAGGATGAGGGGAGTAATGAATTAAAAGTATTAGATATGAATGCACAAAGCATAAGAAATAAGGTGGATGAGCTTGAGGCTCAGTTGGAAATTGGCAGGTACAATGTTGTGGGGATAACTGAGACGTGGCTTCAAGTGGGCAGGGCCTGAGAAATGAATATTCAAGGCTATACGTGCTATCGAAAGTTCAGACCGACGGACTGAGGGGGTGGGGTGGCCCTGTTGGTGAGGAATGATATTCAGTCCCTTGTGAGGGGGGACATAGAATCACGAGATGTAGAGTCTGTATAGATAGAGCTGAGAAATTCTAAGGGTAGAAAGACCGTAATGGGAGTTATCTACAGGCCCCCAAACAGTAGTCTGGATGTAGGATGTAAGTTGAATCAGGAGTTGAAATTGGCATGTCGCAAAGGTATTACTACAGTTGTTTTGGGGGATTTCAACATGCAGGTAGACTGGGAGAATCAGGATGGTACTGGACCCCAAGAAAGGGAGTTTGTGGAATGCCTCCGAGATGGATTCTTAGAACAGCTTGTACTGGAGCCTACCAGGGAGAAGGAAATTCTGGATCTGGTGTTGTGCAACGAAACGGATTTGATCAGGGAGCTCGAAGTAAAGGAGCCATTAGGAGGTAGTGACCATAATATGATAAGTTTTAATCTGCAATTTGAGAGGGAGAAGGGAGAATCGGAAGTGTCAGTATTGCAGTTGAACAAAGGGAACTATGGAGCTATGAGGGAGGAGCTGGCCAAAGTTCAATGGTGCAATACCCTAGCAGGCATGGCAGTGGAACAACAATGGCAGGTATTTCTGGATATAATGCAGAAGGTGCAGGATCAGTTCATTCCAAAGAGGAAGAAAGATCCTAAGGGGAGGCAGGGGCAGCAGTGGCTGTTGAGGGAAGTTAAGGACTGTATAAAGATAAAAGAGAAGAAGTATAACATAGCAAAGATGAGCGGGAAGCAGGAGGACTGGGAAACTTTTAAAGAGCAACAGAAGATAACTAAAAAGGCAATACGCGGAGAAAAAATGAGGTACAAAGGCAAACTAGCCAAAAATATAAAGGAGGATAGTAAAAGCTTTTTTAGGTATGTGAAAAGAAATAAAATGGTTAAGACTAAAATTGGGCCCTTGAAGACAGAAACGGGTGAATTTATTATGGGGAACAAGGAAATGGCAGAAGAGTTGAATAGGTACTTTGGATCTGTCTTCACTAAGGAAGACACAAACAATCTCCCAGATGTAATAGTGGCTGAAGGACCTAGGGTAATGGATGAACTGAAGGGAATTTATATTAGGCAGGAAGTGGTGTTGAACAGACTGTTAGGTCTGAAGGCTGATAAGTCCCCGGGACCTAATGGTCTGCATCCCAGGGTACTTAAGGAGGTGGCTCTAGAAATTGTGGACGCATTGGTAATCATTTTCCAATGTTCTATAGATTCAGGATCAGTTCCTGAGGATTGGAGGGTGGCTAATGTTGTCCCACTTTTCAAGAAAGGAGGGAGAGGGAAAACAGGGAACTATAGACCGGCTAGCCTGACGTCAGTGCTGGGAAAGATGCTGGAGTCAACTATAAAAGATGAAATTACGACTCATTTGGATAGCAGTAACAGGATAGGTCAGAGTCTGCATGGATTTACAAAGGGGAAGTCGAGCTTGACTGATCTTCTGGAATTTTTTGAGGATGTAACTATGAAGATGGACAAGGGAGAGCCAGTGGATGTAGTGTACCTGGACTTTCAGAAAGCCTTTGATGAAGTCCCACATAGGAGATTAGTGAGCAAAATTAGGGCACATGGTATTGGGGGCAAAATACTGACTTGGATTGAAAATTGGCTGGCTGACAGGAAGCAAAGAGTAGTGATAAACTAGTCCCTTTCGGAATGGCAGGCGGTGACCAGTGGGGTACCGCAAGGTTCGGTGCTGGGACCACAGCTGTTTACAATATACATTAATGATATAGATGAAGGCATTAAAAGTAATATTAGCAAATTTGCTGATGACACAAAGCTGGGTGGCAGTGTGAAATCTGAGGAGGATGTTATGAGAATACAGGGTGACTTGGACAGGCTAGGTAAGTGGACAGATGCATGGCAGATGCCGTTTAATGTGGACAAATGTGAGGTTATCCACTTTGGTGGCAAGAACAGGAAGGCAGATTACTATCTAAATGGAGTCAAGTTAGGTAAAGGGGAAGTACAACGAGATCTAGGTGTTCTTGCACATCAGTCAATGAAAGCAAGCATGCAGGTACAGCAGGCAGTGAAGAAAGCTAATGGCATGCTGGCCTTCATAAAAAGCGGAATTGAGTATAGGAGCAAAGAGGTCCTTCTGCAGCTGTACAGGGCCCTGGTGAGACCGCACTTGGAGTATTGTGTGCAGTTTTGGTCTCCAAATTTGAGGAAGGACATTCTTGCTATTGAGGGAGTGCAGCGTAGGTTCACGAGGTTAATTCCTGGAATGGCGGGACTATCATATGTTGAAAGATTGGAGCAACTGGGCTTGTATACACTTGAGTTTAGAAGGATGAGAGGGGATCTGATTGAGACGTATAAGATTATTAAGGGATTGGACACTCTGGAGGCAGGGAGCATGTTTCCGCTGATGGGTGAGTTCAGAACCAGAGGACACAGTTTAAAAATAAGGGGTAGGCCATTTAGAACAGAGTTGAGGAAAAACTTCTTCACCCAGAGAGTGGTGGATATATGGAATGCTCTGCCCCAGAAGGCAGTGGAGGCCAAGTCTCTGGATACTTTCAAGAAAGAGATGGATAGAGCTCTTATAGATAATGGAATCAAGGGTTATAGGGATAAGGCAGGAACAGGATACTGATTGTGGATGATCAGCCATGATCATAATGAATGGTGGTGCTGGCTCGAAGGGCCAAATGGCCTACTCCTGCACCTATTGTCTATTGTCTATTGTCCTAGAGAGTCCAGCGATTGGGCCATGATCAGTCCTGTACAGCAAATGCTTTCAGTTTGGGGATTATCGATACATCAGTCTGGGTGATGTATAGAACTTATCCCAGGACTTCAGTGTTAGGTTATCCTCCCAATAAGTCTGGCTGGTGGGCCAGCAACAGTATTGGGGGTCTGGCCTTAATGATAAAAATACTTACTAGGGACAGGCCATGGAAGCATGAGACAGCAGAAAGGCTAACTCGGGGAATGGGCTTCATTGAACGTATTTGCTGAGTAAATAATTGGAGTCAAAACGGAGAATTCAAGATCAAAAGGTAGGATCTCATAGAGCATAGGAGGGGACAGGAATGTTCGGTGTCGATGGATTTCACTTGTCACTTTCACTGTGGACCCTAAATGAGGAGACTATGTGGTCAACAAAGGGATGGCAATTCACATAGGCTCTGAGGTTACATTGGGGAGATTTCTGATCATCCCCTTTATATAAGCATTAGCAAGGAACATGGACACAGGGACAGCAACACAAAAGGGAACATAAAGTTTGGGGGATCACCTTGGGTCTCAGGTAGAGCCTGCAAGTCAGTCATGAGCACAGGTAGTTGAAACTTTGCCATCTTTGATATATGTGCAACTATGCAATAATGAGGCAAAATGGCAACTGCCACATGCAGAGTGAACAGAGTCAGTTACTACTTTCTCTTCAGGGCAGAGTATAATTCTTTGAATGTGACATCTTGCGTAAGGGCCAGTTGCATTAATCTGCATCCACTGATTCAGTAATGCCACACGACTGGTGTCAAATTGCGATTCAATTCATCATCTCATTGAGAGGTCATTATTTTCGCAAGAACGAACATTAAAAAACATGGCCTTAAGCAATCATCTGATGACGCAGGGCTAACACTCGGAAGGAATGGGTTTCCATTGCATCCCAGTATCCATTGCATCCCAGTATCCATCAAATTTGTTTGCAACAATTGCTTTCTTGTTATATTAGTTTGCATCAATTGCTTTATTGCCATATCAGAGAAGCAAATCTAATCAGACACTAACTTAAAAGTTTCACTTGGGTTTGCCATTATTTTTCAGACCCAATACTGGAAGACAACATTTCAGAGCTTCCACATCCACACACTGATCTGTAGGTATGCAAGGACATGTTCTGTGATGATCAAGGGTGGATTTTTGGGAGATGGTGCTATCACTGCAGAAAAGTTCCTACATTTAACTTCCCCAATGTAATATTAACACTTTGGTTCGGCAACATACAGCTGGATAAACCCAGAGACCCTTCACTGCGATTGATAAAAGGGATCGGGAGTGCAGTTATTGAAATACTGTTCCATTTCCAGCATCCCCACAGGTAATTAAAATTCAAGTATGCCTTGAGTAGTACCTCTGAGAATGTGAGGGAGCAGAGAGAAGGTGGTGGCACTTAGCCTTGAGGTTGCAGATTATCCTATCAGTCATCTGATATTGAATCCATATTTGGTGGATTCCTTCTGATCTTGATTCAACTCTAAAGACAGTGTTAAACGAGAAAGTAAGGTTACATCCACACCAAATTTTTATGTTAGTAGCTCACGCCAGAGAGTGACTGGAGATCTGAGTGACATCTCCCAATTCTGGCTGGCAAATGTATCTGTGATATTATTAATGCCGTTTTCTTTAGTTTATATCCTTCCCCTATGACTAGGAGAGTCAAGCAGCCCAGGCAGTGGGATTCTCCAACATGGCTGGCTTCCCCTAGGTGCTATAGACAGAATCCAGGATGCTCTGAGAGCATCTTATGAGCAACCTTCACAGTCTGTCAACAGGAAAGGCTTTCACTCCATCAGTGTTCAGCTTATACAGATAGCGTCATAGAGACATACAGTATGGAAACAGGCCCTTCGGTCCAACTTGTCCACGACGACCAGATTTCCTAAATTAATCTAGTCCCATCTGCCAGCATTTGGTCCATATCCCTCAAAACCTTTCCTATTCACATACCCATCCAGATGCCTTCTAAATGTTGTAATTGTACCTCTGGCAATTCCTCTGGCAATTAATTCCATATATGCACCGCCCTTTGCATGAAATATTTGCTATTTTGGCCCCTTTTAAATCTTTCCCCTCTCACCTTAAACCTATTCCCTCTAGTTTTGGACTCCCCTACCCTGGGGAAAAGACCTTGACTATCCACCCTATCCATGCCCCTCATGATTTTATAAGCCTCTATAAAGTCATTCCTCAGCATCTGATGCTTCAGGGAAAATAGACCAAGCCTATTCAGCCTCTCCCTATAGCTCAAACCCTCCAACCCTGGCAACATCCTTGTAAATCTTTTCTGTATGCTTTCAAGTTTAACAACATCTTTCCAATAGAAGGGAGACCAGAATGGTACGCAGTATTCCAAAAGTGGCCTAACCAATGTCTTATACAGCCACAACATTACCTCCTAACTCCTACATTCAATGCACTGACCAGTAAAGGGAAGCATATCAAATGTTTTCTTAATTATCCTGTCTAACTGCAACTCGTCTTTCAAAGAACTATGAACCTGCACTCCAAGGTCTCTTTGTGCAGCAACACTCCCCAGGACTTTACCAGTTAGTGTATAAGTCCTGCCCTGATTTGCCCTAGCAAAATGTAGCATCTTGCATTTATATACATTAAACTCCATCTGCCAATCCTCAACGCATCGGCCCATCTGATCAAGGTCCCATTGTATTCTGAGGTCACCTTCTTTGTTGTCCACTACATCTCCAATTTTGGTGTCATCTGCAAAGTTACTAACTGTACCTCCTATGTTCACATCTAAATCATTTATATAAATGACGAAAAGCAGTGGACCTAGCACTGATCCTTGTGGCACACTGCTGGTTGCAGAGATGTGTTAGTAAAGTGCTCTCCAAATTGTACTGTCAAGTCTAAACTAAAAAGAGATTCATGGAAGTGAAAATCTTTGAGCATAGGGCATAGGTGAAAGCCTTGCCAACATATTCTTTGAGGGTTGAATGGCTTCCTCCGGACGTTTTCTGATCACCACTCCTGCCTGCGTAAGAGAAGAGATGGAATTAGTTGTCTAAAAGGGGTTTTAACTTGTAAAGTTAATATATATGTCAGCACTGGTGTTAATTCATCACCAGTGCAGTATAACATAATGAAACACATTGGGTTGGTTGTCTATGAAGGTCTCTGTATTTTTACATCCGCAGTCACACACTTCTCCAGCTAAATTGAGTGTCTTCTCTTCACATGCGCTGAAGGGCCTTATGTGAGCCACTTCACCACAGGTCTTTGCCTTCTTGACCTGGTTCTTGATCAATTTTTTCCAGCAATTAAACAAAAGGAAGCAGTGTGCAAAAATGATAGTGGATGGGAGAGCTTTTAATGGTGATGCAGGAGCAAAAAATGTGTTGAGTTATCCCCTGGGTATGAATAAGCAGTGCAAAAAGCAGGCAAAGTAATTTGGGAGGGCGAGGTAGTTGTGAGCCATTGAGTAGACAGAATGCAACAGTGAGTATTGTTGTCCATGGGCTTTGGTGAGATGTATGTGTGGTGGCAAAGTTCAAGTGTGCCTTGAGTGGTGCCCCTGTGACTGTGAGGTAGCACTTAGCCTTGATGGTGGCAGATTATCTTCCTTCCTCCTGCACTGCTGGACATCCCTCTTCATCTGGACTTGGCACTAATACAGGCCATTATCTGTATCTAGGCTGGATGAGTTTTGTGATGAGGTCTCCTTTGGCGGTCAACTGGAAAAAGACCAGGTCTCTTTTCTACCTCCCCATTCCTTTCCCTTTCAGCAGAACAGAGATGAACTTTCCTTTGTACTCCATTTCCTTGGTAACTTTAGAATGGAATTTAAATCCAACCCATCAAATTCAGAGTATACAATGCTACCCATTAAGCCTGAGTCATAGTCAACACATCAGTAAAATATATTTACTGGTTGTCAAGTGGTGGCTATTTTGTCAACTCTTTACTAACATCAACTCAATGACAGTGTAGAAGGTATCACCTAATGACACATTGCTGTTTTGGAGACTTCACTGCACACAAATTGACTGTCACACTAACCTACACAAAATAATAGTGTCACTCTGAAAGAGCTTTTGTGTGTCCTGTTCAGATGAAAAACGTTATATGAATGCAGTCATCTTTCTTCCCAGACAAGAAAGGTAAATTTCACATTTACCACCTCCATGACAACCTAGGAGAGCAGATTGCCTGTCTGCCTTTTATAGGATGTGCTCCTTTCAACTTCTGGTAACCAGTATCCAAATACCAGTTAAAACATTGTTAATACTTCATGACTATAAACTCAGCATACAGGTAAAGTCGCCATAGTCCATGTGGACCGTGGGGCTGCTCTCTGATTATTGAGGGTCATCATGCCTTAGGCAAGGGGAGAGGTTGAGAAGACAGGACCTTCACAGTGATTTTAGCTGGTGTGGGAAGTGTACAAGACTTCAACTGATTACTTACCAATCACTACTACACTGCCAAACCACTCTGCCACAGCACAGATTGTATAGCTAGCCCATGGAGGAATCAGATTTTGGAATATAAAATAAAGATTAATTTTAACAGTCAACCTAATAGATTAAATTAAAAGCATTGTCTGTACATGTGAGCACCATTCACATAACATTAAAGTACACTGTACATTCTGCTTTTGTGCTGTCGGGAGGAACGAAACAGGGCATTGGAAAGGTTAATATTCACAGTCCAATGTTATTGTGATTCCCAGAAAGTGAGGGTCCTCTCATATAATTACAAAATCTGTCAAAAAATCAACTTTTGATTGTGTTTTGCTAGAGAGAGCCTGTTTTTTTTTTGCTGAGCCAACAATTTTCCCCATATCTTTATGGTTGTCTCATTTTATTTCTTTCAATATTTTATAGTTTGAAGGTGCGAAGATACAGAACAAGAACCTTGTCAAAAATCGGCAAAAAGAAAATTCTGGCCTGACTTGCTCCATTTAATTGCTTGAAGGTTTATGTATTAATTAAGTTGCTTCATGTCAAAATGAAATGACAAAAAAAATGTTATTCAGTGCTAGTCTTATTTCTTAGGAGCGAAGAGTTTCCATTTGTGATTTTAGTTTTGGAAATTTAATGCATTTAAAGCAAAATGCCAGTGTGGCAACCAAACTACTACTGTAGGAGATATGAGCTTAAAATTCTAAAGTCACCAGCTAGAGTCAGAACTGTGATAAAATGGAATGCACATATGCTGACAGCCAAATAACAAGGCGATTTCTATAACAAGGGAATCTATAGTCTCCAGTAGAAGTCCCAACATTATTACGCCAACAGAAGCAGCATTCAGCCACTCCAATAGATGGACCACATGACTTGGAATGGACCTCAGGAATTAAGTCCACAAAGTGACAAATGTCCACAAATGTCCTAGTATTCTATGGATAATTATTCCCCCTGTGATTGATTGTTTTTGTTTAAAGAAGATTTGGACGTCTTCCTTGAAAACACAAGTATTACAATCTTAAATGACATTACTACAGTACAAGTCAGATTCCAGACAGAAATCTCACTTGATAGATCATATCTTGCTTTTTTTAAAAATTTAATGTGGTTGTCCTTTACCGAAACACAAACACGCAATGATGCAGATTGGTTGTATCACAAAAAAAAACTATAACTCAAAAGGAATGAAGATAACATTCAGATTGCCAATATCTGCTGTATGTTGCTTTTATTTTATCTAACCTTGGTGAACTAACTCCTCTCTCAAGGAGAAACTGTTCTTCTATTTAAACCTAGCCAGGTCTGCTGTAAACTGCTTAAAACCTTTCTGGTGTATGTTTCTTTTTCCTAAGCAAAAATCAGTTCTTGATTCTTCTGAACCAAAAACAAGCCAATGGTTTCAATGATATGGAACAAAGAACTGTGGATGCTAAAGATCTGAACAGAAGTTGCTGGAGAAATTCAGCAGGTCTGGTAGTACCTGCGCAGAAAAATCAGAGTTAAGTGGTTTCTGAAGAAGGGTCACTGGACTCAAAACATTAAGTCTGCTTTCTTTCCACAGATGCTGCCAGACCTGCTGAGTTTCTCCAGCAATTTCTGTTTTTGTTTGTAATGCTTTCAATGTTTGGTGTTTTCAATCGTAAAACTCTCTCAATACAAACAAATTCACATTATCAGTACCAGGTATATCCGGTCAGCTGCTTTCTCACACATACTGCTTAAAATCATGCTTCAGAAATACTGAAAGTTAATTATTAAGCCCCTTAATATACATAGACCAAAACTCTCATGCTACTAGTTTAAAATCCAAAATCTAAAACAAACAGGAGTAATGTATAAAAACCATACAGGGCACAATAATGGCTCTCGGCTATCATAGATGTAATCACCATCACAGAGACATTGTTACATGATGGCTGAGTTTGATAAATAAATATTTTAGCAGACACAATACTTTGAAAAGTCAGAATAACCAAGGAGGAGAAATAGCCCTGTTAAGTGAGGGTATTATTGTGGAAGGATATTGGCTGATATGATCATAAAGTCGAATCAGTAGTGGTCTAGATTAGGAATAGCAAAAGACCAGAAGTGCCAGTGGAGAGGTATAATATAGCATTGACAACTCCTCCGCCCGCACCCCCCCATCCCTCTAATACAATGCATTAATTGTGGGACATTAATGTTCATATAGACTGAACCAATAAAATTGATAAGGGTGGTCTTGGCTATGAATATTCTGAAAGTTTCCAGTAACAATATGTTATACAACTATGTAGCAATAAAGCAGTCTTAGATCTAGTATAGTTTAATTTTACATGGATAGTCTCAGTAGAAGATCCACTGGATCATAATGCAATCCCGAATAAGCATTTTAAGTGTGAACTACAAGTTACATGGATATGACAGGAGAATTGGCTAAAGTTGATTAGGTTAACATACTGAGAGGTGTGGTCACAAATAAACACCGTGGGAGGCACAGTGGCTCTGTGGTTAGCACTGCTGCCTCACAGCACCAGGAACCTGGGTTTGATTCCACCCTCAGGCAACTGTCTGTGTGGAGTTTGCACATTCTCCCCATGTCTGCACGGGTTTCCCCTGGGTGCTCCGGTTTCCTCCCACAGTCCAAAGATGTGCAGGTTAAGTAGATTGGCCATGCTAAATTGTCCGTAATGTTCAAGGATATGTAGCTTACATGAGTTATGTGGGATGTCTGAATGTCGGTGTGGACTTGTTGGACCGAAGGGCCTGTTTCCGCACTGTAGGGATTCTATGAAATTGTACATTATAATCACCAAATAAGAACAAAACTTGGCAAGAAGTATTGATATGTGGATTACTTAGGAAGTTAACAGTAGCTTTAGATTTTGTGGTTGGTTGACTCACAGAGCTGATTCATTGTTTTTCCGCAGATGTTTCGTTACCATGCTGGGTAACATCATCAGTGCAGCCTCTGAGAAAGTGCTGTCGTGTTTTCCCGCCTGTTATTTAAACTCTGGAGTCCGTTGAGCGGGGTTATCTCACTTCCGATTTTCCTTCACAGTGGAGTCTATATGGGGTCGAGCTCTATGTGTTTGACGATGGCTTTCTTCATGGAGAACCAGGCTTCTAGGAATTCCCACGCTTGTCTCTGCTTTGCTTGTCCCAGGATCTTGGTGTTGTCCCAGTCGAATTGGTGGTTCTCCTTATCCATGCGGATAGAGATGAGTGAATATTGGTCGTGTCTTGAAGTTGAAAAGAATAATACCAAGTTGGAGGATTGGAAATGTTTTAGAAACCAATGAACTTGACAAACAGGTAAAATATACGATATGTGAGTGAACCAAGAAAGAATATAAAAACAGATTTTAAGAGCTTTTGTAAGACTATAATGATGAAGAGAGTAGAGTAATAGTCATACAGCACGGGAACAGACCTTTCATTCCAAACAGTCCCATGTTGAACATAATCACAAACTGAA
The DNA here is from genome assembly GCA_024137785.1 of Ginglymostoma cirratum. Taxonomy (NCBI): domain Eukaryota; kingdom Metazoa; phylum Chordata; class Chondrichthyes; order Orectolobiformes; family Ginglymostomatidae; genus Ginglymostoma; species Ginglymostoma cirratum. The sequence goes on from JAHRHZ010000040.1 coordinate 2,057,022, forward strand.
CTAGTCCAACCTGCCTGCTCTTGGCCATTATCCCTCCAAACTTTTCCTATTCATGCACTTACACAAATATCTTTTAAACATTGTAAACATGTACCCACTTTCGCCAGTTCCTCAGGATGTTCGTTCCACACACAAACCATCCTCTGTGTAAAAAACTTGCCTCTCATGTCTTTTTTAAGTCTCTCTCCTCTCACCTTAAAAAATGTGCCCCCCTACTCTTGAAATCCCCCATCCTAGAGAAAAGACAATTACCATTAGCTCGATCTCTCCCCCTCATTATATTATAAACTTCTAACATGTTGCCTCTCAACCTCCTATGCCCTAGTGATAAAAGTCCCAGCCTATCCAGCCTTTCTTTATAACTCAAACCTTCTATATCTGGCAACATCCTGGTAAATCTTTTCTGAACCCTCTCCAGTTTAATAATATCCTTCCTATAACTGGGTGAGCAGAACTGAACACAGTATTCCAGAAGAGGGCTCACCAATGTCCTGTATAACCTCAACGTGGCTTCCCAACTCCTATACTCAAAGGACTGAGCAATGAAGGCAAGCATGCAAAATGCCTTTTTAACAACCTGTCTATATGTGACACAAATTTGAAAGAATTATGTACCTGCACTCCAAGGTACCTCTGTTCTACAACACTACCAAAGGCCCTACCAATAACTGTATGAGCCCTATCCTTGTTTGTTGTACCAAAATGCAATCCCTCACATTTATCCGCATTGAACTCCGTCTGCCATTTTTCAGCCCTTTGACCCATTTGATTAAGGTCCCTTTGTAATCTTAAAAAACCTTCTTCACTGTCTACTATGCCACCAATATTGGTGTCATCCACAAACTTACTAACCATGCCTTCTATATTCTCATCCAAATCATTTACATAAGTGACAAACAAAAGAGAACCCAGGACTGATCCCTGTAGAACATTACTGATATCGGGTCTCCAGCCTGAAAAGCAACCCTCCACCACCATTACTTTCTGTCTTCTGCCTTTAAGCCAATTATGTATCCAAACGGCAAGCTTATCTTGAATCCCATGTGGCCTAACTTTACTAATTAACCAACCATGCAGAAACTTGTCAAAGGCTTTACTAAATAAACAACATCTACTGCTCTGCCATCATCAATCATTTTGGTAACTTCCTCCAAAAACTGAATCAAATTTGTGAGACATGGTTTTCTTCACACAATACTATGCTGACTATCCCTAACATTGCACCCTTTAAAGCAGAGACAGGAGAAATTATGAGGAAGTAGCAGAGATATTGAAGTAATATTGTGTGGCTGAATTCATTGTGGAAGATTTGAATTGCATATAAGAAATAGAAGGTAAGCTAATTGCGAAAGTATTGAGGGACTTCAGCATGAAACACAGAAAGCTAGCACACAGGTGCAGCAGGTTATTAGGATGGTTGATAGAATGTCAGCCCTTATTTCAAGGGGGTTAGAGTATAAGAGCAGGGAATGCTTAATGCACCTGTGCAAGGTACTGGTCAGACCACATCTGGAGTACTGTGATAACGTTTGGTCTTCTTATGGAAGAAAAAGTATTACTTCATTGGAGTCAGTTCAGAGAGACCTCACTGGGATTATACCCCGTATGGAGGGATTGTCGTTAAGACCAAAGGCTAAACAGGCTGGGACTCTGCTCAATGGAGTTTAAAAGAATGAGAGTCTGTGGAGCTACTTGTCATAAAGAGCTGTAGGGGCAGAGTCCTTGAATATTTAAGGCTGAGATAGAAAGATTCTTGATCAGTAGGAGAATCAAACGTTCCCAAGAACTCCTAGGAAACATATGTAAGGAATGTCAGATTAGCCATGCTCCGATTGAATTGCACAGCAGGCTTGAGGAGCCGAATGTTCTACTCCCTTTCATATTCCTTATGATCTTACAGCCTGAACTTATGGGACTAATATCTAATAAATCCCCAGGTCCTGATTGTTCACATCTTAGGGTTCCAAAAGAGACAACTACAGGGATAATGGATGCTCTGGTTATGGTTTGCCAAAATTCCATAGATTCTGGAATGGTCCCAGCTGGTTGGCAGTTGGCAAATGTGTCATCATTATTCAAGAACATTGAGAGAGGGAAAATGGAGACCTACTGCCAGTTAGCCTGACATCAGTCATTGGAAAAACCCTCAAAATCTATTCGTAAGGAAGTCATAACAATGAAATTAAAAATTATACTTTAATCATAAAAAAATCAAGATACCTTTACAAAAAGGAAATTGTGTTTGATAAATTTATTAGATTCAGATTATTTGGATATAATTAGCAGGGTAGATAAAGGGGAATTCACAGATGGAGTGGTACTTGGATTTCCAAAATGCTTTTGATATGTTACTGCACAAGCAAATAATATGCCAGTTGGGATATTTTATATTAGCATGGATAGAGAATTTGTTAATGGACAGGAAGCAAAAAGTAGGTTGAAATGGTGTATTTTCAAGTTGGCAGGTTATAACTTGTGGAGTGCCGCAAGGCATAATGGATGTGTCTCAGCTCTTTTGCCCAAGTTTAACGCACATTGAAGAGTCTTTCTGATTTCGTGAAAATGGTAGAAATGGCATGAAATCACAGATCATATATACCATGCATGCAAATACAGCACTTCCCATTTTCACAGGGGCTATTGTGAATCCAGCTCAGGATTCACGCATGCATGGCTCCCAGGTGCAGCTTGCCTTTTAATCGGTTGACAGTCTCCATTCAAATCACATTTTGGTAATCCTGCTGTGTAGGACCTGAGGTGTGCTACACAGGGCAGCTCCAAGTAGTTTTGTTCTCAGTGCACTATTCTGTATAGTCAGGCTAATCTTTTGCAGAGCTGAAGTATCCCTATGAATATGATCCCAGGATACCTTGAGGGTTAGGGCTACATATCCTGGATTGCAGGGCGAGGTCAAGTAACTTTTGGTACCTCAGGTACACATTTTTAGGGTTCATATATCCTTTAGGGTTGTTAACTGTGGAGAAGATTGTGCCTAAAAGGCATACAAACCCCTTGGAACTGTCAGGCCTGCAAAAGACATATTAAGAAGTGTCAAATCTGCCAAGATTCTTCAAAACAGTCAGAGCTCATCAAAATCTGCTTTTATGAAGGCAGTGGAGCTTTAGTTTGGTTTCACTGGCTGCGGCTTCAATGAAGGTGGCAGCAAACCTGATTTCTAGGCTGTCCCTGAGAAAATCCCATGCATCACAGAGCTGTTCTAACACAGCCCTTGCTGTTTTGCTGCCTTTCTGCGTCCACAAGCTCAAGAAAATCCAGCCCATGAATAGATATCTTTATTCATCCTGTTCAAAGATATTATGACACACTTCTGAGGCCGGTGGAACTTGAACCTGGACCTTCTAAGCCAGAAATAGCGATGCTACCACTGTGCCATAAGACCCTATTCCAGCCCATGATTAGGTGGGCTGTTCAGAGGTGTTACTACACACCTCTGGAGCAGGTGGAATCTGAACCCAGCCCTCCTGGCTCAGAAGCAGCGACACCAGCACTGTAACACTGGAGCTTCTGCCCATTAAAACACAATTTTTCAAGATACTAGACAGCTGCCAACAACTATGGAGACAAGACACCATCTTCAGGAGATGAGAGTAAAGGAAAGGAAATAAGAAAAAAAATGAAAATATTTTCTTGCAAAATTGCTCGAGAATCTCAGCAGGTCTGGTAGCATCTGTGGACAGAAAGAAGAGCTAACATTTTCAGCCGAGTGATCCTTATTCAAGAAGAACTTGAAATGTTAACTCTGCTTTTTCTCCAGATATCGCCGGATATGCTTAGTTTCTGCAGCATTTCTCTGTTTTTGTTTCAAATCTTCAGCTTCTGCAGTTCTTAGTTTTATTATCTGAACAAAATGTTGCTTAAAAAGTGCTTAAATGGAAACAAAATATGTAACATTGTGTTAGCTAATCTTCTGCTGTAAAATGCTGTCGTTTATGAACATGTACTGCTATTGAACTAAACGTGTCTAATATGATAAAAATCGCAGCTACAGATATGTTGGTTTTTTGTAATAAGTCCCTGTCAAACATGTTTTAATTACATTGTCACTCATTTATCGGACAATATTAAAACATGCAGTTGTATATATTGATTTTTCTCTGGGTTTCAGACAGTGCCTGAAGGGCTGGGTGAGAAACATCCAGTGGTATGACATATTGCATCCAAAAAGGACATCACTTAATAAATGATAGGAGTGCTCATGGCCTACTAATCTCACCGTGCAGTATAAACGTGATGTTTAGGACAGAGTGGGAAAATAATCTTTTTCCATCTTTACTTGCTAAGATGCTTATTTTTTACTTCTCAACTTAAGTCAACTCTAAATTATTCCCTTTTTCAGCCCTCGCCTGAATCACACAGATTTAATATTCTTTCAACATGTTTGACTATTGTAACAGACATTAATTCATATTTTGCATGCTGTTATTGCTACACTTTAAAAATAACCATTTGTACTTTTGGTTCCACATGGACTATATTGATCTTATATCAGTCTATCATATCAGAAGTATCTAATAAGTAGGTCAAGATTAAAAGAAGAATTAACGCTGGAAATTTCTGAAAAGGACTCTTCAGCCAGAGCTCTTCTGCTTCATCTGTTTCTCGTTCTTTTCTCTTCTCTTTTGTGTTTTTTTTGGCTCTTCCTCAGGCTCTCAGCCTCAGCAAGAACCCAGCGAGGCGTTCTCTCAGCAATGATCTCTTCAAGGCAGAACTTTGCTGGGTGCAATGAGGCCAAGGGAGCAATCAAGTATCTTGGAAGTGTGTGGAAGAGCAGTTAGTGATTAGCTGAAGAGGATCAAGATTAAGAGAGCTAGTGAGGTGGCCCCAGTGAATGAATAAGGAGCACATAGGGCGGGAAGGGTTTGTCATATAGGTAAAGAATTGGGTCGGAGCTGTGGAATGGACATAATGCATGCAGTAGAGACAGTTGCAGTCTACACCTTGTTGAGGGGCACAAACAGTGACAGAGTTCTTATGAGTGGTGGCCCTGTGAATGTGAGGTACCGGAGAGATGATGGTGGCACCTTTGTGGATGCAGAAATCACTGACTTTTTCCTGAACTGCTGTGCATTACATTCACCTAAACAGTGCACTGGCCTCTCTGTAGGATAGGTTCTGATGGTATGGCTTCCTTTGGCAGTCAACATGGTAAAGGAGAGGCCTCTTCTCCAGCATCCTGTACAGCAGCACCTCCAGGTCTCTGTCTGCAAAGCAAGGAGCTAACTTGCCTTTATGGGCCATTTCCTCAGTGTTAATAGTGGGAAGGCACAGCATGAAGGTCAGATTATGCTTCTCCATCTTTTCACAAGCAATGTGGTGAGGTTCCCAGGAGGTATCAGCAAGCTGCCAATTGCCAGGATTAATACTTGGTAAATCCCATGTTAATATCATAAATCGCCTCATGAACGTTCAGCCTCTCCGTCTTACCAAATTTTCCAAACAAACTAGGTGTTGGGAAAATACCACAAGGAAAACATAATATACACCTATTGGAATCAGCACTTTTCTATGGCGCCTATGACCAAACCACAGCCTAGGCACCAGGCACACACACCATTCTTCTTCAGACATTGGAATTCAGTGCCTGCCAATCCGTCATAACAGTTCTGGCACTTCTACAATGCAATGGTGGTGTGCTCTGGAATCATAGAGCTGCATTGCTGGGCACACCAGCAGCTGGTATTGAAAGGGTGTGGTGGGGACTGTTTCAGCACAGTGACAGGCACCCAGCTCACAGACTGGACCAGGGTAGCATCTCAAGGATGCTCCCTTACTCTCTTAGCAATCATTCAGTTAGCAGTAACACACATGCTCATACTATCCTTGCCTTGACATACCAATTAGCACAGTCACTTACACAGGCCATTTGTTTTGCTGCTAAGTAGTCATCAGTCTTGGGGGCATGTATCATTGAGTCTCTACAGTGTAGAAACAGGCCATTCGGCCCAACAAGTCCACACCGACCCCCAAAAAACATCCCGCCCAGATCCATCCCCCTACCTTATATTTTCCATGACTAATTAATCTAACCTACACATCATTGGACACTACAGGACAATTTAGCATAGCCAATCCACTCGCACATCTTTGGACTGTGGGAGGAAACACACAAAGACACGGGGAGAAAATGTAAACTCCACACAAACAGTCACCCGAGGGTGGAATTGAACCCTGGTCACTGGCACCATGTGTCAGCAGTGCTAACTACTGAGCCACCATGCTGTCCCACTCTCATGTGCACCATGTGTCAGTATCTTTTTTGAAAAACAAACTGCATATGCAGCCACGAGGCAGCCATGTCTCTTAGGGAAGTAGGCCTCTGTAAAATCCATCAAGGCACTTGTTATTCAGTGGGGGCCCAGTCCAGTAAGTCAAGGGCAGTGTCCCATACCAGGTCACAGTCAGGTCTCTGCTCACAGTGTACTTGGCCAATGAATCTGTGTCTTTGTAGTCCTGGAAATGGGTCTCAGTCAGTCCATTGGCTCCATAGTCACATGTCTGGCTGTAGGGCTAATGTGATTGGGGAGATGTACAGGGGGCAGTAAGGGGTCTGGGCATGTCTTGCTTGGGGCTGACCAGTCAGATCATTCGAGTGGATAGCTCAGTCTTTTGGGTGTTTGCACAGAAACTAAACCACAGGGGGACTGACAAGTGCAGCCATTGCGGTGGGACTGCACCTATGCAGGTTTGCCTACAGGAATGGGGGTTACAGCTTCTGGACAACAGCACAATACAATTGTGAAATGGGCAGTATAATTTGCAAGGAGGGATAATGGTAAAGCATGTTTGGGAAGGGTGCAATGTGGGAGGCCATCCATGGTCAGAAGTACCTTTTCTTTAAGGAGGGGTCCATGAATGACCTCACCAGGCATGGTCACCTCGTGTGCCAGTAGCAGGTGATAGTTGGAAAGGTAGCATGTGTAGGCACATGTGCATGGGTTGGGTGGGGACTTGGAGAAACGTGAGACTTTTGGGGTTAAATGGGTGGGAAACTAGGAAGATCATTTATCCATAAGCTGAGAGGGATGTACAAGCCTTTCTCACCCATACCACGAAAGTACCACCAATGTTTACTTCTCTCTCAGCCTTCCACTATGGCACAGTGCACCCACTGGTTGCACATCTGGGCTGAACAGAGCTTGCTTGCTTGCCCTGGAGGTTTGATGGTGTGTCAGAATCTTATCTGGTGGGAGGTGTAGGAGTAAGCCTTACTGATGTTTCTTCTGAGGCCTCCCTACTCTCATCCTCAGAGGTCCAGGAGGGTGTTTCTGGGGGAACCAGGTGTTTGTCCCAAGAACTTCTGTTGACGTGAATGGAAACCTCAAGACAAAAATAAAGAGTAAAGGCATCACGGCCTGTGGTTAGAAGTGGTGTGCAGTTATCAAGAGTGACAGCAGCATTAGTGTGAGAGTTGTTGAATGAGAAGTACTTATTTAATGAGACCAGAATATCTCAGCATTTCTTTCAGCATTCCTGTAGGAGCAATTCCAGTCTTCTCCTACAAGGGCCAGAATTGTGTCCTTGGAGGACATGGACATTGGGAACACCCTACCCATATGGGCTCTCTCTGCCCTATTATGGGCTATCTTCTGTAAGGTGATAAAATGGGGAATTGAATGAGATGACAGTGAGTACCACAGCTGTTAGTGCCGCCGCATGTGGCGGAAAGGGTGGTACTGAAGGAGTGCAGGAGCAGCGTGGTGGGCAGCCAGGGTTATTGCTGTGGGAAGTTGGGAGTCAGAAGAAAATGAGAGTGGGTGAGGGAAGATGTTGCAGGCAATAGTGAGATTGGCAGAGCATGAGTTTTGGTGGGAGGTGGGTGCATTGGCAGAGATTGCGTGAGGTAGCAGAGAGAAAAACGTAGGCCGTACCCTGGCGGAGGACAGAAGGCTATTGACCTTCTTTCTGCATTGCTGGTGGTTCCTCAGCACAGTGGAGATGGCACAGAGCTGGGTAGCAACTCCAGACCAGGTTGGCTGGTCACTTCTCCTCTAGACCAACATGACCACCTGAAGTTCCTGGTTCCTGTTAGTGGAACGCGATGCCATCTTCCGCTTCTTTGACACAATCAGTCTCCGTGCTTGACCACACACAACAGGCTTGGAATGCCAATGTTCTTTCAGATGCCCAGTGGTCCTTTAAAAACGGCGCTGGTGCAAGGGATGCTGATGTTTCAGTGGATATCAGCTGGCTGGTGAGTTGTTATGGCAACAGTGTGTGGTAAAATGGCGCAGGAATTCAATGTGAGAGGTGCACTTGGGTGGGGTAGGTAATTAATGAGGTGTAAAAACTAAAAGAAATGTGGATGCTGTAAATCAGAAACAACGACAGAAATTGCTGGAAAAACTCAGTAGGTCTGGAAGCATCTGTGAGGAGAATTCAGAATTAATGTTTCAGGTTTGATGACCCTTCCTCAGTAATCTGGCGTACTGACCTCTAAATTGCAGAGGCTGAGCACCAGCTCTCGGATATCTCCTCCTATCTCGCCCTGGACCATGACTCCACCATGGAACTTCAGGCCATTGTATCAACTATGGTCACTAAAAAACAAATTAATAAGTAGGCTGGGCAAAAGACCTCATTAGGCCTCGTGGCCAAAAAAAACCTGCAAAAACACAACACAATTTGGACTTAGCCAAAAAACATAAGATTTAGCCCAGTGTTTCTTGTCGGACCCTTTTCTGATGCAGCCACTCTACGCAAAGCATTTAGCTCAAAATTTCTGTTTACAGCCAATGTGAGCAGCTGTATTTTTCCACTATTTTATTCTTCTTTTTATTTAATAAACATATATTCTGTGAAGTATTAGGAAATATGGGGCAAGATTTAATTTTAAAGGAAAAGGTGTGTTACGAATGCAATAGCTAAATATTTTTATTGTTATCAATCCTGGTGCATGGATTCTTACTGATAAGTTAGAATGTTTATGCTTCAGCAGCATATTTTACCAGCAACACGATAGAAAGTGGATAATCTTCAGTGTCACAATAGACATTACCTCTATCAAAATGAAAAAGTGCATTGTTCCTTTTTTTCTTTTCTAACTGGTTTAAAGAGCAGTGTAAAGAAATCCATTTTCACTAGGTCTTCTTCATCTGTAATTGAAAGTAAATTCCAGAAACCGCATTACTCTAATTCCTTTGAAATTTGTATGAAATATTGTGAGATTGTATACAAACCTCTACACCTTTATACAAACAGATATGTTGATTCAGCAGTAAAGTTATTAAAGTGGAGCTTTCATTATCTGCTAACTTGGAACCTCTATACTCTCACAGTGGACAATTACTATTGTTTGTAATTAAGTGTCCTGAAAATGTTGCCTTACACACGTGGTGCAGAAATGCTCCAGGCATGGGACTGAATACAGATAAAATACTAATAAGAGAAAGGAAAATTATTTCAGTATCGCACACTGAGTCTTTTGCTGAAAAATGCCTGATGGATTAGGAATGTAAATAATTGGATCGCAAACAATGTAGAATCACTGCACTAATTGGATGCCATGGTTTTTGTTCCCTCTAAGAATTATTGGGAGCGCAGAATAGCAAGAGATGTGCTTCAGAATGAGAGCCTGAAAATCTACAAGCCAAAAGAAAAATTCTATAAAAACTCTTGAATAGCATGACTTTATTGGTGGTTTAAATGCTTCAAAGGGAAGTAAATTTCTGGAAGTATTTTTGATTTTGAAGGAACACAGCCATGATCTCAAACAAAGCAGAAGATGCTAGAGAAACTCAGTAACTCTGGCAACACCGGTGGAGAGAAAAGAAGAATTAATATTTCAAGTCCAGTGATCCTTCATCAGAACTGAAACCAACTGGTATGCTGAGTTGGCAAGGTGGCTCATTGTGGAGGCGGTTAAGGAGTGAGGTGAACAGATGGAGATGGTGCCCCGAGAGAGAGAGAGAGAGAGAGAGAAAGAAAGAGAGAGAGAGAGAGAGAGAGAGAAGGGAAGTAGACAGAGGGATTGTTGTTAGTTGATAGCCAGGAGACAAGTGAATACTGAATGGATGCTAATGGCGAGTATTACTCAATGAAAATGGATTGGGTATGCTATCAGCAACTCATACAGAACAGAAGCAGGGAGTTTGGGGGTTGAGCGACAAACATGGAGTAGGGGGTTCACCCCCTGAAATTGTTAAAGTCAATTTTGAGTCCTGAGGGCGGTAAGGTACCTAGGCAAAAGAAGATGAGGTGTGGTTCCTCGAACTTGCATTGAGCTTCACTTGAGTATGCAAGACAGAAATGTTGGCATGGGGATGTGGGGGTATGTTGCTCAGGGTCATTTTTACGAATACAGCGGAGGTGTTTCAAAAAGTCGTTACCCATTCTGCATTTTGTCCCCACAGTATAAATGAAACCTCATTGTGAACAGTGAATACTATGGACTCAATCGAGTGAAGCAGGTAAAACACAGCTTCACCTGATGTGCCTGGGACCTTGGATAGTGAGGAGGGAGGAAGTTAACGGACATGTGTTGCAATTTCTGCAATTGCATACGTAAGTGCTGAGGGAGTGTGAGGAGGTGTTGAGAGTGAAGGAGGAGTGGACCAGCATGTCTGAGAGGGAATGGTCCCTGTGGATGGCTGACAAGGGACGGGAGGGGAATATCTGATTATGGCATCCCACAGTATGACCTTTTGGATGCAGAGGCTGGTGGAGGTGGAAAGTGAGGTCAAGCGTGATGGTATAGCAGTTGTGGGAAGGAAGGAAGGAGTGAGGGCAGAAGTATGGGAAATGGATCAGACATCACTGAGAGCCCTGTGATGTCTGTGAAGAAAGATGGTGGGGAATTCTGGGTTCAGGAAAAAGGTGGACATGTCTGAGGCCTCCCTGCAAGTGGTAGCATGATCAGAGCAGATGAAATACAACAAAGAGATAGGCATAACAGGAGTCTGTCCGTAAGGCTATCTATGATCTTATCAAGATGCTCTCACTGACCAATAATACGATGTTTTCAATGTCCAAAATGTTTATAATTAAGTAATGGAAGCTGGGTGCAACAGGTCCTTCAAGGACGAGAATTCCAGTGGAAATTGAAGTTTCAGTCATGATTACACTGACAGTCAATTCCCAATGGCTCCTGAAATATGTCCCATGACATCCAATAAAGTGAGACTAAAGGGAGTGATTTCCCAGCCTGGGAATTTTTCCAGCCTTGGATTTTTTTTTGCATCAGTGTTTTATGCAGCAGGATGAGTCTAATGTTAGAATGGTTGAACAAATGGAAATGGAGTCCAACTGGAGAGATAAAAGGTACTGCAGATGCTGGAGAATCCGAGATAACAAGCATGGGGCTGGATGAACACAGCAGCTGCTCCTATGATGCTGCTTGACCTGCTGTGTTCATCCAGCCCCATGCTTGTTATCTTGGAGTCCAACTGGATGCTGGTTTCAAAATTATCAACACCATATGACTTAACTGTCCTGTTATTAAACAGATCGATTAAACAGGAAGGGGCAGCATGGTGGCTCAGTGGTTAGCACTGTCACCTTACAGCGCCAGAGACCTGGATTTGATTCCAGCCTCAGGCAACTGCCTGTGTGGAGTTTGCACATTCTCCTCGTGTCTGTGTGGGTTTCCTTTGGGTGCTCTGGTTTCCTCCCACAGTCCAAAGATGTGCAGGCTAGGTGGATTGGTCAAGCTAAATTGCCTGTAGTGTTCAGGGATGTGTAGATTAGGTGGGTTGTATGGGGATGGGTCTGGGTGGGATGCTCTGATGGTGGGTGTGGACTTGTTGGGCCGAAGGGCCTGTTTCCACACTGTAGGGATTCTGTGATCTATGATCTTAACAAGAATTCCAAGTCCATCCTCCACTAATGGGTATTCAAGTTTACACATACTGGTGGAATCACCTAATCAACAAAAAGTAATATAATAGAATCATTAAAACATACAACACAAAAGGAGGGCATTCATCCATCTTGTCCACCATGGCTCTACTGAAGAATAACATAGTGAGTCCCACTCCCCAATTCTTTCTTGTTTCTTATTCAAGTATTTATCCAATAGACTTCTTTCCATCACCCTATCAGATATTACATCCCAAATCTTAACCATCCATTGTGTACTTGTTTTTCCTTTAAACTCACCCCTGGTTCCTTTGTTAATCACCATAAATCTATGCCAATTGGTTACTTAGCCTTGAATCACTGGAAACTTACCCTTTGATTCCACTTTATGAGCCATTAATCATTTAAAACATCTCAATCAAATCTCCTCTCCATCTGCATTGCTCCTGGAAGAACGATCCCATGAGTTTCTGATTCAAAGATAATAAAGCTATCAACAAAGCTAAATTAACACAAGCAGCATTCAAACAGAAAGCAAAAAAAATTAAGGCTTGCAATATAACAATTAACACGTTCTCAGAATTCTCCAGAGTGTATATGGCTGGTCATTGTTTTGCAGTCAATCCTAGTAAAGCCATGTCACACAAACAGGTAAAATAGGTGGTCAGTTTAACTCTGTCTTGTATCTGTCTGAAAGATGGCAGCTCAAATAAAATAGAATACCCTAGGTAGTGGGTCAAAGGGTCAAGATAGATTCTGAGCTCAATTCCTTTAGTAGGGAGACATAATCCTATGATTTTCTTAGGTTTAATACTCAAAGTTTGACAATAAAACACACTTTGATACATTAACAGCATTGTAACTAAGTTTTGAACTATCACGGATATGTCTATATGTGTCTGAAAAATATGCGCTATTATAGTGTTATAAAGTCCTCACGTCTTAGACACTTACAGCACGTAAACAGACCCTTCAGTCCAACCAGTCCACGCCAAACATAATCCCAAACTAAAGTAGTCCCACCTGCCTGTTCCTGGCCAAATTCCCTCCAAACCTTTCCTATTCATATACTTATCCAAATGTGTTTTAAACATTGTAATTGTGCCCACATCCACCACTTCCTCAGGAAGCTCATTCCACACGCAAAACACTCTCTGCATAACAAATTTGTCCACGTCTTTTTTTAAATCTCTCTTCTCTCACCTTAAAAATATCCCCCCAGTCTTGAAATCACCATCCTAGAGTTAATGGTTGTTGTCTTTTCCCTACCTAAACAAACAATAAGATAATATTATTGTGATTTTGAATTTAATAGTGATCATTTTGTGAGATTCCATTTTTCCATAAGGAACTTTCTGAACACAGTCAATGGGCAATGGGTCAGAGATAAGACCAAAATATTGCAAAGCTGCTTCTGTTATTCAAATGCTATTGTAGGTAAAGGGTATCACTCAGAACACAAAGCCAAGGTAATTTTGTATGTTTTTAGTGCTCAGAAACAAAACTATTATCGGAGGTGACATTTGCGGTATATGTGAATCAATATACCATAGTTGAGTCGGAAGACATTTTTATAATGCCTGCTCCAGCATTTACTTCTGTAGAGAGAAAGACCAAGGATTTTCAAGTCCAGTATCCTTACTCATAATATTTATTATGTCAGGACTTTACAATGAGTAGTGAGTAACATGTCAGGTTGAATAGGTATTATCATGAGATTTGCGCATTTTTCAAATCACACATAGCTATTGCTATGGGCCTGTTCCACCAAATAACTGAATATCAAAACTGAATATGAAGTATTTTGTTATGGAGACGATATCAGTGCTTTCTATAGAACACGACCTGAGTGATTCAATTAGATACATACACTTTACCATCCCCAGACTGCATGAGTTGTTTCGTTGACAAGCTGATTGAGTATTCAATTATTTGTCAATTAGTGTATTTTTGTCAATAATTATCTAGAAATAATTCATTGCCCTAATACTACTCCTTAACTAATTAACCCTTTCCCTGTTAAATCTCTGACTTATTTGGGATCTGAGCAAGAGTGACAAGAATACAAAAATTTGTAAACAAATATTTGAATTTGTAATCTTACGGACTCTGGTGACTGTAAGGAGCTGAACTGGGACTTAAACAATAAAAGTCACCAGAGTCCTTTGAGACCAAAGGGCTGCTCTTTCATTGGAAAGAGACAACTGGTGGTTTAAGCTAAGAGTCACCATGCCTCAGGCAAGGTGAGAGGTTGAGAAGGAGAGTCCTTCATAGTAACAAAAACAAAGTTGCTGGAAAAGCTCAGCAGGTCTGGCAGCATCTGTGGAGGAGAAAACAGAGTTAACATTTCGGGTCCGGTGACCCTTCTTCAGAACTGATGGTGGCTGG
>JAHRHZ010000040.1:2071623-2095370 GCA_024137785.1 Ginglymostoma cirratum
TATAAACTGACATTTTCCCAGCCACCATCAGTTCTGAAGAAGGGTCATCGGACCCGAAACGTTAAGTCTGTTTTCTCCTCCACAGATACTGCCAGACCTGCTGAGCTTTTCCAGCAACTTTGTTTTTGTTCCTGATTTACAGCATCCACAGTTCTTTTGGTTTTTCCTTCATTGTAACCTCAGCTGGTGCAGGAATTGCTCCCACACTCCCAATTGGCATCATTTCACATTGCAAACCAACCAAGTGCGCTAACCATTTTTAGCAGGTGAGTCTGATGATAGGATTTTCTTTGCAGGCTTTTGAAGCTGCTAGCATTCTGTAATATGGGTCACATGTCTCACTGTGTGAGAAAGAAATGAGTCATTGTTGTGGCATTTGCCAGTGTGCAGTGCTGGTCAAAGGGTCTTTTGACATAATTCACTGACACTAATCCTCCTTTTCTTAGTTTGTGTCCAGGGCTTGTCTAATCATCAGTGGTAGAAAATTGACTACTGTTGATTCTGAACAGAAGTGGCTTTTTCTGAGTTAACACCATGATTTATTGTATAACAGCATGAGAAAAGTTTATATGATTAGTCACGTGTAATTAGTAAAGATTCCCAGGAGCTGTATAGAATACATCTGCTCCCAATGAAGGCCAGTGTAGAACTCCAGTCTAAGTCTGTGTGTGACGTTATAGACTGGGTGGAGCTAACTCAAGTTCAACATTAGCTCTTTCAGAACCAATAATTCTGACTTTTCCTTGGGTGACCAATTAATGGCCAGAAGATGGACTTACCTTCTAACTAAAGACAAGCAGCAGGCAGTTGTAACAGGTAGACCACTCAGAAGCCTTCTATCTTGAAAGCAGCAGAAGGTTGAAATGTAAGTCAGTAAAGGAGAGGGTCTTTCAAAACTGAGGTTCCTATTTCCAACTTTTAAAAAAATATTTAAGCTAAAAAAGGTTTTTTGGCACCGGCTCACCTCTAGGGCAAGATCTAGGAAGGTACCTTCTACAGCTTGGCCTTTGACTGCCACTGAACGCAAGAAGGCCGGGCCATCCTCTTGGCCTTCCCAATGTTGTGGCTCCTTCACCTGTCTCCAGGACATTAAATTGACACTCCATGTACTTCTGGAAAATCCCAGTCTGCATCCCATAATTGGCCACTAAGTGACTGTTAAAAACTGAATTGGTTTCCCACTCCAGGTAAGCAGGTAACCATGCTGCAACTCTGCCCAACCCTCTCACAATTCCAAATCCATGGATATTCTGGGGAAGTATGGAGCCAGGAAATTGATCATTAGGGTAGTGGTGTTCTTTTTAGCACCTGCCTCCCTTGATCCCAGCTTCTGAGAATGCTAAAAATCAAGCTTTTTTTATGTCAGCTCGAATCACAATGGCTACAGGGCTGGGAGATTTTATCTCTCACCCTCATTACAATCTCATTGGCAGTTTTCCCATTCTTTCATGGAGCTGACCAAAATCCCTCCCAGTTCCAAAATACACTCATTGATAAGTCTGGCGGAAGTCTACTTAAAGCTGCAACACACTTAGAACATAAGAACATAAGAACTAGGAGCAGGAGTAGGCCACCCGGACCCTCCAGCCTGCCCCACCATTCAATAAGATCATGGTTGATCTTTTTGAGACTCAGCTCCACTTACCTGCCCGCACACCATAACCCTTAATTCCTTTACTGTTCAAAAATTTATCTAGCCTTGCCTTAAAAACATTCAGCGAGGTAACTTCAACCACTTCACTGGGCAGGAAATTCCACAGATTCTCAACCCTTTGGGTGAAGAAGTTCCTCCTGACCTCAGTCCTACATCTGCTTCCCTTTATTTTGAGGCGATGCCCTCTAGTCCTAGTTTCACCTGCTAGCGGAAACAACCTCCCTGCCTCCACCTTATCTATTCCCTTCATAATCTTATGTGTTTATATGAGATCTCCCCTCATTCTTCTGAATTCCAATAAGTATAAGCCCAGTCTACTCAGTCTCTCCTCGTAATCCAACCATCTCAAATCTGGAATCAACCGAGTGAATCTCCTCTGCACCCCTCCAGTGCTGGTATGGAGACCAAAACTGCACACAGTACTCCAGATGTGGCCTCACCAGGACCCTATACAGCTGCATCATAGCCTCCCTGTTTTTAAACTCCATCCCTCTAGCAATGACAGACAAATTTCCATTTGCCTTTTTAATTACTTGCTGCACCTGCAATCCTACTTTTAGCGATTCATGCACAAGGACACCCAAGTCCCTCTGCACAGCAGTGTGCTGCGATATTTTACCATTTAAAATTAAGTCTATTTTGCTGTTATTCCTACCAAAATGGATGGCCTCACACTTGTCAACATTGTACTCAATCTGCCAGACCATTGCCCACTCATTTAGACTACCTAGATCCCTCTGCAGACTTTCAGTGTCTTCTGCACACTTTGCTCTACCACTCATCTTAGTGTCATCTGCAAATTTTGACACACCACACTTAGTCCCCAACTCCAAATCATCTATGTATATTGTAAATAATTGCGGTTCCAACACTGATCCCTGAGGCACACTGCTAGTCCCTGACCGCCAACCAGAAAAACACCCATTTACGCCTACTCTTTGCTTTCTACTAGTCAACCAATCCTCTATCCATGCCAATACATTACCTGTAATACTGTGCAACTTTGTCTTATGTAGCAACCTTTGGTGTGGCACCTTGTCAAATGCCTTCTGGAAATCCAGATACACAAAATCCACAGGTTTCCCATTGTCGACCATGCAAGTAATATCTTCAAAGAATTTCACCAAATTAAACATGACCTAGTCTTCACGAACCCATGCTGGGTGTTCCCAATGGTAGAATTTGTATCCAGATGTCTTACCATTTCTTCCTTAATGATAGATTCAAGCATTTTCCCCACTACTGAAGTTAAGCTAACAGGCCTATATTTACTTGCTTTTTGTCTACTTCCTTTTTTTAAACAGTGGCGTCACATTGGCTGTTTTCCAATCTGCGGGAACCACCCCAGAGTCCAGTGAATTTTGGTACATACGTTAAGTTTCCATTCACTCATGCAAAATAGTTGCTATGGGTGTGGTGCAGAAAAAAAAATCAGAATTGGCATTTGGAGCAGACCAGCCCCCCGATTCTCTGAAATCTCCTGGAAAGTACCACTGGAAGAGGCCAAAACAAGGAAAGAAATTCCCTTCCCAGTTACCTTTTCTTTGCTTCTCTCACACCATCCACCAAAGGCATTCATTTCTCATTTGCAAGTCTTGCCACAAGAAGGAACTTCTCATACAATTACTTTCATTTTGTCATCTCTCGATATAGTTTCCCAGCTGCTTCTTTCTCCTCTCAGCATTTACACAAACAGGAGAAGCCCCACACACCTGCATGTACAAACTTCTTATTAATCATCTTTGTTTGTGAGACAAACTGATAAACGTCAGAGGAAGGAGTAAAACCAAGGCATTCAAACTGTTCTAACTAACCTAGACCAAAAGGCAGCTCGTGAACACAACAATGTGATCCCATTATGATGGAACCTCTGCTGACAGCTCTAGTAGTTGTGTGTATGCAGTTAGCTCGTAGTGCTCAGACAACAGCCAGCTTTCATTTGCAATCCAGTTTAGGCGAGAGGTCTGATATTGACTTTGGATTTCAAGACTGAATGGGTTTAATGCTGGTTTCAGGCATAAACCTGGGTTAACATCAAGGCAGTTAAAGCAACATACAGCACCATCTCAGCAGAGAAAGAGGGCAGTACACCTTCAGTAAAAATGAGTCCTGCATGATCCAGTTTCAAGGTCATAAACTTTGGAGGCTTTATGCATGGATAAATGAAGGTGGGCTGAGTGACAACACACAGTAACAGCATATAAAGTTAGCTTTGTTTCTGATGTTCAAGTTTTATATTTGAGAGAAACAGAAGGGGTTCATATTTTAACAGAACAGTTAGAAGGTTGATGTTTGGGCTTCTTTAATTCAGAAGAAATATTTTTTATAAGAAGGAAAACCTTTGAAGTAACATATACGAGAAATGAAGTTCAGTTAGAATAGCGATGGGTACAAAGTTGGTCTACAGCAATGCTTAAAATATAAGATCAATCTAAGATCAATGTTGATATGCTCAATCATGGAACTACTATCTGTATAAATACTAGAGATGAATACAAATCTGTGGGGAACTCAATGGTACATTGTACGCATCAGGGAATCCACCATGTGTTTGTTTTCTATTTAGCATTCTCTGTAAACGTAGGATGAAATATTCGAGTAACTGTTATGTTTTCAATAATCATTATTTTGTGTTATAAGCAAATTCAGCTAAATATTGTGAAAAGAATGACAATGTTATGTTAATAACGCCGCATGCTTTCTGTCAAAAAGCGGTGAAGCTAATGGCACTTCCCATTATGTATTCGGAAATGGTACAGCAATATCAGGCAAAGTGCAAACACACAGTTAAATTCAAACATTTCAAAGTTGCTGGCTGAGTTGTACCATTCTGCCATTTGCTTCTCAAAATGTATTTCACTGTCAGACCTTCCATAGAAATACATTGAGCACCATAAAGTTGCTGTATTTGTGGGTTAACTGAAATCTAGAAGTATGTTCATTCCAGACTAAGTATTTATTTAACGATAAGTGTAGGAGGCTAATCTGAGGAAGGGGAATTCGCAAGGGAAAACAACTTATCTGCACGTACCCTGTCAAGTCCTCTAAGAACCTTGTATATTTCAATAAGGTCACCTGTCATTTTTCTATATTCCAGTGAGTAAAGGCCCGAAATGCTCAACCTTTCCTCATAAGACAGTGCCTCCGTACCCGGTATCAGCCTCGTGAACCTTCGCAGGAACTTCTCCAATGCCAATAAATGTGAGATAAGGAGGCCAAACACATTCACATTTTTCCAGTTGTGGTCTGACTAGTGTTTTGTCTAGTTTTAGCAAGACCTCCCTACTTTTATACACTTTGAAATAAATGGCAACATTCCATTTCCATTCACTATTACCCTTTGAATTTAGATGCTAGCTTTTTATGATTCATGGACGAGGACTCGCAAATCCCTTTGTTCTGTAACTTCCTGTGTTCTTTCCCTGTATAACCAACATTCAGATCCTCTTTTCTTTCTCCCTCACATTTCCCCACGCTGAATTCAATTTGTCAAGTCTTTGCCCACACACTTAACCTACTTATATCCAACTCTTCGTGTCATCCTCACCATTTGCCTTCTCAGCTATTTTTGTCATTCACAAACTTGGCTACAACACGTTTATTTTCTTCATCCATGTTATTAATATATTTAGTAAATGATTGTGGCTCAAATACTGCTCCCTGTTGCACAAAATTACTTTCAGATTGCCGTTTGAAAATGCTCTGATTATCCCCATTCTCTGTCTCCTATTAGACAGTCAATCCTCTGTACATTCTAATATAGTGCCTCCACCATCATGGGCTCTTAACTTATTAAGCAAACTAATGTGTGGTGCTTTATCAAATGCCTTTTGAAAATCCAAATATAGTACATCCACTGCTTCCCCCTTTATCCATCCTTCTTGTTACCACTTCAAAGAATTCTTATGAATTTGTCAGGCATGATTTCGTTTTCATGAAGCCACACTGACTTTGCTTGATCATATATTTCTAAACGCTCTGCTATTACATTCTTTATAATAGACTCTAACATTTTCCCCATTTTTGTTTCCTTCCTTTTTAAGTAAAAGTTTGACATTGATAGTTTTCCAATCCTCTGGAGCTCATCCAGAATCTAAGCATTCCTGGAAGATTACTATTGATACATTCACCACCCATGTAGTCTACTTCCTTTAATATCCTAGGATGCATTCATTGGCCATGAAATACTTTAAGATTGCAAATGGTCATGTAAAACCCAATAAAATGCAAACCATTTCTCTCTGAATCTACTGTTTCTTCTGCATCTGATTTGACATTCCAATCATCCACACTAACTCTCACATTGTATACTGCCTTTACACTGTTAATTTCATAATCCTTTAATCTATCTTGTATAAAAGACAACATTGTTGTTCACTCAAATCCCACATATTATGTTTTGCTCGCTGCAACTTTCAGCTCACACTTTCAACAACTTAGCACCAAAAAACTTACATATCTTTAAGAAAACCTACATATCTTTAATATGCAGATGCTGTTAGATGTTCTAATACATCAAAATTTGGCCAAATATATATATATACACAATCAGCAATTTAGAGTTTGTACATGGGTTGGGTTGTTTTTGTAAAATATGGCAGTGCAGAGAGTAATAGTCTATTTCAACTTACACTGCAGAAACAATTCAGGTTACGGCCAAGATAAGGTAACAATTTTTTTCTGTTCTACATCTTCTCTCCTGGTTAGTACAGCCTCAATTGAGCTCTTTACACAGTTTCATCTTGCAGTACTTCACTTTTCATCCAGTACTCAATTCAATCTCAAGATTCCAAACAAGGAGTAGATATTGACCTCATTGTGTCACATGTAAAATGAATGATAGCTTATCATCAGACCATTTCACATCTCTCCCAATTTTCATTAAAACTTTGTTTCTAGAGGGTACACCCTGACTCTTTATACTACACTGCATGGTCTTTTTTGCTGGGTGGGGGGGTGTTTCAAATGTTCACCAAGAGCCTGGGTAGCACTGGAAATTTCACGTGCTCAATTTTGTCGGGATGTACACTCACACAAATTTACAGCCAATTTTGTCAAGTTGCACAGTGATGGCAATAGTTGCTTTATAGCAGAGTTACATGTATAGTCTATATCTTAGTACACACATCCATCTAGTAACATGGGAAGTCCACAGCCAAACCAAGATGCATCTACTTCATAGTCAATCTAAGATGTTCTAAGTACCAGAATATCAAGTAATATCTACTGTTACTAATGATTTCAACACTGGCTTAGTTTGAATGCAAACATCTTTATAGACATTTGAATTTTAGAAAGGGCCATGCTTTTAATAATTTAAAGTCATACAGCACAGAAACAGACCCTTTGGCTCAACTTGTCCATGCTGACCAGGTATCCTAAACTGAACTAGTCGTATTTGTCTGCGTTTGGCCCATATCATTCCAAACTTTTCCTATTCATGAACCTGTCCAAATGTCTTTTAAATGTTGTAATTGTACCTGCCTCTACTACTTCATCTGGCACCTCGTTCCATACACACACCATGCTCTGTGTGAAAAAGTTGCCCCTCAAGTTCCTTTTAAATCTTTACTTCCCACATTAAGACTATGCCCTCTAGTTTTGGACTCCCCTACCTTTGGAAAAAGAGCTTGGCTATTCACCCTATCTATGCCCTCATCATTATGTAAACCTCTGTAAGGTCATCCCTCAGCTTCCAACACTTCAGAAAAAAAAAGACCCAGCTTATCCACCCTCTCCTTATGACTCAAATCATCCAGTCCTGGCAACATCCTTGTAAATTTTTTCTCTACCCCTTCTAGTTTAACAACATCCTTCCTATCGTAGGGCGACCAGAATCATACAGAGTATCCTAAAAGTGGTCTGACAATGTCTTGTGAACATCAAATCTATATTGAGCTGTTGAATAATTTATTCCATAAATTAATTATTTCAATTAAGTTTTTTTGAATATACTCACTATAGATTTCAAAAACTAATATAGTTACTGATGTTCATCATTGCTGAGTCTTTGATTTTCACATTCCATACATTAAGTTGTGTTTTAATTGCTTTTTTCTTTTACCTGTCCATCTCATTCCAGTGGAATATTGCACATGATAAATGTTTGATTGGATGTAGAACTAATTTTTTTTTACTCTATTGTATATCATGTCCTCAAGAGATTTCACAACCTGGCAGTAGTAGTGAATTGTATATGCTGCATATTTTTAACACTTAGTGTGCAGCATCGTACTATGTGGGGAAGCTTTACTGAAAAGATATTTTGGTCAGAGATATTACTTTTAACAATCAAGAAGTGTGGAACATTCAGATTTTTGGGATCACAAACCTGAAAGCATATCACTTTTTCTCAGATTTGGTGTTATGTCTGCCAACTAGACTGAACCTGACAGCCAAATTATTCATATTTGACAAATGACGGTGAGTAATATTCTTTGCCTGTGGCAAGTTAAGATCAAATGAGAGAGGAGCCAACTCCTGTAACTTGCAAGGTTATGTAAGGTCTATTGTTAACCAACCTGATCAAAGCCAGGAATATGATTGCCCAAGAGAGTGGACACTAGTTCATGATAAAAATCAACAATCTTAAAGTGAGTGCAGCTAATCACAGGCAAAGGCCCATCTTGGTCTGACACACCGTTGCACGTCAAAATCAAATTTGACATCTGCCATATTTATAGTGCTGGATCTATCACTTTTTTTTATTGTAAAATTCTCCAAGATACTCCAAAACTCTAATCTGCAAATTTAAAAAAATCCTTTCCATTTTCTTTACATGTTCCTCAGTTCCACACTAAAAGTTGTTCCTTGTTGAACTCTTTTCCTGAATCAGTTTCTAGCTTAGTTGTGCCTTCCTGTGAATCAGAATGTGATTACCTTTACACCAAATTGCTGAGTGGGAAAGGACAAGTTGTTCTATCAAGCCTCTCCTACACTACAATGGCTAAAGTATAATGACTAAACATCTCTGTAAACATTAACTCTGTTTAATTGTGATAAGCTTTTCAAAATACTCTACTATTTCTAGATTGATCAATACTGATAACTTTACAAAAGCTTTTGGCCAAATTTCCTCTGACTGTCTGCCCCTCTATGGCTGGAGCAAGAAATATCGCAAGAAAATTCATTGTCTCTATTCATTGTCAGTGCTCAGAATGGTGCTGTCTCTTGATGAGAAAATATTTGCAGCAAAGTCGCTTTCACGGACCCTCAGTAAATCTGGTGCTTCATATGCCTTACAATTAACAGTCTGTGGAGAGGCAACAAACAGAGTTTACAAGCGAAAGGGTCTTGCTTCATTGCTGGCCTCAATAAAATGGGATTGTAGCCTGCCACATTGAAACTAGTAATTCCCTCTGCTGTACATGCACGCTCAAACAATGCTGGATATAGGATTGATTTTGCAAGGTTGTGTACCAGGATCCCGATCAACAAGGAGAGAAAATTGAGTGCAGAGTTCAATAGACCATCTCACACAATTTATTTCACTCCAAACTTTGTGGTCCAAAAATATTCAGTCTGGTGAGATGTTTCACAAAGAGTACACAAGACCCCAATTAAACTTTATTCCATAGGAATGCATGGTAATTGCTGACATGAACAATTTGAAGCATTGTTTGCCTACATAAAGAACATGCATTTCTTATGTGATAATCTGGCCTTTGAGACCGAGCTATTAGATGTACATTGAGTATTCTATTTTGTCTTAGAGGAGGTGGTTCAATGAGTGGCTTCCACTCTCTTAATTTTGTTGTGTTGGATACTTTTTGTTTGAGTCAATTTTTGGTACGAATATCTTTGTTATTTCTCATGCGTTTTTAAACTGCAATCTTACTGTCAGCTCTTGCAGCAATTAAATAGCTCATCACATAAATTCTTTATCTCATTCAAATCTGAATATTAAAGAGAAATGTGCAAAGAAACAAGAAAAGCAGGTGAATTACATGGAAGCATTCCGAACACACTATTCTTACCTGAGGTATGACCTCTATAAACCTAGACATATGCTTATGTGGAAGATAAAAGACCAACATGATACATTCAGCTGAATGGGCTGCTTCTGTATTGTAATATCTTTTGTTATACCTACTGGTCAGAACCCAATGTACTGTAAATATTTTTAGTGGAAGACCACCACATTAATTTAAAATAAAACCAGAAAGTATGCTCTATGAGGCCAGATTTCAAGCTGAAACTGACTACAATAATATCAGCTGGGATCATAATACAATGAACATTTTGCAATGCATTCATTAGATGAGCACATTTTCTCGATGAAAAACAGTAGAAGAACACTTTTAATATGCTGAAGGAATCCAAAAATGTAGGGCAGAATAGATACCAAATATTCTATCCACTGAGGTCTCAGTTAAAAAGAAAATGGTCCACTTCAGTAGTACTCTATCTATAAGATCTAAATCACACAAATAATAGAATAGTGGTGATGTTGCTGGACTAATAATCCAAAAGACTTGTTCAGATGACCCACAGACCAAATGGCAGCTGGAGAACTTCAATTCAGTTAATATGATAAATTTGAAATAGAAGGCTTATATCAGTAGGGATGTCTGTGCAACTAGTGAAAAAAACTTATCTGGTCCTCTATGGAAGAAAACCTGCTGTGCTTACCCACTCTTGACTGTACATGACTTCAGACCAACAACATTGTAATTACCTCTCAATTCATGCTGGAAATGTCTAACAAACCACTTAGTTGCCAAAAAGTAGCTTCATTACCTTTTAGAAAATAATTATAAATGGCCAATGAATAATTGGTCTTGCTAACAATTCTCCTATCTATGAATTAATAAAAAGTATTTGAGCACTTTAGTCCACAGTCCCATCATTATTTGAAGAGAAAGGATTCTCTTTGGGCCCAATGATACTCTGCAAAATCTGAATCAATTGCCCCATTGAGAGACCTAACACAAGCTATGGAGTTTCATTCATCCTCAATGGAAGATCAGTAAAATTCTATATGCATCTTATATAGGTTTTCATTTCCCCAAGTCTGAGTGACCAACTGGGGTAAACTCTAATACATTTCTTCATGAAACTTTTTAGGATTGCAAGGCATTAAGAATGCGCTGTTCTTTCACCAACAGTGAATTGTAGTTTGCTTTTGAATTGTGTTCATTCATCTAATTTTTGCCATTCTAAAATAAATCTGTTGATCATTAGGGAGGGTCTCCTGGGATACATATAAAATAGTCTTCCAGCTCCTTGCAATTCTTCAATAGATGAAGAATAATGTGTAAGTGAACCACCTTGTGCAGAATCTTCGACACATTTACTCACAGAGGGGCGCGGCTTTCACCCTAAATAATACTTCCTTCGTTTATTGCCGCTCATCCAAGAAGGTTCCAAGATCAATGCTTTCAGAGAGGATAGTTCTCCACAAATTTCTTTCTATATCACCAATGTTTCTCATTAACCAATCATTTTTCCTCCTTGTGCTCCATCAAGCTAAGTAGGAAATTCAGCCTCTTTCATTGTGAGGTTAATTCAGCTTTTTGATCATGTTCATACTCCCTTTCTCAGTGGTTCTGGGACACTTGCAAAATCAGCCAAATAATATGACGTCTCCTGCAAAAGTTCCAAATTCTGAAATTAAACTTGAAAGAATTTCACATCCCAACATTTTTAATTATTAATATAAAAAGATAAATATGCCATTACACTATGCCTTATCATAACTTTCACCTGTTTCGAAAGATTTACATCTTAAGAGATAGTGGTTACAGTTAATGGAAGAAACATTAGCATCGACTTTGCACAGAGTATTATATCCAGATAACAATGACCAATTACAGACCATATCATGCCTTCCTTAAAATAGCACATTATAATCCTGAACAATTGCTTGAAATAGTTTGGTTTCGATCCCTATCCATAAAGAGCAGCATCTCTGATAGTACAGTGCTGAAGGGGTGCTGCACTGGAGTTTCGGTCAAAAGTACTGACCACATCTCAGGGCAGAGTTTTTCCATGGGCTTCAGGACCAAATGGCGGGCCAAAGACTCCACTTGCCAGACTGAAGAAGCTATTTTCTAGGAACATGAAAGCAATTTCCACACTTGCCAAACTATTTGTCATGACAAATGGGCTCCGGAAACATCCAGTTGTAGAGTCTTGGAAATCCATGAAAGAGGTGGGGTCACTTGATACAGCTTTGAGAAGGCTCAAACTGAAGGTGCACTGAGAGTATGCTAATACTTTAGGTATCAAGGCAACCTTTTATTCAGAGGAGAAACCCTCAAAATGCATTGTTAGGGCTGTTGAGATGTCTTTCCTGCCAGCAATTTCATTTTTAGGTGCTGGTGTGTCTAATTACCCCTCGGACTTCTCCATGGAGCTGGCATCCTACCACATGGTTGGAGATGGCAGTTCTACCATTGATGCACCAAAATTACCCCAATTGAGGCCGTAACTATTTATGTCACCTGCTCACATCTATTCAGCGTTAAGCAATCCACCCCTTAGACATCCCCGGGGAAATGACTCCAGTGGTGGAAATGCATCCAAGAGCTGCTCCATGCAGCTTTCCCCATTTTCCCAGCTCTCCTCCCCTCTACTTCCACTCTCAGGGAGCCAGTGAAGTTCAGCTCCTATAATGTGCCCTGAACACACCATTCTATAAAGCTGATAACTCAACCAAGTAGACCAAACTAACAATTGGTGACTGAAATAAGTAGAATAAATATGTTTACCCAACAAATTAAATATTTTGGTTTATCCTGTACCATCTCTTAATGAATTTTGTGCATGATTGAGTAGGCGCCACTCTGGAATAGGAGGCTTCAAGTTGATTAAAGCACTCAGTAGTTGCCTTGTGCTTTAATCAGGCCTCTGTCCCCTTTTCTTGTATAGAAATCTACTCAATCACACACTGCAGCCTCATTAAGTATCAGTTCAGCGCAGCATGCTTTCAGAAAAAAATTATAGCTTTATTTTTAAGCTATTGGTATGGGAGGTGAGAGATGTATTTTTAGGTCTTTAAGGTAGTTTTGTGTAGTTGTAATGTTTCATTATGTTGAAGATATGTTTGATATTGAACTGTGGCTTTGTAAGCTTGAAACTTCCAACAGGACATATTTCTTCGAAATCTTTTACCACCCATCCATGCAGTTTCAATAACATGCACCATTCTCTATTTCTGTTTCTTGTTGGTAATATTTAACTAATTGTTGAGAGACATGTACAAGAACCATCTGAAGATTCAGCCCCCATTACAACTTGAGATATACAAAAACTGCACAACCTTCTTCCCAAGGAAATAACTCCTTTGAGAATTTGTACTTGGAGAAATTGTAGACATTACAGTACTTTGTACTGCTCAGCGGTAAAGCTCATTGTCATCCCGTAAGGCTATGCTACTAACTTACTCTTAAAATAATCCTTTTAATTGCATCATTCTTCACAACATCCCCAAATATGGTCATTGCTTTGTTGATTTTTTCAAAAAGAAACAAGGAATAAGAAAAATGCACATGGTATTGACGACACTTGTGATCAATCATAACTTTTAAAATAGATAATGCTGTGATTAAAGAGATAATTTAGCAGTTCTGAATTTTTTTAAATGGGCTGGATTTTCACAGTATCTGAATGACAAAGGCAGTGGCAAAGCAGTTGGGAATATCTTTCAAAAAATGGCAAATTGAGATTCTCAACTTCAAAAAAAAAGTCAGTTTTTTGCTGAAGGCTTCAACCTTAAAAATCTCACTAGTAAGCAGCAAGGGCCCTATTCACATGCCTCAACATCTCATCATTCGGTAATCCTGCTTCACGGAGAAACATGTTACTAATTTTTCACACACCAGAGAGAAACTAGACAACATCAACTTGTGGCTAGACAATCAGAATGGGTACCTGGTGGCAGCAGTTTGCTGGTGTCTTAAGAGTATTAATCTTAGCCAGTATTGTCCAACATTTCATGATGCAGTCCATGGGCAGTGACTACCTGTAGCCTCTGTCCACAGGAGTTAACACTGCCAAAGCACCAGTCTCATCATAACATCATCACACATCTTGAACAATCTTGATACTGTTCAGTATCTTAACACTGTACCTTGTAGCTCACCATAACTTGACATTGCAATGCTACTGCTTAGCAATTTTTGCACACAAGAAAAAGCACCAGTCTCTTGCAGGATCCATCTCTCATCTTTGATCATACCTTTCCAGTGCTCATTTACTTTGTGTTAACTTGGAAACTCACAGAATCTCTGTTTTGCCTTTAAGGGCAAACTGAACACCAGGAGTGTCTTATGTTTGCCAGCAATGAAGAGTCGAGGGGCTCTGTGATCAGCTGGGGACTAGTCCATCTTTCATCAAAAAAGGTGGTAAGTTGACCCGAGTGAGTGAGTAAGAAGCACAGAGGGCAGGAAGGGTTTGTAGTTTGGGGGATTGAATGGATGAGGTTCACTGAAGCAAAATACTGCATGCCTGAGAGTTGTAGACCATGAGTCTTGGTAGGAGGTATGTGTAATGACAGAGATAGAGTGAGTGTGAGGTAGCAGAGGGAAGATTGTGGCACTTATTAAACTTCTTGCAGTCTTGAACAAGCTGACAGGATTAGAAATAGTCCACAGGTGAAGTTCAAATATAGTATCCACAGTCTGACTGTCTAGAAGCACCAGCACCGTCAAATAGTTTGAGGGAGAAACTGGAATCACATGTAACAGTTTTACAACTGAGTAAAGGTAATTGCAAAGACATGAGGGAGCAACTGGCTAGAGTTAATTAAATGGGAAGCCTAGCAGGGAACACAGTGGAGCACCAATGGCAGGAATTTCCAGGGGTAATTCAGGAGACACAGCAGAAATTCATCCCAAGGAAGAAGAAACATACTAAGGGGAGGACGAGGAAATAAAGGCTGGCAAGGGAAGTGAGGGACAACATGAAAACACAAGAGAAAGCATACAATGTGGTGAAGGTTAATGGTAAGCCAGAGGCTTGGGAAGCCTTTAAAAACTAACGGAGGACAACTAAAAATGAGATAAGTGGCAGAAGATGAAATAGGAATGTAAGCTAGCTGGTAATATGAAAGAAGATTGCAAGAGTTCTTTTAGATATCTAAAAGATTAAAAAGAAGAGGCAAGAGTGGACATTAGACCACTGGAAAATGAGACTGGAGAATTGGTAATGGGGAACAAAAAAAGGGTGGAGAAACTGAACAGGTAATTTGAATCAGTCTCCTTAGTGGAAGATATCAGTAGCACACCAGAACTTCAAAAGAATCAGAGGACAGAGGAGAGCGTAGTTGGCCATAACTAAGGAGAAGGTGCTGGAGAAGCTGAAGGGTCTGAAGATAGACAAAGCTCCCAGACTGGAAGGAGGGCCCTAAGGGGCAACATTTTCACACAGAAGGTGGTGTGTATATGGAATGATCTGCCATAGGCAGTGGTGGAGGCTGGTACAATAACAACATTTGAAAGGCATCTGGATAAGTCCATGCATAGGAAGGGTTTCAAGCGATAAAGGCCAAATGCTGGCAAATGGGACTAGATTAATTTAGGAAATCTGGTCAGAAAGGACGGGTTGGACTGAAGGGTCTGTTTCTGTGAAGTACATTTCCGTGATTCTTTGACTCTATGACTACATCCAAAATTCTGAAGGAGATAGCTGAGGAGATTGTGGAGGCATTGGTGGTGATTTTCCAGGAATCCCTGGGTCCTAACTGACTGGAAAATGGCTAAAGTAATCCCCTGTTTATGAAGCAAGGGAGGCAGAAGACAGGAAATTATAGCCCAGTTAGTCTGACCTCGGTCATTGTTAAGATTTTAGAGTCCATTTGAAGTATGACTTGGTGAGGTTCTTGAAAGGGCATAGTGAAATAGGGATGAGTCAGCATGGCTTCATCAAAGGAAGGTCATGCCTGACAAGTTTTTAGAATTTTTTGGGGAGTTAATAAGCAAGTTAGACAAAGGAGAGCCAGTGAACATGATCTATTTGGATTTCCAGAAGGTCTTTCACGAGGTGCTGCACAAGACATTGCTAAATAAGGGAAGAGCTCATGGTGTTAGGGCCAAGGTACTAGCATGGATAGAGGATTGGCTGATTGGCTCAAGGCAGACAGTAGGGATAAAGGGGTCTTTTTTCAGAATGGCAGCCAGTGCTAGTGGTGGTCCACGGGGTCAGGGTCGGGACCACAGATGTTATACATTAACAATCTGGACAAGGGAATGAGGACATTGTTGCTAAGTTTGCAGATGACACAAAGATAGTTGATTGGACAGGTAGTGTTGAGGAGGCAGAGAGGCTGCTGAAGGACATGGGCAGACTAGCAGAGTGGGCAAAGAAGTGTCAGATGGAATACTTTGTGGGAAAGCATGAGTGGCAGGAAGAATAGAGGTACAGGCTATTTTCTAAATGGGGAACGGCTTTGGAAATCTGAAGCACAAAGGGACTCAGAAATTCTAGTTCAAGATTCACTTAAGGTTAACATACAGATTCAATAGGCAGTTAGGAAGGCAAATGCAATGTTAGCATTCATTTTGAGAGGGCTAGAATACTAGAGCAGAGATGTACTGATGAGACTGTACAAGGCTCCGGTCAGACTGCATTTGGAATATTGTGAGCAGTTTGGGCCCTGCATATGTGGAAGGGGGTGAGTCCAGAGAGATTTACAAGAATGATCCCAGGAATGAAGTGCTTGTGAAATAAGTAGTAGCTGAAGGCTATAGTCTGTATTCAATGGAGTTTCAAAGGATGAGTGGGAATCTCATTGAAACTTACAGAATACTGGGAGATAACACAGTGTGGAGCTGCAGGAACACAGCAGGCCAGGCAACATCGGAGGATTAGGAAAGTTAACGTTTCAGGTCAGGACCCTTCTTCATCAATGAAGTGTCCCGACCCAAAACATCAACTTTCCTGCTCCTCTGATGCTGCCTGGCCCACTGTGTTCCTCCAGCTCCACATTGTGTTATCTCTGACTCCAGCATCAGTAGTTCTTACTAATCTCAGAATACTAGGAGGCCTGGATAGCGTGGTCATAGAAAATATGTTTCCACTGGTAGGAGAAAGTAGGACCTGAAGGCACTGCCTCAGAGTGAAGGGGCAGCCCTTTAGAAGTGAGATGAGGAGGATTTTTTTCAGCCAGAGAGTGGTTAATCTGTGGAACTTACTACAGCAGAAGGCTGTGGAGGCCAAGTCATTCAGTGTATTTAAGACAGAAATAGATAGGTTCTTGATTAGTGAATGGATCAAGAGTTATGGAAATAAGCAGGAGAATGAGGTTGAGAGTGTTTGAATGGAAGAGTAGACTCAAAAGGCTAAATGGCCAAATTCTGCTCCAATTTCTTACGGTCTTATGGTCTAGGCATTTTCACCATTCTACTGAATGCAAGACCGCATAAGTAGTGCCGTATAGGAAGCTGCATGTATAATGAGGTTAGCAGTATAAAATTGTATGAGAATATTCATGGGTGGCACGGTGACTCAGTGGCTAGCGCTGCTGCCTCACAGTACCAGGGACCTGAGTTCAATTCCAATTCCAATGACTATCTGTGTGGAGTTTGCTCATTCTCCCTATGCCTGTGTGGGTTTCCTCTCACAGTCCAAAGATGTTCAGGTTAGGTGGATTGCCTGTAGTGTTCAGGGATGTGTAGATTAGGTGGGTATTGAGGGATGGATCTAGGTGGGATGTTCTGAGGGTTGGTGTGGACTGGTTCAGCCAAAGGACCTGTTTCCACACTGTTGAGATTCCCTGAGGAAAATTCACTGGGAATGATGGAGGAAAAGCTTTCATGAAACTCCTTAAAATTGACACAGTCTAATTTTGGAACGCCTTGCTCCTGCCTAAGTCATAAGTGCTTTTTAGTCAACCTGTTCGGATGGGTTCTAACATACCTCTGGAACAGATGGGACATAAACCTGAGCTTTCTGTCTCAGAGATAGGTACATTACCACAAGAACGCTTCCTAAGCAGTAAATAGGCTGACTTGATGACCTGAACAGTAGGGGATGTTTGATATCCATTGAAGTCAATGGCAGAACCAAGTGCTGGCCAATCTGCAGGACTGTCTCATAATTATTACTTCTGAAGAAGAGTCATATCGGATTTGAAACGTTAACTCTGTTTCTCTCTTCACAAGTGTTGCCAGATCTGCTGAGTTTATCCAGCATTTTCTATGTTTGTCTCCAGATTTCCTGCACCCTAAGCATTTTGCTTTTATTATTGTTTTGCAATTAGTCTATGAGTTGATAATTACCAAATTAATTCCAATGGAACACTCCGGTCTGAGTAAAGACTTTCTAGGTGGGAGTTGTTTGTCTCTCTCTCTCTCATTCTTTCTTTCTCTCTGTTGTGATGTTTTTGATAGTATCTTGTGGTATTTATCACTTTATCATTACCTGGTAGTGGGTAAGCATTTTTAAGAGGACTGGTAGCAACAAATTACACTTGTCTTTGTTTTGTCTTGAGCCTAAGTAATGGTAAATGGTGGAGGATACGTCAACACAGAACGTCTAAGAAAAGGCTCCCTTCTTAGATAACAAGAAGATCTGATGCATAATAGCAATAATTTCAACTACATTTGGTCAGGCAAAGTAACTAGGACCTTAGGGAAGTAGTACAGATGCATCTGTTCCCTCTAAAAGCTGGAGGAGACCTCTTTGTCTCCAACTGCCTGTGACATCAATCAGGTGAATTTGCCATAGCCTTACCAGAACTAGGGGCTGCTATCTCAATAGAGAGAGATGACTGCTGATGGTTTAACCTGAGGGTTACCATGCCTAAGATGAGGGGAGAGGTTAAGAAGAAGAGTCTTTCATGGTAACCTCAGTTGGTGTAGGAATTTAGCCTATGCTGTTGGCATCACTCTGCATTGCAAACCAGCCTTCCAGCCAACTGAGCCAAAAATCCCCCATGATGTAAGTAAAATGGGTGGAGTCAATCGAAAATGATCATTAACCCCTTCAGAGCCATTACCTTATACAAAATCTGCCTCTCTTTCTGTCTCTCTCACTCTCACTGCAGGGTGGAAGTGTTCAAATTAATTGGATTTGGGAAAATTCAACTCACTTGCAAGTGGGCACATATCCATGTCTGAATATCTGAAATCAGCAGAAATTGTCAATAAATTGAGACTCTTGCTGACAGAAGCCACTGTTGTGGGAAATGGAAATGGCACACTCATGCCATAAAGGGAGGTGTTTCAGTTGTTGGCTGTGCTCAGGTAGGTTATCAGGAAAAACTAGAGTGTGTTGTCGCTGGAACCAAGCTATGCTATTGATATGTGTGTAACACTGATACTGGATGCAAAACTGTAATTTTGTTTAGTTGTCTTACAACAAGATTCTTCTCCTGCTCAAATCCAACAAGAAAAAATTAAATTTCCATGATACAAGTTAATAAAAGTAACATTACACCCACACTATCATTTATTATCCTTAATGTATTTCTGTCTGATTTACTTCAGCCATGGTATTGAAAATGCTAAGCATGTACTTTTAACTCTTTAACATCAACATTGTTATGCAGAAAAATTCATCCATTGATACGTTTATCTGCTTTTAGAAGATCATGCACATGGAAAGATTAGACACTCACTGCAATAACATGATTGAATTGTGAAGGTATTGCTCCTGATTCACTCAAACTGCAATAAAAATAATTTGCATTTGCATTGTGCAAGTAAATATCATAAGGAACTTCACACAGATATGATCAGATAAAAATGGATGCTGAGCTAAAGGAAATGTTAAATGGGCTG
Source organism: Ginglymostoma cirratum (assembly GCA_024137785.1). Classification (NCBI taxonomy): domain Eukaryota; kingdom Metazoa; phylum Chordata; class Chondrichthyes; order Orectolobiformes; family Ginglymostomatidae; genus Ginglymostoma; species Ginglymostoma cirratum. The sequence continues at coordinate 2,091,001 of JAHRHZ010000040.1, forward strand.
ATAAGACTATCTGGTTCACTAATGTCCTTTAGAGAAACAAACTGCTATCCTGACCTGGTCTGGTCTCCAAATGACTCCAGACCCATATTGTCTGGCACTTAACTCTCTTTCAAAATGGTTTAGCAAACCATTCAATTATATCAAATATGCAAAGTTCTCCTTACTAACATCTGGGGGCTAGAGCCAAAATAGGGAAAGCTGTCTCAGAGGCTAGTCAAGCACAACCTGAAATAGGAAATCATACCTTACAGATAATGTCAGAGACTGCACCGTCACCATCAATGTGCATGTCCTGTCCCAGCAGAGATGGTGACACTGTGGGAAAACAGTTGTAAGGCAGTTGTCCTTGGAATCCTCATCATTGATTTTGGAACCCTTGAAATGTCATGGAATCTGGTCAAACATATCTGCTGTACCTTCCCCTCACCTCCGACATGACAAATCAGTATTCTTCCATGTTGAACACCACTTGGAGGAGACACTGAAAGTGGAAAGCATGCAGAATATACTCTGGATGAGGGGCTTCAAAGTCTACCACCAGGAGTAGTTTGGCAACTCAAATATCGACTGAGCTGGTCAAGTCCTAAAGTCATAGATACATAGGTACTAGACTGGGTCTGTGGCAGGTGGTGAAGGAACCAACAGGAGGGAAAATCATACTTGTCCTCATCCTCACTAATCTGCCCACTGCAGATGTGTCTATCTATGACACAATCAGTGAAAGTAACCACCACACATTCTGGGTGAAGACAAAATCCCACCTTCACAATGAGAATACCCTCCATCACACTGTGCGACACAATCTTCGTCCTAAATGGGATTGATTTCAAACAGATCTAGCAAATAAGGACATGCATGTAGTGCTGTGGACTATCAGCTGCAGGAAAATTGTACTCCAATACAATCTGCAACTTCATCCTCATCGTGTCGCCCACTTTACCATTACCATTAAGTCGGGGATCAACACTGGTTCATTGAGCAATACAGGAGGTCTTGCCAGGAGCAGTACCAGCTATACCTAAAAATGAGGTGTCAACCTGGTGATGCTACAAAACAGGACCACTTGTGTGCCAGACAACGTAAGCAGCAAGCGATGGACAGAGCTAAGAGATTCCACAACCAATGGATCAGATCTCAGCTTTGCAGAACGGCCACATCCAGTTGTGAATGATGGTGATCTATTAAACTGCTCACCAGAAGAGGAAATTCCACAAATATCCCCATTCACAATAGTGGGAGAGCCCAGTATATTAATGCAAAAGATAAGGCCAAAGTATTCACAACAATTTTCAGCCAGAAATACCAAGTAGATAATCCATCTTGGCCTCTGCCAGAGATTCCCAGCATCACAGAAGACAGCCTTCAGCCAATTTGATTCAGTTCACATATTAAAAGATATTCAGAGGCACTGCATATTGCAAAGGTTACAGACCCTGACAACATTCGGCAATAATACCAAAGAACTTCAGAACTTGCTGCTCCCCTAGCCAAGCTGTTCCAGTGTTACTATAGCAGTGGCATCTAACCCACAATGTGAAAATTTGTCCAGGTCTGCCCTCTACAGAAATGTGATAATATCAGAAAGGGATGTTCACTGATGATTACACCATGTTCAGCACCATTTGCAACTCCTCAAATACAGAAGCAGTCCATGTCCAAATGCAGCAAAATCTAGATAATATCCAGGTTTGGGCTGAAAAGTGGCAAGTACCATTTGTGCGACACAAGTGCCAGGGAATGACCATTTCCTCCAGCAAAATGATATCTAACCATCATCCCTTGATATTCAATGTCGTTAAATGCCCCATTATCAACTATCATAGAGGTTACAATTGACCAGAAACTAAAGTGGATGAACCAGACAAATATAGAGGCAGCAAGATCTGTTTACAGACTAGGAACTCTGCAGTGAGTATGGAGGCCCTGCAGTGAGTAACTCACCTCCTGTCTCCCCGAAGCCTGTCCACCATCTCCAAGACACAAATCACAAATGTGTTGGAAACTGCCCTCTTGCCTGGAAGAGTTCAACTACACTTAAGAAGCTTGACACTATCCAAAACAAAGCAGCCCACTTGATTGGCACCACATCCACGAAGCATTCACTCCCTCCACCTCTGATGCTCAGTCGCAACACTGTGCAGTATCTACAAGATGCACTATAGAAATTCACTGCAGCATTTTCCAAACCTGCAACTACTACCATCTAAAAGGAGAAGGGCAGCAGATATATTGTAACACCAACAAGTTACCTGCAGGTTACCCCCAAGACATTCACTATCCTGACCTGGAAATATATCAGTGTTCTTTCAGTGTCACTAAGTCAAAATCCTAGAACTCACTCCCTAATGATATTGTGCACATGACTACAACAAATGGACTGCAGCACTTCAACTCGCTACCATCTTCTGAAGTACAACTAAAGATGGAAAATAAATGCTGGCCCTACTTGGACCATCTACATCCCATGAATGAATTAAAAAATCAAGCTTTATTAAAGGGTTAAGTTTCAAAGCCCATTAAGAGAGAAGAATGCAGGCAGAGAGATGGAAGAATGGAGGGAGGGAATTTCAAAGAGTGAGGTGGATTACCATGAGCAATTAAAGCCCTTAGATGACAATATAGTGTTAGATACTTTGGGAATCAGGCACGTAAGTCGTTCAACAAGAACAGTGGCGATAGATGTGCATGGTGTAGCACAAAATAAAAGCAGAGATTTTTGGATGAACTGCAGTTTACATAAGTTGAGGATTTACACCAAAACAGGGAATATTAGAATAATTGCATACAGAGGTGAACAGTACGTGGTAGATGGGCTGAGGAGATTGATTATAAGAAAGGAGAAGTAGCCATTGGAAATGACTTTGGACTTTCTGCTCAGAAAGAGAAGAATTCCAAGATTGCTATTACTTGAGTTTTGTCTGAGAAAATGGTCAGGTAGCCAAAAGGAATCAGTGGCATGGGTACAGAGTTTTTGGCACAGTCTAAACATATTAGCTTCACTGTTCCCATTGCATAAATAAAATAAATTGCTGCTTGTCCAAGACTTGATGTCAGATAAACTGCTTTGCAAGCAACTGGGAACCAATTCTCTACCTAAAAACTGACTCCACAGGCAGAATTTTAGTGGCCACTAATGGTGTAGCCCCCATAAAATTGTCTCTGTGGTCATCCCTCCACCAATCCATCCGACACAAGCTGTCTGAAATTTTCGCAAAAGGTGACCTAAGATGATCTGCACACCCTTAGTCCAACTGAGTCCCTTAAATGGCCAATAATTTTGATGCCAGAGATCAAGGGTTGGTGGGAGGGAGGGGGCAGGGTAAGATTACTTGATAGGATACCCTGCGTTGGCATAAGGTGGGCAGGCGATTTACACCAGGGTCCCTTTTCTGGATTATGGGGGGCCCACATGATCTGTCGTTCACATCATGTGCAGCTTCTCCACTGTCTTTCCCAATCTGCCCCTTTACATATCCCCTCCAATTGCCAAAATCTAAAGGACGAAGTGGAGAGGATGATTCGGAAAGACCAAATGGGGCAAATCAATGGGTAATCTTGGGTAAAGTAACAAAATAAATGATGTGTTCAAGTGAGATGAATGCCTTGTCAGCAGCTGTCTAAATGCAATGTGAAGGAATAAGATATGAGAAAATGTTGAACCAGCAAAAAAAAAAAATCAGCATTCACTTAAGCCAAAATACATCTCTTCTTTAAGAGATGTGGGTGAATTAGGTGGTGCAGGCTAACTGGAGCTCACACTAATTGCTCGAGATTTTGCATTCCCTCCTGAGATGTGCAAATATTCAACGCCATCAATGGTGATGGTTAGATGCTGCAACCTTTATCAGCATTGAATTTGCCTGATGCTCACATGAGATTGACTGCACCAATTCTGGGTCTTTATTCAGTTTTCCCTTCTTAACCTTTTCAATATTGCGGTACTGTAAAAGTATCATCTATTTCTACGTAGTATCTTTACTGAGTTATCAAGTGATCCTTAAAGTAGACAACTCTCAGACACCACGCTCCTACTCTTAGATTGTGAGCTGACTTGTTTTTAAGACAATAGGTCAAAGAGTGCAGAATTCCCTCCAGATGCCAACATGATAATGTAGTGATTGTAATAAGGTCAGCCAGGTGGACCTCATAGAATATGAGCTTCCCAATTGGGCCTGTTAATCTGGTCCAATCAGGGAGCCCCAGTTGACAGTTAAGAACAGTCGTGCCAGACATCCTGTGTACTCTGAGAGCTGGATCAGTGTTGAGGACTTGCCATATGTAAGTAAAGGGTGACTTGGTGACTTGGTGACTTGGTGACTTGGTGACTTGGTGACTTGGTGACTTGGTGACTTGGTGACTTGGTGACTTGG
>JAHRHZ010000040.1:2102361-2120717 GCA_024137785.1 Ginglymostoma cirratum
GCTCCTATGATGCTGCTTGACCTGCTGTGTTCATCCAGCCCCATGCTTGTTATCTCAGATTCTCCAGCATCTGCAGTACCTTTTACCTCTGAACCAGGTTATAGTCCAACAGGTTTTTTTGAAAACACAAGCTTTTGGAGACTCATCCCTTCACCTGATGAAGGAGTAAGGCTCCAAAGGCTTGCGTTTTCAAATAAAGCTGCTGGACTTTAACCTGGAGTTGTGTGACTTCTGACCTTCTTCAAAGAAGCAGAGAGGGCAAAAGGCCATTTTGACTCCTCCTGTCGCATACCATCCTCTGATTCCTTGGTCTGTGAGTTGATAATTAGAGGGTATACATTTAAGATCACTTGATTTGTTAGGACATGCAATACATTACCAGAAACATTGTTTGAAGTAAAATCCACATTCATTTTTAAACGGTTAAATGCTGAACAAGAAAAGGTTTTCACAGCAGTGGGGCAACGGGAGGGTAATGCGATGAGGTGAATAGCTCTTTCAGAAATTAAATGCCTCACTTCGCACTGTAAATTTTCAAGATTCTGAGTTCTTCACCAGAGCCAGCAAAAAGATCATGATGCAACAGGTAGCATTTTAATCCTTCCGCCAAAGTCACTTTTTCTTTTGTGCTATTCATATATTCAGCAAGATAGCTGTTTACATCAAAGTCGGTTGAGAATGTTGTTCAGTATAAGTTGTGGTAGACAACGCCAGTCAAAGGAGGGGAGCAAAACTTTTTTGGAGCAAAAGAATTCTTCAGCTCACGTTGCTGATGTTTTTAACAATTGATTTGTCTCTGCGAGTCGTGTTTTTCAAATGAGTAGCAGCTGCTTCAGGACCTAATATGACAAGTGCACAATTAGTATGTGCCAAAAATATTACCCACCATATTGGTAGGACCCCTGCAGTTATCCAGTTGCCAATCTAAAACTGACATTTGTTGGTGACTGATGGTAGCTTATGCTCTTAAACGTTATAGTAGTAGTTCCACAGAAAGGACGTTTCGGCTCACTTCCTTCCCCTTCCAACCATCTAATCCCCTTTTCACTGTGCCCACCCCTCTCTGAATTACATAAGGACCTCAACTGAGGTCCCTCTGATTCTAAGCTAGGTCTGCAACAAGGCAACTTTCCACTACCAAGGGCAACCAAAGGCAGGCAATAAATGCTGGCCAGCCAGTGACACACACATCCCACAGGGGAATTTAAAAAATACTGGGGTTTACAGCACACCAATCCAATTTACTGAGGTTCACAGACAATTTTCCAAGGATCCTATTGGAATCACTAGATTGTGCATTGCACCAGGATAATGCCCCAATTCAGGTATAGCAAATTCTGAAGCCTGTAACATTGTAGCTATAAAATGATTTGCAGGCAATACTGTTACATTGCAGCAGGAAAGTAATTTTGCATTCAAAATATCTTCAGAACTAATTTTTCCAGTTTGGTCTCTATAGGGATTGTAACAATAACAAATAAAGCGAAATTTGAGCTCTCAGAGAATGATTGAAAGGATCATATGACAAGGTTTCAAATTGTAAGATTTTCACTGAGAAAAAACAATTAAAAACAAGATCGACTGAACATTGTTTCTGGAGACAACTTATACTCTAAACTTCAGGAGAAATTCCCAATTTAACAGTTAAAATGAGACTTGCCACCTCTACTTCTCTGCTCTCACCCTCTCCCAGATTCTTGGCCTAAAAGTGTCAGTGATACTTTTAGGAAAATACAGCAACCCAATCCTACAATGATTTCTTACAGATTCTTTGCCTCTTAAAGACCATTTCCATGGAAAATTGAATCAAATTGATTTTGTAGTCGGGAAAAAATGAAAATTCGCTCTCCTCTATACCTCAAACTTTTTTATATCTGAGAATTAAATAGACAGTTTAAAATATCACTTTACAAAACCTGGATAATAAAACAAGGACATGGAGAATAAAAACATATGCACCATCAGGATAGCCAATCTGGTCATTATTTATCAACATATTTATGGTGTAAATATTTTGCATCTTCACAGTCAGACAACTTGGATTCCCTTGTAAGTTTTAACAATCAAGCCCACAAACTTGTTGTCAGACAGAATCCAAAACAGTGCCACAACCTCTTTCACTCTGAATTTCCCCAGAAGTTAAGAGCATGGTCTCAGTTCATAACAACTATATAAAACGGTGCATTTGTAACAGGTATTTCAAAAAAAATTAAAGATTTCCATGAACATAAAGGAAACAATGATTTACATTTACCTCATGTTGACAGTGAAACTCTTTTTGATACTACCAGTTCTCTTATTAACAGTGATTTTCTTCCCTCCTTATTAGTTAATTTTAAAGAGCTTCAGAACTTGGACGGTTAACTAACTGTAAATTATTCATCCCATGTATCGGTTTGGTATGTACACACACACTCAAGGCTCAGAAACTATGGACAAATAACAATTCCACAGCTATCATGCATTTGCAGAAGAGTTGGATCTCATGGAGCATCATAAAGCGAATTTGATTTAGTCTAGACCTATTGTTTTTGCCTCCGCAGCAATACAGAAAACTCAAACGTACACGCAGAGAGCTGGTTCATTCCACAAGCAAATAGGTTTCAGCTGTGCAGGAATTGCCTGAGATATTTGTAATGTTGGATATTAATTTAAAGGAATCGTCACTGATTCCATCTACAGCACCTCTGGCTGTGAGAATAAAAGCTGTTATGAAATATTTGATTACCAGGTCTTCGGATATTTAAGGAGACATATCAAGGTCAGGTGACGACCGATAGGTCCAGCTTATTGCTGGACTATTAATCCAGACACCCAGGTAATGTCCTGGGAACCTCGGTTTGAATTCTGTCGTGGAAGGTGGAATTTCAATTGAATAAAAATCTGGACTTTAAGAGTTTGATGATGACCATGAAATCATTGTTGATTGCTGGAGAAAAACCCATCTAGTTTATTAATGTCCTTTGGGGAAGGAAATCTGACATCCTTAGCTGCTCTGGACTGCATTTGACTCCACACCCACTGCAGTGTGGTGATTCTTAACTGCCCTCTGGGCAATAATGTGAGACAATGATGCCCTCATCCCATAAATGAATAAAAAATCTAATTTTGCTCGTAAGCCTCAAGTCCTTTGCATCACATATAGACAGAGTGGTTAGAAAGGTGTTTGGCACGCTCGCCTTCATTGCTCAGTACTTGGAGCGTAGGAGTTGGGAAGTCATGTTAAGGTAGTACAGGACATTGGTGAGGCCTCTTCTGGAATACTGTGTCCAGTCCTGGTCACCCAGTTATAGGAAGGATGTTATTAAGCTGGAGAGAGTCCGGAATAGATTTACCAGCATGTTGCTGGGTGTGGAAGGATTGAGTTATAAAGAAAGGCTGGATAGGCTGGGACTTTTTTCACTGGAGTGGTTGAGAAGCGACCCGGTAAATTACAAAATAATAAGTGGAATAGATCGAGTTAATGGTAGTTGTCTTTTCTCTAGGATGGGGGATTTCAAGACTAGTGGGCATATTTTCAAGGTGAGAGGAGAGAGACTTTAAAAAAAAGACATGAGGAGCAAATGTTTTACACAGGGATGGTTCGTGTATGGAATGAACTTCCTGAGGAGGTGGTGGATGTGGGTACAATTACAACATTTAAAAGACAGTTGATAATCACACAAATAGGAAGGGCTTGGATGGATATAAGGGAGGAGCAGGCGATGGGATCACTTTAGTTTGGGATTATGCTCCACATGAAGAGTCTGTTTCCGTGCTGTATGACTCTATGACTCTGACTATGACTCAAAGGAATGTTCATGCAATGATGACCAAATAACTATGGCACTATGGAGCCAATTTTCTGGATGCACTTACCCTAACAGGTAAAACTTGCATCCCAAACTCCACATGAATAAAATTGATCATTCCATTTACTAGCACCTAGAGTGACCACTGATTTAGTATTCTTTCCTGAAGACTGATCCATAGGTATCTGAATGCTTATCATCGCTCGTGCACAGATCCACTAGTTCAGCCGTGTCTGTATCCCTTAACTGGACTCTATTTGAATTTAGACATACTGGGTCTTTCATTATTAACTGTGTTCTTCGGTAGTGACACAATACCATACGTAAGTCCAAAAGCTTCGCGGTCTATTCTTAAGCTTGTTTCAGTAAAATTTTCTAATGATCCAATGCCCATGATCTCAATAGTATGACATTCATGAGATCACGGGCATTAGTCTGAACAAAAACCATTGATTCACAATTTTTGTTTAGCCTCAGGTATTCAACAACAAGTTAAAGTGAACAAATGCTTTCTGCCTTAAAACAAAACAAAAGCTGGAGCAATGCTGTCAATTAAACTTGTACCTTGAAGAACATTTGAAGCCGGTAAAGGTAATTTTGTACTGTGTGCTTTACAAACATAGTTGCCCTTTGATCCCGCCAAAGGAAGCCAAACTGAATGTTTTTGCTTGTTGTTTGCTTTAGTGCGTGTCTGTATGACGTGGTGATTGTTTAGCAAGGGAGTCTAGAGAGTCCCGAAACTAACAAGGCATGTTGTTAATATCAGGGCCTCATTAGAGCTTCTTGGGTTGTCATGGTACTTGTACCTGATGCGCTGGAGGTCTGCAAAATAAACAACTGTTAAAAGTCAGGTGGAATCCCTGAGGGTAGAGCGTTGTCAGTTTCAGATGATTATCAAAAATTGGTGTATGTATTTAATAAGAGCTCCACATACTTTTTTGTTAATCAAATGCATACCAGCAAGGAGGTCACTCTTGAAGTTATTAAGAAGAAGAAATGGGGAGAAAAAGCAGCGACATTTACATTTGCCAGACAAAGTGACAGATTCTGACAAGATACATCCAAAGGTTCTGAGGTGATTGAGGGAAGAAATTTCAGAGACACCAGAAAATATGGCCAGAATTTGCTGAATCACTCCTACCACTCTTGTGACTAATGCACCACACAAGACCTGTTTTATGCTTCAAAGGTCGCACACTAAATTTTCTGGAACTTTTGTCCATTATACCATTCTTTCTCCAAAAACAAGTTCTAAAAATAAATTTGCACAGCTGCATCCCATCAAATGTGAAAGCCTATTTATCGGAGTAATGTCAGAGATTGGCACTTCCACCTGAACAACGAAGAATGGTGGTCATACAAATAAACGAATTAGGAGCAGGAATAGGTTACTTGACCCTTCAAACCTGAGAAAGAATGAAAGAAAGGAAGGAAGAAACAAGAGAATGAAATAAATAAAGCAAATAAAAGGATTAAGACCTCTACCTAAGTTTTAACTTGTACACAATGGGTACTTAGATGTATCAAACCAGATAAAAACTTTCCCTCTAAATATTCATTAAAATGACACAGCTAATGTTGTTGAACATGAGCAGACAAATAAATTACTTTGAAATTTCTGCAACAATCAACAATTGAATGGAATTCATTCCATGGTCCATTGACTGTTTTATTCCCAATTTGATGCTATTACCACAATGAACTCTAATTATTTTCTAATCACCCTGTTTTAACTTGTTATGATGCACATTTATGGCTGCCACATATCAGGTACTGTACTCAAACCTTAAAGGTAAGGGCATCATCAGTGCATCGCAAACATATTCTCATTGTATGCTCTGCAAACTGTGATATACATTTAACCCTGGAGAAACTAACTGTTAAGCTTATTGAATTCTTAGCCATATCACTAATGCATTTTGGACATGGGTTGAGTGTAGATATGTGTCAAACCAGACAGTGGCCAATGTAGTTCACAATTTTAGAAAGGGAGACAAAACTAATCTGTCAACGAGCTTAATATCATTGATAGGGAATATTTTGGAGTTTTTAAATAAAAATGACATTACTATGTATTCTGATAAGTTGAAAATAATTGGAAGTAGCCAACATAGATTTTAAAAAGGATTATCATACCTGACTAATCTTTGTGGGCAGAATCTTAGTAATGTGTGCTACAGTGAAATGTGTGGCAGGATCAGGCAAAAAGTGTGAGGCTCATCTCAGTGTCAATATCATCTTGCTCCGTCTCTATCTCTGTCTTTATTTCGAAGAGAATGACGCACTATATAAGGTGGTGTTATTAATACCATACAAGACACTAGCTGGAATATTGTGAACAGTTATGGATCCCTTATGTCAGGAAACATATACTGGCATTGGAAGCAGTCCACAGAAAATTCACTAGGTTGATCTTGAGTATGGAGGGTCTGTGTTATGAGGATAGGTTGAGTAGAGTCATAGAGTCCATAGAGTCATACAGCATGGAAACAGACCCTTCTGTCCAAGTAGTCCAGACCAACTATGCTCCCAAACTAAACTAGTGCCACCTGCCTGTGCTTGACCCATATCCATCCAAACCTTTCCAATTTATGAACTTATCCAAATGTCTTCTAAACTGTAACTGTAAATGTACTTGCATCCATCACTTTCTCTGGCAGTTCATTCCACCACGAACCACTCTTTGTAAAAAAACAAACTTGCTCCTCATGTCCTTTTTAAATTTTTCTCCTGTCACCTTAAAAATATGTCCCCTAGTTTTGAACTCTCTCACCTTTATGGAAAACACACTTGTCATTCACTTTATCTATGCTCCTCATGATTTTATAAACCTCAGTAAGGTCAACATTCAACCTCCTATGTTCATGTGAAAAAAGTCTCAGTCTTTCCAGTCTATTTTTGTATTTCAAAGCCTCTATTCCCAACAACATCCCAGTAAATCTTTTCTGAACGCCCTCCAGTTTAACAATTTTCTTCCTACAACAGGACAACCAGAAGTGCACACAGTCCTACATCAGAAAAATCACCAACGTCCTATATAACCTCAATATGACGTCCCAAGTCCTATACTCGAAGGTCTGAGCAATGAAGGGAAGCATGCTAAACACCTTATAAACCACCTTGTCTACCTGCGATGCAAGTTAACTATGTATCTTAATCCCTAGGTCTCTCTGCTCTACAACACTACCCAAGGCCCTATCATTAATTGTATAAGTCCTGTCCTTGTGTGTATTATGAAAATGCAATACCATACAGTTATCCAAATTAAACTCTGTCTACCACTCCTCAGCCCATTGATCCAATTGGTCAAGATCACTTTTTAATCTTGGATACCCTTCTTCACTGTCACTATACCACCAGTTTTGTTGTCATCTGCAATATTAATAACCATGCCTTCTATATTCTCATCCAAGTACTTGTTGGAATTTAGAAGAATGAGAAGCAACCTTATTGAAACATATGTGAATTTTAGAGGGTGACAGGGTAGATGCAGAAAAGTTGTTTCCCTATATGAGAAAGTCTAGGACCAGAACACATAATCTCATAATTTGGGGTTGCATATTTAAAACAGAGATGAGGAGGAATTTCTTCTCGCAGACTGTAGTGAATCTGTGAAATTCTTTACTGCAGAGGGCTGTTGAGGTCGGGTCATGAAGAACATTCAAAACTGAGGTAGACAGAATTTTAATCAGTAAAGGAAATTAAGGATTCTGGGGAAAAGGTAGGAAAGTGGAGTTGAAGCTTATCAAATCAGCCGTGATCATGTTGAATGTGGAGTGGAACCAACGGATTGACTGTGGTCCACCCCCCGAGCCAACATGTCAGACATGACCGGACCCCAACTGGTACCTATGCATCTCCCTGACCACGGAAATTGCCACTAGGGAGCCAATGGACTGACCGTGTTCCGCTTCTTGGAATGCAGAATCACGGAATGACCGACACCACTCCAGCCATACACCTGACCGCGGCCAATGGCTTTGACTTATAGAATCACAGAATATCTTCAGTGCAGGAAGAGGCCATTCAGCCCATTGAGTCTGCACCAACCTTCCAAAGAGTATCCCATTCAGACCCAAACCCCCACCCCATCCCTGTAACCCTTCATTTACCATGGCTAATCCATCTGGCCTACACATCCCTAGACACTATATGGACAATTTAGCATGGTCACTCCACCTAACCCACACATCTTTGGACTATGGGAGAAAACCGGAGCACGCAGCAGAAACACAGTAAACACAAGGAGAATGTGCAAGTTCCAGACAGTGACCCAAGGCTGGGATTGAACCTGTGTCCCTAGCACTGTGAGTAAGCAGTGCTAACCACTAATCCACCATGCCACCCATTTGGTAGACTGCTATTGACTTCTGTGCCAGGACCCCCTGACTGACAGGTACTTCCATGGATTTCATTGAACACCACTCCTTTTAGATACATGGCTGTTTGGTTGCTCTCATGCAATGTATTTGTTGTAAAAGCTGCTGAAACATGGTGCAGGTGTGAGATTGATGTAGCACATTTCAATACAGCAAGGCTGAATGACCTGTTTCTGCTCCCGATTATCATGCTCTTCACTTCTCTGTTTTTTTTTCACAAGTGGCAAGGCAAAGTGCTCACTAGGCAGTGGAGAGATGCCAATTCATAGAATCATAGAACCACTACAGTGTGGAAACAGGCCATTTTCCCCAACAAGTCCACATTGCCCTGCTGAAGAACATCCCACCCAGACTCATCCCCCTACCTCGACATTTCCCATGTCTAACCCACCAAATCTAAACATCCCTTGGCACTACAGGAAATTTAGCACAGCCAATCCACCCAGCCTGCACATCTCTGGACTGTGAGAGGAAGCCGGAGCACTCGGAGGAAATCCACACAGACACAGGGAGAATGTGCAAACTCCACATAGACAGTTGCCCGAGCCTGGAATCGAACCCAGGTTGCTGGTGTGGTGAGGCAGCAGTGCTAATCACTGAGCCACCGTGCCGCCACATATTATCGACCCTCAATCCTGATGAAAGGCCCAGGCCCAAAACATTGACTTTCCTGCTCCCCTGATGCTGTCTGACCTGCTGTATTCCTCCAGCTCCACACTGTATTGACTCTGAGTCCAGAATCTGCAGTTCTTGCTGTCTCCTCATCATTGGTTGCTAAATGCCTTGTTAGCAACCCAACCCACCTCATTAATCTACACATTCCCATCTTATCAAGCTTGTCAGGAAAGGTTGTCAAAAAGAAAAATTCAACAAGGAAATCAGGGTGCATACAAAGTGGATCCAGCTTGCTTCTTGCTCTGAATAACCCCCAAACTGCAACCAAACCATGCCCATGATCCTCAGGCACCAGCTGTACAGGCTCCTCCTTGATGGACATTGGCATCCACCATCTGCCAATCCAACATGAACACATTGGCATATCGACTATGCACTGACAGTGCACTCTAGAAGCACTAAATTACATTAAAGGGTGAACCAGCAACTAGCATTGAAAGATAAGCTTGCCTGGTTGCTAAGCAGTCCTCAGTCAAAGGGACATACATCTTGCTGTATTGAAGTGTGCTACATTAAACTCATACCTATAGTAAGAAAAAATGAAATTTGTTAACCCTTTTTTTCTGCTGCCCATGCTTTGCAATTGTTTGCAGATTTCCTGTCTGATGGTCAAAGCATACAGTCCAATTCAAGAGGAACATGAAACATGAAAGCAATAACCTCATGATTTACCTCTTACACATATAAGCAGACATACAATAAATTCCACCAACCAGTCAGGAGTTCCATTTCTGTCTCATACCCCATACTTCGAATACAAGGTATTGCTTGTGGTGAGGGAAATATCACAGTTACAGAGTCATAGACTTAACAGCATGGGAAGAGGCCCTTCAGCCCATCATCTATGTGCCAATCACCTGCTCTAGCCCATTTTCCAGCAGCTGACCTTTAGCCTTAGAAGGTATGGCTGTATAATAATCATGAAATACTTTTTAAATGTTGTGATGGCTCCTGCCTCTCACACCCTTGGAGGCAGAGAATTCCAAATACCTAGCATCCTCTGCATGAAAAAAGTCTTCCTAAAATCCCTTCTAAACCTTTACCTTGAATCATGCCCAACGGTTATTGATATTATTATTTAATTCAGGCATCTGTTGATTTCTCTTCAATTAAAACAATTGAGGCTAATTTACTATTTAGCTTTCCCACCATGATGCATCAGCAGCATTAAGCTTCACGCCATTGAAACTGTGACTTCTACAGGGATTTTCCTTTTTGATCAATATGTTATTTGCTGCTCATTGTTCAGAAAATAGCATAGCTGTCTTGGACACCTGTGACACATCCCTCCTACAGAGGGTAGTGCAGGTCCAGGCATGGTCACTGAGCTCAGATGAGTGCATTCCCACTTTCCCCTCAAATCACATCTTAGGAAACTGAGCATCCTCTCAATCAACATCAAATATTCTATTTTATGGGCCAATCTCAAGAAGCCCTAATCAGTGATAGGTACCTCTCAAAATCGATTTCTTTCAGCCAGGACATTACCTGTACAGCTGTCAGCAGAGTCGGTCCTTTGTGTTTCCTCTTGTTCAAGCCACTGGTTCCAATTCTCGGAAACTCCCTCTACTATACTACTTTTCCAACTTGAAATTCAGCTGCTGATAAATTACAGGGGTGTTGAGGTTGGTTGGCTCGCCGAGCTGGTTTGTTGTTTTACAGACGTTTCGTTACTGTGCTTGGTAACATCCTCAGTGCAGCCTCTGATGAAGCGTCAGTGTGTTTTCCCACCTGGTTTTTAAACTCTGGGGTCCATTGAGATGGATTGCCTCACTTCCGGTTTTCCTTTGTAGTGGAAGGTATATGGGGTCAAGTTCAATGTGTTTATTAATAGCCTGCTTCTTGGAATGCCATGCTTCCAGGAATTCTCGTGCTTGTCTCTGCCTAGCCTGTCCCAGGATCTTGGTGTTATCCCAGTCGAAGTCATTCTCCTTGTCCATGTGGATTGAGATGAGTGAGTGTTGGTCGTGTCTTTTGTAGCCAGTAGGTGTTCATGTACCCTTATTGTTAGTTTCCTTCCCGTTTGCCTGATGTAGAGTTTCTCGCAGTCTCCGCAGGGGATTTTGTAGATGACATTGGGTCCTGTCCATGGTGGGGAGTGGATCTTTGGTTCGGGTGAGCAGTTGTCGTAGGGTTGACGTGGGCTTGTGTGTCACTCTGATGTCCACCAGTCATAGGAGTCTTGTGGTGAGTTCTGACGTGTTCCTGATGTAGGGTAGTGTGATGAGTGTGTCGGGGTGTGTAGAATCTTTAATAAACACACTGAACTCGACCCCATATACATTCCACTATGAAGGAAACCCAGAAGTGAGGCAATCCATCTCAACGGACTCCAGAGTTTAAAAACCGGGCGCTGCACTGAGGATGTTACCCAGCATGGTAACGAAATGTCTGCAAAACAACAAAACCAGCTTGGCGAGCCAACCAACCTCAACACCCACGACCCGAGCTACAGATCTACTCCAAAGCCTTAGTGGTGTTGTTCAGAACTTTTGTTACTAATTTATTCATGTGTGCTCTACCTGAAGGTAGATACTTTGCTCAACGCCTGATATGCTGTTATCCTGAGCCATTTTGTTTTATTTTTGGTGTTTTTTCAGTGGTGGATTGGCATTACTATTCACCCTCAGCACCAAACTGAAGAGGCAAGTCTCAAGTCTACTTCAACCGGAACTGTAATCAAACCAACACTATTGGTGTTATTCTAAAGCCCATGTTAGCCAGCTAGCCACTTGACCATTTCAGTTAACTCCCTTTGTTATTGTAATAATGTTTATTCTGAGGTCAATGCACATGAACTGAAAACAATAAAATTGATTGGACTCAAGGCACAGCAATTTCCCTATATCTATCAGTCACCCAAATTTCAAATAATCCAAGGCATAATTTAGCAAATATATTGTTTAGTCTTTAAGACATCTACTACGTCAACATCTCATAGATACTGTATAGAAAATTAAGATCATTGGAAACAACTTTAGCAGCGAAAAGCTCTAATTTGTTTTATAATATTCATTGTTATGATATATAGGCAGTTATCATTGTCTTTTCAGATGATAGATGAATGTTAGTGAAGTATTCTAAGGGTTAGTTCTGTAGTATGTGTTACTAACTTATGACCATTATTTATTGTTCACATTGAACCATTTGTATTCCATAATGTCAGTAACAGCTTTAAAATAACAGTACTTAAGCCACTTAATATACTTTTTTTTATTAGCACCTTAAGTCTTCTAAAGTTCAGTGCATTTTTTTTGTTCTAAAGCATGAAGTGAAATTATTATGGTTTTCCTTCTTCACATAAAGATAAATGAACGAGGACATTTTTGCTGAAGAAGGCTAAAATAAAAATGACAATACCAAAAAAAGGAGTTAACATTTTGATATTGATCATTTGCATGAGAATTTGATTTAAATATTATGACAATGAAATGTGACAATGAACTCAAGATCCAGTAATCAAATTGAAGTTGAAGCAAAGAATTCAGGGCTTAAGGACACTCGACCTTTTGATTGAAATATTCAACATGACATATGAGTTGTATTTAAGTCAGCCAAGAGCATTACATGTTTTCCTGCTGGGAAGCTACTTTTGACTAAAGCATATATTGGAAATTTCGGTGCACACTGGTCATCATTTTCTCACAACTACAATTTTTAAAAATCTGCTAAATATCAACATTTTCAAAGTGTATTTGTAGCAAACTAAGTACCCTGATGAGTGCTAAATACCTCTTAAGTTCAAACTACCTCTAATGTCCTCAGATTAACTGCAGCACCGGAGAACTCTATTAGGACTCAAGTCTGAATACAAGGCACAACTGACATTGCAAAGAAATTTCTCATAACATCTTATCAGATTAGTTATGAATATTTTAAGTTATTCATATGATATGGATGACAATAAAGTTTCGCGATTGCTATCATGTAGGGCATTTGTTGCAGTTGTATTCGCATACCCAGTTCTCAGAAAGAACTAAATAAAAACCTAAAGAACTGCAGATGCTGTAAATAAGAAACAAAAACAGAAATTACTGGAAAAGCTCAGCAGATCTGGCAGCATCTGTGAAGAGAAATCAGTTAATGTTTTGGGTTGAGTGTCCCTTCCTCAGAATACAAAGAATTAATTTGGTTTAATTGGTGATTTTTAAGGAAGGATTATTGCCCAGAGTAGTGGATAGTACTGAGTACACCTTTGCGCATTCTTCATTTAAATAATATCATAGGATCTTTACTATCTATCCGAAGTCAACAGAACACAGAGTTAATTGAGACAGAAAATGCTGGAAACATTCAGCAATACCCTTCAAGATCTGAAATTCTTACTCTGTTTCTCTGTCTGCAGATACTGTCAGACCTGAATATTTCCAGCATATTCTGTTTGTTTTTATTTTCAGGTTTCCAAAATTTGTGATATTTTCCTTTTTACTGTATACAGATGGACTGCTGCCTCACTCAAAGGCTTTCAGATTACCTCTGATATTCTAGCATTCTCAAGCTTACACCTGTTTTCCCTCAAAGATTAGTCATCTTCTGAACTGAGTCATTTGAAGGATGAAAGAGATGTTAGCCTGAGGAATCGTTCACTGCTTCCTGCAAACACACCTTCGGATTGACAAGAAGAAAGTATCTACAGATACATTAGCAGAAAAATTACTTTTATTATTGTGACCAAAGATGGTAATATGGCTTCAGGAATGAGCCAGGCATGGTAAAGGGAACTGAAACAGTATTAGCAGATTCTTAATCTTTTAAGACTCATCATGTGACTTTAAGAAAAAGTTTAGAATTGATTAAATTCTGTTAAAATAATGAATAAGAAATCTTTATTTAGTTACATTGATCACAATACAATAATTTCTAAGCTTAATAGTCATATTTATAACCTATTCATTGGGCTCTCCAATCAAAAATACAAAATGAATATGACAAAGCATCTCAAAGTCATTGCAATGTAAATACTCAAAATTACTGGATAAGTTCAAAATTTTGTACCCTTAAAGTTTTATTGTCATAAATATACAATAGATACTGATCAGTAAATCTTTTCACTTGCCATGAATCTAATTCCATATATAATTTCACCTGCCCCACAAAATGAATTCTAAATGGTTAATCATAGAATCCCTACAGTGTGGAAACAGGCCCTTCAGCCCAACAAGTCCACACTGATCCTCAGAGCATTCCACCCAGATCCAAACCCCCATAACCCACCTAACCTACACATCCCTGAACACTGTGGGCAATTTAACATGGCCAATCCACCTAGCCTGCACATCTTTGGACTGTGGCAGGAAACCGGAGCACCCGAAGGAAACCCACACAGACACGGGGGGAATGTGCAAACTCCACACAGACAGTTGCCTGAGGGTGGAATCGAACCCAGGTCCCTGGCACTGTGAAGCAGCAGTGCCAACCACTGAGCCACTGTGCTGCCCGCAAAAGTGACACTAGAAACCTGGGGTCCTCCAGGAATTGAACCCAGGGCCTCTCGCATGTCAACACTATACAGTATCTTAAGTGAGAATCATACCCCTAGACCAACGAGCCATTTAGGGGACTCTCAAAGTTAATAATGTTATCTGAACATCTTGATTGTAAAACAACCCATTGAACGATATTTCACAGAAAAGGAAGACTAAGAACTACTCCAATATTCTTGCGTCAAGTGAAACATTTGAAACATTAAATTTATTCCAATTAAAGGTGATAGTTATTTTTATGGCAAGTCGCTTGAATATTCAGTACTTCCCAAAATAATTTAGTAAATTAGTCTTTACACAGAATGGGATTTTTTTAAATACTGTACAATGATATTCAATTGACTAAAAATATGCTGGTAGGAGATCACATCAACTTCGGAAGCTGCTATTTTGGGGATTTCCCTCCCAAATTTTTCCTACTAATTTTCTTTACCATTTTCACTCTTTTTTCAGCCTTTATTTCTCTTTGGGTAATTGACTCCTTGCTAATTTCTTAAATGGTTAGCTAGCATCCATTGTCTACTGACACTTTGTCAGCCTCAACAAAGCACATTGCTCATATTTGAATCCTCACTCGTCATTATCCATTATCCATGCACAGGGCTACTTTCCTGCCGGAGTTATTGGGTAGCAAAGACAAGAGGAAGATGTGGACAATTTTCCCCTTCTCCCAGTTCAAAAATGCTGTGATCAGTTATGGCTCTCGTGCGATCGCCTTTTCTGTGATCAATTAATAATTCAGTATAGAAAGGAGATTAAAACTGGAATAAGTCTGCACTGTGTGGTCCAGGTATAAATTGTTACAACGTTCCTTCACTTGGTGAGCTATCAAGAGATCCTGCCATGTGATTTCCAAAGCTTCAGTGAAAATATACAGCCTATACTATGATCTTTATTTTCTTTTCCAACATTTTGCCTTATTACATAGACAAACAAAACCCTCCAAGGCAGATGGCAAAGTAAGATTTAACCAGCCAACACAATAGGTCTTCTGACCAACAAGACTACCCAAATGCCATTTGTAAGCTTAATGCTTATATTAAACCTAAGTAAAGTTACAAACAACATCCTCTGTTTTTCAGACCATTTCACTCATCCTCTGTGTGCTACTCATAATTTCCATAGCAATCAACAGAAACAAATACATCACCTTTCTCCAAAGTCTCTCCTTTCATGGTCAACTTCAGGAGACTCAGGTTGGGGAAATCAGAGGGCTGGGTGTCGGGGTGGAGGCATCTGGAATCTAGATTGTGGTGTCAAAGGCCTGCAGGATGTTCAAAGATGTAAGGATTGAGGTCAAAGGCCTGGAGTTTGGGGAGTGGGTAACAGATCTGTATCTAATCAGAAGCTCCCTTGGAGTAAGATGGGAATTAGAGAATACCCAGAGAGATGGTATGAGGAGAGTTTTTCATTAATTCAGGAGATGCAGGTGTCGCTAATTGGCCCAACTTTTATTACCTATTCTGAGTTGTCATTGAGAAGGTGTGGATTCTCCTCCTCCTCCAGTGAGCTGCTTAAATCTCCAACATCATTCGCAAGGATGTGGCCAGACTGCAGAGCTTAGATTTGATCCATTAGTTGTGAAAATGATTAGCACTGTTTATGAATTGCTGCTTCTATTGATTTGGCATGAAAATAGTCCTGTGTTGCACCAGACTAACACCTCAATTGTCGGGTACTGCTCCTGGTATGCCCACCTGCTTCTTTCTTGAAGCAGAGTTGGTCCCATGGCTTGATGTAGTAGTGGGGGATAGGCTAAGCCATAAATTGTCAGATTGTGCTTAAGCACAATTATGTTACTGCTGCTGATTGCCTCTCAGCGCCTGATCAGTTTCATCCAGTCTTACATTGCAAGATCTGTTCAAAATCTATTCTATTTAGCAGGGTGCTAGTGCTACAAAATGCAAGAAAGGGTATCCTCATTGTGAAGATAGTTTTTTTTTCTCCACAGGACTACGAATTATTCCCTCCTGCCGATACTGTCATACAAACTGTTGTTAAAAAGAAGAGGATGTCGTGCAAAAATACGTATGTCTATGCTGACGCTTTGTTATGACTATTGGCCCAAAGAGGGAAAATCTCCAGGAGAATACAATAAAGGATTAATTCAGGATAGATTCATGGGAATGGGATTGGGTTCTAATGACATGTCACCAGTTTCCAAACATAACGTATGCGTTACATTGCCATCGGGTGTTTTTTATTCATTTAATTTAATATTTTTAATTGTCTGCAATTTAATATCAAAAGGGGGCAAAATTTGCCTTGGGCAGAAGGGCGAAACAGGACTTCAGCAACCTTTTTTTACACTTCACCGAGATTTATTTTCCACTGTCTACCACCTGAGATGAATTTCGATCTCAGTCTTCACATCCTGCGGTAGATTTCAAGTTTTGGTTGACCAATGAGTTCAGTGTCAGAGACGCACTCACTGGAAGCAAGAAATTATTTTGAGCTAATGATCTCATTAACAACAAGGTTTCAAACAGGCCTGTGAAGATCAGGATGCTGCAGCTAGCAGGAAGGTAAGTGTGGGTTGGAAACCATGGAGGCGGACTCCTCTCAGGAAGCATCTGAGATTATTTCTTGTAAGGTGCAGATGGGAAATTCAAATGAGTGAATTACTTTAATGCACAAAATCTGTGAATCCTCAGTACTATTAAGCTACTTTCTTTAAATCAAAAAGTAAATCAATAAATTTCTTCAGTTTCACAGATCGGTTGATCCAGTCAAAAATATCAACCAATGGACAGGAAACCTCATGAGTCTCAGAGAGTGTATTGGATGGTTTTACAGACATCAGTAATTTCAGGTTTAAGAAGAACTGTGAGCCTCATGCAATCTCAATCAGGAATTCTAAAAGATTTTGAAATTTCTTTATGTAGGAAGAGGGAATGAGTTAATCCATTGAATACCATATTCATCATCAGATTTTCTTTCTCTCTGAACTAGGAATTAATCGCTTGTTTTTCAGTAAGTATCCTTGTGTGTATGGAGTTGTCTTGTTTCCTGTTTGCAGACAGTGAAAATTTTTTCATACTACAGTTATTCCATGTCATTAGTTTTCAGCATTTCAGCAGATTATAGAAGTTGAGCATATTTGAGAATAAACTGATAAATCAGTGAGTCTTTTACTTTAGATAGTGGTACAAAACAGAAAACATTGACTATTTTGGTGACTGAATTAAAACTTTTATAATAATGCTGTGGAATGTGGAGTAGGTGGGCTTGATTACCAGTATATTCGTCCCATCACATTTGGAACAGTTCCTATTTGGTCAATATATCCCAGTCGATTTTGAGTTTGCCGTCAAATTTGTACAGATTTGTGCATGGCTTCTTTAATGAACTGAAGATAATGTTTATCATTAAACAAAACTCATTTTTAAAAACTAGTGATAAAATTGGTTAGCATCTAAGCTATATCCCCTTTTAATAACTGACACATGTACACAACACCGTTATGAATAGTGATATTGTAGCCATCACAGAAACATGATTGACAGAGGGGCAGGACTGGCAGCTCAACATCCCAGCATCTAGGATCTTCAGGCAAGACAGGAAAGGACATAAAAGTGGAAATGGTGTTGCATTATTAATTAAGGAACCAGTTACTGCAGTAAGAAGGGACGATATCTTGGAAGGGTCTTCAAATGAGGCTCTGTGGGTAACAACTTTGGAATAAAAAGAGCTTAGTTACATTGTTGGGAGAGTAATGTAGACCCAAAACAGTCAATGGGCAATAGAGGAGTTGATACTTAGACAATTCACTGAGGCATATAACAATAATAGGGTAATTATATGAAAGGATTTCAACTTCCTGAACCTTAATTAGGTTAGTCATAGTGTAAAGGGTATAGAAGGCAGTGGATTTCTTGTAGTCACACAGAAAGTTCAACAGAAAATGGTGCAGTGCTTGGCCTAATTCTGGTGAATGAAGACGGACAGGTGTTTGAGATAACAAGGTGTGGGGCTGGATGAACACAGCAGGCCAAGCAGCATCAGAGGAGCAGGAAAGCTTGACGTTT
>JAHRHZ010000040.1:2130717-2150585 GCA_024137785.1 Ginglymostoma cirratum
TTCTCACCTCCCTATCTTGAAATGCCTCATTCATCCTCTGGAAGAACCAGAGAAACATAGAACACAAGAGTAAACCATTTGGCTTTTTAAGCCTACTTCACTATTCAATATGACCGTGACTGATTATCTTAATCAGTACCATATTTTCTTCCCATATGTTTTGATCCCTTTAGCCATAAGAACAATATTTAATTCCTTAGATGAGGAATTCTCATCATTTGCATTTTTGACCACAGTTGCAACAGGACTCTGAAGCAGCAAAGAAAGATTCATTTGCTTGTTCATTTCCCAACCTCACTGAACTCAATACGAACTCATTACAGCAAAGTGATTGTTGAGTATGCAATATCTGCATATTCTACAGAAAATCACTACAGCAACAGCATGTCCATCGTCAGTGACCATTTCCAAACGTGTTGACATTACAATCAGGCTTGGAGTTCTGGTTTACCCCTGTCTAATTGAAAGAAATTAAAGCCTACTTATATGTCCTGTTAGGTCTGTCGTACAACACAACCAAAGATCATCTTTGGCACAGTAACTAACTGATGCACTATTAGGGAAGCTATCAAAATTTACTCATTTTGGAAAGATTTTAGGGCTTTAGAGATTGAATGGGAGAAGTAGGACTGATCAGGTTGATCTTTCAAAGAGTGGGGATGGGTCTAATCAGCGGCACAGTGTTTTCCATGCAATAAGAATCAGTGAACCTATTTAAATACAATTCCTGAACTTATGTATGCCAATCTAATATCCAGCTTTGAATGCCAAATAAAATTGATTTTTAGTCTTGCAAAATGCAGCTTTGCCCTCAGCACTGGAGATAGCATCAACATTAACCACAGGAAAACAGACTAAACACGGCATCAGCAGTTTATCAGCATTCAGTTCCATATGTTCAGTCATTCCACTTAAAGTATAAAGATACATCTTATTTGTGAAAGTATACATTTTATTCATGATAATTTGCTTTACTTTGAATATTAAAACATATAAACAGTGAAAGCTTGCCAGCAATAGTTGAAAGACTCAGAAAGGAATATTTAATATTTAGTACACCTTCTTGTCCTTCACCTGTTTGCTGTGTAGTCTCAAGCCAGCTGTTAGTCAAGATAATAAACAGTAATGAATCAAGTACAATACTGTATCAGGAACCTTTGAATTGTATCACCTTGCCTTTATTAAGGACTCTTGATGGTTTTTTGTTTGCATTTTAATGCTTTATTCAGATTAGCGAAGTTTTCAAATGTTTGAATAAATGATGTTATCAAAAACACAGTAATATATCATAGCAACTATATTAAAAGGCCATGCAAACTGTCCATCTTTTGTTTATGTCCATTCTGAGAATCTACTCAGACAATCTCTCACTTCCTCTTGCCTTGGCAATTCCCCTTGTGATAGTGTTATCAGTTAGAAGTGTTGCTTTGCAGTTGCAGCTGCTCATCTCTATGCAACCCAATCCTGGTGTGAACAGAACCCAAGATGTGTGAACAAGTGTTTTCATTGCTGTCCTCCAGGTAGTGACATCCAAGATTTGATACCCAAAGCTACTCAAGTTCCTCTTTATCCATATGGATACCCAACAATGGAGGAGGCGATGGCCTAGAGGTATTATCGCTGGACTGTTAATCCAGAGACACAGATTACATTCTGGGGACCTGAGTTTGAACCCCACCACAGCAGATGGTGGAATTTGAATTCAATAAATTATCTGGAATTAAGGATCTAATGATAATCTATTGTTAATCCATTTTCAGAAAAACCTGCCCGGTTCACTGATGTCATTTAGGGAAGGAAACTGCCATCCTTAACTGATCATTTAACTGTGACTGCAGACCCACAGCAATGTAGTTGACTCTGAACTCCCTCTGGGCAATTAGGGATGAACAATAAATGCTGTCTAGCCAGTGATGTCCTCATTCCATTAAAGAAACATAAACTGCAAAACAGTGAGCTGTTGTACAAGATAATAGTTCAAAAAGTGTTAATTTTGAAGACTGCATTAAGCTCTACCTAGCCTGATGATGTCTTATCACCTTAGGTGGGAATAAGGCAGAACAACTCAGGCTCTTTTGAAGTGAAGATCTACATCCACAGGTTTCCTAATGTCTTAATAGCCATGTTTATCTTACTAATGTACAAAGACAACAAAGAACAAAGAAAATTACAGCACAGGAACAGGCCCTTTGGCCCTCCAAACCTGCGCCGATCCAGATCCCCTATCTAAACCTGTCGCCTATTTTCCAAGGATCTGTATCCCTCTGGTCCCTGCCCATTCATGTATCTGTCTAGATACATCTTAAATGACGCTATCATGCCCACCTCTACCATCTCCACTGGCAATGCATTCCAGGCACCCACCACACACTGCATAAAGAAAATGTAACTTGTAGCTGATTGCTAACAATCAATAACCTTAATTGTGGTTAGGTCAGCAGCCACTTCTGGTTTAGGCTCACTTGATTGCAGCTAACCATTCCAAATACCAGCTTCCAGTGATTGGCATCCCAACAGATTTTGCATGGTAGTTAGCTGTAGGAATTGGAATTCAATTTACCTGTACCACACAATGGTGAGATTACTGATGTACCCAGGAGCAGAGAATTCCAGTAGACTTAAGGAAAGTATTTGACTTTTAGTTCTTTAAAGACTTTACAGCTTTAAGAACTACTCATATGGACAATCAGTAACTGCAGCAGCTGAACAGTGAAACAGGCTGCAGAAAAAATTGTAAGAAGATCAACAAGGGAGAAACAGCAATTAATAGTAAAGCCTTTCACTTCAGGCCTGACAAGAAAGGCAAACATGATCTAGCACAGATTTATTAGGAAACAGGAATCTGCTAGAGCAGTCCTGATTAGAAGTTGAGTTAAGAAGAAAACAGGCAGCATAATTCCGTGAGTAAAATTAGAAATCCCAGTTCACAAGAAGAAAACTTTAAAGTAACAATGTGAACAGGCAGTTCACAGTGAGTGTTGTGGCCATAGCAATTGGAAACCATGATGAAGTGCTATATTAGGAAAATTAAAGACCATGGAAGAAATTTAAACTGAGTGTGCAACATCAATAATTTTGCAAAGACAGAATTTAAGGCCACCAAAGTGCAACTTAAAACCCTAATCAGATAGAATCTGACAGCAAAAGTTGTAAGTAGAAACCACACTAAGAAGAAGAAATTTTTATTCAAACAAAGAATCAGGCTGGAAAAATTTACTAGGATGGAGGCATTAAGTTTTATTTGAGAAAGTCATGGAAAATGAAAGTTATTGCCTATCAAGCCCATAGAGGCATGCAAAGAAATTTGCAAAACTCCATTTTGCCCGGAGAAGGCAGGAAATTCACAAGAGTAAATGTTCCCCAAATGATGCTGTGGCACAATTATCTGATTCAGCAGGGGAGAGTTCCACTGTGAAATAAATTTTGGAGATTAAGGGTCCTCCAAATAAGTTAGTGGACCGACTACCTATTTTACCTTGAACAACATCCTCAGTGACAAGCCGTCCATCAATAAATGATCCTCCAGCAGACAGAGGCATTAAAACCTACAAACATTCAAGAACACAATCTTCAAGCCAACAAGTTACCAACCTTCCAATTCTGAAGACCCTTGTGAAACCTCCAGACTATCTGAATTTGGGAAATCAGATGGGCAGATGGGATAATCATAAATGTAATTGTTTCTCTGAAAGTATAAATGTTAATGACAAGGAAAAATGCTTGGATAAGGTATTGGCGGTTATGTTAAGCTCCACCCAATCTAATGATATATACTGACTTGGGTGGGGATCAAGAAGGGTATCTTAGGATCTCATGGAGTGGTGACCTATGTCCCATATCTCCTAATGGTCTCAGCAACAATAGTTATCTTACTAATATACCTTGTACCTGATTGCTAACATACAACAAGCAACATTGTGTTTAAAACAATAACATCTTCTCATTGAGAGTCTCTTGGTGGCAGCAAACAGCCCAGCCACAGAGTTGAAAATGGTTGACATCCCAAAACATACAGCACAAACCAAACTGACATTCCAGACAAATTCCATGTCATGCACTTATTCATCATCAATTGTTAAATCCAGTTGCTCAGATGCTAAGGTTTGACAAAGAGATATGCTTGCTGTGAGACAGACTGTCCCTCAATCTTTACTCACAGTAGCCATTTTTTTCTCCTTTTTTGTCACACGCCTACATCACAGTTTAGCTATGGACATTTCACATAGACCGAAACAAACCATTCTGCTGCATGCCTAGAGGTTTTGAGCCACAAAGAACAATTCATATCTCATACGATACGAGATTAAATCTGTTTTTTTGTATTAGAGAAAGGTTGTTTTCATTTCTGCGACCCATGATGGCAGGCACTAAGCCCAACATCTCACAGGCAGACTCCAGGCAACGATCATCCAGTAAGTGCCAGGTACATGAGTTCCTTATCCACTAACAACAAGCAATGCATCTTCAATAAGGGCCAGCTATTTTAATAGTGACATTCTTAGACATTCCTGCTTGCTTGTCATTGAGTGCTTAATTCAAGGCCAAAACAACATCAAACATCACAATAAAAACTGACAATACTGTCAGCACTTCTCAAGGAAATTGACCAAATTCCAAGACTGGTTTACACTTTTCTCACTGAATGAAATAAAGCTATTCTATCGCCTCCAAACACAGGGAGTTGATTTTTAGCCCATCCAAACTGACTGCAGTGGGGAAACTGTGCAGTTTGCATTGCCTCTGAAAATGTATAGCCCCGTCCTTTATTGAATCCCTTTATCGGGTGGTTGAGGTGCCTGCTTGCCTCAGTCAGAAACTTGCTGAATCAAGCGAATCAGGCTTCTAAGATGTCATCAGGATCTGGAAAGGCATTTCAACTGTTGCGGCTGCCTTGTTAAGTGAAGCTGGCATTCAAAAAGCATAAACCATATAGGAATTCTTCCTCAGGCCTCACAAGGGAGATCTGAACCTCTGCTGGCCCTCCCTTTGCTCACAGAAGACCTGCTGAAGTTTCACCCTCCACTAAAGTGATCGATCTAAGTAGCCCTGAGGCCACTTATTCTAAGCAGGCTACTGTCATGAGACCCACAATCTAATACACTTCAAACTGCAAACTGATAAGCTTAGAGATGACAGTTTGATGCTCAATCACCTTACTTTATTTTCTCGTCTTTGGATGTACCAGGAGTTGAGATTATGAGATGATAATCACGCAGACATAATTCTGTCCCCACTTTAAAGTCATTTATTCCGCAGTTATTTTTATTTCATATTTGATATTATTTTCTATCATATTTTATGAAAATTTCTGCATTCGTTTTTTTGTCAACTTGTTCAATTATAAATTCCTGTGTCCACATTTATGATGGAAACTACCTACGTAAATTTGTCACGCTGTAATTACACCCTCCCGCAATTTGTGCCTGTGAATATTAATGTGATGTTCAGTTCTTTACAGTTCATTTTGTATTCTGTTGTGGATTTCAGCTTTAGAAATCTTTACGAAATTGTTTTTTGCAGCTGTTGTATTAAATTAGACAAAATTTAAAACCGCAAAGAACATTCCGCACTGGAAGTTATGCAGACTGAAATTGTTTTGCAACTCTTCCAGATAATTTGCTGACCTATCAGATCAGCAAAATCTTACTTTTATCGCTCTGCTTCTCGTACAGCCAGAACTCCATCCACTTCCTTCTGGATACTGTTAGTTATCCAAAAAAACCAAAAATGATAAATGCTTAGGAAAAGAGCATGTTTATAAACATTCTATATATATTATATTGGGAGGCCTTTCCGGGTAAGTGTTTGAATTTATCTGAAATGTTGAAGCGTATTTTAAGAGTCTTTAAACGGGTACTGTGGACAGATAGTACTTTCTGAGCCTAAAGTCTATGCAGAGGGCCTCTATGGATACAAGTCCTGCTCAGGAACAGGGTTAGAAAACACATTTCCGTGGACTAAATACAAAAAACAATGACCAATCCTAATAGCTAACATTTGTTGGCCATCATAAGATCACTTAGGCTAAAACTTGACTTATGTTTTACTGTATAACAAAAATATAAATATTTACAGACAATTGGACTTATAGTCCTCTAAACATTTTCAGTTGCACTAACGTTCACTGTCTTAAAAAGGACTATAGACATGTCAAACAGTGGAGGCAACATTCTTTAGACAGAGTGTACCAACCCACGACCAACAAATCCAATTATAATGCTGCAGTCCTGCTCGCCTGTGATCATGAATGGTGGTGAAGACTTATATAACTAACGACTTCATGAACTTTCCTATTCTAAATAATGGCAGGGCCCAGCACATGTTGCAGAAGACAAGGCATTTTCAAATAGGTTGAAGCAGATGGGATGAAGCATCCATGCCTCTTCTTGAGAACACTAGCATCAAAAATGGCAGTTCCAAAAAAAATGTTCATCCCACTAATTTACACTCAATCATCAGCAAAATTGTAAAATGTCATGATAGTGCTTTCAAGCAGCATTTATGCTCTAATAATCTACTCTCCAGTATTTAGTTAGGGCTCCACCAGGTCCACTTCACTTCAAATCTCATCCACAATTCTGGGGCAAGTGTGCACAAAAGAGACAAATTGAAGAGGTGATGTGAGAGTAAGTGCTTTTGACAACAAGGAGCATTCGATCAGCTGTCGCATCATGGAATGCAAGAAAAATTGGAGCCAATGAAAATTCGGGGACAAAAGTTTCACTGCTTAGAACAACATACAGCACAAAGAAAGATTGTTGTTATGGTTGGAAACCAGTTATCTCAACCTCAAGATGTGGACTTAAAGAGGTCCTCAGTTTAGTGTCCTAAATCCAACCATCTTCAGCTGTTTCATCAATGAGCTTATCTTATTCAGAAGATTAGAAGTGGGATATTCACTGATAATTGTACATTGTTCAGCACCATTTGCAACTTCTCAAAACACAGAATTATTTCATACATATATGCAGGAAGAATTGGACAACATCCAGGCTTGATCTGATATGGAACAAATATCATTTGTGCCAGAAACTTACAACTTCATGACCAACCTCAACAAGCGTGAAGTATCTCCAAAGAGGCTGGTACCTTTCATTTACATGTGGAGAGTTCTTGACACTGATCCAGCTCCCTCAGAGCCAGCTCTCAGAGTGAACAGGATGTTTGACTCTCCTGTTCTTATCTGCCAGCCAGGCCTCCCTGACAGAACGAGATTAACAGCCCCTATCAGGGAACGCATTTATGAGGGCCATCTGACTGATCTCATTACAATCAGGACAAATAGAAAGTCCAATTACATTTCCTTGACATTCAATGGCTTTACCATTACAGAATTCCCATCATCAATATCCTAGTGGCCACCTTGATCAAAAGATTTCCTGGATCAACCACATAAATACTTTGGCTACAACAGCAGTTTGGAACCTGGGTATTTTGTGTGTGTGGCTTTCTTCTAAATTCAGAATACTTGTTCACCATCTACAAAACACAAATCAGGAATGTCAGAGAATACTCACAACTTGCCTGGATGAGTGCAGCTTCAATAGCGCTCCAGAAGATCTACACCATCCAGGACAAAAGAGGTCACTTGTACGTAAGTATATTCCTTGCACCACTGATACACATTTTACCATCTACAAGATACACTGTAGCAACTTGTCAGGACTTGCTCAACAGCACCTCCCAAAGCTTTGAACTCTATGAAGGAAAAGTAAAACAGATGCATTTGAAAACCATCAGCTCCAAGCTTCCCCCCAAATCAGTCACCAACTTGACTTGGAAAAATATTGCTATTGCTTGGTCACTGATGTGTCAAAGTTCTGGAACTCACTACCTATCGAAATACTTTCAGCAGATGGACTGCAGAGATTCAAGAAGGCAGCTTATTACAAAATCCTCAAAGAAAATTAGAAAAAGACAATAAATGCTGGGCTGGTCAGCAACCTGCAACATGTTGGGAATAAATAATAAAAAATAATTAGTCTCCAGAAAATTATTTTGAATTGTATTTTCAAAATATTTTTGCTCTAATTGTGTAACAATGAAAGTGGCTGAAGATGGGTTTATTTGGCTATCAATCCAGCAGCCTGATCAATTAGTATATTGTGTTAAATGTGCCATTTATCTGCACAGTTATACACACTGAATAGTGCCAAATAAGTTACTACTATAACTGAAAACCTAACTCAAATTTTGGTGCTTAAAGTGCACTTGATGGACCCTGTGATTATGATTACATTGTTACTTCATCCTGTCATTCTGATATATTTTGCAATATGTACAGTTTTTACTTTGCCTATGAAAATCAGATTAATTAGAAAATAGACTTTTCCTTAACATGTGAAAGCCCTAAATTGCATTTTCATAAATTTGCAAATTTATTATTTCCGTGCTTTTAGTCTATTAATCAATTATGTTAATAGGGACTAATTTGCATTGCCTAATTGGGCTACTTTGGAAATACAGTTTCATCCCAAACTCAACAACTATAATGCCTATATTTGTAAAACTTAGAGGCTGTGAGTTTTATGTTATTAGGGATAACATGCTAATAATTGTGCTAATTAGAATGAATTTACATATTCAGATTTCTTTAATACGAAAACAGACTTTTCTTCACATTTCATAAACCTTTCACAGTTATGAATAATTTAATAAAATGAGGGGAAAGACAGGAATGTATTTATTGCTGACTCTGAGTGTGTGAAGAATATTTCCTATAGCTCTTTGAACGAGTTTTATTTACTCTGGATACTATCATGTGGTATTTGGCACTCCTGTTTATTTTTCCAAACTGGCTTTCATAAGTAAGGGGCAATAAATAATATTGTCTTATTGGTACTAGTTGGTAACTGTGGCTGCACACAAATGACAAGCTTCTTATCTCTTAAAAATCAATTTCAAAGTGCACAGACATGAGTTCTGTTGTCTTTCACCCTGCAATTTGCAGGACGGTACTGTATACCGCTTGAGCTGATACATCACATGTGCCTGCTGGCAGATCATTTACTGACCAGAAGATGGAGAGTCACAGACCCAGGGAACAGGCACATGGCAATGTATTTTGTGATGGTAGTGGATATTGGAGCAAAATGTTAGTTCTAGCAACATTTCTTCATTGCCAGACCAGCACCTTGAGTTGTTTTTGGCGGAGACAGTGGAGCACAACAGAGTGAGCTTTGGCAGCTATGTGCTGTGATTATCATGCTGCGTTTTTCTGCTTTGGGTGTAAATTTGTCACAAATATTGTCATATGATAAGGACAGAATCTGC
Source organism: Ginglymostoma cirratum (assembly GCA_024137785.1). Taxonomy (NCBI): domain Eukaryota; kingdom Metazoa; phylum Chordata; class Chondrichthyes; order Orectolobiformes; family Ginglymostomatidae; genus Ginglymostoma; species Ginglymostoma cirratum. The sequence goes on from JAHRHZ010000040.1 coordinate 2,139,991, forward strand.
ATGCTTGGAATGGTTTAACAAAGATAACATTGTGAAGATAAATACTCTGCGAAGGATAATGACTTGGCAGCCAATATCTAAATCCAGAGATGAGGATATAACTGCAGCACTATTCCTCTCAATGCATTTTGTGCTTATGCATACAATGTAGAGTTGATGCAATCATTGCTTTCCTCCATTTGCCATGCAAACAAAGTCTTCTTCCTGGACTACAGTTCCATTATTGATGTTAACCTCCAACATCGAGTATTTCCCACAAATTGGTATCATAGCCAAGCCTCATCCAGCCATTGCCATTTTCTAAGTATATCTTTCCAGCAGCTGTCACTGGCAGTGATCAAGGAAATAAACCATGTCAAATTTTGTCAGATTATTAAGGCAACTTGTCCCCATATGTCTGCTGTAGGTTGGAGACACTAGATACTGCAAAGGCTACAAGCCCTGACAACATTCCAGCAACAGTACTGAAGTCTTGTGCTCCAGAACTTGCCATTCCTCTAGCCAAGCCATTCCAGTACAGTTCCATTACTGGCATCTGCCCGATAGTGTGGAAAATTGCCTAGCTCTGTCCTGTACATATAAAACATGATAACTCCAACCCGGCCAATTACTCTCGATCATTAATAAAGCGATGAAGAATTCCAGAGGTGAAGTGAGACTGACAACTCAAGGCTGCATTCGACTGAGTGTAACATCAAGGAGACCTAGGAAAATTAGAATAAATGGTATCGGGGGCAAACTCCATGCTGGTTGGAGTCATACCTGACACAAAGGAAGATGGTTGTGGTTGTTGGAGGTCAGTCATCTCAGCTCCAAGACATCCCTGCAGGAGTTCCTCATGGTAGTGCCCTAGGCCCAACCATCTTCAGCTGCTTCATCAATGACCTTCCCTCCATCGTAAGGTCAGAAGTGGGGATGTTCGCCGATGATTTCACAATGCTCAGCACCATTCGCAACTCCTCAGATACTGAAGCAGCCCATGTTCAGGTGCAACAATATCCAGGCCTGTGCTGACAAGTGGCATATAACATTTGCGCCATACAATGCCAGGATAAGGCTTTCACTGATAAGAGACAATCTAACCACCACCCCTCAGTAATCGTGTTACCATCACTGAATACCCCACTATCAACATCCTTGCGGTTACCATGGACTCATCACATAAACACAGTGGCTACAAAAGCAGGACAGGGGCTGGGAATACTATGACGAATAAATCACTTCTTGACCCCCCTAAATCCTGTCCATCATCTACAAAGCACAAGTCAGGAATGTGATGGAATATTCCCCACTGGCCTGGATGGGTGCAACTTCAACAACACTCAAGCAGCTTGATACCATCCAGGCCAAAGCATCCACAAGCATTTACAAGCATCCACTCCCTCCACCACCTGTGCTCAGTAGCAGTATCTACTGTCTAGAAGATGCACTGCAGAAATTCATCAAAAATCCTGAGACAGCATCTTCCAAACCGATGACCACTTCCGTCTCGAAGGACAAGGGCAGCACATACATAGGAACACCACCACCTACAAGTTCCCCTCCAAGCCACTTACTATCCTGATTTGGAAATATATCACCATAACTTCACTGTCGCTGAGTCAAAATCCTGGAAATCCCTTCCAGATGGCATTGTGTGTCAAGCCACAGCAGCTGGACTGTCGTGGTTCAAGAAGCCAGCTCACCACCACTTTCTCAAGGGCAACAAGGGGTAGGCAATAATTGCTGGCCCGGCAACATCACCCACATCCCACGAATGAATAAAAAACAATCATTTTGAAGTTAGCAACCTCACCAAAATGTTGGAATTGATTTAGGAAGCTTCTTGGTCCAGCTAACTTCAAAACACATGATGTAAATTCACTGAGATATAACTGTTCAGTTGGAAAAATAAATAGTAAAAGAAATCATACTTAGAACTTAATGTACTCGTTATACTGGACCTCCATTTTGAAATATACAAGACAAGTTGAACCAGTATGTCTCATTCACCAGTTTAACTGGGCTTTTCTTCTGGGAGTTGGGAAATAGTAAGCAAATCTTGGCACTACTTATTTTCTTGTGCCAGCATGCAATATAATACAAAATATAAAATAAATGAATGATGGCGTTTTCACTGGAAGATTAATCATTTTGACATTACTCCAGATTTATCAGATGATAAACCACATTTGATTACCAACATATGACAGTATGGAACATGGGAAAGATATTTGCCCATCAGGTCCACTTCTGGCATGGATATTTTTATAGTTTCATTTATGATGAACTCCACAGAATGTATTTAATCTTCCGAGCAAAAGTTTCACATAAATATTCCCTGAAGCCCAAAGGCAATCAAGGAAAGCTGCAGAAAAGTTACTCATCTCCACTATTCAGCTGCTGCCCAAAGACAAACAGCTTACTGCAATTCCCTACCCCGTCCCAGGTGCACTCCAGGAACTACTGAGAGACAACAGTCAGTACATATTCTCACATTAGTTTAACAAATCTGTCTCCAGCGATAACACAGGTGAAATATCTTGTGAGTGGTGCGATCCTGACATTTAGTTTATAAATACGAAAATAACCTGTTTCAGCAGCTGTGAGTAAAATATCTCTTCATAACAAAAAATTCTGAGATTCTTTTTCAACATAATGATTAAGCGATGAAGGAACTGATTTATTAGTAAAAATTATAAAAATTGAGTGCGTTCTCAATGAAAAAGGAAAAGGCTAAGAGATTATACGTTTGCTGCTGCTTCAGATTCTAAATGGACTTATATGATGTACAAATATTTCACCTTGTCCGGAAGCATCTATTTAAAAAATCCACAATGAGATGGTGTAGCAGATTTATTTACTGACATGTAAAGTAGGTATCTTTCTTTTAGAAAGTATCATTTTGAAATACAGCTAAAGAGCACTTTGACAGGGAGTGAGGTTTAATGGAGCCAAATTGGGAATGAGGGGGATGTGCTGTGAGGTAATATGGTTCTATTCGCTTCAGACATTGCAGCAGAAGGGAGAAAAACTTAGGGTGTTTCAAATAATGAGTGGAATTGATCATATAGATTTGGAAAGATTTTTCTTTCCAGTAGCAGAAGTCAAAATGAGTCGATGTAATCATAAAAGTAAAACACAGCCTGTTAAAACCAAACACATATTTTGTTTAAACATTGGCTAAAGAATTGTGAAAATATGGAATACACCAATCTGGAAGGCCATTTATCTGTCTGTATGGAGCATGCAAAAACAGGAATATCTAATTGGCTCATTCATTATGTACCATCATTTGGTTAGCTTTGTTGACCCTTATCTTAATCTATAACTATATTCCTGCCTTTTTTGCTGAAAATTAGCACTTTTGTTACTAAATAATTATCAATATCCCTTTAAACATTTGCATAGTAGATATTCTGAGTCAATCACACACCTTCACATAATTGAGCAAAGTCAAAGCAAAATTACTCATAAGTTGAGAAAAAGGTATTAGAGATCATATATGGTGGTAATTAAGTTACACAAATACTATCTCAATAAAAAGTTAATTTTATTAACTGCCACTGAGGTTTTAAAATTATATTTCATTAAAAGAAGGGAGTACCATCTCTAACATGAGCACAGCTCAGAGACGGGTGATGATTATGAAGACTCATCGCCATGAGATTAACTAGCATAAATCGGTGGATTATGCAACTACAGATACACTTGCAAGATTTGCCATGAAGTCTAACTCATTTCTAGTCTTTGACTGATCAATAAATTATGTAAACAAATGATGTACCAGTGCCTACCAGATAAATCAGTGAAGAAACTCGTAAGGATGTAGTTCTCAGTGAATTATCTCCTAAATAACTGGTCTAAAGCGAGCGATGATGAGAAATTGCAGGAGTATTTGGCATGTGGAAATGAACTGAGACTAAGTAAAGCTTTCTCCTATGAGCTTAAGAGGCATTATTCTGTCAAGACTTATAGAGACATTGTTGGAGTAACTTCATTCAGGTCACATAGGATTAGACTGCATGAAAGCAGCAGCAGAGGCTATTTTTGGTATCTAAAGGTAAGGATTTAGATATTAAGGATTTGTTAAAAGTTGTGAAGAAGCCAGAACAAGAAATGATTTAACCAAGGTTTGTTTCATTTTGTGGATCAACCCAACTGAATTGTAGGAACAACTACATGATAATCTCAAAGAAGTCGAAGAGAAAGAATACCCTGTTTTGATTAATAACTATAGTAAGTGGATAAACAGAGTCTATACTCAATTCCACAAGTGCCAAAACTAGTCAAATTTTGAAAGTTGGTTTGCAGTTTATAAGTTGTTTGGAGATGTTAGTGTTAAATAATGGTCCACAGTTTAAGTCAGGAAAATTTGAAACATTTTTAAGTAGAAATTATTGTGTGTCAAACACACAACTCCCTACCTACGTCCGTGACACCACCCACGCCCTCCACCTCCTCCAGAACTTCCAATTCCCCGGTCCCCAACACCTCATTTTTACTATGGACGTCCAGTCCCCACACACCTGTATTTCCCATGCAGATGGCCTAAAGGCCCGCCGCTTCTTCCTGTCCTGCAGAACTGACCAATCCCCCTCCACCGACACCCTCATCCAACTCCGCCCACTGCCGACGTAACTCCGCCCACAGCCGACGCCGACAACGCTCCGCCCACTGCCTCCACAGCCAGCAGCTCCAGAGGAGACAGCAATACTGAGCCCTGCCGAGTCTTCACCATCCCCCCAGACCTCCCCCTTACTGAGGACGAACGGTCAGTCCTCAGTAAAGGGCTCACCTTTGTCCCCCTCCACCCACATATCAACGAATACTGCTCACGCTTGGATATTGAGCAGTTTTTCCGCCGCCTCCGCCTCCACGCTTACTTCTCCAACCACGAATCTAACCCTCCCTCTACTGACCCCTTCTCCCGCCTCCAACACAAGCCCTCCTCCTGGACACCACCCCAAGGCCTCCTACCCTCCCCTGACCTCTTCATCTCCAACTGCCATCGAGACATCAATCGCCTCAACCTCTCTACCCCTCTCAAACACTCCAACCTCTCCACCGCAGAACATGCAGCCCTCCGCTCCCTCCACTCCAATCCCAACCTCACCATAAAACCCACAGACAAGGGAGGGGCAGTCGTAGTATGGCGCACTGACCTCTACATTGCTGAGGCCAGGCGCCAACTCTCTGACACCTCCTCCGACCGCCCCCTGGATCATGACCCCACCCCCGAGCACCAAACCATCATCTCCCAAACCATCCACAACCTCATCATCTCAGGTGACCTCCCACCCACCGCCTCCAACCTCAACGTTCCCCAACCCCGCACCGCCCGCTTCTATCTCCTTCCCAAATTCCACAAACCTGAATGCCCTGGTCGACCCATTGTTTCTGCCTGCTCCTGCCCCACTGTACTCATCTCCACCTACCTAGACTCCATTTTCACCCCCTTGGTCCAGGAACTCCCTACCTACATCCATGACACCACCCACGCCCTCCACCTCCTCCAGAACTTCCAATTCCCCGGTCCCCAACACCTCATTTTTACTATGGACGTCCAGTCCCTATACACCTGTATTCCCCATGCAGATGGCCTAAAGGCCCTCCGCTTCTTCCTGTCCCGCAGAACTGACCAATCCCCTTCCACCGACACCCTCATCCTCAGTTCGCAACAAACAACTGCACCTCCCAGTTGCGAACCATTTCAACTCACCCTCCCATTCCTCAGATGACATGTCCATCCTGGGCCTCCTGCAATGCCACAATGATGCCACCCGAAGGCTGCAGGAACAGCAAATCATATTCAGCCTGGGAAGCCTGCAGCCCAATGGTATCAATGTGGATTTCACAAGCTTCAAAATCTCCCCTCCCCCAACCGCATCCCAAAACCAGCCCAGCTCATCTCCACCTCCCTAACCTGTTTTTCCTCTCACCTCAAGCCATACCCCCATCTCCTATCTACTAACATCATCCCGCCCCCTTGACCTGTCCGTCCTCCCTGGACTGACCTATCTCCTCCCTACCCCCCTACCTACACTCACCTTTACTGGCTCCATCCCCGCCTCTTCGACTTGTCTGCCTCCTCTCCACCTATCCTCTCCTCTATTCATCCTCTATCCACCTCCCCCTCTCTCCCTATTTATTTCAGAACCCTCTTCCCCTCCCCCATTTTTGATGATGGGTCTAGGCCCGAAACGTCAAGTTTTCCTGCTCCTATGATGCTGCTTGACCTGCTGTGTTCATCCAGCCCCACGCCTTGTTATCTTGGATTCTCCAGCATCTGCAGTACCTTTTATCTCTAATATCACCATATTGTTATGTATCAAAGGGTGCTGCAGAAAGAACTGCACAGACTGTGAAGAGGTCTTTGCTAAAATATTTCTTGAATTACAAGCATCTGAGGAACAAAGTTCCAAAGACTCAACATTCTATGAAAAGAATTCTCCCAATTTCTGACTTAAATGGGTGGCGTCTTATGTGAAAAAGTAATCCCTAGTTCTTGTTTCTCCCACAAGAGGAAATATCGTTTTCACATCATCCTGTAAAGGTGACCCTTTCTGAAGAAGGGTCTAGGCCCGAAACGTCAGCCTTCCTGCTCCTCTGATGTTGCTTGGCCTGCTGTATTCATCCAGCTCTACACCTTCTTATCCAGTAAAGGTACCTGTGGGTCTTATATGCTTCAACCAAGTCACCTCTTAATCTGATAAATTCCAGCAGATACAAGCCTATCTTGCCAAATTTTCCTCATAAGACAAGGCATCAAATATTAGATTTCTTTTATTCATTCATAAGGTGTGGCTGTAGCTAACCAGGCCAGCATTCATTACCCATCCCCATTTGCCCTGGAGGAGCCGATAGTGAGGTAGCTTCTTGATCCACAGGAGTGCCCTCAATGCTGTTCGGAAGGGAGTTCCAGAATATTGAAATAGCAACAGTGAAGGAACAGCAACATAGTACCAACTCAGGACAGTGTATGCGTTGGAATGCTGCCATGTGCGTCAGTGGCGAAAGTAATGAATGTGGAAGGTAGGGACGGAGATCCAAGCAAGTGGAATATTTTGTCCTAGATGGCATCTAGTTTCTTGACTGTTGCTGGAGTTGTATGTATCCAGGCAAGTGGAGAATATTTCATCATGCTGTTGACTTATGCCTTGTAGATGGTGGACAGGAACTGGGGAGACAGGAGGTGAGTCACCTGCCTCAAAATCCCTAGCTATTGGTCTGATCTTGTAGCCATAGCATTTTACATGGCTTGTCCGGTTCAGTTTCTGGTCAGTATTTATAGTGGGCATCTAAGCAATATTAATGCCATTAATCATCGGTGATGATGGTTACAACCTTTCTTGTTGGAGATGGTCACTGTGTGGCAAAAAATTTACTTGCTACTAATAAGCTGAAGCCTTGATGTTGTCCAATCTTGCTCCATTAGACCAGTACTGTTTCAGTATCTTAGGAGTTGCAAATAGCGCTGAACATTGCCATTCATCTGTAAATATCCATATTTCTGACCTTTTGCAGAAGGAAAGGATATTGATACAACAGTTGAAAATGGTTAAGCCTAGGGCACTATGCTGAGGGGCTCCTGCAGTGATGTCCTGCGGATGGGATAATTGAACTGCAAAAAACTCAATCATCTATTTTTATGCTCAGTAGGACGCCATACAGTGGCAAGTTTTCCTACTGATTTCCATTGACTCCAGTTTTGCTAATCTAGTAAACAGTCTTTGAACTGCTTCCAACACATTTGCCTTCCTTAAATAAGGAGACCAATACTGTACTTGGTATTCCAAATGTGGCCTCACTAATGCCCTGCTTTTGAGTTCAAATTCTCTATGATAAATTAAAGCATCCTAACATTTTTCCTAATTACTTATTGCACTTGCATACTAACCTTTTGTGATTCATGCACAAGAAATATCTAGATGTTTGTGTGTCTCAGAGCTCTGTTGCCTCTTACCATTTAGATAAGATGGTTTGTTTTAGTTTTGCACCATCTAAATTGAATTAAATTAGCTTTATTGTCACATATACCTAAATGATTACAGTGAATAGTTTATATGTCATCACTTACAGCACCATCTTAAGTATGAAGGTACCTAGGTACAGTTTCTTTAATTACAAGATCTTAGAAAATTGAGAAATAAAATGTCCAGCATTGCAGAAGTAAAATTCCAGAACAGCAGTCTTCCACAGCCCAGATCATGCTGGCACCAAGCCCCCAGTCTGCACCAGGCCCTGGTTCCAGACTGCTCCAGGCTTCACCTCGAGGATCAGGTGGCTAGAAGATCATTCTGGTATGACCTCAAGACCAGTGAACACACTGAGGCCATGCCAGGCCGAGGGACCGTCACGCTGGGCGGAAAGACCACCACACAGGGCTGAGAGACCGCCACACCGAGCTGAGAGACCCACCCCCTCACCAGGCCAAGAGAATGCTACACTGGGCTCCAGGAGGACGCCTCATCATGTCAGCGCTGACACCAGGAGTCAACTAGAGGGTGCGAGTCGTCAGACGGCGGAAGAGAAGATTTAAAAAATCCAAAAGGATAAAAAGGAGAACAGAAAGAAGAAAAATGGATGGAGTGAATGCGCTCCAGCTGAAGTGTCCTACTCCATTGCCATCTTGTATCTCAGAGCTGCAAATATACTGATCAAACTTTCTACCTTCAAGTCCAGATCATTTATACATACCACAAATTGCAAAGGACCCCGCATTGATCTCTACAGAACTGGACACAGGTTTCCAGTCACACAAACACCCCTCAACCATCACCTGCTGCTTCTTGCTACTCAGCTAATTTGGGATCCAATTAGTCAATTTTGTTTACTGAAAAATACTGGAAGTAACTTTAACATGATCTGTCCCATTGTAACGACTCAATAGTGGGATTAAGCTGGACATGGTCCACCATCTGCTATGTTTTATTGCACTGCCAACTTCACAGCGGTTCATTTTCATGACCGTGGCACCTACCTGAATCAGGTGGGAGCCTCATAAATATACAGGGACCGGGATCCACTGGTGGCAAGTATACTGTCAGGATACTGTACAGCTGAAGAAATAGGAAAATGACGTTGTGTGAAGCTATATTTCTAGACCCTGGACTCCTTCCTAACATTAGCCTTCAGTTTTTCTCTCTGTTTTTACCTCCCAAGCAATAATATTCATTAATGATGAGGAGGGCTTTCTCACCATCTGTCCTCATGCAGCAGTCAAGCTCTTCACCCTCCATTGGTGCCTTTTCCTTACTTGATGCTGATGGTAAGATGCAGCCTGCCAAGGAGACCAAGACTTTATTGTTTAGTTTGCACCAATTAAATAACCCATGGATTAGTAAGTAAGACCTTGCCATATCCAGCACGTCTCCCTGAACCATTATCAACAATGTATAAGTCTCAACAGCACTATCAACTTTGACCATAGAGAGAACATACACAAACTCACAATGACCCTCACTTTTGCACACAGAAACATACGTAAGCTGGTATTTTGCACCTCCAAATGAATCTGCTGGGAGACTGGAATGGCGATGTAAATTTGGGTGGGATGACCATTGCTTTCTCATCACTGCTAACATTTTACTTGTGGCAGGGTAGATGGCAAACAGCCCTCCTTTCTTGATGAATTAAGGCCTTGAAGTGGGCAATTTAAGGGTCATTTAAGAGCCTCTTCCTGCCATGGTAGGCGGGCACTGCCATGTGTCGAGACTGATGGTTATCTCCTTGCATCCTTGAAGGTGGGCTGTCCTGATCAGGGATATGTGACCATAGAAGACACCGCCACTAGCAAGACTTGCCCCATTTAAAGACCCTACTGCTTTATGACCGACTTTATCCCCAACCTCAGAGGAACCTGGCAGCTTTGCCGTATAAAGGCAGGTCTGACCTTCATTCAGGGAGTCCTCCGTGTGACTGGCCAGGGACAGCTGCACCACTTGTCATGGCTGTCATTCTGAGTGGTGCTGCTGGGATTGGAGAGCCAGTGGCTCACTTACTCTCTGATCTCTCTTGATGGCGGGACCTCTTCCCTTAAGGTAATGAAATCTCTGACTATAGGACATCAGTTTCCTGAATGAACGTACAACGTATTCAGAACTTCCATGACCAATCAGGCGATGTTGGCCTCAATGTTTTGGCTGGTTAACAGGACCGTCAGTGCCCCACAAAATCCCAGCCACAGACGCAGAAATATTGCTGTTCACATAGATAAACGCACGCGCACACAAAAACACAAACACACGTATCTACAGAAAATAATTAACTCACATTCTCTGCCCCCTTCCACACATACAGACAGAAGCATACATAGAAACTAACATGCATGCACACACAGAAATAAATTCACAGAAATTTTCACATTGATGCACGCAAGCTCACAATCCCACACATGACTGTGATTTAAGTTACAGCTGCCTTCTGTGTTTGGTAAAGGTCAGCTTCTTCAGCACTTATCATCTGTGTCAATATTGCAAGTGCAGGCTGAAACCCTCTGAACAAATCATCCTTTAACAAACACTGAAGATGGGAATAACTCTGAAATCATGGCAGAATAGTCTGTGTACAAAGAAACTCCCTTGTGCACTTCTCTCCCTTTCTCATTCTGTCTC
>JAHRHZ010000040.1:2150595-2359049 GCA_024137785.1 Ginglymostoma cirratum
AATCTGCTAATCTACTTCTAGCCATCATTTATATGTCTATCTTTTACGTTGACACATGTAACAACAAGCCTAAAAATCCTTGGGCCTAGGCCCGAAACGTCAAGTTTTCCTGCTCCTATGATGCTGCTTGACCTGTTGTGTTCATCCAGCCCCATGCTTGTTATCTCGGATTCTCCAGCATCTGCAGTACCTTTTATCTCTCATTCACATTCAGTTGACATTCCTAGGTTCTGCCAGAAATCTCACCTTGATCAAATGTCTTCTACATATGACTTGCACCTCACAAGAGCTGATGTGTCAAGGATTTTGGGCCTAATATTTGATACCACATAAGTGTATATTTGAACAGACAGAGACATATGTGCACACATACATAAGCTAGACATGAGCATCTGACGAATTTAAATTTAGACTTCTGGCATTCTAATTTTTATACTTTGCATATTCAAAGCTTAAATGTAACCTGGTGTTTGTTGAATGGGTAAACTCATTATTCCGTTTTCTCTCCTCTTTTAGCCTGTTATGCTAAGATCTTAACACCAAATTTACACTTGTTATGGAGTAAAGGTCAATGTGGAAATTATGTAACAGAGCATCTGAATTTCACCTCAGTTCACATGGACACATTCTGGCAAGTGTTTGCGTGGTAGAGTAATGTTATGTCAACTGACGTCTAAAAGCTAGTGTGAACACAAGTGAATGTAGCAACATCCAGCACAAGTTGTATAGAGGTGCTACTTCATGCACCTTCTTTTGACTGGCCACATTAAGCATAACTCTTTTCGCTATTAACTAAGATTGAAATTGTTCTCCTTCAGGAGTGCGAAATGAAAACCTATTTTACACAACACATAATTTTCTTCATGAGCCACATACCACCATTAACATGGAACAATTTTCAGCATTGGCCAGTCGATGTAGTGTGAAATATGCTGCCAATTTGCTGTGAACCTGTTTCACATAACTAGTATGCAACTGGTGGACCAATGTTACATCTGCTGTTTTGATTTCATGCTGCTAGGCCTTTTCCAGTCCCACTCTGTGACCAGCTCTGGTGAAGTAGGCAAGAATCAGCTGTCCCTGAGTTATAAGACTGGCTGAGCATTTGTTGAGCTCTCTCCTTCAATCAGCAGCACTTGTGTGAACTCTCAGTTGTGAATCTATTTCTTCAAATTTTTATTGCAGCTCAGCACTGCCTAATCAATTGTGCAACTCAGTGTTCCCACTCTAAATACTTGCTGAAAGTTAAACTTGTTGATTCAAATCAGTGATTTGGACTCAAGTCTATCTCTATTATTTGACTTTGACAAAATTGGCTCAGCAACATTGCACAATTTAATTTCAACTTCATCCTGACGTGAAAGAGTTGATAGATGTTTCGGCATGGATTATAATGTATGCAATCCAGACTAGTTTTTTCTCATCCTCCCTGATTGCACCCATTACCACCACTGTTTAATTGCTTCTGAGACTGGACTGCCAGATCATCCAAAACAATTGGCCAGGCAGATTGACAATGAGAACAGTCTAAACACCTTACTTATTGACTTAGTGTAAGGAAAGCTTTATTTGTTGGCACGAGTCAAAACACCTGAAAGTGCAGGATAGAGCACCAATTCATGAATCAAATAAACCCCTGGATTTTCACCATAATGGACAAGTTTTCCTTTGTGGCAAAATGCAAAAAGTTTTAAGTCCTACCTAAGAACATAAAACTTCCCATGTTATGCAAGAGTGAGAATGGGGTTGGGTCAGCATTTGTGCAAGGAGGCAGCTAGTCATTTATGTCATCAGCTGCCTCCAATTAATTTAGACTCTGATAGACTGAGAGTGTGAGACACAAAATGTGCAAAGCAAACTTTGTGAGAGCAGGTTTGAATTTTGTGGGTCTTTTAAAGTAGCCAGGGTACAACTTTGGATCAGTCTCAGGGCAACTTTAGTGGAAAATAGTGCCCTTTAGGGGAGGTAAGGTGTCCTTTGGAATTGATAAATTAATTTTTATAACATGCCAGACATTTTTCAAAGATTTAAATGACAGAAGTTTTAAATGTCTTGGCAGCTTGACAAGTGCTTTTGACAGGTGAAGGTGTGTAAATATTGCTAAAACTCATTACATTTGGAATTCATTTGGAACTGTCAACAGGCCTGTTAAAATTAATTGTCAAAATTGTCCGAAGCACTAATCAAAGGGAACTGTCAAGATTTTATTTCAATTCACTTGTTGGATGTGGGCGTCGCTGGCTGCACCAGCATTTCTTGCCCATCCATAGCTGCCCTTGAGAAATTGATGGTAAGTTGCTTACTTGAATTTCTGCAATTTCTGTGTAGTAAGTAGACTCATGATGCCTTTATGGAGGGAGTGGCTAGCATTTCTGCCTCACAGCATCAGGGACCTAGGTTGTATTTTAGCTTTGGGTCACTGTCTGTGTGGAGTTTCCACATTCTCCTCATGTCTGCATGGATTTCTGCCAGATGCTTTGGTTTCCTACTGCAGTCCAAAGATGTGTAGGTCACATGGATTGGCCATGCTAAAGTTCCCTGTGGTGTCCAGGGATATGCAGTTTAGTTTGGTTAGCCATGGTGAATTCAGGGTTACAGGGATAGGTTGGACAGGTGGGATGCTCTTTGGAGAGTTAATGCAGACCCGATGGACTGAATAGCCTCTTTTCACACTGTGGGTTTTCTGTGGTCTTGATGAAATTGTAATGACTGGGTGCCAACATATTTCTAAATTAGGATGTTGATTAGTTAAATTTAAAGGTGATGGTGTTCACATGTATTTGCTGTTAAAACTGTCACATTCGCCTGTCAAAAGCATTTGTCAAGCTTTCTGCAATTTAAATCATTGAAAAAATGCCTGGCAAATTATAAAAAAACAATTGCTTGCTGTTGAACACTGTCTTGTCATAATCCTTAACATTATATTTCCAGTTTACTGCTTCATGACTGAGTTCATAACCATCAATTTTCACAGTAAGGTGCCTGCCATTTCTCAGTTTCATTGATAACTACAAATGGTGTAGACTTTTTGAAGTGGGGCCACTATCTTCGACTTATCACTTCATACTCTGCCACTGTACCCACTTTCTACCAAGGCTCATGGTCTACATTTTACATGTAACATTCTTCCTCACTCAATCTCACGTACCCCATCCCCCCACACTACTAATGTTGCATTTCCTCTGCGGTGCCTATCCACTCACTTGGGTCACCTCACTACCTTTCCCCCACCTGCATCAGTACTAACAGTTGTGTCAGTCACTTACATCTCACTCTATCCCTGGCCTTGTCTTATTCCAGGAGAAAGCAGCCATTAACATGGCTGAGAGGGCAAAGGTGAATAGTGCCCCATTTGCTCACCTCTACAAGGCAAGAATCCTTGCACTGGTGGAAGAGGATTGTGACTACTCGTGGTGATTCCCAACTCGGGACCAAGTAAAATTCATTCTCAAGTGCTGCATTGCTCCCAAGTCACCACCACTGTGAATGTATCTTTAACATGCTCAAACTTCTCCCCTATTGAGCAACTCCTTCCCTCTCTCACCGTCTGAAGGTCTGAGTTCCCCCAGACAGCCTCCACCCTGAAAGAGACCAGCACTGCTGGATATCAGTTCCTCCTCCTGCTCAGAGGAAGAAGTCACAGATCCCTCAAAGGCTGCACCAGCAATGCTAACTCCTGCTCAGATAGTGACACCTCAGTGCGTATCTTATCAAGCTTGGAATTGGGAGCATATTCTGGTGAATGAATCACTGGCACATTTCACAGTTGGTGATGAAGAACTGTCCCAGGTCATTGATGTTCAGAGGACTGCCAGATACTAAGCACCTGCTCAGGCCCAGGCTGGAAAGGGCCCCATGGTATCTGTCATTAACAATTCCATGGTCGGATACAAATGGACACAAAAATGGCAAGTAGAATGTCAAAGGTTACAAGAATCCCACAACGATATCTGTACTGTGTTGGCTCAGTGATACAGTGCTGGCTGCTATGGAAAGCCAGCTCCAGCAGAATGCACTCAGACCTGCACATCATTGCTTTAATCGTTTACGGTCAACAACGATGGGAAGGCAAGCGGACACGAGGGACCTGGACATCACTCCTCACAAGGGTACAAAGTGGCACCAGTAGGCATCCAGATGGAGGAGGAACCATGAACAAGCTCCCCATCCAGCTATACGCAACCCCCACCCTCCCTTCTCAGAATTTATATCTTAGGATTTTCCAGAGGTGTGCAGCCCCTTCACCTCAGCTCTGGTTATGACCCTCAACCCTGTGAAACGTTCAAATGAAGGAAGATAGGCTTGCATTTGGCCAGGACACTGTCAGCATGTTTGGGCCCTCTAGCCAACTTCAGCATTGTCCACCCAACATTCCAAGGCCAACAGACCCCACTTTAGGACAGGTTCCTTCCAACCTAGCTACGGACTGCAGGACTGCAACTAAACATAGTGGGAGGGAAAGGAAAATGAATACTTTGTGAGATCGCATAGGTGACACTTCATTGTAAATAGAATTTCATGATTGTAAATAAATTTTCACTTTGTACAATCACCAGTCTGGCTGAGTGTCATTTTAGCTACATTTTTAGAATGAAGCTAGAGAGGGTATCCTTCCTCAGCACTTCACAATGATAGAGAACTTCATGAAGATTTGTTATCCTTACCCTAGTACCTACACTAGCATAAAATGCATTGTCATGTTTAAATGTGGGAGCATTAGAAATTGTGAAGCTTTCCAATAGTTTATAATGTTACCTTTATTAAACAACAGGTAAAGTGAGGAAAGGGTAAAGCAATAAGCTGCAGAAGCAGTTGCAAATAAACAGGGGCTGCACTCCTTTCTAGTATCAACATAAGTGATGTTCTTTGGAAATTTCTTTGGAAGTCATTGCCAAATAAAACTGCTCTGTCTTGTTGCATCCAGTGCTGCTGCACTCTATCATGCTGAAGGCGATGTTTCAAGAGTGAAGAGCAAAGCATGCAAGGATTATTTGATGCATTCTTCCTGTAGCATGCTGCAAAAAAAAAACAGAACTGGCCAAGCCAGGTAAACCTGAAAACATAATCTCAAGGAGAAATTGTATGTGGAAGAAGATGGTGCATTAAATACAAGTTTGGTCTCACACAGCAGGTTGTCTAGCAGAGCCATCAGCAATGCCTGAAGAAGGAATTTCTGATTCTACCAGCCATCCTTGTAAAGCATACAGCCCTTGGAATGAAGGAGGAATCTGAGAGTTATCAATGATACAGGCATTATGCAAGCATCTAGGGTACCTGGTACAGACTTATCAGATATGGATGCATTGATTACAGATGAGTTGGATATTGACAGAATATAACCCCTCCCTATCAATGAAATTGGTGGTATGATCTAGTGCTCTTCCTGCTGCCTGTGTACAGTCTATAGCACCGTGCACCTGGAGTATTCCAGCAGATGACACAGTTTTCTCCTGCTGTCCTGAGACATCCTCATTTGGAGGAGGCATTGCTCATCATTCATCTGAAGGGCATGCCATCGACTCTCACAGCATAGTGAGTGGACTTTCTGCTGGAAACTCTGCATTTGGAAACTGCTGGACATCCCCAGGGCATTAATGGGCTTCCTGGACCTCCAAATACATCTGTTCCTTATCATTTTCTATGGGCGTTCATTGTGCCATGACCACAGCGGTGAGAAGAGGTGTTGTACCTGGATCTGTTGACAATGGTTCCAATGTTTCTATGTGGGAATGTCAGAATCAGAGTGACTCCTTAATAAGAGATAAAAGGTACTGCAGATGCTGGAGAATCCGAGATAACAAGGCGTGGGGCTGGATGAACACAGCAGGCCAAGCAGCATCATAGGAGCAGGAAAACTTGACGTTTCGGGCCTAGACCCTTCATCAGAAAGGCCCGAAGCGTCAAGTTTTCCTGCTCCTATGATGCTGCTTGGCCTGCTGTGTTCATCCAGCCCCACGCCTTGTTGACTCCTTAATAATGCACTCAGTCAGCAGTCAGAGCACGCATGGGGCTGATCTTTACAGCTTAAATCAGCTTAAAGTCAATTCTGGGCAGTTTTATGGAGGTTTTCTCTCTATGAACTCTAGCAAATTCTCTTTTGTAATTCTTTGCGGCTCACCTCATTATCTATGCACAATGCCATTGCATGCTATGTTCGTACTATCGCGTCCTTATTAATGGTGAAAGTGCTCGCCATGTGACCTTCCAAGATTCCGAACACCAACGCTACAGCTAAAACCACCAGCTTATACACTGGCAGTCAGGAGCTGCTCTTCACATTTCCTATATGTGAAAAATCTCAGAGATGATTGAGAAAGAAAGGTTAAGTGCTCACTTTGCCCACAGGGACCTGGAATTTCATGTGGATGGGGTAGTACAGAAGCGAGCTGTCCTCTTTCCTCAGAACTGCCAGGGAGACCAAAGCACCAGATCCTACCAGCCTGGTCTGATATTGCCAACTGGGTGAGTATGATGCGCGTAGTCTGGAGGAATATCCAGTATTGCCACAAGAATGTTAATGAACTTTTTTCCCTCTGCAAGGGTAAATGCCACTATCTTGTATTGGCTACTTCACACACAGTCTAACTCTGTTATTGCATCCACCTCGCAACAAGGTTCATACTCTGCTCCTCTCACAATAGCATGCATCATCTTCTCTGACTCACGTTCACACCTTCCCCAACACCCATCCATCACAACTAACCAGGCATGCCTTCTGCACTGCCTACTCACTCATTTGGGACACCTCACTATCCTCATTCACCTTTACTAACAGCTGTACCAACTGCTTTCATCTCACTTAATCTCCCCCTTTTGTCTCATTCCAGGAGAAAGCAGTCAACAATAGCGTGGAGAAACCCAAAACAGGTGGTTGGTGCCCCAAAATCCATCGACTCACCATCCATGCAAAGAGGACCTTTGTATTAGTGAGAGGCGATAGCGACTATTCATGTGGTGTTGCTGAGACCTCGCTATCCTGACGACCACTATGTTATTCTCCCATACCACCACCGTGGTGACATGCCCAAACGTCTACCCTTATTTCACAACTGATTCTTTCTTTTGTCTCCTGCAGACACCATTCGCATCTGCACAGTGTCCGCCTAGAAGAGACCGGCCACTGAGGTTGTCATCTCCTCCTGTTCTGATGAAGAGTCCCTGGATTTGAAATGTTAACTCTGATTTCTCCCCACAGATGGTACCAGACCTGCTGAGTTTCACCAGGATTTTCTGTTTTTGTTTCAGATCTCCAGCAACTTCGGCTCTTTGTTTTATCACGTTTGTCAATATGTGTTGACTTTTCATCATCAGCTGCGTGAGCAAATGCCAGTTCAGCTACAACAACAAGAATGAAGATACAGAGGATAGCCAACCCTACTGCCGTACAATATTGTAAGCCTGTCAATGATATTTCTCCTTTCCGTCATGCCTATACTAGCAGGAAACTTTGTCTGGATTGAATGAGGGAGCATTAGGTGTTGAGAAGGCTTCCATTCATTTGTAACCTTAACTATTAAAAGTATGAACTGCATTGAAATATCAAAGCATTAAGTTGCCCTTACAGTTGGAATTATATAAGGGATGCTGGCCTTAGCTGCATCAAAACATTTATGTTCAAAGGACGATGTTTGTACAACTCAGTTCCATTAAAAGACATTCACAAAGAAGTCCTTGTATTTGCCAGCAGTACTGTACCTTGGGATGTTGAGGGAGCTGATCCGTCTAATGAATGTCCTCATTTCTCACTTGGCACAGTGATGACGTTCTCACCGATCCCCATCATTCATCCCTTAACCTCGGTCCATCCTCCAGTTGTCCAAAGCAAAGATTCAAAAGATCTAGAGGTATCATCCGTCTGCACACGACTGAGGCAAAACCCATGAATTTGCATGGAAACCTAACATGGATGTGCCATCCTAGGCCCTCCAGGAAGAAGTATGCATTGAAGACACACTGGACAATATGACATAGTGTTCTGATCTCCACCTCCGGACACTGATCCTCTCTCATCAGTATGACACTTCATGGAAAATAACTGACTGTGGTTCCCCTATATCTCCGTCTCATCATAAGTGCACCTATGGCTTGAAACTCCACAGTAGGGCTAGGCTTTACCACTGCTGGAGAATGATGCTGCTTCTCGGCTTGCAAATGCATTTGTTCACTAGCCACAAGGACAAACACAGCGTCTGTGCCTGGACCCATTGTGTTGGTTCCAATGAGTCTATGTGGACCATGCAAGATACAAAGTAGTTCCTCAGTAATACGATCATTTAACACACACAAATCAACAATTGACCAGCATTCTCCAAACACTGGGAGCTGGAGACCTGCCTTAAAGAGGCCAGTGGTATGCTTACACATGCGTGTTATACATCATTGCCCTGATTCAAATGCCTGTTACTCCAACCTTTTGGCATACATGCAGTAACAGTTTGTCTGTGTGGCAGCAAAAACGAGGGCTTCTCACCCCATCCCTAACCCCCAGAGCACCCAAAATTGGCAGCACTGCAAATCAGATAATGGTGTGGACATATTATGGCCCAAGGTGTGAAGTAAGCAGCTCCTGCACCAACCTTAGAAGGTGATTGCTACCTTGGCAACTATGATGATTTTTTTCAGCCTGCAAGACATTGCTTGTGCCCTACAATCATTAGTAGGATTGAATCATAACTTGGAATAATGTAGTCATGAGGGCTTGCGTCCAAGAATTTTTGTCAACACAGTGGTTCTATTCATGAGTTCCACATACAGCATTTTCTGACAACAGAGGCCCTCTACCTGTAGTGTGAGTGTGCACTGTTCACTTTGCAAAGGACCGCTCCCAATCTGGGAGTGATAATCTTGGCCAGTGGGTTTCAGTCCAGTTCCTGCTGGATGTTTCCTGAAGCCCAAACACCAAAGCTTCCATTGGTCATTCCCAACCCTAGATTTCCATGGCCACATGCCTCAAACAAGGGAGAGAGATGGGAAATTGAACCGCAGACAGGAGGAGACAGGAGAGAGGGACAGGTGAGAGAGAGAGGGCAGGGGGGAGAAGGATGGTGGGGAGGTACAGGTTAGGGATGGAGAAGTGCACAGGGACTTGGTAGAGGGACAAAGGAGCAGATCATCAGAATGCATAAAATCTTGTGTATATTATGTGTAGCTACTGTACTGAATAGAGAGACACAGAGGTAACTTTGGTTATTGTTCCAATGCACTCCCAAGCTAAACCACAATCATCTTGCCTCCAAACATCTAACCAATTGGTTGCAAACGTTTGGTGACAAAGAGGACAGCTGAGTGTAAAACATGGGGATTGAAGGTGGTTGATAGTCCTGCAATGGCATCACATTTTGCTCATCACCTGAAATGCCACGATGAAAAGTGAGTTTTTAACTTTTTTCATGAATTAATTACAATTATTACAAGTGTTTATGTTTGACAAAACACCACTCTTTTCTCAATTTATGTCTCTGACTTCATAAAGCAGTCATTGAAATCTTTCTTCTTTTACGAATGACTGTAAGTAGTGTTTTGTAGCATTTAGGGTGCTATCTAAATTTACAATTAATTATCCTCTCACTGGAGTCAAAAAAATTGTGTCAGAAAGTAGGTAAATTTCATAGAACAGGAATAAGCTTGTAACCTTGGATTTTTATTGCAGCTCGCAAATGGAATATAATAACGTCTTCTCCAATTTACATGTTTGAGTATTGCTGAAAAAATACACATTTTGGTATGCTTTTCATCTTGCACATATCAAGACAATTCGCATTTTAGTCTCTATCAGATCTACAGAATAAAGCAAGAGTAAGAGATGTTACTGACATTCACTTTGAAAGATTGACTTGTAACTTTACTTTCACTTGGAAAGAAACGATTCATGACTTGAGTTGTAAAAAAAGATAGCTGTGTTACCAATCTACTGAAACAACATGAGGCCCATGTGTGCAGATGGCCATTAGCTTTAGAGTCATAAGGTCATAGACGTCCAAAGCACAGAAAGAGACAGTCTATCAATCTATGAATCTGTGCTGGTCAAAAAGAAGCACCTAACTATTCCAATCCCACTTTCTGGAACTTGGCCCATTGCTTTGTATGCTTTGTCATCGCAAATGCACATCTAAGTACTTCTTAAATATTATGAGAGTTTCTGCCTCTACCACTCTTACAGGCAGTGTGCTCTAGATTCCCATGTTATGGCCTAACCAACAATTTGTACAGTTCCAGCATGACCTCCCCACTCTTAAACTCTACACCCCAGCTAATAAAGTCAAGTATCCCATTTGTCTTCTTTAACAGTTTATTCAACTGTCCTGATACCTGTGACATATGCATACCAATGTCTCTCTGATCGTCAGTGCTTCTTAGGATTCTCCCGTTCATCATGTATTCCCTTGCCTTGTTTTTCTACCAAGTCTCTCACACTTATCCAAATTGAATTCCATTTGCGACTGATCACCCCGTCTGACCAACCTGTCTATATCTTTTTGTAATCTAAGTCTAATCTCCTCACTATTTACCACCCTACCAATTTTTGTATTATTTGAGGACATGCTGATCAAACCTCCCACACTCAAGTCTAAATCATTTAAATAAACCACAAACAGCAAGGTCCCCACACTGATCCCTGTGGGACCTTACTGGAGACAGACTTCCAGCTGGAAAATCCTTTGCTTCCTGCCACTCAGTCAATTGTGGATCCAATTTGCCAAATTACATTGGAACACATGGTCTCTTACATTTGCTACAGTCTCACATATGGGATTGTATCAAAAGCCTTGCTGAAGTCCAAGTAGACTACATCAAAAATATTGCCCTCATCTGTACACCTCTTCGAAAAATTCAGCCAAGTTCATCAGATATGACCTCCCCTTAACAAAATCAATCTGACTGTTCTTAATCAATCCTTGCCTCTCAAAATGCAGATTAATCTGTCCCTCATCATTGCTTCCAGTCATTTCCCCACCACTGAAGTTAGACTGACTGATTGTGTGGTTTCCTGGTATATCCCTTTCTCCCTCTTAAAGACAGAAATTGAAAACTTTTGTGAGTGTTCCTGTTATTTTCTCCCTTGGCTTACTCTACAAACTGAGATACATACTTTAAATTCTTACTGTGAAATACAATATTAATTTAAAAGTGAAATGTTCCTACATATCAGATTTATTGTATTGAAATAGTTTCCACATAACTTTACGAAAGGAAAGCAACTGAATAAGCAACATTTTGTTGTGATGCCACACACAAATAACGTGACACCATTTTCTCATATACAGTGATGTCTTTGTTAAGTAAGTAGGATGTTGTCTCTGTCTCTAAAATCCACAGGCCTGCAATTCAGTCAATACACTAGAATCATACGCACCATGAACATCGAATGTGGACCTTTGCGACTTTTGGAGGTCAGCCGAGATTCTTTTACTTTGCATTTAATTGGCATGATACCATAATCTGCACTTACTTTAACCACTCAACTTTCCATCACTTTTCCAATTTATTGTCTCACCTTAGCCAGTCTCACCAAATCCAAAACCAACTAAGAAGTACACTGAAGGGCGTTTCCAATGTCAGTCTAAACTGGCTGTTGGGAACTAAATGAGGATAGCATGAGGAATTACTGACTCTAAATTCTGCAGCATATTGGTGTCAGGAACTTGACAAGGCAAGGTACAAACAGCATCACATGACTTACACAGCTCTTAATGATGGTGTCTCCCACATATCGATATGACTGTTTCTAAGGAAAATAGTCTGATCAACATTAAGTATAAACCTTTATCAATGAATAAAAATCTAGATCAAAAATTAATTTGGAACAAACAGTCATAATTCATGCTGTGATTAGTCTGGATCAGAGGAAAAACTTATATGGCCTAAAGACATGATTCAACGTCATAAATCTTTCTTTTGAAGCAGAATTTATTTGCAAGATATTGTAGGTGATATAGACAATTCCTACAGCTTAAGGACTGATGAGAAACTGCCACTGACATTCTGCCATTCACTGGAGAGCCTAGTCCCATGTCACTCATTGTGTTAATCTCTCTCATGTTATTTCTATCCAAGTCTCTTTAGGTGAAGCCATTTTATTTTTATCAATCTGGCTGAGAATTTGAACCATATGTTACACCTTCATTTTGTTTTAACAAGTACTACTGGTGCATAGTCATTACCAGCTGTTGCTTGCTACAGTTCATTGTATATTGCAGCACATACTGAATTCAAATATCCTCAATTGCATTGCTTCAACTTCACACTAGCTAACCATAATATACACTGTCTTTCTCCCTAACTTTTCTAGTCAGTATTCAGTCAGTTGTGATCATTGGTGATATAAGTTATTCAGTCTCCTGCTGTATTTTATCACCATGTCATTTCCCATCTTTAAGTTCGGTAAATGGAAAAGAATATCCTTAAGTCACCATTAGAATTTCAGGTGACAGAAGGGACAGATTTAAATCTGGTTTATGCGTTTTAATACATTCAAGCATTAATTTTTTCAACTGTCAAGATAGGATTTCTGAAATAATTTAATGATGGTATTCAATTGTGGTTCCAGTAAAATGAGGTTTGATGTTGGTTTCTTGTTCTTTACAGTGAAAGATTGATTGCATTATTTTTGACATACATTTTGATGATGTCAGGTTCATGTGTCAGGTCCTCATAATTGTTACACCAATCTAAACCTAGTAATACAAACATAACTTGATGTCAACGTAAAGGTGTACATGTGTACTACAAAAAAGAATATATTTACTCAGAAAAGTGATCTAAGGATTTCAAAGCTTTCATAACATCACAGCAAGCTCAGAAAGAAAGCAAAAGAAGAATCATCAAAGATTCTTTCATAGGTTTAAAACCACCACAACTTTTCTTCAGATCTGCCATTTCAGAGCTACAATACCTACAGTCCTAGAAGTACTGACAATTTTTGTCCAGCTGTGTACGAATGAGAATCTTTAGCATTGGAAGGTTAAGTATTCACACACAATGAGACCATCAGTTAGTAATAAATGGTATTTTTCAATGAAGTCCAAATAAATTGTCAAGTTTGTCACTTGGATCCTATAAAATTACTTATGGTGACAGGCAAACTTGGAAATTCCTGGATTAACATTTTTAATGGATTTCCTAGCTTTTCCAATACAACATCAACCCTACATGTATCCTAAGTAGTACGTGCACCCTACAGAAACTATTTAAGACTCGCATTCCAACATCCCCATACTTTCCACCATCACAGAAAATCTTCAATGAATGTTCCCAGAGGGCAAAATCCCAGTATTGTTACTGCGAACTCTGATTCACATCTTATTGAAGCCAATGAGTCCAGCAGACAAAAATGCTCTTACTAGCAGTAAAAAAAGACTGCAATTAAATAGGAATTTATTAATTGCATCTAACAACTCACATGATATCTTATAGTGTCCATCATATCTATTATACAATATCCTGCAATTATATTACACAAATGACGTTTGTATCGAAAATAGCAATAATTGATTGAAATATGTCTATCTGTATAACTTGTATCGAAAATAGCAATAATTGATTGAAATATGTCTATCTGTATAACTTATGTTTGTCTACGTAACAGATGCTGCATTTCAAAAGTATTTGATTCCATGAAATAGTTTACAACAAAAGTAATATATTTTTACAGAAAAATAGAAAAACTGAGTACCATTCTGTCGTACTAATAGGTTGCGATGAGATAATGTAAGCATTAATATTTAGAGTAGATAATGTGCATTATATTTCTAAAAGCCTGCAGTGCTGAATGAATAAGATACTTTTCTTTCAATGTTGAGTTTACAAATGCTGCGCTTGCATACTATTTGCCATACCCCAAATTTCTTCCTTTCTGTTCTCATGAGAAATTATGCAAAGGAAGAAAGAGGTACAAGACGGATAGTGTTTGATGTTGTCAAAGTCCAAAATTCCTATTTCCTTACCCCTGTGGAAAATATAGAAAATATGAAGAATGTATAGTACATGCTAAAAATACTGTAGATGACAAGGGAAGAAATTGTTTCTGACTATAAAAAGAGACTCATGGTGAAAGGTTCAGTGATAGACGAACTGCCTGATTGCTTCCTCAGCAGCAGACTTCATTATTGAAATGTTACATTCAGATCATATTGCTTTAAATGTCACAGATGCATTACTTACCTATAACATATCACTGCAGTAAAAATTCTATGAAAACACAATTTTGAGGACATATTTTCTGTTAGTTCCCTGACTGTTGATCATTGACTGTTCAACATGTAGATGTACTTATATTCTGTCAGTGTTTCCATTGAGGTCCCCTCGTGCATTCTTTCATTGTTGTTAACTCTAGATTAGTATGGACGATGCATCATATTACACAGGTAAGCTCAAGACAAAATGGAACACTGAACAGAGGAGCCTGTGGGCTAAACAGTGCCTTACATAGAGAGATTCATTAGGCAGAAAATACAGCGCATCACAATAGGAATCTATAATGGTTCACATGTTAATGTGAAATTGCTTCAGGTACCAATATTCCTGTTGTCAAATTATTTTCTTTCATGCACAAAAGGATATTTATTTTTTGTGTTTAGGACATGAGTGTCACTTGCAAGGCCAACATTTATTTCTTTACTCTGTAGTAGCTCTCAAGAAGATAATGGTGAACCTTAATCTTGAACCATTGCAGTTCGTCTGGTGAAAGTCTCCCACAATTCTGTTAGCTCTCTATCTCTTCATCATACTTTCACAAGCAGTAATGTTCTTTAATTATCAATGAAAGGGCTTACCACCTGCTTTTGGTAACTGCAAGGGAAGCCTAAAAAGTAGAAAAGTTCAAAATTGATTCAGACATGTTTCAGAAGGCCATTAGCATGGAGCATTGATCCTTTTGATTGATGTTAATCGTGCCCTCTTTACACTGTGAAAATGGTGCAAGAGAATTCAATTTCTACCTTAACGTCTTCGGTATAAAATGAATAAAATTCAAATAAAAACAAATTCTTCAGTGCTGTATGGAATATCCCTCAAGAATTTTGACTTCTTGGCTCTTGCCTTACTAAACACTGAATTTCAATTCATTCGAGTTGTCTTGAAGCAGTAAGATGGAAGCTGTATTGCTGTAAACAAGCACATTTTATCAAAGCCTTTTGTCTTGTACCCATCAGGACTTTTCACAAGAATACAAATTCTAGGGGAAAACCAACACTTACATTTACGCATGAGAGGATAGCACTGATTGGTTGACAAGGAGACTTTGATTGGTAGAGGCATTGTCACAGAAAATGTATCTATTAATGCTGCTTGATAGCAAGGCTTTGTTTAAGATTTAAATCAGGTAGTTTGAGTCTGGTTAAAACATTGCACTGAGAAGTAAAATAATGAATGGTTGTCACCTATCTTGCTGTGTTTGAAAGGTCCAGTGCCTGTATATGTTCTTTCTGTTACGAAGAGCAGGGTCCTGTGTGTTACTATATGTAGCTTCCAGTATATGTAACTGCAAGCCCAACTGACAATTGATTGTCAAATTTCATCCCTCACACGTACAGGATTATATAACAAATATTGTCCAATTGTAAAATTACATATCTGTGATCTTAGCATCAAAGATGAATCCACTTAGAAGCAAATACTGAGTGCAAAAGTCAAGATTGAGACAGAAATCTCAAATATCTACATATCAGCCCCATTTGTGCGCATGTCACTTTATCTGGAAAATGCAGAAATTAAAGATTTTAACCTGGTGTACACTTTATACAAATTCTTACATTTCCTAAATAGAGTGGGACAGTATAGATATAAGAAATAAAGTTTTAACATTTAAACATGAGTCCAATTTTGTTGGGAAGGGTTAACATAAATATAGAACTCAAAAAGTACGTTTTTCTTGAAATAAACTGCTTGAAATAATTCATTTAGTATTCAGTCCTCAGTTTTGGTCTCATTAACACTAAGTACCATAATCAGAGAATTTTTTGAATAATATTAAGTATAAAGAATTATACTTAATAGCTGATTACTAATAGTCTATACGTTTGTCAAGTCACAATTGTAATGCAGTATCTGCAATCAGTGCATTTCTGATATTTTTATTCTATGATCTTTTCGATTAAACTATAAGTAAATTGACTTTAAGGCTGTCTTGGTGGAATAAAGACATATTATGGGGGTCCTATGACAAATTTTTGCAGTGCAATTTTTCTAGAAAGTTAATAAATTTTATTCAATGAGTTCCATCCTAAATTTAACAGCCTCTTTAGCTAACTTCATGATTGGCCCATATAAAATGGGCAGAGTAGGTTGTGGAAGGCTTGGCCTATTTTACTTGTCTTCTTAAGAGTTTTCCTGTTTAATTAATGGTTGAAAGCTCCATTTTTTGCCTGATTTATTGCTTTACCTGCATTTACATTAGTGCACTAATTTTACAACTGCACCACCACAATTTTCTGCATTGTAAAATTTTAAATATAACTTTCCTGCTTCCAGCAGGTATTTCACTCAAACAATCAAAGATCAATTACAATCCTTTGGCATTGGGCAGATCTCCAAAGTCAGTCCAATATTGAGGAGACAAGAAATATGGGGGTACAATGATAACTGTCACTACCACACCTCAATATTATATACACATTTGTGCTTACCCTGGGACCTACACTGAGTGTAGAAAGTGTTTCTTGTGCTTGCCACATAAGAACTGCCCTTTGCAAAATTGGTTTGCAAAGGAGGCAGCCACGTAATCAGACCCTCTTCTGGAGAACAAGGAGTGAAGTTGCATGCAAGCACTGGCTTTCACTGAATATGGAATAGTGTTAAACTTTTATGACACCTAAAGCCAAGGCTGACAATGTGTGCACCTCCTACTTCAGAAACGCCAGAAAATTATGCAGAGATACATCAAGCTTCAGTGATCCTATCTGCAAGAACCCTCATGAGTTTCATTTTCCATGTGGAAGGAGACATCAGGAGGCATCTCCAATGACCCTCCAAAGTGAGGATAGAATTACTGATGGCTTCCACTTATCATTGCTCTCTGTGGACGTTGCCCTAAAATGGCAGCCTTTCGCTTCTCTCCACTTCCCATTGCACGGTATTCATGTTGGTAGTCATCAACTCTGTTAGTTGCCCACAGACCTCATTTCATGTGCCTACACTGGGTTTCCTTTCATACCCAAACCCCCAACCATCATCCCTCCACACACAGCTAAGTAACAATCACATAGTGTTTAAAAGAATTTTCTACTTTTATAGATGCGGAAAGATTATCTGCGTCCATTTTCTTCCCTTTAAATGGCAAATCATTTCAAATTTGAGTGATTAACCTGATTTTCTGCATTCCTCAAGGAGCTGCCTGCTGATGCACGTTCAAAAACGGTGTTGGGAGAGTGTGCCAATTATTCAAATAAACGAATCTCACAGAACTGCAGGCAAGTCAGCTCAGTGTATTTTCAGCTAACTTTGTACTGGTAATCAGGCATCCACAGCTGAGGTTTTGCCAGGACTTCTATTGTTTCAGTAACATCATTACAATGTAGCTAAATAGCAGTCAGCTCCTCAAACAAGAGAACAGGTTCATTCATTATCACAAGGTCTTATTCTCCCTTCTTACAGATAAAGTCATAGTCATACAGCACGGAAATAAACCCTTCAGTCCAACTCATCTGCGCCCACCAGACAGCCCAATGTGACTGTTCTGAGGAAGCGTTACCGGACCCGAAATGTTAACTCTGATTTTTTCTTCACGGATGCTGCCAGACCTGCTGAGCCTTTCCAGCAACTTCCTGTTTTGTTCCAATCTGACCTAGTCCCATTTGCCACTTAGATTTGAGATGAGGAAAAATATTTTAACTCTGAAGGTCGTGAACCTTTAAGTTTCTCACGGAGGGCTGTGGACATGCAGTTTTTGAGTATATTTTAAGTCGAGATTGATAGATTTCTGATTGCCCATTCCACACATGGTTAATGGGAATGAAGGGGGTAAAAGATATTGACATGTTTAATCAGCCATGATCATATTGAATGGTACGGCAGGCTCAAAGAGCTGAAAAGTCTATTCCTGTTCTTATGTTCTAATGTCCTACACATAGATTCGGTAAGCTCTGCCTACATATAGATTTTGGTTTTTGAGAAGTTTGTCCCTTATTTTTGCAAGCTTGCACAGTTTGTCCTAACTCACCTTCCAAGTACGATCTTGGCTGGTGACAATAAACCTGTATCTAGCAGTGTGGCACTGCAGTACAAGAGATCCTGATTTGTCATCCAGCATTTATGGTAAGTGATTTATTGGTGTGAACTGGCAAGACTGGTGGATTTGGAATAATGTGGTGAGACTGTCATGTGATTTATGCCCTATTTGACACACATGTCCTTAAAATATGCCCTGTATAATGTGGCCAGTTGGCAGATATCTTCTGCTCAGGTGGATAGGATAGACTGAATATTGAACTCCTTGTATCTGCCACAGATGTACTTAAAATGGGATTTAACTGTCTAACAATTGGAAATTTGGAAAACTGTTGCTGGCTAAAAGAAAATCATTGCCATGTGAAAAGAATAAACCAATTGGATTTATCTATTAGGTGAATTAGCCATGGGAAAGTTATGGAGATGGAGCGTGGGTCTGGGAGGGATGCTCTTCAAAGGATCAGTGTGGACTCAATGGGCCAAATGTCCTGCTTCCACACTGTAGGGGTTCAATGTTTCTGTGTTTTAGTTTGATCCCTGGTCCATACACAGTGTCCATGCTGGGCATCTTGTTTGCTGCATGCCCATATGTATCAGATGTGACAAAATGTTCTGATGAAGAGCTTTGGGTGCCAGCATGTATAACTCTATAAAACTTATGGCTCCTCCTCAATTATGCCTAATTGATATCTGTATGGTTAAAGCGTCTGAAAGTGACTGACACCTTTTGTATCATATCAGGGCATCATTCTAAGATAACCTTACAGCTTCCTTCAGTCAGGGATCATTAGTTGTGTTTTCTTTTCTAAAAGTAGTTGAATTTCTGCTCCAAATAATCTGATGTACCAAGCATAGGAAGGAGGATGCGAGAGCCCCTTGTAGTGCTGAGGTGTGTCATAAGATGTCTAAACAGGTGGCTTAAATACATCTAGAATGGGGGATAGGTGGCATCATTCTGTCCCAAATATTAGCTAGTAGTGATTGGGTCTGCAACACATACAACAAAACTATGAAAAACTAATCTCTTACTTCAAATGTCAACACTGTGTGGAGCTGGAGGAATACAGCAGGTCAGGTCCGGTATCTTCCAATTTCAAACACCACTATTATCTACTTGTTGTCCTAGTAAAAACAGAATAATGCTCAATGGATATTTTTGCATTGGAAGAAGATTTGTAGTAGAGGCCCTTAGGGGTTGGTACTCAGACCCTTGCTTTCCCCGATCTATGTTATCAATCTGAATGTGATGTGCAGGAGACATTTTCAAGCTTTGCAGATGACACAAAACTTGGAAGAATTGTAAACTATGAGAAGAACTGTGGAGTGGCATGGTGGCACAGTGTTTGGCACTGCTGCTTCACAGCGCCAGGCACCCATGTTTGATTCCACCCATGGTTGACTGTCTGTATGGGGTATTCGCATTCTCATTGCGTCTCCATGGGTTTCCTTCAGGTGTTCCAGTTTCCTCTCATAATCCAAAAGGTGGATTGACCATGCTAAATTGCCTGTAGTGTCGAGGATGTGCTGGTGAGGAATAATAGAGTGGTATTGGTTGGAGTTTTTAATTTCCCCTGTATTGACTGGGCCACCCAGAGTGCAAAAGGCCTGGATGGCGTGGAATTTGTCAAACATGTCCAAGAAAGTTTCCTAAATCAATATGCAGGGGGCCTTACTCGGGAGGGTGCAACACTGGACATCCTCTTCAGGAATAAGGTTGGGCAAGTGACTAAAGTGTCAATCGGAGAGCACTTTGGGTCCAGTGACCATAACTCTCTCAGTTTTAAATAGCTATGGAAAAAGATAGGACAGGTCCACAGGTTAAGGTGCTGAATTAGAGCAGGGCCAATTTTGATGCCATTATGCAGGATCTAGCAGAGGTCAATTGGGCAAGCCTGTTTGAAGGAACATAGAACATTACAGCGCAGTACAGGCCCTTCGGCCATCGATGTTGCGCCGACCTGTGAAACTAATCTGAAGCCCATCTAACCTACACTATTCCATTATCATCCATATGTTTATCCAACGCCCATTTAAATGCCCTTAAAGTTGGAAAAGGAATGGCTGAAAAATTGGCTGCTTTTAAAAGTGTAATATCAAGAGTCCAGGGACAGTATGTCCCCGTGAGGGTGGCAGGAAAAGCTAGCAGATTTAGGGATCCCTGGCTAACAAGGGATATTGAGGCTCTGGTCAGGAAAGAGAAGAAGGTATACATTGGGTTTAATCTATCAGGCTCAAGTGAATCCCTAGATGACTATAAAAAGTGCAGGAGCGCACTTAAGAGAGAAATTAGATGAGCAAAAAGACGGTATGAGATTGATCTGGCAGATAAGGTTAAAAGATAATCCCAAGAGGTTCTATAGCTATATTAAGAGTAAAAGGGTGGCTAGGGAGAGAATAGGTCCTCTTAACGATCAGCATGCGCCGACTATGTGTGGAACCACAGGAAATGGAGGAGATTTTAATTGAATATTTCTCTTCAGTGTTTACTGAGGAGAGAATCATGGATGCTAAGGAAACAAGAGAAACAGTGAGAATGTTTCGGACCATGTACTCATTACCAGAGAGGAGGTGTTTGCAGCCTTAAAGCCCCTAAGGTGGAAAAATTCCCCTGGTCTTGATCAAGTCCATCCTCAGATATTGTGGGAGGCTATGGAAGAAATTGCAGAGACCCTTGCAGAGACTTTTACTTCATCTTTAGCCGCTACTGAAGTTCCAGAAGACTGGAAGGTGGCTAATGTTCCATTGTTTAAGAAAGGTAGCAAAGACAAGCCAGGGAACTGCAAGCTAGTGAGCCTGACATCAGTGGTAGACAAGTTATTGGACAGCGTACTGAGAGACAGGTTCAACCAACATTTGGAGAGTCAAGGTCTGATTAGGGATAGTCAGCATGGATTTATGCACAGGAATTCATGTCTGACAAATCTTTTAGAGATTTTTGAAGTGGTAACCAAGAGGAGGGATGAGGGTAGGGCAGTCGACGTGGTCTTTATGGCCTTTAGTAAGGGCTTTGAAAGATCCCGCATGGCAGGCTAGTCATGAAAGTTAGGTCACATGGGATCCAGGGACAGATAGCTAATTGGATTCAAAATTGGCTCGATGGTAGGAAGCAGACCATAACGGTTGACTGGGCGCCTGTGACTAGTGGTGTGCCACGGGGTTGGTGCTGGGACCTTTGTTATTTGTTATTTACATAAATGAGCTGGATGTGAACGTACAAGGCATGCTTAGTAAGTTTGCAGATGATACAAAATCAGGAGGTATCATTGATAGCAAAGAAGGTTATCAAAAATTGCAGAGGGATCTTGATCAGATGGGAAAGTGGGCTGAGGATTGGCAATTCAATACAGATAAGTGTGACGTGTTGCACTTTGAAAAATCAAACCAAGCAGGACTTATACAGTAAATCTTAAGGTCCTGAGGAGTGTTGTGGAAAAGAGGGACCTAGGAATACAAGTACATAGTTCATTGAAAGCAGCATCACACTGACTCTACCATTGACATTCAGTGACATCAATATGTACTGTCTGCAAGATGCACGACAGAAATTTGCCAAGCATTCTCAGACAGCACCTTCCATACCAATGACCACGACTGGAAAGAAAGACATGGGCATCAATATATGAGAACAGCACCGCCAGCAAGATCCTCTCCAAGCCACTCACTATCCTGACTTGGAAATATGTCAACAATCTTGGTGATTTAATGGGTGGTCACAATGTTGACTGTGTTTGCTATGAGCAGCAAACACAGGATAGAATTAGTCTGTGAGAGGAGCAACAGCAATCAGGAAGGCAAGCGCAAGTGGGGGCAGGAACAGGAAGAGTGCAGCTGGTGAATAAGGCCAGGAAGACCAGAGAGTGAGGTCAGTGAGCAAGGCCAGTGAGATTGGAAACTGAGGCCTGCGAACAAGGCCTGTGAGACTGGAGAGTGAGGCCAGTGAGCAAGGCCAGTAAGACTGGAGATCAAACCCAGTGAGGAAGGCCAATGAGACTAAAGAGTGAGGCCAACAAAACTGGAAAGTGAGGCCAGTGAGACCAAGGAGCAAGGCTGAGGAACATGGTAGAGAGCCTGGGTAATATGGAGGAGTACAGCAACAAGGATTGAGGAGAAAAGCTTCAAACAGAGGAGCTCAGAGGATGGTAAGGGGAGAAGAGCTGTAAATGCAATGCAGAGGAACTGCAAAGGTGAATGAGAGCATATGAAGTGGAGAAAGGGTCTGCAAATGGGCAGAGGGCTGAGGAATGGAGTGAGAGCCTTCAAAATGGGGATTGAGATGCAAAGGTGAAGAGATGCTTCAAAGTGAATGGAGTAAAACTGCCATGGGAAGCGAGGAGCTGCAAATGAGAGTGAGGGCAGGGAATTTGAGGAGTGGAAGGGGGTCTTCGGAGGGTGGAAAGGGTCTGAAACTGGCAGAGAACAGTTTAGAGCTTTTTCAACAAATGCATACTCAGCTAACTATGATGAGGAAAACTGATGTAATGAATTTCTTGCAAAGGAATGTGCATTCTCCAGATTAAAGCAGCAGGAGTTCAGGAACTACTATATTGATGAGAAAATGTTGTGGACAGTACAGTAATGAACAATGCCAATTCTTTAATTGAAAATTTTTATTTCATAAAGATCTGTATTTGTATTATCACATCTCAAAACATCTTATGTATTATGAATTAATTGAGATGCAGAGACTGTGTTTGCGACAAATATACAATCATTTAGCTATGACCTCACAAGTCCAAGGAAAAGTGTGTTTCATGTGCTGTCTTTTTCATGCCATACTTATTGAAAAATGGTTGTTAATTTATGATGGTTGTTGTGTGCCAATTTAAGTACTGCAATGGCTAGAAAATTACTACCTTCCTTATGCGTTTGGCTTTAAGTCGAATGGAGCAGTGATAATTATTGAAGATATTGATGAAATCTCCTAATTTGCTTCTGTGTGAGTCCAAGTCGTCCATACATCAGCAACAAAGACAGGCAGTAATGTTTCTAAATGACTGCATCGCCCAATGAAGGAGTTAGTGAGACTGAGCAAGAAGCCCATAAAAACAAAAACGTAGCACCATAAAATCAAAAAGTAAACCTTAAGAGGGAACCTCAAAAATAATATTTTGAGTCTGAGAAGGAGTCTAAGGTTATTCTGCGGAGATTCTGCAATGTATGTGCTTGTTTGGGAAGCTATGTTTCTTGTGCATTTTTACCTTAACTTTCTTTATACCGATTTCACCTGTAGATGAAGCTTTATTTCTGCACTTTCTTTTTATGCATAGGACTGGCACACAAAGTTGTCTTGACGGCCCTGTAGTTTCTCTAGCCAAACTCAGAACTGAATTCGCACGTTCAAGATTACTAATCCAACCAACTGACTAACTATGCATTCGTTGTCAGGCTGACATCATTTGTAAGGTGATTTTTTTTTTACCATTGGGTCTGGAGATTTTACTTGTGGTTTTCCAACTTAATAACCTGCAGTTGCAAAGCAATTTATGTATATGACCTTAATCCAGCAAGCTGCTGCTTGGAGATTACATGGCCATGGTGTCATCCTGGTCTTCAGCATTTCTGGCTGTTAAAGCAGCAACACAGCTCCCCTTCTCAGCTGGATTCAGGGATCCATGAGCCTTCTTCATGAGAAGGTAGGTAGCTGCACAATGGAAATGTCACCGGATTCCAGAGGAGCAAGCTATTGGCCTGATTCACTGGTGTTCTTTCCTGAAGGAAATTTACCAGCTTTACCCAGTCTGGTCTGCATGTGATTCCAGACCCACAGCAATGCTGATGACTGTTAACTGTCCTCTGAAATGTCCCATCAAGCCTCTCAGTTCAAGGACAATTAAGGATGGGCCACAATTGCAACCTTACCAGTGATGCCCATATCTCATTCAAGAATAAGCTTCCACTACCAAGTTCTGGTGCTGCCAATGATACTAGAGCTCTCAGCCAATCAGCTTGATTGGTAGCTCCAGAAGGCACCACTTCATCCAACTGAGGGATGGAAGTTCTATTCTGCATCGATTTGCCTGAGTTTAGTCCACAATTACCCTAGGCTTGTTCTGAATCTGTCGGCGGGCCACCAACGTCCCTTCCAGGGAAGGGTAGGGCCCACCATGCCCAATTAATTATTGCCCCTTTTCAGCTCCCTGCCTCAACCCCACTAAGCCATGCAGAATGTTGGGCCAGAGAAATGAGTAACGCCACCAATTAGCAATACCACAATGCCATCCGGGAAGGCCAGGAGACCCTGTTTCCCAGGATTGGCAGCTGCATTGGACAGGCGTAAGCTGTATGGAAGTGGTAGAGCATGTCAGCAGCTTTGGGGACCACAGGAAAAATGGCATGCTGTTCAGTAAAGTGGGGGGTAAGGATGGTATGAATGAGTTGTTGTGCACTGCAAAGGCAAGTGGCACTTAGTTTCCACTGCAAGCTGGCACCCATGATGACAGTCAGCAACATTGATATGCGAATGCGGAGGAGTTTTGGATAGGAGATCAGGTTGCAGTCCTCACCATCAAATGGGGAAAGTGGACCGCATGTAATCCCTTTCCTGATTCATAAAGTGTGTAAGTTGCAGGCCTCTATGCGTGTGTGGAACACCTTTGTGGGTGAGCACAGGAGGGCACATTTCATAGGTGTACATGCTCAGTTACCAGTTATGGACAGTTATGGGATGACGTCCACTTTTTCTGTTTGTCTGCAGGAGGAAAGAGCTCAAAATAGACATGTGTACTAGGAGACTGGAGGAGGGTTCCTGACATCAGCGTCCTCACTCCAGCTGAGGAGAAGACCACAGACCTGGCAAGGGAGGACAGTGGCCAAGAATGCACTGAAGAAGGGGCTGGTTTTTCCAGAGTCCAGTGAGGATGACGCCAGTCTTACTTAGATGGGCAAAGGGCTTGTAATTAACCATAAGCTAATTCCATTGTTACCCACTGCAGGTTCCAGACTGAGAAAGAGGCAGAAGCAGCTTACTCCCAGCAACACCTCCACAACTACCTCTGAGGCTGATGATGATTCTGAATCCTCAGAGGATGCACCATTAATGGCAACCCCCTGGACCATCCACCAGCACAGAGAGTTCATCACAGGGGGTTCCTACTTCCAGATTAGGTTCAAGATCACAACCTGGTGAGTACATCACAGACAAGTGCCCACAGCTGACAGAAAATGTAACAGTCAAGGTCCCTTGGATGATTATTGAACCCTGCTGATCCAAAAGCCTCTGGGTTTTGCCATAAGAGACTTGATGGTAACTTGATAGAGCTAGGCCGAGGGCTATTAGGTGGAGATGCCAGAGCCCTCACAAGACTAGACTGAAGGCCGGAGATGCTTGGCAACATTAAGAATATTGTCATTGCTCTGACACAGGAATTCCTTCATAAATACAGTGGCGACCATCATGGAAGGGCTAGTCTAGCCAAGTAAGTAGCAGCTACCAGAAATGTGTTTGGACCTTCTCTCCTTCATGTGGCATACATGCAGTTCAGCAAAGCCTAATCAAGTCTGCTCTACCATTCAATCATAGCTGATACGTTTCTCAACCCTAATCTCCTGCCTTCTCCTCATAACCCTTGATCCCTATACCAATCAAGAACTTATCTATCTCTGTCTTAAATACACGGAATGACTTGGCCTCTGCAGCTCTCCAGGGCAATGAGTTCCACAGATTATCCACCCTCTGGCTGAAAAAATACCTCGTCATCTCAGTTTTAAAGGGTCATCCCTTCACCCTAAAGCTATGCCCTCGGGTCCTAGTCTCTCCTATAAATGTTAACATCTTCTCCATGTCCATTCTATCCAGGCCTCCCAGTATTCTTTAAGGTTCAATGAAAGCTTCCCCTCATCCTTCTAAACTCCATTGAGTACAAACTCTTCAACCACTCCTTATATAACAAGCCCTTCATCCCCAAGATCATTCTTGCAAACCTCCTCTGGACCCCTTTCAAGGCCAGCATATCTTTCCTTGGATACAGGGTCCAAAACTGCTCACAGTATTCCAAATGTGGTCTGACCAGAGCCTTATACAGCCTCAGCAGTACATCCTTAGCTTTCTTGAAATGAATGCCAACATTGCATTTACCTTCTTAGTCACCAACTGAACGTGCATGTTAACCGTAAGAGAATCTCGAACCAGAACTCCCATGTCCCTTTGTTCTTCAGATTTTTAAAGCCACTCCCCATTTAGGAAGTAGTCTATACCTCTATTCTTCCTACCAAAGTGCATAACGTCACACTTTCCCACATTGTATTCCACCTGCCACTTCTTTGCCCACTCTCCTAGCCTGTTCAAGTACTTCTGCAGCGTCCCCACCTCCTCAACATTACCTGTCCCTCCAGCTACTTTTGTGTCATCTGCAAATCTAGCCACAAAGCCTTCAGTTCCTTCATCTAGATCGTTAACGTATATCATGAATAGTTGTGCTCCCAACACTGACACCTGGAACTCCATTAGTCACCAGCTACAATCCTGAAAAAGTCTCCTGTATTCCCACTCTCTGCCTTCTGCCAGTCAACCAATCATCTATCCATGCTAGTACCTTGCCCCTAACACCATAGGCTCTTACCTTATTTAGCAGCCTTCGATACGGCACTTTGTCAAAGGTCTTATGGAAATCCAAATAGATCACATCCACTGCCTCTTCTTTGTCTAACTTGCTCATTACCTCCTCGAAGAATTCTAACAGATTTGTCAAGTATGACCTCCCCTTGATGAAGCCAAGCTGACTCCACCTTCTTTTACCACACTCTTCCAAGCATTCCACAGTCTCATCCTTAATAATGGATTGTAAAATCTTACCAACAGCCAAGGTCAGGCTACTCCACCTGATGAAGGTGTCGCATTCCAAAAGCTTGTGATTTCAAATAAACTTGTTGGACTGTAACCTGGTGTCGTGTGACTTCTGACCCTGTCCACCCCAGTCCAACACCAGCACCTCCACATCAAGGTCAGACTAGCTAGCCTAAAGTTTATTGTCTTCTGCCTCCCTCCTTTCTTAAACAGGTGTCTGTGACCTTCCATGACGCCAGTGTTCATACAGTCATAGAATCTCTCAAGTGTAGAAACAGGCCCTTTGGCCCAACAAGTCCACACTGACCTTCAGAGCATCCCAACCAGACCCATCCCCCAATAATCCACCTAATCTACACATCCCTGAACACTATGAGCAATTTAGTACGGCCAATCCACCTAGCTTGCACATCTTTGGACTGTGGGAGGAAACCGGAGCATTTCCTGCTCCTATGATGCTGCTTGACCTGCTGTGTTCATCCAGCCCCATGCTTGTTATCTCAGACACAGAGAAAATGTGCAGACAGTCACACGAGGCTGGAATCAAACCCAGATCCCTGGCACTGTGAGGCAGCTGAAATGTCACCACCAAAGCATCTACAATTTCTTCAGTTATCTCCTTCGGAACTCTGGCCTGTAGCCCATCCAATCTGGGTAATTTATCTGCCTTCAGGCCTTTCAGCTTCCCCCTACACTCGCCTCTGCCCCCGACTCTCTTGAAGTTCTGGTGAGCTGCTAATGTCTTCCACTGTGAAAAACTGCCAATTCAGTTTCTCATCATTTTTTGTTCCCTATTACTACGTCTCCAGCCTCATTTTCCGTTGGTGCAATGTCCACTCTCCTCACCCTCTTAACCTTTTGTATCCAAAAAAAACTCCAGCAATCTTCTTTTATATGGCTAGCTCTCATATTTCATTTTCTCCTCCACTTATTGCTTTTTTGCAGAGTTCAGCTCTGCTGGTTTTTAAAGGCATCCAATTCCTTTGGCTTCCTTCAAACCTTCACCACATTGTTTGACTTTTCTTTTGCTTTTATGTTGTCCCTGATCTCCTTGTCAGCCTTGGCTGCTTTGTCCTCCCCTTAGTACGTTTCTTCTTCCTTGGGATGAATTTCTGCAGTACATCCTGAATTATCCCCAGAAACTCCAGCCATTGCTGCTCTTGTGTCTTCAGTGCTAGGCTCCCCTCGCAATCAACTTGTGCAGTTCCTCCCTACTGTCTTTGTAGTTACCTTTGCTCAATTGTAATACCGTTACATCTGTTCCTGCTTCTCCCTCTCAAGCTGCAGGGTGAATTCAATTATATTGTGGTCACTGTCCCCTAGGAGTTCTATCATCTTAAGCTTCCTAATCAAGTCTGCCTCATTTCACATCACCAAACCCAGAATTGCCTATACTTTAGTGGGCTATTGCACAAGTTACTCCAAAAATACTATCTCATAGACATTCCACAAATTCCTAAATAGTGCCTTTCTTACTTGCCTTTTCAATCTGCAGATTTATTTTCTTCGCCACATCCTGACTACTGCTAGAAGGCCTGTACACAACTCCCACAAAGGTTTTTTTTTTCCCTTTGCAGTTTCTCAATCTACCCACACAAATTAAATGGCATCTGACCCTACATGGCTTCTTGGTGTCGATTTAATTCCATTTCTGCCTAACAAATCAACCCTGGCCCCTCTGACCATCTGCCTATCCTTTCAATAGGACGCATATCCTTCGATATTTAGTTGCCAGCCCTGATCCCCTTGCAGCCGCATCTCTGTGATACTCATAACATTATACCTGCCCATTTCAACCTGCCCCTTCTCCTCAAGGAGGTAGGCAGGTATCCCCATGCAATGGAAGGAAAACTTGAATGGTTGCCTGGGTGCATCATCCCAGTACACACCAAGGGGACCCTGCCTCTCCTCCTCACTTTGCCAGGCACCCTCTCACATACAGCAGGACAGGCCACAAGTAGTGCCCCTGTACATGTGCAAGAGTTCTTCAACAAGCCCCAGACCACCAGGGGATGGCCACTAAGGTCAATTCAGGCAACAGGGCTTAGCAGTCAGTAATCTACCTGTATCAAAGCTGTGGATGTTAGGGCTGTATTTAGACATCTTAATAAAAGAAGAAAGTTCAAGAAAATATATGGGCAAAAGGTTGGTGTTGATGTTTATCTGTTGTATGTATGAAACACGTGTAGATATGTGTTTCAATTCACCTTAATTAACGTGTGTTGCATTTTCATTGCACCGCTGGTTGCTGTAATGGTCGCATCGAGTCAGAGGCATTGCAGTTCATTCCCAATCAGTCTCTGATGATGGGGGCCTATGCATACATCATTTATCATGTCGCATTATCAGTAGTACTATCTCTGAGCATACTAATGTGTGTCACATAGAATCTTCGGCATCAATTGTAGAATTGCATCCTTATAACATTTGTGTGGAAATCCACTGGGTGGTGTTCACCTAATTCTTTTCCCTCTGCTGTTTGAGCGAAGCTGCTGTGAGCCATTGTTTGTTCTGCTGGTGTCTGCATGACAGAATTCTTTATACAATATCGCCCCTGTTGGGAGAATGTATCAGCAAGACACAATTGCATCCCTGACGAATTGAGAATGCATATGGCTTCCAATGCTGCAAGAATATGGGCTTGTTTGTGTCACAGGCCTGCAACGTTTCTCCTTCCAGGTGGCAGAGTTCAGAGGGATGTGCAGGTAATGCTGCACTCTTGTTGGCACTGACTTTGCAGTGTTGTTTGTGCAGCACGTTTTGTGTAGTTTTGTGCACCAGAACATAAGAACAAACAGAGGATTATAGTTCACGGTGCAATATAAAAGTAGCGGTTATTCAGGCTGAAATCAGGTGGTAATTAAATTATCATAGGCTTGTCTGCTGCACCACAAAATTAGCCTGCATCTGCCGCTGCATCCATAATATCTAATATTTCGTCAGCATCATCCTTCTGTTCCTGCTCAGCCAAGGAGATATCTGGCTCTCCTGTCTCACCTTCTAAAAATGACTTCCCTTTTGCTGCACAAAACTATGTCAGACCTAGCATGCTACAGTAATCCTGGAGGCTCTCCTATTGAATATTGAAACATTCTACATGAGCAGTCCAAGCTGAAGAACCTTGTTTTCAGGTAAAAACCGAAAGAACTGCGGATGCTGTAAATCAGGAACAAAAACAAAGTTGCTGGAAAAGCTCAGCAGGTCTGGCAGCATCTGTGAAGGGAAAAACAGAATTAATGTTTCAGGTCCAGTGACCCTTCCTCAGAACTCCTCAGGACAGATCTGAGGAAGGGTTACCGGACCCAAAATGTTGAATCTGTTTTTCCCTACACAGATGCTGCCTGGCCTGCTGAGCTTTTCCAGCAACTTCGTTTTTGTTCCTCAATTTTAGGTGTCTGGTCTGACACCTCACTGAAGTGTGAGTGCATTGAACATCTCCTTGGTGTCACTTTGCAGGATTCACACTGGTGTCATCAACCAGGTCCTCTGGGTTTATCCCCTGTCAGTCCTCCATTTGAAGAATTAGATCAAACACATGGTGGCATCTGCAAGTTGTTCATGACATACACATCGTGAGAGGTCCCTGGCTAGTGTGCATACAACTGACAGATTTATTTTCTACCATCACAGACCAGCTGTATATTCAGAGACTGGAATGCCTTTCTATTAAAGAATGCAGTCAGCTGATCCCAGGGAGCTTGCAGTGCCATTTGTGTGCAGTCAATTGCCCCTTACACTTTTGGGAATCCTGCAATTGCAGCAAATCCCACTGCTCTGGCTGCTTGATACACGGGCTGTGCCCTGAATTTTACAAAATCATTTGCTCTTCTGAAGAGAACATCTATCACCTTCCAAATACATTTGTGCGTGGCAGACATATTTCTGACATGTCCCAGTGGAGAAGCAATTCAATGTCACTTGTACTTTTAACATTGCCAGCATTGGATTGCCTCCCAACTCTACTGGACATGTCCAGGTCTGCATCAAACAGCTGGCATATGTGAATTACCACATTCTGTGACATTCCAAGCTGCTCCAGCATTACCTCCAGGATAAATACTGGTAGTTGCATGTCAATCAATGCTCACTGTTGCCCGGGCACCTAGTTGCCAGCATCCTGCTTTGCTTGATCCTCCATTGTTTCTCCCTGTTAAGGTTCTAGCAGCTGTCCTGCTTGGTTTTGGGCCCTCTCCAACAGTTTCTCTGCAGCTGTAACACTGCTGTCAGATGTGCTGGGTAGTCTGCCTGAGGTGATTTGTGAACAAAATTTCAGCATCCATCTAATCAGCATATTCCTTGATGTCCTCCCCCATGCCCTGAGCATCTCTGCCCAATGGATAGCCATATGGTTATCATCAGACAAACCTTGACCTCTACCCACCTCAACTTAATCAATCCTATCCTGGACAATCATTGCTGAGATCCCTCCTGTTGATCCAGCCATGTGCATGAAGACTTGGAATGTTGACATTGGAATTGGAAGTGGAAGCTCTGACCATGCAGCTTCACTTCATGGCTGAGCTTCATTCGTCATCAAGGAGCTGGGACCTGATGTTGACCCCAGATCGCATCTACTCATCCTCCTATCAGCCAAGACCAATAACTGGAGACCTTCATGCTAACAAAATGGTGCACATCACTTTTGAAGCAGACTCTATCACCACCTACCCTTCTCCAGTCACCCAGCAACTTACCCTCATCACCATTGGCCCACATCCAAAAATTATATTCCTTTCTCCTCAGTTACACTTGAACCTCCCCCTGCAGTCCTTGACCTTATAAACATCATCCTCCATATGCCTTTCATGTCCTCTGAGCCTATACCCTTACAATGCCCACTCTGACCTTGATCCTTCCATTACCTATGCCATCTGCTTTCTCTGATTCCCTCACCACTGTCCCCATGTGATCAACCACTACACATCCTGTCACCCTACCATATTGACTGCTCCGTTACACTTTGACTGTACCTTGCATCTGAGCACCCCCAGGGCACCACCATAGAAAGCACTGATCCTGCCCTTCTGGACCATTTCTCTCCCACCAAAAATGTCTAGAAAACCTCTCACCCAGCCGTTCAGAGACCTGAATGCCCATGACTTACTTTTTCCTCCCAAGTCTGTGTTCCTGCACAGTCACCTTCCGTCCCTGACCCAGATCCAATCCATCTTGAATCAGCCTCTTTGGCCTGGACTCCATCTGTTCTTCAGCCAGCTTCCCTGCCCTGTCACCCTCGGACCTCCTCCAGCCGAGCACACTCACTATCTCATTACTCAGATCTTCGTACTCAGTCAAATTCCTGCAAGCTGTCTACTTCACCTTCTTCACATCACTGATGTGTGATGGGAATCTGAAGGCATGAATTGTTCACTCAGTAATACTTTTAGTGGGAAGAATCTAATGCTGGCAAGATTGCCTTTTGATTAGCACACATGACCTGAACTTGGATGCCTGAGGGCTTCCCAATGCCTGTCATTGAGAAGTTTAACCCATCATCAAACTTCCCTAAACTTTATAGCTTAGTATATCCCACTATTCGGAAGCTGAGTTTTAGCTTCCTGCTCAATTCAGCTCACCACC
The DNA here is from genome assembly GCA_024137785.1 of Ginglymostoma cirratum. Taxonomy (NCBI): domain Eukaryota; kingdom Metazoa; phylum Chordata; class Chondrichthyes; order Orectolobiformes; family Ginglymostomatidae; genus Ginglymostoma; species Ginglymostoma cirratum. The sequence goes on from JAHRHZ010000040.1 coordinate 2,183,120, forward strand.
TCCCATGTGGCCTTCTCCTCCAGCATATACACATACACACACGCAAAGAGGGTATGAGCCAAAGGTCAGTATATGGCATTAGGCCATAATTCAACCATGATCTCATTGAATGGCAGAACAGGCTGGAGGGGCTGAATGACCTCCTTCTGTTCATGTGTTTCTGTCTGGTTATTGTCATCACACAAGTAAATCTTGGGTCTGTACACGTGAGACGACTGAAGACAGCATTACAATCTGACTTTACTATTTCTGACGAAGGCTCACCCTAGATTTTAAGCATCTTCTTTTAGGTACTAACCAACCCAAAATCCAGGAGTAAATCCTTTGGAGACCACTGCTGCTGTATTACCTTGCAAAGCACAACAAAACATTTGCACAGCAACAGACCTTGTCACTGTTCCACTGCAAACCTTAGAAATGCCTTATCCTTAATCTTAGCTTGTATTCAAACTAGGGATGAAGTGAAAACTAGATGCTTCGTTATGATAGAGATTACATTGCTGTTCTGTTGATCATCCTGGTAGATCAATTATATTGTAGAATAATGGGGCAGCACAGTGTGTCAGTGGTTAGCACTGCTGCCTCACAGCACCAGGGACCCAGGTTCAATTCCACCCTCAGACAACTCTCTAAGCAGAGTTTGCATGTTCTCCCCATGTCTACATGGGCCCCCTCTGGGTGCTCCAATTTCCTCCTACAGTCCAAAGATGTGCAGGTTAAGTGGATTGGCTATGGGAAATGCAAGGATACAGGGCTGGTGTGGGTCTGGGTTGGATGATCTTCAGGGGATCAGCCCTGCTTCTTCATTGTAGGGATTCAATTAACTTACGGCACAAGAATGTTCCTTTATGTTAGCAAAGTCATTTCTGACTTGATTCATCTGGCAGTGAGCTTTGATCATCGGAAATGCAGGTGCATATTGTGAATAATTTTCCAAAAATTGAAAGCAATGGTTTTGAAGTTCAGGGGTGGCACATTCCTTGATTTCTGATGTGCATTCCTGGTGAGTGAAGCTCCTCACTCAGGTTTGGACAGATTATACATCAGATGTTGTTTGTCGGTCTTTTTTTATCTATACCCCTACAGTGAGTGCATTCCTTCCTCAATATAATTCAAAATCCTCCTGATGGAAAACTAACTAGGCATCATTTATGTAAATAATTAATAAATGTTCTAGAAAGCATTGTATATTGTAAAATCAGGAAAAATTACAATTGTTGAAAAGGAAACAGAGTTAATGCATAGTGCTTTGTTAGTTCAATGCAAAATTATCTCCCAGGGAATGGATATATTATGTCATACATTGTGTGCAAAGACATTGTGCTTGTCAAAACCATCTGCATCCTAACAAAGGGGAAGAATCATGTACAGTGCTTAAAGGAGGCTGGAGACTTGAAATCTTCCTGCAACATGTTATTGGTTGCTATTAAGTGTCGCTGTGGTATCTGCCAACTGTATCTCTTATGTTCAACTCACACTAATTGCAAGACAATTGTATGCAGGGATAAGCCAATCATCAACCAGCAGACTGTATAATGTAGCTTGGCAGGAAGACAAGAGAAATGCAAAAATTCAGATTGTATTGCATAGGCTGGCATGCCAATATTCTACTAGTTGTCGTAGGGGGTTAACTTTGCTCACTAGAAACACTGAAAATGCAAGGAGCAAGGGAAAAGATGCTCATCATCATTGTCATAGAGCTGGTCAATCTTGCAGCATTTTAATTTCTCACAAATTAACTATACCTAAAATTAGTTAATGAAATTTCATTTACAGTAAAACTTTTACTACATTGCAACAGATAAAAAGTGGAATTTTTTAAAAAAATTCAATAAAAACTGAAAAAACTGTGGATACTGTAATCTGAAACAAAAACAGAAACTGCCAGAAACGCTCAGCAGGTCTGGCAGCATCTGAGAAGAGAAATCAGAGTTAATATTTTGACCCATCCTTGGAATCAGTTTGTTTAAAATTATTGAAATGGATACGATTGTAAATTTTAAATGGTAATGTCTTCTCTGTTATAAACAAGGTACACATCATAAAATCCCTACAGTGTGGAAGCAGGCCATTAGGCCCATCAAGTTTACATCAACCCCCCCAAAGAGGATCCCACCCAGACCCACCCCATAACCCTGCATACCCCGTGACTTATCCACCTAACTTTCAAACTATGGGCAATTTAGCACAGTCAATCCATCTAATCTGCACATTTTGAATTGCGGAAGGAAACCAGAGCACCCAGAGGAAACCCATGCAGACACACAGGGCCAATATACAAACTCCCCACAGTCACCAAGCCTGAATCAAACCCAGGTCCCTGGGACAGTCAAGTAGCAGTGTTCACTATTGAGCCACCATGCTGATAATTCATCAAAAGTAAATTAAAATAAACACCACATAATCTACTCAGCAATTCAGTCTAACAGCTTGAGGACTATTGCATGTTTCAAATTCTTATATTTCACCTATTTTTGTAGGAGGACATAAAGTATTTTTTGAACAGCCATCACACATATTTTGCTGTGTGCTACACACCCCTGAACACAATAGGCAATTTCGTGTGGTCAATCCACCTAACTTGCACATCTTCATCGGGAAAGCTGCCCAGACACGAGGAGAAAGTGCACACTCCACACAGACAGTCACGGAGGGTTAAGAATCCAGCCCAGGTCCCTGGCACCGTGAGTCACCATGCCGCCCATTGTCGTGTATTACTAGAAAATAAAATCACCCAAGTCAGGGAGTATGAGCCTGTGAGTAGTTTGATTGCTACAGGTAGGTATGAAAAGAATGCTTTTTTTTACATATCCAAGTGCTCCGGTTTGGATCAGAATTCAATGTTAAACAGCATGTGATGTTTTACTAAACCTTCAGAAAACTGTGCAGACACTGAAGTTATAATGTTCTAAGTGTGAACTGCTGAGAAGGAATATTGGACATTCAAACAGTGCTGCATATGATTTTGTGACCATGTATTTAGAAAATCATCCACAGCGTGCTCCTGAATTTCGATATTCGTTGTCAGCAGGCAAGGTTTCTTGCTGAGAGTGCGAAGTTTGAAAATTACCCCTTATATACAAGTGAAATCACGTACCCAAGCAAGAAAATAAGCTGGCATGGCGTTCTTAGCAATTGCAAAATAACATTTTGTATATGATGAAGTTAGAAACAAAACGTCATGTCAAACACAGTATATGACAGTAAATTTTCGGAGACACACTGCTCCAAGCAAGCATTCTGAAGCGGTTAACAAATCGAGTAATCAGGCTCCATTCAGCAAGACGCTACATTTATTAATGTAGTCACTTAAAATTTATTTTTTGATCTTGACTTTAATAACGTTTTGATGAACGCCCTTATACTTTATTAAATTAATTTAATTGTCATTAGAATGGTACCGTTTGAATTAGTATATCAAAAAAGAATAAATGTCTCATCTCTCACAGCCATCTCCCGTTTTCCATGCTTCCCCAAAGACCTATTTCAATGCATTCGGAAATAGAATATTTAGAGTGCTCCTGGTTTAGAGGATTCTAAAGATTTATAATCTTGCGAGGGAAAAAAGATTCTCTTGCTTACGGTCCAAAACGATCAATCCCTTATCTTCTAAATGTGCTCTTGTGTTCTAGATTACCCAGCCAGCTGATGCAACCAGTTTGTGTCCATACTATCGTACCTATTCAAGATCTTGTATTTTTCAGTTAGCTCATCTCTCATTCTTCGAAATACTAGAGAGGTCAGCACAAATTTATACAGTCTTTCATTGTAGTACAACACCCTCAGCCCTGGAACCAAGCTAAGCGAGTCTTCACTGTCACCACCTTCAGTGCAAATAAATCTATTCCTTAATATGGAAAGCAATACTGTGAACAGTACTCCAAATATGGTTTCCCCAAAACCCTGCGCAATTGGAGAAAGTCTTCTTTGTTCTGGTACTCTATAGTTCACTTGCAGACCAACATGTAATTTCCCCTCCTAATTGCTTGCTGTACCTTGATGCTGAATTTCTGTGTTCCTTGTACTCATACAACCAAGTCCCCATGAACTTCAATATTTAGGAGTTTCACAGCATTTAGAAAGTTTTCTCCTGTTTAGTTTTATTACCAATGTGAATAATCTCAAACTTATCCACATTAAACTCCATGCACCAACTTGTTGCCCATTCAGCTAATCTGTTTATATCCGCCTCTGTGTGCGCTCTCAGCTAGCATTTCCAAACCTCATGTCACTAAGCTTATATTACTGATTTTTTTTGTCTTCTGATATTAATTACTTTATGTTCCACACTTTTGTTAGCCCCTTGGTAAACTTCTATTTCTGGTATGTAATTCATTCCTTCTTCTGTGAAATCTCAAAATACTTCCTCAATGTTCTCGCTATTTCCTTATTCTCCATGATTATTTCTTCTTTCTCTACCTAGCTGGATGACTACCTTAGTTCATCTAGCAATCTGTTTTTTACCAAAGCACTTCACATGAGAACAAACTGTTGTAAAAAAAAATTCATCTTCTTTATGCGGTCTTTGATTTTCAAATATTGGCAGATAAACTGCTGTTCATTTTCTGACTATTCAAAAACACTGGATGACTGGGCACAATCTTAAATGTATCTGAGCAACCTGGCCTGTGGTGAGATATGTGGAAGAATCAGCAAGAAGCCTAGTAAGAAACATCATGACAGTGAGAACATCTCACATCTTTTATACTGTCACAAGCAGTGTGCCGAGATTCTCACTGGGCACTGGTCATTTGCCAATTGACAGAGATTAATCCTTGTCAACGTTCTTGTTGACAGTTCAATTCACCTAGTAATAGGATCATACAGCACAGAAACAGACCCTTCGGTCCAACTCATCTGTGCCGACCAGACATCCCAAATAAATCTAGTCCCATTTACCAGCATTTGGCCCATATCCCTCTAAACCCTTCCTGTTCATGGACTCAGCTAGATGCCTTTTAAATGTTGTTATTGTACCCGCCTCCACTACTTCCTCTGGCAGATTGTTCCATACACTCACCATCCTCTGCGTGAAAAAAACTATCCCTCAGGTCTTTTTTAAATCTTTCCCGTCTCACCTTAAACCAATTCCCTCTAGTTTTAGACTCCCCTTCCCTGGGAAAAACACCTTGGATATTAACCCCATCCATACCCCTCTTGATTTTATCAACCTCCATAACATCACCCCTCAGCCTCCAATGTTCCAGGGAACAAAGTTCCAGCCTATTCATCAACACCCTCATTGTGATCTTGCCACATCGTTCAACAAACTAGACATCAGGTCAACCCGACACCAAAAGCAGAGTAGGTGCTTGACCAGTGGAGCTTGTCACTTGCTCCAAACTTGCCCATATTGAACACTGAGCACCAGCATCTCATGGCACACTCCATAGTCACCAGTCACACATGCCCATAATCGACACATGCTGGTTCATAGCACATCTCTCATCTACTTAAAGGATGCTTCCACATTTCAATGCTGTTCCTCAGCTGTACAGCAGTTAATATTCTCATGTTGTAGAAGGGATACTGTATGCTCAGGACATACCTTCAGCTCATGGACTGGACCAGGATACATCTCTGGAGCCTGTTTGCTCACTGCAATAGCATTCACTCTATCTGAACCTTCCTACATTCTCACAGCATCTCGGCCTTGCATTGCCTTGCCTTTTTTGTGTGTTGCATCTCAGGCAGGGACACCAGTCAAGAATGCTGTCATAGTTGTCAATAAGCCTCAGTCAAGTCAAGGAGGATAGCCTTCACTCAGGGGATCCCAGCACGGTAAATCAAAGGCAGCCTTCAAAACCAGCCCAGGGCCTGTTTCAGGGCAGCCAGAGTCAGGATCTCGTCCTCATAAGGGCTGATGAACTGAATGACAGGTAGCACACTGCCTGTATTGATTCTTTCTGCCTCATTGTGGGAATGAGAGATGCAGGTTTTATTGAAGATGAAAGTAGGTGGCATGACTATAAGTTTTGGTGCAGGTGGGGAGGTGCCCTGGACAAGTGATTAGGCAATACAGAAGACATACAGAGTTAGTGATTTTGCAGGTTGGGGTGGGTAAGGATGAGTGGGTAAGATATTGCAGGCAGTATCGAGAGTGAAAGAGCATGATCCTTGGTGAAATGTGACTGCATTAGCAGAGGTACAGTGAGTATGAGGTATCGGAGAGAAGTTGGTGCAGTTACAATAACAGAGTGAAGTAGGTCGTTGACATTCCTCCAGGCAGCTGAGATTGCTTTAACCTGGGTGGCAACCTTCGACCAGGCTGGCATGGTCTCCACTCCTGGTTCTGGAGAGAAGAGGAATTCCTGCTTGTGCATCACCCCATCCAGCAGGAGTTCTAGGATCCTGCCCTCAAAACAGGGCATCAATGTCCCCCTGACTGCCATTTCCGGGGCAAATGTCAGCAGCCGGGCAGTGCAGCTCCAGACTGACAGTATCATCTGGGAGGAAAACAGCCTTTTATAGATGGGGCCAGAACCATGGATGCTGGTTATTTCCAGGGTGTCCAATGAGCGGCAAGTTGTTAGGGAATGGCATGTCGTAAGATGGGGCAAAAATTGGATGTGTTGCCCACCATAGGGGCACAGTGTGCAATTAATGCAGCGATTTTGAAAAAGATTTGGCAAGAAAACTCACTCAGCCTCATGAAGAGAATCCCTCCCACAAATACAACACAACTTGCACTTAACGATAAAAACATAAGATTCAGCCCATTAACTAGCCTCTTTGAAAAACATTCACACATTCTCGCTAACAGACACAAGATTTTAATGGTGCAAGTTACCTAACTTTTTAAAGCATACTGTCTGAGCTTTTGAACAAATTAAACTTGAAAGTATACTTTTATTTCTTGTAAATGGCTAATTATTCTTTCTTTGCTTCCATAGGGCAGATGGTTAACAACTTGAGAACATGCGAAGATTGTACACTAATGCTGAGAGCGCTTTGATTGAAATGCATTAGTGTTGTTTTCCTAATTCACAGGCAGTATCTAATAAAGGAACTCCGAATTTCATCTGCCAATGCCTTGGGGGTTTCTTGCAGTTTATTGACCAAGAATGAGTATTCAATGTACAACCAGGAAGAATGAAATTTTCACAATGACAAAGTCTTTATAACTCACCATTGAAGGTGTGTGTGTGTATGTAAAAAAGATTCGCTTTGAAAATTTATGGCTTTATTATGTCACATGTCAACATTTGTCTCATCAAAGGACTTAGCATGACATTGTAATTAATAATTATCCTCATAATAGAATACAAGAAAGAATGCATTTCATGTGGAAATATGGGGGTTGAGAGCTAATAAAAAGGGGTTATTGAGTGCTTTTGAAATATATCATGATCTTTAAAAAAGACACAATCCCTAAATGTCACAATCCCAATCATCTATAAGCTTGCCTGTTATTTCCCAATTTTTCCTTGTTAACATCGATTTATGCTTGGAATTGCTCGTTAAAATAAGCATGAAAGCTCAATTATAACTTGAATTTAAGCACATTAACATAATAAAACATTCTACAGGGCATTATCAGACCAGTTTGACACACAGCCATTTAACAGGGGGTGAAGAATTGTTGATTCTGGAAATCTGAAACAGAAACGAAAAATGCTGAAGAAACTCAGCAGGTCTGGCAGAATCTACAGGGAGAAACACAAAGTTAAACTTTTGAGTTCAGCCTAAAGAAGGGTCACTGGACTTCAAGTGTTAACTCTCTTTTTCTCTCTCTACTAATGCTGCCAGACCTGTGGAGTTTCCCCAGCATGTTCTGTTTTAATTTAACAGGGGGCATCAAGCCCTATCACTTCTGTGCCTGAACATTCTAGGTTCAGTTCTCTCTCGAGAATCTGAAAGACCAAAATAAAGCCCGTTTTCCTTTTCTCAGAGGTAAGGCTGACTGGTCTGTAAGGAATGACATTAGTGCATTGAAATAGTCAAGTCGAGAGTTAACAGAGGCATAGATGAGGGTTTCATCAAAAGATAAGCTGAGGTAAGGGCAGAGTTGTGTGATGTCAGAAACTGGAAATAGGTTATCCTAGTAATAGTGCGTAGTGCAATTAGATCGTAGGAAACAGTTTTGTTTCAGGAAATGGACAAGGATGGCAGATCTGAATGTCCAGGGGAACAGTACCTAAGGAGAGGGAATCACTGAAAGCATCAGCTAACATTGGAACCAGCTAACATTTTTGCTAAAATTTTACAAATTTGTATTCTGTCGCATCCAGGAGTACATAGCTGGGATGAAATAGCATTCACCCACTGGGCAGTAGCACTTGCAGCTGGTGCTTATTTGGAAATGACAGGGATAAAGTTGAGGTTGGCTGGCCACCAGGAAACAGACAGTAGGCATAAATAAGTCATTTTCAGATAGACAGGATGCAACAAGTAGTGCACCACAGGGATCAATACTGCGATCTCAACTGTTCACAGTTTATAGCAATGATTTGGATCAATGAACTGAAGGTATTTCGTTAAATTGACTGATGACACAAAGAAGCATAGGAAAGTCTAATGTGGTAAGAAGACTACAAGAAGATATAGATGGTTTAAGTGAGTGAGTAAAGACCTGGAAAAGGGAGAATAACATGAGAAAATATAATGTTATCATTTATTGCAAGGTCATTTGAATACAGAAGTCAGAAGGTCATGCTTAAGAAATAAAGGGCGCTGGTGAGGCCATATCTGGAGTACTGTGTGCAGTATTAGTCACCTCATTCAAGGAAATATGTTGAAAGCAGTTCAGAGAAGGTTTACTAGACTAGTAACTGGAATGAACTGATTGTTTTATGTGCAAAAGTTGGACAAACTAGGCCTGTACCCTGGAGTTTAGAAACGCAAGGGGTGATTTTATTGAAACATATAGCATCCTAAAGGGACTTGACAGATTTTATTTGGAGGGAATGTTTCTTCATATGGGAGCGTCAAGGACTAGACGTTATTGTCTAAAAATGGGTGGTATCCCAATTAAAACAGAGATGATAGAAATGTCTTTCTCTCAGAGAGTTGTGAGTCTTTGGAACTGTCTTCCTGATGAGGTGGTAAAACCTTGAATATTTTTAAGGCAGGGTGGATTAATTTTGTTAAACAAGGGGATGAAACATTATTAGTGTAGACAGGAACACGGATTTGAGATTACAGCCATATCAGTCATTGAATTATTAAAAGGTGGGGCAGGCTCAAAGGGCTGAAAAGCCTTTGCTGCTTCTTGTTTGCATGTTTGTAATTTCTATTATTGGTTTAAAGTGGTGTCAGAGACGTTAAGGGAGGGAAGGCAACAGAGATGGACTGTATGAAATGGAGAGAAGTGTAGAAATCTGAACCAAAGTTGATGAATTCAATTTCAATTCAAATGAAAGCAGGATACAAAAACAATACAATCATCGATGTACCGAAAAAAAAGTCGAGGGAGGGGACCTGATTAGGTTTGAAACAAGGAAAGGTTTTACATATCCTACAAAATGTTAGGCATGTTTGGTACCCAGGCAAGTAAATATAGCAACACTTTTTATTTGAGGAAGTGAGATGAATTAAAGCAAAAGTTGTTCAGTAAGAAAACAAGTCTAGCCAGGCAGAGGAGGGCACATTTGATAGAAATTTGTTTCTCCTCCGTGCAAAGAAGAAGCAGAAGACTCAGAACATCCTGGTGGGTATGGGGGTGTTGAGAGATTGAACAGCCATGGTAAAGAGGAAATTTCCACATATAATGTGACCCTTTCAGATTCCATATGTTTGAATCAAGTCACCTTTTATCTTCAAAGAGCCAGTTGCTGAGTACAGGATGCAGTACCTGAGACCACCAAATGATGAAGGTGTCATGGAAGCTCCCTGGATACCTGTTGTATCCAGGGAGTCAAGTGTCAACATTCTCAACATATCCACACAAAAATGATTCAGAAAGCTCAGGCTCTCATATTGGTAGTCACAGACATCAGTAACCTGCTTGAAGCAGACCTTGCCCAAGAGAAGTAGATGACCACACATTGCCTGCAATGGTCAATGGTTCAATTTCTCTCATGTTTTTAACCTCTTGCCCCTGTGCCTCACTATCTGACCCCTTCTCTGCCTGGGATGCTGGACCTACCAAGGTATATGGATCTCTGATAGTGGAAGGTGTATAAAAGACATGAGTTAGTTTGAAAGTGGGTGAAATAAGGTTCAAAATTACATAGTGTAAGACAGAGAATGAAAAACTATGGAATACAGGAATGAGAAAAGAGAACATCTCCAACGACAATTTTCTATGTAAAACAATGAAACTGTACACTTTTTACTGCTCAGTATTAAGCACGAAATGTTGATTGGACGTCATTTAAATTACCACGTTATGAACTGTGTACATATACTGCTGATGGCTAGGTTAGCTTCTTGTCAAAAATTTAATGGCAATTAATGTTCAAATGCAAATAATATAATAAAAACCTTGGGATGGTCAAGCATAAGATATCATTGTTGTAGGATAATGGCAGAGTTGGGCAAATCAGTCAGCAACTCATGATTTGCAATTCACGTGTAAGGTCTTCCTGATCACAACTTGCTAACCCATTTTGAACATTAAAAACTGGGTGTGACATTCAAATGTCATTACTTTTTCATCAAATTCTTGCCGGTATAAACAACATTTGTACTGTTTCTCCTGGGTTTCCATGGTTCTTGGTATTGAAATTGAAGCAGACTATTGAGAGATCCTTTGTAAAATATTCAACATCTGAGCAAGTTAACATGCCAATCCATGTTTTTTTTATTATTCTTATCATCTGGGAGTTTTATGAATAGTTAATAGATTTAAACATAGCCACAAAAACGAAATCAAATGGATCACAATCAATAGCAGCAGGTAGAATTACATTCCATTAGTTAATATCATTTGCTTTGTGATAAGGAATTTTTTTTAACAAGCACCAAATTTAGAACAATTCTGGTGTTAAGTACAAAATAAATTCTGGAGTGATAGAGTCAGCAGAAACAATCATGTGACCAAATGTTATGCAGCATGACTAGCATTACCACAGTACATCCTGTACGATTCCATTACCTTCCAAGGTCCATGAAGACAGACATACTCTCTTATATTTCTTAGCAAATCTTATATTACAATTGAATCTTTATCTATTCACCCTGAACTGAATGGCTGATATCACTGGAGAGAGTTGGGCTCTCCATGTGCTGTAATCGTGATAAATTCTGTTTATCTGGTCTGCCCCGGGGATAAATGTAACTCCCACACTTTGATTCTATCCTGTGGACTTTATTTCTGGCACTTAATCACTGTGAGAGTTGCTTATTGCCTCCTTCGCTCCTGATAAATGGAAGATATAATTTTGTTAAACCACTATTGAATCAGTATCAATGTTGTTGCAGAATTATAAAAACCCTGATATATTAACTTGAAGTGTTGACTTTAGAATTTTAGCTAGATTCCCCTGTGTATCCTTGGATAAAATTTTAACTAGGCTGTCATGTAGCTGTTAGTGAAACTTACCAATGACCTTCGTACAAGTTTCATCATATAGTACTAGTAATTTTTTAAAACAAAAATAATAATACTGCAGATGCTTGATATATGAAATAAAAACAGAAATTGCTAGAAATGCCCAGTGCATCAAGCAGCATCTATGGTGATAGGAAGGTAGTAATCAGGTTTCAGGTCAATGACCTTTTGTCAGAACCTAATATTTCTTATTTTAATTTGAGAAAAAACATTCAATTTATTTATGAACGTAATGGCAATAATTATCACTATTGAGGATTTTGACACAATGATTATTCTGATATTTGCCTTTGTTTCCTATTTTATAATTTAAACTTTCTAATGAATATATGACTTCTCAGTGATTATCTCCTAATTAGAATATAGGAAAGCAGAATTATCACTGTTTATGCCTAAATATTCCAACAGTTTAATTCATTGTGAGGTTGTTCCAATTTTCTGTCTTAGATCTGATGGAATCATGAGAACTGCAAACAACTCGATCAAAATGTAACTATCTGTTAAAATACAAATACATGCGTTCTTATACAAAAGTAAACAATGCTATTGTGCTCAACTTCATGCGTTTAGCACGTGAGAGGTTGTTTCAATTAGGCTTATGGTGCACTTCTTGTTTATTATTGCAGCACTGTTTTTTGAACGCAGTTAGTAGAGTTTATTGTATTACTGATTGTTTTGGGGACAGTAAGACTAATGGAGCAGGTATATTCTTTGAATGACTTCTGTTATCCCAGGACTAGTCATGTCTTCCATTAACCCATTACATTTTTAAGTCCATGAACAGAGATACTTAGGAAATGTTAAATTCACAAAAACACACAAGTGTCGCAGCGCAGAAAGAAGCCATTCAACCCACTTTGTATGCATCAGCTCTCAGAATGAGCTATTCACCAAGTGCCACTCCCTCACGCCCTCCAATTATTTTTACATTATTCTTTTTCAGGTAATTCCCTCCTGAATGCCCTGATCAAACCAGTCTCCTTAACACTCCCAGATCATAATATAGGGGACAACAAGGTGTAGAGCTGGATGAACACAGCAGGCCAAGCAGCATCATAGGAGCAGGAAGGCTGACGTTTCAGGCCTAGACCCTTCATCAGAAATGGGGGAGGGGAAGGGGGTTCTGAAATAAATAGGGAGAGAGGGGGAGGCGGATAGAAGATGGATAGAGGAGAAGATAGGTGGAGAGGAGACAGACAAGTCAAAGAGACGGAGATGGAGCCAGTAAAGGTGAGTGTAGGTGAGGAGGTAGGGAGGAGATAGGTCAGTCCAGGGAGGACGGACAGGTCAAGGGGGCGGGATGAGGTTAGTAGGTAGGAAATGAGGATGCGGCTTGAAGTGGGAGGAGGGGATAAGTGAGATGAAGAACAGGTTAGGGAGGCGGGGATGAGCTGGGCTGGTTTTGGGATGCGGTAGGGGGAGGGGAGATTTTGAAGCTTGTGAAATCCACATTGATACCATTGGGCTGCAGGGTTCCCAAGCGGAATATGAGTTGCTGTTCCTGCAGCCTTCAGGTGGCATCGTTGTGGCACTGCAGGAGGCCCAGGATGGACATGTCGTCTGAGGAATGGGAGGGGGAATTGAAATGGTTCACGACTGGGAGGTGCAGTTGTTTGTTGCGAACCGAGCGTAGGTGTTCTGCAAAGCAGTCCCCAAGCCTCTGCTTGGTTTCCCCGATGTAGAGGAGGCCACAACGGGTACAGCGGATGCAGTATACCACATCTCCCCTCCCCCTACCGCATCCCAAAACTAACCCAGCTCATCTCTGCCTCCCTAACCTGTTCTTCCTCTCACCTATCCCCTCCTCCCACCTCAAGCCGCAACCCCATCTCCTACCTACTAACCTCATCCCGCTCCCTTGACCTGTCCGTCCTCCCTGGACTGACCTATCTCCTCCCTACCTCCTCACCTACACTCACCTTTACTGGTTCCATCTCCATCTCTTTGACTTGTCTGTCTCCTCTCCACCTATCTTCTCCTCTATCCATCTTCTATCCGCCTCCCCCTCTCTCCCTATTTATTTCAGAACCCCTTTCCCCTCCCCCATTTCCGATGAAGGGTCTAGGCCCGAAACGTCAGCCTTCCTGCTCCTATGATGCTGCTTAGCCTGCTGTGTTCATCCAGCCCCACACCTTGTTATCTTGGGTTCTCCAGCATCTGCAGTACCTTTTATCTCTCATAGTATAGGAACAGGTGTCAACCATTCAACCCATTAAGTCTGGTACATCATTCAATTAGATTGTGGCTAATTATCTACTTCAAAGTAATTTTCCTGCACCAAGTCCATATCCTCTAAAAGTTCCAAAGACTCACTACTCTCTGAGAGAAGAGATTCCTCCTTATCTCTTTCTTAGTTTTCCTAAACCCGATGCTGAGTTCATGATTATGTCCCCTAGTTCTAGGCTTATCCGTCGGGAGAAACATCTATCTATATCCCCTTTGCCACACCATGTAAGAATTTTGTAAATTTCAATGCGGTTACACTTCATTCTTCAAAAGTCCAGGGAATATAGATTCAGTCTTCCCAATCTCTCCTCATTAAACAATCCCACCATTCCAGGGATTAAACTAGCGATATCCCTTTCAGTTAGTTAAACATCATTCCAGGGATTAAAGTAGTGAAATTATAATCGTGAAGCATCCTTTCTGGCAAGAATGTACCTCCCAAAATAAGGGAGCCAAAGCCATAAATAATACTCCAGTGTCAGCAGAGCTCTATACAACAGTCACAAAACATCGTTCGTCATGTACTCAAATCCCCTTTCAGTGAAGACTAATATGTTTTTTGCTCTCCTAATTACTTGCTCCACCCTCATGCAATTTTTAGTGATTCATGAACAAGGATACCCAGGTCCTTTTGGACGACATCACTTCCCCACCATTCACCATCTAGGAAATATTCAGCCTCTGCGTATTTTATCTACACTTACATTATATTCAACCTGCCTTGTTCCAGGCTGTTCATTTAGCCTGTCCCAGTCCTCTTGAAGCCTCCTTGCAAACTCTTCACAAGTTATTTTCCCACCCAGTTTGGTATAATTCACTGTTTTTTGCATTAACATACTAGTAAAAGCCTGTCATTCTGAAAGTGAATTTTTTAATAACAATCTCTACTTTTCTGTTAACCAAGTCCCACGTCACGATGTGGTCCACTCCCATAAGGTCTAGTTTTATTTACTAACTTCCTGTGTTGGGCATTATCAAAAGCAGTCTAAAAATCAAATACACCACATCAACTGGTTCTCCCTTGTCAATGCTGCACTTAATATTCCCAAAAACTCCAACAGGTTTATCAAACATAATCTTGCTTTCATTAATCCATGTGGATTCTGCTCAATTTTATAATTATTTTCTAAATATCCAGTTATCATATCTTTTCTAATTGATATTAACATATCCCCTTCTACTGACATCAAACAATCAGAGTTGTAGTTATCCATTCTTCTTCTGCCTCCATTTTTAAGTAATGGTGGTAGATTTGCTACGTTCCAGCCTGCAGAACTTATCCAAAATCTGTAGCACTTTGAAAGGAAACCACCAATGCATTCACTCTTTTTAGTCACCTCCTCTGAGGTGAATCTCCTCTAGTCTAGGGGATTTATCAACCTTCACACCAGTTGGAAAGTTGGACAAATTGGAAATTGAATATCCACAGTCCAATTTTTCATCCTTTTCTGTCTTCCTCTTATTAATTGGCAATCTTAAATTCCATTGGCTAATCTTATATTGTCTCATTTTTCATGAATATCCTGTTGCCTTTGTCACTCGATTAACATTTTGTACTTTCGGCAATTTTTGGCTAATGTCTTTTTTGAACCAAAAGGTGAAGGAAGAAGTGTAACAAACAGGACTTGCAATGAAATGTCCCACTCCAGAAATTCCAGGCTGATGAGTGTCCTGGTCACTGATCATCAGCCAAAGACGTATCAGATGTTTAGAAATAGTAAGAACTGCCTATGTTAGAGTCACAGATAACACAGTGTGGAGCTGGAGGAGCACAACAGGCCAGGCAGCGTCAGAGGAGCAGGAAAGTTGGCGTTTCGGGTCTTCTTCAGAAAAAGGGTCCTGACCTGAAACGTTAACATTCCTGCTCCACTGATGCTGCCTGGCCTGCTGTGCTCTTCCAGCTCCATGCTGTGTTATCTCAGATATTTAGTCGCAGCTTTTAGTCTACCAATGTAAAGTTGTGATCCCAGCTGTTGGTTTGAACTCTGGCTTGGCATCTAATGTATAGAGATGGCCTTCCACTTTATTATTGCAAGAACCCATAAAATTCTCCAAGCATAGAAGATTAACTATCCTGTCAGCTGATGGGAAAATGACAAAGGAAGGAAAGTTCACATAGCAATCTTTCAGACTGTTGAACAGTCTGTCATTCCTTCTGTTCAGCACTATTTTCAGAAGAAGAAGTGAGAAAATATGAAACAAGAACAGCCCATTGTATTGGGAAATCCCTGATCCTGGGCACTTGAAAGAATCTCTGCAGGCCAAGATGTTCAACTGAGAATATAAACAAATGAAAGAAGAGACAAAGATAAGAGCATGCATTCAGGTCCAGCCAAAGCAGTGAAGTAAGTCAATTGTTTTGAATAGGAAAGTTGTAAAGCTATTCAGGTGCTACCATGTTAGAAATATAGAATGATAGTTAAACACCACGTTGTTTAGGGATAGTAAAGAGGTTCAGTGATGGAGGGAAAGATTACATTATTTATGGTGCATGCTTAGATGAAAACAAGTTATCCTGACTGAATGAGTCTAATCATAAATGCCATTTTGCATGTTCACCTTACTGTGAAATAAAGCAGCTTATTAATTTGTATCAGACATTGACTCATCAAATGAAAATTCAGTCCATCTTTTGCGAAATTGAAGAAAAGTTTGTGCAAAAACATGAATACCTTGCTCAAATTGTGGGCTACCAATGGGCTACCAAATTGTGCAAATGGATACACGGCTATGTTAAACAACTTTGATAATGTTAAGATACTCTGTTCCGTTACTGTGACTGACTCAAGAAAGTTTTAGTTTTAGCTGATACACATTTATAATGAGTGTATGACTTCAGGCTGGAATATTTTCAGAGCCCATAGCACTTACAGTATCCAGTAACTTTGGCCATAATTTGATACCACTTAGAGTAAATTAAATTGTCTAAACATTAGCATCTGTGATGCTGTGGACCACCCCTCCCCAACCTCCAGAGGAGGCCAAAATGGATCATCCACTCAGCACTTCTGGCTGAAGGTTGTTACAAAGGTTACAAGGTTGTTTTTGCTGCACTGATGCGCTGGTGTCTCCATTGCTGAGGACAGGATATTTGTGGAACCAGTAAGGTACTTATTTGTATGGATTTTGCAAGACTGCACAGTTTAGATTTGATCTGTTGGCAGTGGAATGGCTAAGTTTGGACTGTCATTTGCTGCTTATGCTGTTTGGAATGCAATTTTTCCTGTGTTGTAGCTTCACCAAGTTGACACCTCATTTGTAGGTATACCTGGTACTGCTCCTGGCATTTGTTCGAACACATGAACAGTACAGCACAGGAATAGGCTCTTTGACCCATGATGTTGTGCCAAACATGATACCAAATTAGAACAATCCCTTCTGGCTGCCCTTGGTCCGTATCTTTCCATTGCTTGCATATTCATGTGCTTACGTATAAGTCCCTTAAACGCCCCTGTCATATCTGCCTCCACCACCACCCCTGGTAGTGCATTCCAGACTCCTAACACTCTCAGTGTAAAAAACTTGCCCCTCACATCTCCTTTTAACTTTCCCCTTCTCACCTTAAATGCACGCCCCCAGTATCAAACATTTCAACTCTGAGAAAAAGATTCTGACCATCAACCCTATCTATGCATTTAATAATTTTACAGACTTCTATCATGACTCCCCTCAGCCTCCAGTGCTTCAGAGAAAACAGCCTGAGTTTCTCTAGGTGTAGGCCTGGATGATCACAGCAGGCCAAGCAGCATCAGAGGACCAGGAAGGCTGACGTTTCCGGCCTAGACCCTTCTTCAGAAATGAATTTCTGAAGAAGGGTCGAGGCCTGAAATGTCAGCCTTCCTGCTCCTCTGATGCTGCTTGGCCTGCCGTGTTCATCCAGCTCTACACCTTGTTATCTCAGATTGTCCAGCATCCACAATTCCTACTATCTCTGAGTTTCTCTAGCCTCTCCTTATAAACCATACCTTCTAAACCAGGCAGGATCCTGGTGAGTCTCTTCTGCACCCTCTCAAAAGCCTCCACATCCTTTCTGTAGTGTAGCAACCAGAGTCAAATACAATACTTTAAGTGTGGCCTAACCAAAGTCTTATAAAGCTGCAACATGATGTCCTGACTCTTGTACTCCATTCCCCAACCAATAAAGGCAAGTGTGCCATATGCCTTCTTTACCACCCTATCTACTTGAGTGACCACTTTCAGGGAGTTATGGATTTGAATCCCAAGATCCTTCTGTACATCAATACAGTTCAGGGTCCTGACATTCACTGTATATTTTTACTTAACGTCTGATCTCCCAAAGTGCAGCACCTCACACTTACCAGCATTAAATGACATCGGCCATTTCTCTGCCCATATCTACAGTTAACCTGTAGCCTGCTGTATCCTATGGCAACCTTCTACACTATCCATTGACCTTTGTGCCATGTGCAAATTTACTAACCCACTCATCTACATTTTCATCCAAGTCGTTTATATAAATCACAAGCAGCAGAGGTCCCAGTATGGATCCCTGTATAGCACCACTAGTCTCAGAACTCCAGCCAGAAAAATACCCTTCCACCACTATCCTCTGCCTTCTATGGGCAAACCAATTTTGAATCCATGCAACCAAGCCACGTGGATCCCATGCATCTTAATCTTCTTGCACTGTTCATTGAACCGAGGTTGAGCACCTGACTTTACGGCGACAGTAGAGTGACGAATATGTCAGGACATGAGGCTACATATTGTAGTTAAATACAATTCTGTTGATGATCGCATATAACACCTCATGAATGCCCTGCCTTGAGCTGTTGGACCATTTCAAAATCTATGCCACTTAGCATGATGTTGGCACCATGAAATACGATGGGGGATCTTCAATATGAAGACAGGCTTTCATCTCTTCAAAGACTGTGACAGGTGACTCCTACCAATACTGTCATTAATAGATATATCTGTGAAAGGCAGATTGTCAGAAGAGTGAGTTTTTCTAGGAGCCAGTGCTTTTTGGACCATAAACAAGAAAATCTGGCAGAGTCAATCATGCATCTATAATAGCACTCATTCAATTTGTCTTCCAACAGTTTAAAAGGATATAAAATTGGGCAAAACCTTTAACTGTAGTCTAGCAACATTTAGACCATCAAGAAAGGGTGAGCTAAAAATAAAAAATGACCAGAAGTAACACTAGATAACAGAGTAAAAATTTACAGAATTTACAAAATATGTGTCTGTGTACGTATGGGTTGCTTGTTGATGAAAATGTCTCCTCTACTCTTGGTACAAATTTATATAATTTTGAGTAAGGATTACACATAACATGGTGTCATATATTGCAATAATTCTGCAGGGACATTCTGTCAATAGTCATTTAAACATGTGTCAGAGCTATTGCATCAATACCAGTGAACTTGTTAGATATGCAGTTGATTGCTGTCAATAAATAGAAATCATTAGATCACTTGCAAGTTACCAGTCATATACTCGCCTGGTGTCTTTGACAAAGATAGCACGACTGAGAGTTTCTCTCTCTTCTCACCAAATGGACCGCCTGGGATATTGTTATTGAAATTGTTTTTTTTTAATGTATTTAGTGATTTGTGTTTGAAAATTCAGCATGTTGACAACCTTCCTTCTCCCTCTTATGTGGGAATGAATCAACTTTCATTGAACTCGCATTGAACCAGATGGTGACTGAAGTTCAAAACAGGAACTATATTGTCATAGAACATATCACAATGATAATATCTGTGTGTACTTCCTGTCACTTTTCCACATAAATTCATATGTCCACATCTGTATGGAAATTGACGACAAAAAAACTTATTATTACACACTACTCCAAATGGCTACATTACTGCTGACAGAAGGGTGTGATGACAAGTTCTTGGAGGCATGGTGGACATTAAGGTTTACAAGGGAAAATTATGGATAGAAGGTCTGATTTTTAAAATGGGGACAGAATTATTCTTACCCTAATCCAACTAACTTTTGGCTATACAACCCCACTCCCTCTGCACTGTACACTTGATCTTGACTCCTTGTGAACAATACTATGAGGTATCAACCTAATATGTATATATATATATAGAAGGATTTTGATGAATGTGATTGAACCTTAACAAAGAACGTTTCACATCAATAGGATCATTTACAACTTGTATCCTTTGGAATTACTTAAAACTCACGTTGTCCCAGACACTGTCCCAACCTTCTATCATAATTTCAATCAGGGGATCAAGGAATCTGAGTGAAAATAACAACTTTAAACCATTTATATCATTTAGAAGGGGCTCCTGTGATCTGAAAGTAACATAGGGAGTTCAGGAAAATTGCATGGATGTTTCATAATTCATATATCTGGACAGGAAAGAAAGACATTTGAAATATTAATTAGCCTGAAATTGCTAATAGTTGTATCATATAGAGGGCCAAATAATGGTTATTGGGAAATTATTGATGATTGTTGTACAATATTTATGCCTGTTCAAATTTTGAGAAAGAAGTGAAAAAGGTATGTGTCACAAAATTGCGTGGGTACTTTATTTTGGGAAAATAAATTTGAAATCAAAGACATCCCTACCATTAAGCGAGTCAATTGTTAACTTGCGTCATTTACATCTCCATTCAAATATTGACATTTTTTAAAACTCACATGGGCATCAAAGGCAGGGTCGCTTGAGCAACCTGTTTGACAGGCATCACAACCACACGCATCCATACCATCCTCTACTGACACTCAGCTGCAGCAGTATGTTGTCTACAAAATGCAGTGTAGAAATTCACAAAAGGCCTGGAAACCTACAATCAATATCATCTCAAAGGGCAAGGGTAGCAAATGCATGGAAACACCACCAGCTGCAAGTTCCCCTCCAAGCCACTCAACACGCCAACTTGGAAACAAATCACCATTCCTTCAATGTTGCTGGGTCAAAATCCTGGAACTGCCCGCTTAACTGTCGGTGTTCCTACACAAAATGGACTGCAATGATTCAAGAAGGCAGCTCACTGCCATTTTCTCAAGGGAAACTAGGCACGGGGAATAAATGCCTGCCATCCCAACCAGCAACGCCTACATCCCCTGAGTGAAATTTAGAAAAGACTTCCTGTGAGAATTAATGTTATCTCACATGTACAGCATGCACTTTTCGTTCTTCAGTTTTCTGCTCTGAGGTGGTTTTGACCCACAGTGCCACAACGTCTACCACTGGCAAGGCAAGGAGGCAGGCTGAGCTGGAACAGGCATTCAATTTCTAATCTGTTTGAATCGATCTGATCCACCTCAGCCATCCAATTAAGTGAGTTAACTATCCGCTAATGGAGTCTGAATTGCTGTGACAGCATGCACTTTTATGTGTATGCTATAGACTGAAGCTATGGATAGTGTTGGTAGAACCTTCAATTTTCTTTCTATTGCATGAATGACCTGGAAGCTTTCTCACTTTTGTCACTTTCCATTAGCATATATTGGACTAGTTGATGCATACAGTTGATATTTACAAGTTAATATTCAATTTGTTTAACCATGTTAAGAATGCATCTTCTTCAGTCATCAAGTCCTAGAATGGGACTGGAGCCCAAAGCTTCAATGCACCACAAGACCTCCTAGTTTGTGGTAAATAGCGTAACTTAATATTTTCTGTTAAATATTGAATAACCTTAACAGGTTTCTATTAACTGATCAAGAAAACAACACTTTGAAGGTCTGAAGGGTTGCCCCAAACTCCCACTGCTACTTGAACAGAAAAAAAAGCAAGGTGTTTATAGAAATGGTACAAAAGGCCGAAAGTAACACTTAGCATCATTACATTGAATTGTATACACCAGGTAAATGATATTTGACCAACCAGTATGTGCCGGTGTTTATGGTCCAGTCAAGCTTTGTCCCATCTTTTCTCCTCTAAATCAAGCATCTTAACCACTTATTCCCTTTTCCTTCTGTTACCGACCAGACCAAATTCCTTCAAAGTATTTTAAGAAGATAGCTTAGACCCTAACTTTTTCTTATGTGAAAGACAAGTGCCAGGCATTACATTTCAGATGCAATTTGATTGGTCAAACTAACAGTCCTGAAGCAAAATAGAGTTTATTCATACACTACAGTTAAAATGCAATAAAAGAAAAAATTGCAATAACTATTTCTATTGGAAACCTTAACAGAATAATAGATTACTTAACAACTAAACAGTAACTGTTCCAATATAATAACATCCCATAAACAAGTCCTCGGCAAAGGCAGGTTCAGTAAAATAAAATGTCTCACATGCAATTGTCCAGTCCAGGAGGAAAAACATCAAGAGAAAACTCTGAGACAGAAAATAGCAGGGAGAGATGTCCTGCAGCTTCCAAACCCAGCAACTGTAATTGAAAAACTAAAACTAAAAATCCGGGTTTTGGGGGAACTTGGCCCCATCCATTCAGGCTGTTTCTGTTGTTCCAAATTTAGTTTAAAAAATCCCAAGGCCACACACGCTGTTTACGTTGTGGGCTTTGAAGCAGACTCAACATTTCTTCATTAAAAAAAAGGCCAAATACACTTCTTAAAGCCATAGTATCATCACACTGTTGTCTAGATTCCTTTAAAATGTATCTATATGACTGCTTCTGTGGTAATGAGTCCAACATTTTTACCACTCTTTGGGTAAAAAAGTTTCTTCTGAATTCTCTACTGGATTTGATGATGACTATCTTGTATTAATGACATTTAATAATGGTCTTTCTTAGAAGAAGAAACATTCCCGCTTTGTCCATTCTTGCAAAACCTCTGGAGTGTCCACAATGCCTTGCTAAACAGCAAGAATGCTCAATGGGCAAGGCTGTACAGAATAATCAACCAACCAATTACAAATGCTGGAGATCTGAAACAAACGAAAAACAGAAATTGCTGAAGAAACTCAACAGCTCTTGACAGCATTTGTGGAGAAAACAGTTAACATTTCAACCCAGTGACCCCCAATGCTATAAAGGATGTCATTGGTGACTTTGATCATGGTGACCTGGTGCTGTGAACAGATTTTAAAATTGAATGAAAATAATTCAATCAAAGATAAGGGGAGAGGTTGAACGACAGTGAGAACGTTAAACAAGAAAGACAAGTTAGACGTTGAGCTTGGTTTAAGGGCAGAAATTATTTGAAAGGAACAAAGTCCTAGAAAGACAAGTGTACCTATATTATGAATGATGAGTGAACCAAAGCCATCTAGCAGAGTGGAAAGAATTGAGTTGAAAGTAAGTAAGAAAGTAAGTAAGATTTTCAGAGCAGATGATTTTATGAAGTGCTTTTGTGAAGTTAAAAGGAATATTCTGGAGTATTCTCCAGTTAGAGTTCTGGAAAGCTTCAGAAATGCAATGAAACAAAAGGAATCTATGGCAGCTGAATAAATGAGAAGGTGGAGAAATATGTGAGCTCCTTACAACTGGTTTCTACTGAGATTATTAAGTGAATGGGCAAGACAGAGCTCAAGATGAGAAGGTATTAGGTTGCCCAATCTGCATCTAAGAAGGATAAATGAGAGCATATCCTAAATTTCAAGAAGTTCAGGATTGCTGACGAAATTCACGAGTCCGAGTACAGAAATTACTAATAGCTAATGGACAAGTACAAAAAAATAAACGGGCAAATGAAATATTTGCCTTTATTAATATTAAGGAGGGGGAATTATCCTACAGTTTTACACAGCCTAGTGTACTGTATGACCATAAGACCATAAGATATAGAACATAGAACATAGAACATTACAGCGCAGTACAGGCCCTTCGGCCCTCGATGTTGCGCAGGCCTGTGAAACCAATCTGAAGCCCATCTAACCTACACTATTCCATTATCATCCATATGTTTATCCAACAACCATTTAAATGCCCTTAAAGTTGGCGAGTCTACTACTGCTGCAGGCAAGGCTTTCCACGCCCTTTACTACTCTCTGAGTAAAGAATCTACCTCTGACATCTGTCCTTTATCTATCACTCCTCAATTTAAAGCTATGTCCCCTCGTGCTAGCCATCACCATCCGAGGAAAAAGGCTCTCACTGTCCACCCTATCTAATCCTCTGATCATCTCGTATGTCTCTATTAAGTCACCTCTTAACCTTCTTCTCTCTAACGAAAACAGCCTCAAGTCCCTCAGCCTTTCCTCATAAGACCTTCCCTCCATACCAGGCAACATCCTGGTAAATCTCCTCTGCACCCTTTCCAATGCTTCCACGTCCTTCCTATAATGCAGTGACCAGAACTGTATGCAATACTCCAATTGCGGCCGCACCAGAGTTTTGTACAGCTGCAACATGACCTCATGGCTCCAAAACTCAATCCCTCCACCAATAAAACCTAGCACACCTTACTCCTTCTTAGCAACCCTCTCAACTTGGGTGGAAACTTTCAGGGATCTATGCACATGGACACCGAGATCTCTCTGCAAATCCACACTACCAAGAATCTTACCATTAGCCCAGTACGCTGTATTCCTGTTACTCCTTCCAAACTGAATCACCTCACACTTTTCCGCATTAAACTCCATTTGCCACCTCTCAGCCCAGCTCTGCACCTTATCTATGTCCGTCTGTAACCTGCAACATTCTTCTGCACTATCCACAACTCCACCAACTTCAGTGTCATCCACAAATTTACTAACCCATCCTTCTATGCCCTCATCCAGATCATTTATAAAAATGACGAACAGCAGAGTGGCCGCAAAACAGATCCTTGTGGTACACCACTAGTAACTGAACTCCAGGATGAACTTTTCCCATCAACCACCACCCTCTGTCTTCTTACAGCTAGCCAATTTCTGATCCAAACCACTAAATCACCCTCAATCCCATGCGTCTGCATTTTCTGCAATAGCCTACCATGGGGAACCTTATCAAATGCTTTACTGATATCCACATACACCACATCAACCACTTTACCCTCATCCACTTGTTTAGTCACCTTCTCAAAGAACTCAATAAGGTTTGTGAGGCACGACCTACCCTTCACAAAACCATGATGACTATCCCCAATCAAATTATTCCTTTCTAGATGATTATAAATCCTATCTCTTATAACCCTTTCCAACACTTTACCCACAACCGAAGTAAGGCTCACTGGTCTATAATTACCAGGGTTGTGTCTACTCCCCTTCTTGAACAAGGAGACAACATTTGCTATCCTCCAGTCTTCTGGCACTATTCCTGTAGACAATGATGACATAAAGATCAAAGCCAAAGGTTCTGCAATCTCCTCCCTAGCTTCCCAGAGAATCCTAGGATAGATCCCATCTGGCCCAGGGGACTTATCTATTTTCACACTTTCCAGAATTGCTAACACCTCCTCCTTATGAACCTCAATCCCGTCTAGTCTAATAGCCCACATCTCGACAACATTGTCTTTTTCCTTTGTGAATACTGACAAAAAAATTCATTTAGCGTCTCTCCTATCTCTTCGGACTCCACGCACAACTTCCCACTACTGTCCTTGACTGTCCCTAATCTTACTCTAGTCATTCTTTTATTCCTGACATACCTATAGAAAGCTTTAAGGTTTTCCGTGATCCTACCTGCCAAAGACTTCTCATGTCTGCTCCTGGCTCTTCTTAGCTCTCTCTTTAGGTCCTTCCTGGCTAACTTGTAACTCTCAAGCGCCCGAACTGAGCCTTCACGCTTCATCCTTACATAAGCCTCCTTCTTCCTCTTGACAAGAGATTCAACTTCTTTAATAAACAAAGAAGCAGAATATAGGAGCAGAATTAGGCCATTTGGCCTATTTAGTTTGCTTCGCCATTTGATCATAGCTGATAAGTTTCTCAATCCCATTCTCTTGCCTCCTCCCTGTAACCCTTGATCCTCTCACAATTCCAAGATGGCGGCAGCGGAAGAGGCAGTGTCCAGGCTCAGCCCAGGTGTCACCCTTTCTGTCTGCTTTTCTTTTCTTTTCTTTTCACATTCTTCTTTTTATTTTTGGTTATTTTAGTTTGTTTTAACTCACCTTGTGGAGAGAGCAGCAGTGAAAGCATCAGAGCGATGCAGCAGCTGAGGGCCTGGAGCAGGACAGTCAACGGGCCCGCAGCAAAGTGAATGTCCAGCGGTCAGCCTGTCACAGATGGTAGTCAGCAGCTTGTGAGCCCAGTTGACTTCAGCCCAGTGTTGGGGAGAGTGAGACCATGTGTGGAAAGCCACCAGTGTGGAGCTACTGCAGGCTATAGAAGGACTGTAATGTCTATCTTATAACTTTATCTCTTTATTTTCCTAATTTATGCTATGAAGAACTGTAATGTAGAGCTTTAGCTTTTTTCTTTATTTCTTCATTTTTGTGTCTAAACTATTTTAGTTCCTAAGATTTGTAACTAGGTGCTTTGTACCTAAGAAAGCACCTGTATGGCAACATTGTCCACTTTTCACTGTACCCCTGTACTTTTGTATTTAAGTACATGTGACAATAAAACCTAATTCCAATTCTAATTCTAATCAAGAACTTATTTATCTCTACCTTAAATACACTCAATGACTTGGTGTTCACAGCCTTCTGCAGCAATGAGTTCCACAAATTAACTACCCTGTGGCTGAAGAACTTCCTCCTCATCTCAGTTCTAAAGGATCTTCCCTTCACTCTGGTGCAGTGCCTTCAGGTCTTAGACTCTCCTACTAGGGGAAACATCTTCTCCATGTCCACTCTATCCAGGTCTCTCAGTATTCTGTAAATTTCAATAAGATCCTCCATCATCCTTCTAAATTCCATCAAGGACAGACCCAGAGGCCTAACTGCTCGTCATATGACAAGCCCTTCACCCCTGGACTACAGAAAGGATATTGTGGTTTTTGAAAGATCTGGAGCACAGAGTCACCCAGGTGAATAGACACAGGTTGTATAGATTAGCCTTCTATTTGTTAAGTATACAAAGGTAAAGGAGCGATCTGATTAGGTGTTTGCAAACAATGAAATGAGCTGACAGCTTGATAGTGATAAATTATTTCCCCTTGTGAGAGAATCCAGGATAAGCGGGCATAAACTTTGAGACAATATGAAATTTTCTCTTCTGTTGAGAAAAAGTTCAAGGCAATAGGAACAAGATGAGTAAATGAAGTTAACAGATCAGCCATGACCAACTTCATAGTGGGAATGATTGAGGGTATGAATGTCCTTTCCCTATGATTCAGGAGAAGTAAATGGGAGATTTAAGGAAGTTATTAGTGATAGTTATGATTAGCCATGCAATGCAAAGGAACAAACAGCATTAAATATAGAAACAGGAATAAAACTTAAGACCTTCAAGCCTGCCAGGGCATTCAGGAACATCGTTGCTGACTTCTGACCTCAATTCGAGATACCTGACCAATCCCCATATCCCATGGTTCTCCTAGAGTGCAACAACCTAATAAGACACGTTTTAAATATACCCACCAGCTGAGAATCCAGAACCTTCTAGGGTAAAATATTTCAAAGACACATAATCCTCTGTATAATGCAATTCCTCCTTATGTCATAATTTGATGGCCTCCTATGCAGTGACTATAGCTCCTCATTCTAGACTGTTCAAGCGCGGGAAATTATACTGAAGCATACCAAGCCCCCTCACAAACTGATAAATTTCAGTGAGAGAATTGCTTATTCTATTAAACTCCAACTTTCATCATTGCAAGACAACCTTGATGGACTGATGGCGTAGGCTCCCTGATTTGTCCCCTGCTCTGGATGTGCAACGGGTATTGTTCCATGGTATTACGGCTAGCTTTACATCCTGCACCCACCTTCCCACTCCCTCAGTGTCGCTGTTATGTCTTTTTGTTCTAACCTTTCATCTCAGCTTTTGTCTCCTGAGATTGTTGATCCTGTACTTTAACCATATCCTGATCCAGCTTATTATTTACTATTTTTTCTAAAATTTCCCTATGTTATGTACCATTATTATGTGATTCCAATTCCTTCTTCCTTTTCCATGTTCTTTTGCAAATGCTGTAATATTTTTCTGTTCAGAAGCTTAGTTTAAACAGGTTCTTGAAACATTGCAATAACTTCCTAACCTAATGAATTATTTTAGAATTTTCCATTTATGTTTTTTGATTCAGAATTTTTAGTATCTGCTGTATTTCGCTTTTAACTCAAAAGAACTCAGAGATTGATGACATTCCTGAACTATGCAGAGAAAAGAGGTTGATTGTAATTGGGCAAACTCAATAAATCTAATATGGAGTAATTATTCATTTTACTAACTGTGCTGACATCTGTTGAATACTGTGGTACTAGAAAACAATGTTATCATATAATCATGCAATACAGATCAGACAGCACCAGTCAACCCCATGCCAGCCTTAAGTTAATATTTGCCTGTCCTGTAACTTGGTCTTGGATTTTGCTTTCTGGAATAGCCTGTGGTACTTGTATGCCTGGAAATGTCTCATTACCTGTGCCTCATTTAGGTTCTCTTGCGCTCTATGAACTTATTTTCCAAAATATTTGGATGTTTTGATTCCACTTGTCTGACTTGTGTGACTCTTCTTGCTCCCCCTCCTCAAACATACAGCTAAGATTTCAGCAAGTGACTATTGTTCATTATCACGAAAAGGATGCATCTCTAAGCAAATGAATGCAAAATTTAGGAAATTATGCCTTTGCACAGAACATCATATAAAATGAAAGCATGGTCCAATAACAATGCCATTGCATATTTATAGAACAGAAATAAACAGAAGTGACTGTCAACATGTTATTTATAGGAAATTAGTCATTAAATGCACTAAATGGGCTGAAAGCACATGTCTTTGATATATGTGGTACACATGTAATTGCTACTTTTTGGGCTATGTATTTAGTATTGAAGTCAATCTAAAGGCAACACCCAATCCCTCTAAATACTGGAATTTGAATGTTGTAATCTATCTATCTATCTATCTGTCTGTCTATCTATCTATCTATCTATCTATCTCAATAGGGTCACTAATTTTTGATTCCATTCATACAGTTTATTTGTTCTTGAAATATGTGGACCACTTTGCCAAGTCTTATATACATTGCTGACCCTTAGTTGTGGTGATGGTGCTCCTATGGTGGTGTTAAGTGGGGAATTCCAGCATCCTGAGCCACTGGTGATGAAGGAAGGATAATATTTGTCCAAACAAAAGCAACGTCTAAAATTTGAATGCAGATACTGTGTAACTGGAAGGTTCTCTTAATATTACCTTGGTGAATTGCTGCTTCGCATGCTGTGGATCGCACCTATGACATGTTCAGTCCAACGGTAAGAATAACATTCAAGTCTTTGACCTGGATTGTGTCGAGCATCTGTAATGTAACTACACCCGTTTTGAGAGTGTAGAATTCCATGACTTCTGTCTTGTGGACAATGGAGAAGCTGTAAGCTTCAGGACACTAATAATGTATTGCCAATTAACTCAGCCTCCATCCTACCTTGTTGGCATAACATTTGCCATTGTTTTTACACCAAGACAGAATATTTTACACGTTCCGCTGTAGTATGTTGTTACGGAAGAATTTATGAATGGAGGTACTCCATTAGGTATTGTTAGCAAACAGCTATTACAGGCTTTACTATGTTGGGAAGATTATTGATGAAGAGCTCATTCCCAAAGCAATTACTATAGGCATCAAAAAGGTCCCACGTTCACCTCCAGTGTGCCCAGAAGATTCAATTCTTACTCCCTCTACTTCATCACTTGCATGTTAACATTCACCGACATCATCTCAAGCATAGGGTCAATTAACTTGTACATTGCACAACTCTGTGTCTTCATCTATACCAATACCTACAGTATGTTGTTGCCCGGTGACACATTTTACAATTTTACCACCAGCAGAGAGCTTTGTGTGATTGGTTTATGTTTGAGGAATTTGCGCAGGGAAGGCAATGCACCCAGTTTACAATCAGGACCTTCTTGCATCCATTTATTTAATTTGCTCCATTGCAAGACGGTCTCACAGGAATGCTAGCTTACAACTTTTTGTCACAATTCCTGACTGTATGTTTGAGATCAAATCGTGGCTGAGACAAAATTCCTTTCAGTTCACCAGAAGAAAATCACGCGCTGTCCTTCTCAGATCTTGTTAGCTCCTACATGGATTCGCTGGCCAAAGATTCACCAATTTAGGTGAAATGCAGAGTTGCATAATCTTAATGTCCTGTTTGAATTAGAGCAGATTGTCTCCTTCCCAGTGCTTGCCTGGTGTCAAGGTTGTTTTATTGCACATTCCAAACGTTGTCCACTTGCCTCTCCTACATTGATACTGAAATCTGAATGTCAGACTGGGTACTTGGTTGATCCAGCTTGCCAGTTTCTCCTCCAGGCCACCATTATGAACACCCAGCAGCAATGCCACAGGGCAGGCTCCAGAGGCACAAACTTGATATAGCCCTCATTGCCAGACGCTGGAATCTTACATCTGGCATCCTCTCCAAACCTTCATGGCACTTCTCCAATCCACTTGCAGGACTCTTCTGGACTCTAAAGCTACACTTCAGGGTGCACCAACAATCATCATTGATTTACTGCCCCAAGGATATATTGCACGTAGGAACAGGCACCTTGCTCATGGATTGGATCAGGCTGCATCTCAGGACTGCATACTGTACTGTTATCACTCACTCACTTAGTGCCTCCCTGGATGCTTACAGCATCCCTGTTCACATGTAATGCATTCAGCATGAAAATGTTTGGGTTTCAACTGCTGGTCACAGGCAATGTCCACCATGTCATTCACCCTTGAAGATTGCTTTTAATAAATAATCTTAATAAATTTGACATTATTGCCACCAACTTTAACTCAGGTGACTACTGGCTGTCACCAACAGAGTACTTATGCCACTGTGTGGGACCTGGAGCCTTCACTGTCTGTATAATGACAGACACTACTGCGTGTAATGATAAAGTCCATGGTTGATGTAGGGCTGGACCGAAAGGCTTCTTATGTGTTCGCCATTCAGACAATTTTGCACCAATACCAATAGTTGGCTATCCTGGAGAGCATGAGAACTCCATACATAGCTCTCTCTGTCAGTGCATTACATGTCTCAATGAGTGGAGGAGTGTGTGCAGCCGCCAGTCAGGAGTGCATTCGCATTTGGAGCTGACAGCATCTCACCAGATTTATAAAGTCAGAAGCTGCAAGTATTCATCTGTTGAGGCATCCTCAGAGCAGCCCTGTGTTTTTGTGAACAAGAAGTTCCACCTACTCAGTGAATACATAATATGCAACCAACACAAATGGATGCTGGAAATATGGGCTAGGTTCCTGGAACGCTGCTATGGATCTTTCAGTCTAAGATAATCTCAAATGCCTCGACTGTACTCTGTACCGGAATGCCTTTATGACAGGAAGTTATTTGCCAGCTCACATCAGTACAGAACTCGATCACCAAGGTGGAATAGTTATTTTTATTTTCTTAAGGTGGAGTATTCATTTTTTCCTTTTTTTAATCCAGAGGTGCTGTTACACACGATTGAATGTTTTTTTTCTCCCCTATCATCAAATTACATGTGGTATCTTTTCATCTATTAGCCACCAACAGTGAATCGCCCATGTTTTCCAATTAATTAATTTACATTGCAAAGCCCATTAAGGGAATGTCAGGTGGAGATTTTATTCAACCACAACCATCTAACTGCAAGTGTGACCACTGAGGAGCAAGCTAGTTAATGAAAGTGCATTTCAGGTGTTTCGACCACCCCAGAGGAGCCTCCAAGATGACCAGTTGTTTCTTCAGAAGATATCTTCTACTCAGAGGTATCTGCAAGACCCAGTGAACTCCCTCCATCACATTGTCACCATCACTAGTCAGATGGGACCCACAAAAATGCAGTTTACCAACATTCCAATGCCGTCCTTCATCCCAGGCTATACATGTTCCTGAGCTCCAAATTGTGACCATCAATCACCGAGGGGACAATGACAAATGAAAAAGATTTGTTCCTTCTGTCATCACAACTCTCACTCTGCTTTATTATCCACTTTGGGCTTTTTTTTATGCACAGGATGTGGGTGTTGCTGGCTAGGCCAGCATTCATTTTCCATCTCTAATCACCCAGAGGGCAGTGGAGAGTCAACCACATTGCTGTCAGTCTGGAGTCACATGTAGGTCACACCAGACCCTGAAGGACATTAGTCAGCCAGATGGGCTTTTATGACATTCGACAAGAGTTTCATGGTCATCAGTAGATTCTTAGTTCCAGAATTTTTTTTACAGAATTCAAATTCAACCATCTGCCATAGCAGTTTTCGAACCAATGCCCCTAGAACATCAGCTGAGTTTCTGGAATAATAGTCTTGCAATAATACCACTAGGCCATTGCCTCCCCTTCATTCTCTGTGACAGCTTGGTCCCAACTGCCACAGCCACACCCGCATTCTCAATCAGCTCCTCCTCCACCTGCATGGACAAACTGAGAGAGAAAGCCTGACCACTTCTCCATCGCCATTCTCTTGCATTAGAAATTCTCTTCCCTTCTCACACTCATTCCTCCTGTTGTTAGACAATTCTGCTGCATTGATACAGCTCAGAAGACTCTGCCACTTCCAATGGCATCACTGCAGCATATTGCATGTCTTCAGCCGTACTTGCCCAGATTGCTTTTGGTACCCTCATGTGAGAGTGTTATTTGGCTTGATGCATATGATGGCCCTTGTTCAGTCCTCGTGCATTATGTGGTCCATATTGCTATTCATGCTGTGGTTGCCACAGTACACCTGCAGTCCTGTCACAATGCAGCCTCAAAACATCAGTGAAGTGCTCCTAACACCACCACCCATGTTTGCTCCATTCCTCAAACACCTCCAACCAGAGCTAACAAGGTGTAGAGCTGGATGAACACAGAAGGCCAAGAAGCATCAGAGGAGCAGGAAAGCTGATGTTTCAGGCCTAGACTCTTCATCAGAAATGGGGGAGGGGAAGGGGATTCTGAAATAAATACGGAGAGACGGGGAGGCGGATAGAAGATGGATAAAGGAGAAGATAGGTGGAGAGGAGACAGACAGGTCAAAGAGGCAGGGGTGGAGCCAGTAAAGGTGAGTGTAGGTGGGGAGTTAGGGAGGGGGTAGGTCAGTCCAGGGAGGACGGACAGGTCAAGGGGACGGCATGAGGCTAGTAGATAGGAGATGGGGGTAGGGCTTGAGGTGGGAGGAGGGTATAGGTGGGAGGAAGGACAGGTTAGGGAGGCGGGGACAAGCTGGGCAGGTTTTGAGATGCGGTGGGGGGAGGAGAGATTTTGAAGCTTGTGAAGTCCACATTGATACCATTGGGCTGCAGGGTTCCCAAGCAAAATATGAGGTGCTGTTCCTGCAACCTTCAGGTAGCATCATTGTGGCACTGCAGGAGGCCCAGGATGGGCATGTCGTCTAAGGAGTGGGAAGGGGAGTTGAAATGGTTCGCGACCGGCAGGGGCAGTTGTTTGTTGCAAACCGAGTGTAGGTGTTCCGCAAAGTAGTCCCCAAGCCTCCGCTTGGTTTCCCCGATGTAGAGGAGGCCACATCGGGAACAGCGGACACAGTATGCCACATTAGCAGATGTGCAGGTGAACATCTGCTTGATGTGGAAGGTCTTCTTGGGGCCTGGGATGGGGATGAGGGTGGAGGTGTAGGGGCAGGTGTAGCACTTCCTGCGGTTGTGTGGAAAAGTGCCGGGTGTGGTGGGGCTGGAGGGGACTGTGGAGCAGACAAGGGAGTCATGGAGAGAGTTGTCCCTCCAGAAAGCAGATAAGGGTGGGGAGGGAAAAATGTCTTTGGTGGTGGGGTCGGATTGCAGATAGCGGAAGTGTCACAGGATGATGCGTTGGAGCCGGAGGTTGGTGGGGTGTGGGGTGGTTCGTGAGGACCGGGGGATTCTGTTTTGGCTGTTATTGCGGGGAGGGGGTGTGAGGGATGAGTTGGGGGAAATGCGGGAGACACGGTCGAGGGCATCCTCGACCACTGAAGGGGGGATGTTGCAGTCCTTGAAAAAACGAGGACATCTGAGATGTTCAGAAGTGGAATGCCTCATCCTGGGAGCAGACGTGGTGGAGACAATGGAATTGGGAATAGGGGATGGCATTTTTGCAGGAAGGTGGGTGGGAGGAGTTGTATTCAAGGTAGCTGTGGGAGTCGGTAGGCTTGAAAAGGATATTGGTTTCAGTCCCCATTCCCCATGCAGATGGCCTAAAGGCCCTCCTTTTCTTCCTGTCCCGCAGGCCCGACCAGTCCCCCTCCACTGACACCCTCATCTGCTTAGCTGAACTCGTCCTCACCCTTAACAACTTCTCTTTCAATTCCTCCCACTTCTTACAGACAAAGGGGGTGGCCATGGGTACCCACATGGGCCCAAGCTATGCCTACCCCATTGTAGGTTATGTGGAACAATCCCTCTTCCGTACCTACACTGGCCCTAATCCCCATCTCTTCCTCCGTTACATTGATGACTGAATCAGTGCACCTCATGCTCCCACGAGGAGCTCGAACAGTTCATCCACTTCACCAACACCTTACAACCCAACCTTAAGAAAGCAGTTCCTACTATCTCTCTACAACCAGAGCTCCTTGGGTGGGGCCAGCTGGCATCTTCCTCCAGTCCTTTGGAAATATTATCTCGTTCTTTTCCCTCACTACCTTCAGAAGCACATCTAGGGAGGCGTCATTGAATCTAAAGGCATCAACACACTCCTCACTTGGTACTCTGCCCCTTCTGCGGCCTGGTACTCTGCCCCTTCTGCGGCCTCTTCCTTTGGACAGCAGATATGAAGGGATGTGTTCTCCTCCCCCTTCACAACTATTGCTCGCATTCCCCTCTGCACCCCAACCCACACAAATACACACCATAAGCTCGGCTTTTAAATAGTTACAGATCAAAAAGATTGCCGCGGCGGCCACGCGACCTCGCAGTGGTCCCAGGATCAGGCAGCACAGCGCATTAGCTCTGTTTCTCTTTCTACAGATGTTGCCAGGCCTACTTAATATTCCCAGCCTTTTCCGTTCCCATTATTTCAATTTTTGCAGCATCTGCAGCATTTTACTTTGCTTTTAACCCACTAATCCTTCCGAAATACGTTCTTCCGACTTTAGCTGGATTCTGCAGTGTCATGGCAAAGTGTACAAACTGTTTGAAGCCGTACAGTGCCCTTCAGTCTCGTGATAAGCTTTGTTTTTCTTTGTCAAAATGTTTCAACGTGTTTCCCTGCGGGGTGTTTCCTTGGTGAGTATAGGTTTACCAGCGATTTTGCGAGGATTTACCACTGGCACAGACTAGGTCAGAGTTCGCAACAGAGGTCAAAGGACTAATTTCTGACGATAAATTCGGTTAATTTCAACTAATTTACTGTTAGATTGTATAAATTACTGCTTTTTGCCTGGCAGCCGAGGCTGCAAAGACCACTAGCCTTGAAATTCGCTTTGAACGTGTTGTTCACATCAAAGGGGCCTTGCGTCATAATTTCCCCGCTGTTGCCTTCAAAACCACACGTTCCGTCGTGCGCTAAGAACTGACATTTTTTTTAAAAAGGCACTCAAAACATATGTTTATTAAGAAGTTCCAAGCTAATTGCCTCAAATGAAATTAAAAGCACTTTACTTGAACGGTTATTTGAAATTGATTTTTTTTCATAGTTGGAGAGGTTGGAACTTGATAGCAGCAATGTTAGAAATTGGATCAAATTCACTTGGAGCTTTAAGAAGGACGCTGTGATATTTGCTGGTTTGAACCGTCTATACACCACGCTGATGTGAATTGATACTATTTCGCATCGATTCCATCTGAGATTCCGATAATTAAACGAAAAGTTATGTGAGAAAGATAGCGAAGAATGTCTTCTTTTAATTTTCCTTCCTTCTGCAGTCGGTTGAATATTTCGGGTCAGTGAGCTTAGCACTAGTTGAAGTTCGTTTGGAAGTGAGGATGTGAGATGAACATTCTCCTTAATGATGGCTCCGGGGTCAAGGGATCGACACTGTCCTGGATCCCAGCCAAGATCAGAAGAAAAGAGGCTTTGTACGGCAACGGCTGATAGTCAAGTACAAACATGTTGGGTGGCTCTTAACACCCGAAGCTATGCCAGGACCGTTTAACACACGGAAACAACCGTCAGCCTTTCCTCTTAGAGCAACGATGTCATGCATAATGTGCCCTCAACACTTCCCCCCCCCCCCCCAACTTTTCCCAGACTGACATTCTTCAGGAAACTCATAGAGACGATTTTGATTTAATTTCG
Source organism: Ginglymostoma cirratum (assembly GCA_024137785.1). Classification (NCBI taxonomy): domain Eukaryota; kingdom Metazoa; phylum Chordata; class Chondrichthyes; order Orectolobiformes; family Ginglymostomatidae; genus Ginglymostoma; species Ginglymostoma cirratum. The sequence continues at coordinate 2,218,977 of JAHRHZ010000040.1, forward strand.
TCGGAGGATTCAATAGTGCGTCTCCTGCTCTTTCTTTTTAACGACAGTGGGAGCAGCTCCTTCGCTTTATAAGCAAAATGTTTCAGAAAGCAATCCTTTCTGGCCGGTTATCTCTTGTCTTGCTGTTGAGTCTTGTCTTTCTGACCCTTTTCAGAGAAATGATATCCCGAGATCGCCATTATGTCTTTCACATTCTGATCGTTTCACTTCAAATTCCGTTCATAAAAGAAAGTCATTCTATCTTTTCACCGGCGGTCGTGTTGGTGAATGGGACTTCGAGGATTTTTGAACAGTGTGTATGGGAAAGCGCACTGTGTGTCTGTGTGTGTGTGTGTTGTGAGGGGAACACCCCTACGCTCCCAGCAGCAATAGTCTAGAAAGAACTGTTCAAGTTTACCTCGCCCTCAGCCTCTGAGCGTCTGTAACAGTTTATCTGGGAGGAGGAAGTGTAAGGTCACAGTTATACCACAGGCACTGATCTATAACCAGCTTACAACTTTCCATCTTCACCGGCTTTAAGGCCCTAATTGATGTGTGTTTTTCACTCGCTCGATGTGTAGTCATTTAACATTGGGCGTATTTGTTAAACTTAAGTTTCAGTGCATTCCCCACCCCAGTACGCTACCCCGGCTTGGTGAAAGGGTTAATCCACCTACTTCCCTCCCCTCACCAAAAGCAAATGGTTTTCACTGTCTGTAACCGTTTCATGCCGTCTGGAAAACTCGTCTTAAAATGATCCCCAATGGAAAGTGGAAAACGCAATCGTCAATATCCTGCTAAGACCACCACTGTCATTGTTCGGCTCGCTCACAAATCAAAGGGACAAGGTTAATTTAACAAGCCTTTTTATGCAGGCTAATTGCATTATAATATCTCAATGAGTGTCCACACTCTGGGTTTCATGTTTCTCTCCAAAAGTTGTTAGATCCTGGTTGAATGGGTTGAGAGGCAGGGTAGCCGCATTGCCGGAACTCCAGGCACCTGTTTTGACGTTGACTGACGCTAGCGGCCGGGTCTTTCGACAGATGGGAATTATCTGATGGTAACAGCAGATCCGCTCCGTTCTTTTAGCCGCGCAGATAACGGTCACGCTGTATTCAGCTTGCTGAACCCCAAACACTGAAACACGCCACCGGCGATAAAAATATTTTGGATGTATACAATGTCTGCGAGTAAGATGCAAAGGCACATCACTGCACTACATAAACAACAATGAAGTGTACCTCCATCAGCACCGACAACAGTGAACTTTACACTGAGAAATAAAGGATAACAAGGTGCGGAGCTGGATGAACACAGCAGGCCAAGCCGCATCAGAGGAGCAGGAAGGCTGACATTTCGGGCCTAGACCCTTCCGCAGACCCTTCACTGAGAACTAAAGTGTCTTCAACGTTCATCTACACACTGAAACTCTAACTACAGGAACATATTAGTACAACAAAGAATTGCGTCTGCACTTTGCAGCTCATGTCCCCGTGGGGCTTCCTGCGACTAGACGGTGTACTTATAGAACTGACTGGTGTTGTTTGAAGAAGTTTGCACTATCTAGTAGCTGCTGCAGTATTGTTCGACACCTGGACGTTATACTGCACATGTAGCATACCTGCCTCATTTCAACGTGTTGCAACACTGAACTGTACAGGCCACACATTGTCTTGTAATCCTCATACGGTATCGCTTCACCGAACGAAAGGTCAAGGGCTGTTGACAAATCAACGCTATCTTAACTGCAACTCATCACTTTTTATATTTGCATAAATCATTACGCGTGAACCCTACGTTTAAGATTATATTACCAGACTTTTTTTTGTACTTGAATCAGGATTTCATTTTGTATCGCGGTTGTAACGTTTTACTGCGAATATTACTTATGGATCACAGAATTGTCACCGTGCAAAAGGGCGGCTGTTCTACAATTGGCTAATAGCTATTTGTTTAAATTAATTGAGATATGAATGGGCGATTTCTGATGAAAGCAAATGTTCACTCAGAGTCATTGAAACTCTCCCAATGGAGACGTTGGGCGAGGCAGTAATGTGGTGGTAATGTCGCTGGATTTTTAATCCAGAATCTCAGACTAATGGTCTGGAAGCATGTGTTTGAATCCCACCATGGCCGATGAGAATATTTGAATACTCTAAAATCTGAAGTGAAAGGCCAACCCAATTGTATTATGGTTGAAAAGAAAAATCTGGTGCCCTGTAATGAAGGAAATCTACCGTCTTTACGTGGTCTGGCTTGCATGTGACTCCATGCCCACAGAAATGTGATTGATTTTTAGCTACCCTCTGGGCATTAGTGGCTGACAAGAAATGCTAGTGTAAACAGCAACGCCCACATCCCAACAACCAATAATACAAAAACAAACGAAAGTGACCTGCGCTCGAATAATTCATCGGATTCCACTGGGCTTGCACTGAACAGAACGCTTATAATGGGAAGTTATTCTAGTCTTGTTAAATATTCAATAATTGAAACCAAAATTGGTAAATTTGGCTGATGAATATTGGTTGAATGGTAAAAATCGTCCCCGATAAGACCCCTTGAAGTCGGTTCTGTTGTTTTATTCTATAACCTCCAACATGATTCGAGACCTTATCTAATCTTAAAACTTTCTTTAACAGGATTGTCTCTTCATTGCATGACGGGAATAAATCACAACTAATTAAAGTTTGGACTGCCCTCGCCTTCTAATATTTTACAGTGTCATTCAGATTTTTCTAACAGTTAGTTATTCATAACTTTAAGTCCATCGAATCTCACAATACATTATTTTGCGTTCAATGTATCATTATGATAATTATTAATATTCAGAGATGTGGAATATTGTTGGGAAGACGAGATGCTTTTGTCCCACTGGGCCTACCCCTTTCCCACATTCCCCTCCCTCTCCAGCCTACCCAGCAGTGCAACTCATAATACGCTGAAGATCGTGGGAAGAGGACACTTTAAAAAGACACCTTTCGTGAAACAAATGCGTCACCACATTACAAAAACAATGATTTATATTCACTGAAGCATAATCCAGCAGCACCGTCACCAGCCCCACCCCCACATACATATACCCGTGGAACTGAAAGTTGAACAAAAAATGTGCTTTTTTTAAGTTAATAATACAATCCAGATGAAATTCTGTTTATTTTTCTGCCCAGGACAACAGATCATTCTGTTTTTTTTACGATTTGTCAATCCATTTTCTTCGGGATTTATAATTATTTGTGCACTGGGAGCGTTGAGGAACAGAGACTGTGATTAATGGAATTCTATGGAGCTCAGTGCTCGCCACGTGAGAGTCTCCGGGGAGGGGATCTGCCTGTCAGAGCGAGCAACACAGTCCGCAACTCACCGGGATTTGGGTAATAATTATCACATAGAGAAGAAGAGAGAAGACTACCTTTATTTATGTCACGCACAGGCCGCAAACAGCAACGAGGGAAGGTGTTCGCGCAAACACAGTTTAAAACGGGATGCAATCTCAAACAAAACTGGGCAGCAATATTAGAACTGAATTATACATTAGAGAGAAATGGTATGATTTTACACTCACAAGCTGCAGATTCATCATTTTTTTTCCAATAAATTGTGCCACAAATGTGGTAACCTGTCACCAGAATGGAGAAGGGTGCTTAGAAACGTGCGCACAGAGTAGTTTCTGAAGGCTAAGTTAAAGAAACATTAGTTGTGATAATTTGACTAGATATGTTTCGGTAGTTTTCGGGTAGTTTGTAAACAAGTAAGTTTATACAGGATCATAGAATGTTTAAAGTACAGAAGGGAGCCATTCAGCCTGTCGTGTCTAAGTCGGCTCTCTGCGAAAATAATAATATTTCACGTATTGCCATTAACTACTGCTTCTTTGGTGTTTATTGAAAGTCATAAAAGTTCGCCTTAAGTCCAATGATATTAGTTGCTAAGTACACACATCCAAATACTCATTGATTTTGTAATGAAAGAAATCTATTTTTAACAAAACTGTTAATACATTAATCTCAATTCACACTGAAGTTCAGTTTGAAAACTGCAGGTGCTGTTTGCAATTTTGTATTTATTAGCGAGGTAGAGATCTAAATCCATTTTCACGAAAACTCAGGTAGATTTTGATGTGCAACTTAGTCCAGGTTTATGATTTTTGGAAGGAGACCAATTCTGGTTATTGATGCAGTGCCCGTGCCTGTCGACATTTTGTTTTCTCTCAATATGTTTTAGAGGTAATCTGCTCTTCTGGATTGATTGCAGATAAATCACCTAAAATGAGATAAAATGAAGGTAAAACAAATCTGTCACTTGGTTCTGCCCCCCATCATTTCACTTCTCAAATGTCACATGAATCAAATGCTAGAAACCATTGGAATTGGGTTTCTAATCTACTAAATCTTTGCTTTCGAAATGATAGAAGAATTGCAGAACTTATTGCCTCTATCGGCTAGTTACTAAACAGTTAATGAACAGGGCATCAATAAAAACGCATGCAGCGTATTCTGGTTTCACCATTTACAGGCTGGCGTGTTCATTCGCCAACCGAGAAGCTCACAATCCTACAAATACTTCTGATCAGTTCAGCCCGGACCCCTTTGAGAATTCAATTGCATATGCTGGTCCGTGTTCACCAATATTCTGTATAGCGATCGTGTGGGGTCATGTTCATAGCACCTCGCCTCAAAACTTCGAAGGGCTGCGCTAAAACAAAAATCTATCTCTTATTTGTTTTCAGAATATCCTGACTTGGGTGGTCCAAGCATTTCTTTTCCGGCTTCACTTTATATCATTAGCCCGTGGAAATGCATGGACGATCATTTTATAGCTTATTCCACGGGCAAGAAAAGAGGTGGATTTGAAAATGAAAGTCCCCAGCAGATAATCAATGTGAGGATATGATTCGTATTGCTCACTTTGAAAGGGGCCCGTACTAGTTATAAGTAGTTCCTTGCTCACTGACAAACTTAATACGTTTTCTTGCCAACTTATCAGTGCTGCGAATAACGGAGAAATGAACTAGAAACTAATCCTGAACGGACCCCTCGTCGCTCCCAGATTTGTCTATTAGACTCACAGCTCTTGTCTTTTGAAATGTGTTTTCTGGGCACTTTCTCGGTAAATGGTATGCTGAGGGCGGTCTTAAATTCGAAAAGACATTATTTGTATTTGCATTAAATATGTAATATGTAATATGTATATACCATATAAAAACCCAATCACAGTCCTCCAAGGAGACACTTCAGCTCGCAGTGTTACATAAAGTCAATATATATACTGTTATCTCTATTACTTATGCCTCATTTCTGTACAATTGGCATTTATTTTCAGAGCCAGAATAACTTTAAGGGAGCTACTTCAGGCAATAAAAGACATTTTCTTTTATTTGAGTTAGAAAATATGAAACAATCAAGTTAACTTTAACGATACTCACATAAGGTCTTCTCATCTTGTCTGTAATACAATCAAAAAGTGACATTTGAAGGGTAATTATTTAACAAATTCCGAATTCAAACCTGTATGCGGTTTGGTGGCGGGGGATGGTGTGGGACGGATTAATATTGCTATGTTGTCTAGTCTAGATGCAAACACATTTTTAGATAGATAGATAGGTAGGTAGATAGATAGAAAGATAGATAGATAGATAGATAGATAGATAGTTAGACAGACAGACTTAATGAAAGGAAACCTATTGATATTCATTATTGCAGCGTAAATAGGAGCGTCTCACTTTTTGCAGGGTCAAGTGACTGAGGGGAAATGGTTTGAACAAAGCTTTGTTTTTACGGTTTGAATGTATTGTTACGAACCAGACCCACCCCGCAGCTATTGCCCTGAGTACAGCTTTGATCAATTTAGGTTGGCTGGTTATATGTGTGCATCGTATAGCTCGGACTTTATAGTCTATCCTTCCCCAGGAGAATTTAAACCTGCCACGGGTGTCCTAATTTGCTGAGGCTGAAGGTAGAGGTCATATTATCACAATATCGCGGCATATCCCAGGATCGTGATATGAGATAAACCTGTCTCAATCCAATTATACCAAGGTTGATGAAAACTGCGAAAACTTGACAAAGTTGGCAGTAAAGCCATCAAAAAGCTAAATCGGTTCTTTAAATATGAGAACAATTTGCCAATATAACGAACCCTCTATTCATACCACTCTGTACGTCAGGTCACGCGGTAGTTCATGCACTCGCTGCATTGATTAAAACTGAAGTAAAATGTTCTACGCATTAGTGCAGACTCCATTCAGCAGACACCGTTACCAAATGAGGAGAAAATGTTACGTTCAAGTGGAAACGTACAGATTATATATATATGTATACTATATATAACATTTGGATTTGTTTAGATTTGAACCCCGTCGTCCCGAATGTTCACTAAAAAGCATCGTCGGAAATATAAAAGTAAACGTTGCTTAAACATGGTTCAACGTGTTTTCTACAACACACCCGCACGCGCACACACGCACACACACACACACAGAGGGAATAAGAATGCGATCTTCAGAAGTGTGGAGAACTGTTATGAAAACAACAATAAATCCCTGTAAATGTCATATTAAACCTATTATTTATTGTTTGGATGCTGAGGAAAGCTCCACTACCCAGGCGCCTCAGATAGCAATAATTAATCGCTGTTGTTCCGTGCCTTTAGGGAAGATGCGCTTGGTATTTTTGAAAGTACGAAGGCAACATTAACTGGCCCCTTGGATAATTGTTTAACTTGTTAAAGGTTAGAATGCAGAACCAGCAGAAGGATTTCATGGCGATACATTTTTTTTCAAGTAAAATAAAAATGTTTCAAATTACAAAGCGCAGCTCCAGATTAATTCTACTTCCAGGAGGTTTCAAGTATTTGCCTAATATAATAATTTTCCACGTTCACTTAAAGGTCTTCATCTCGAAACTGGTGATCACATTACTGCTAAACTCTTATCGCACTGTAATGACGTTTGAACTGTCCAGTTATGTGACTGATTGCAGAGGCAGTACTCTATTAACTCTGGTTGCCTACCGTCTTATCAAATTCTGCAAATATACCGTGAAAATCTGTGCTCTGATGAGGAACTAATTAAAGCTTACTACCATTTGATCATTGTAGCTAAAGGTTTATAAGCGAGTGGGAGTTGTCTCTTAGATAGTTATAAACTCAAGAGAGAGCGGGGCCAAAGGTGCAGAAAAGTAATAGTGTAAAGCAGGAGGGAAAGAAAATAGAAAGATAAATGGGGAAGGGAGATGAAAGGAATGATAAATAGCAATAAAGAAGTAAATAGTGGGAGTGAAAGATGAAGAGAGACGAGAAGCAAAGAGAAAATGTAGTACATGAAGAAACTGCGGGAGAGACTGCGATAAATGGGAAAGCAGAGAAATGTAGACTATTTAGCAGAGCGAGAGAATGACTGGCGGTGGGGACAGGGAGAAAAACAAAGAACATCAGGGAACAAAAAAGGTGAGGAAATAGCTATGATTCTATGCATAAATAAAGAAAATTGAAAATTTAAGATCAACCTAAGCTCAATATTGGGGTGACAGACAGGTAGATAGAGATAAGAAGATTAAGAAACAGCACGGAACTAGAGAAGGGATAGAAACAGACTAGAAATGGGAGAGGGACAGGGATGGAATTGTCTCGGGCACAAAAAGGCGCACATACTGGCTACGTGACGTCAAGGCTTTGCCAGAAAGTGTAGCTCGGCAAGCCCCACTTTTAAAACCCTTGGAAACATTTCACTTTTAAATATGTTAGGAGGCGGCTAGATTGAACTGCGAGGTAACGGTACTCCGCTGCTGTATCCATCAAATGCTTAGCACAGTTCTGTTCACGAGTTTCGCGCTGTCTGCTGTTTTTGATTGATTACAATGTCAGCAATAAAGCGATGATGTCCACTCGGCCGAGCACATTTGTAAATATTGCACAATGCAGGCGTTCAGGTAGAAATCCATTGTTGCCACTTTTACATTTGTAATCTTAATTCGGCCACGTTTGTGAAAGCTAGTGAAATCTGTAGGAAGACGCTATATCACCTACCGTTCGTTTCTCTTGCCTTAGACAATGACAGAAGCCACTTACGTGTCAGATCTTCAAATCACTACCACTATGTGTTCTTACGTTATTTAAACTTCACACTTTTATCTATTATAACTTCGAACTAAGCCCCCGGTTGATGTTTTATGGCGTTGTTCTGATCCGAATTTTTTGACGTGTACTAATTATTAGTCTGCCTTTAAATGCGCAGTGGGTGAGAGAATTCTGGAGGAGAAGGTCGAGTTACTTATGGCAAAAGTGATGGTAAGTGCTTAATGAATTTGTAGGACACAATACGTGGTTGCTTTGACACTATCGACTGCATTCCTGGTGTCGTGTGATTTCTTGGCAAGTGTGTGCAAGGCACTGACTATCGAAACCACCCTATATCCCGCTAACAGCAGCACTTTTAAGAATTATTATAACTCATGCAGTGTTATGAAGTAAACAGGCCCCAATGAAAAGGTTTCAAAATCCAACCGGCACAGTACTGTCCCTTGTGGGTTCCTCTGTCAACTTCCTAACATTATCGGTTTACTATATACTAATGTAACTAACTGAAAGTATTGTCTCTTGCTCCAAGCAACACCCAAAGGGCAGCAGGTGGCCGGTCATTTCAGGACAATAGATTTTTTTTTTAAATGGGTGCACTTGCTTGGAAGAATAAAGGCTATTTATACTTTATCGATCTTAGGAAACTTTTTTGGTTTTCTTTGAAAAGTTGGAGGCCAGCTATTTCGAATCAAAGTGATCTGTCTTGGTGGAAGCAACCAGGAGAAGATACAACGGATACTGGAAAACTCGGTAACATCTGACCGAAGTTTAAAACCGCTGATTCTTTCTTGAATGGGGAGCTATCAACAAGCTCCTTTAAACCCATGAATGGCCCGTGTCTGAGCGTGAAGGTTTGGGACTGTGTCCCTCTGCCGGGATGTCTCTGTGTACTGCCGAAATCTGTGTTTGCTTGCACGTGTTCGTGTGTTGTACGTGCCTCTGTGTCCTGCCAACCAGTTTTAACTTGCCAAGCATCCGTGCACAGTCTGTTCAAAACTGACATTTTAACTATTTCTGCAGGCCGCAGTCGAATATGCAAATTGAAAGATAAACTGCTCGATACATCTGGAAATGTTATCTAATTAGGGCGTAAGAAATTTAATCTTTACAGCGAACAGGTCAAATAATTACTGTTAATTTAACGCCCACATTATCTTTCATTGATTTGTATTCTCTTAAATATAGTTTGGCAGGAAACCATGATCCATACCAATGGATTTTACTTTATGTGTGAACACGGCGGGCCTTAGAATGAATTATTGCAACCCTTCCCATACAAATAACAAGATCACATCATGTATGCATTATTAAGCCATGTAATTGAATGTTCCATAGTTTGCATATCAAACTATTAAAATAATGTGTTTTTCTTTTCTTCCAACACGTAATGTTTAAGCCTGCGCGTCTATTTTGTGACTCTGATAATTATGATCCAATTAGAGTAAATGTTCTCTTAATTCGGAGATTTTTTTGCCTACATTTTTGCATTTTCAACCCCTAACTGAGTAGCCTGCGACGTACACTATTTTTCCCATTGCGTATATTTCCTGCTGCTGCCAATGCTAGATTTTAGAGAAAACACAGTAATTATTCAATTTTCTACCTTGAATCCCCTTTTTTGGAAACAGCTTTAGCTCTTCAACATCGTTCATTTTCGGTTCGGGATATCAAACTAAGTATCATCTATTTTCATATCGAAACAAAATTCGCAGGAATGCTTTAAAAGACAAATGAAAAACATTGCATCCCCAGCATGCCATATGTTCATTGTAAATTTTAGTCGATATAGCGCTTCAATAACTTAATTTGGTATTGCTAAGGATAAGTTACAGTAAGCAATTACCGGGCACACCATTAAACACACATTATCCATTATTAATTAATTGTCGATCTCAGTTACCCTATAGTACTTCATTCTCATTCACTCAGTCACAATTCACGAAACTTATACAACTTACAAGAAACAGAATGTGCATGCATGTAAGCCAATGTATCGCATACCTGCTTGTATAAAGTACGGGTTTAAATAATAATGCACACTCTTCGATGGACAGATAAGTATACGGGACAGCCAGGGATAGATAGATAGATAGATAGATAATCATTTTATCCTGTCTATTATCTTGGTCTTTCTCGATCACGTCATTTCTTTTCTTTTATTCCAAATTAATTTGTTTTCTATAGCATAGCCAGAACTAACCGTTAAGTCTTTTGGAAGTCTTGTAGAACTGATAGGAAAGCAGGTCACACCATCGGCTCTGCACTTTGTAACATCTTTAGGACGAATGCCCTCTACAGCCTCCTTTCTGCTTCCCGCTATATATTTTTATTTCGGTTTTATGCGCCACGAGATCTTCTCCCATAGCGGTTACTTATTTTCTACAAGCTTTCAGAGAGTTGCAATACAAAGCTAATTGCATCTCCTTTGCAAAATAAGAGTCCCGCGATCTACCGCAAAAGTTCTGTTTTGTCAAGCGCCCTATGCGTGGGTAGAATATTGACCTTAACCACCATGAAAGGAAGATTGATTTGTAATGTGCATCCATTACTATGAGCTAAAGTTAAACGGAATAGAACAGATTTCTTTCATCAGTGCCTGACACACAAAAAGAAATCTGGTGTCCAGTGCATTGACAAGGATACTGATAGAGGTTTGTTGTGTGAAATTTAAAAACAGAATTTATCAAGAATGAAAACACTGATTATGGCCTTCTCAAAAGAAATCAGAAGTGGTCTGTCAGCAGACTTGCCACTTTAAATCATTGTTTTAAATAAATCATAAGTTCAGCCCTTCCGTTCTTGACTGACACTGTCAACCGTGACATCTTCACCGACCTGAATTTAACTCAGACTTGGCAACACATCTGAAAGAAATCATTTTGCTCGTTGCATGCGGCTCGACGCGCAACTATCCCGTGTTGTTGCTAAAGTCATGCCGTATTTGTTTATTCAAATCGGTTGCAGTGCTTATTCTTGCCCGTTGGCCTAAAGAAAAGCCGCATCACCGACCTCCTCCACTCATTCAGTCCGGCGGGACTGGACTTTTATTTTGGCTGAGGTTCCCGCACTTTCTCAGCGAGTTTAAAAGAAGCCTTCAGTTGTGCAAGGACACCCAAACACAGCTTTAGTGTGAGCTTTGTTATTTCATTTCTGCGCCTCACTATAGCAACGCCGAGCGTCTCGGCAAAAATGCACCTTCTCGGGACAATAGAACATCCTGCCGGAGCCCAGAAAGAGATTCATCTGTTACATTTATTTCTCAAATTGCTGCATCACCTAGCAAGGGGAGATAGATAAACCTCCTTGCATTTCTCTGTCACTTAAGAGCTAGAAAATATGCTCTATATAGATTAACCAAATAAACAGACCAAATCAAAACAGTCAGTGTAACAATGAAATGAAGTTGTGTCATATTACGCTCAGGAGCGCAATCTAAAGCCTCCTTAAAACAGACTGCAGTGTATCAGAGGTTGGGGGAGGAGTTACCTTGCGAGCTTTGAAGATCATTAAAAGTTCACTTCGTGAATGACCGTCTCTGCACAGTGTGAGTTGGTTTTGATAGGAATAAATATAAGGTGTCAAAGCGACGGTGTCCGTTCTGCATAGGACACTAGGTCAGCACGCAAAGGGAAAGCAGTTTTACCGTCTGTAAGGGACGCAGGTTGCCTTGAGAAGGAAGATGTGAGCCTGTTTTAAAGTCTAAACAGAAATGCAGCTCCATCTTCTGCCAATGCAAACTTGGGGGAAGGATGACATCATCAGTGAAAAGGCAAAACCCGCCTTACAAGTGGGGCTTTGACCAGATCTTGCTCTCCATTCATAACAAATAGGTGGTATGTAAAAGCGATTGATTTGTGTTCTACAGCTTAAAGGCGGGATGGGAGGGGGGTTCTTTTAATTGGCGAGCACCACTGTCCGTGGGTCCATTAGAACACTGGATGTCAAAGAAACCTTCACTTACAAAAAGGGCTGATTTCATTAACAATGCGTTAATCCCTATATGGAGTTAACTGGGCTCAAGCAGACACTTGCACAAAGCCGTTTAAAACAATAATTATGTCAGTTCGAAATGCAATATCGGCAGCTCGATGTTTGGATTTAAACACGCTTCTTAATTTGTTCTCCTTCAGTGTGACATTTCACCAGAGTGTCTTTCGACGAGGTAGGCGGTAAGTGAGGGGAGTGTTGGTAACGTGTGTTTGCATCAATTAATTAATAGGATGGATGTAACTGGCGGGTACAGTGGATAAGAAACTACAGGAGGAGCAGCCAAACTGTCGGATGAAAATGGGAGTGACATGAAAACGTTCTGGTCCAGTATTCCTGGGACTGCAATTGGTGCAAGTCTATCAGATATGAGCCTCGTTGAACACTTCCGGTTCAGTGTTGAGAGCTTCTCTCTGGCTGTGATGTAAGTGAAAGTGACTAGACTGCAAATACTGTTTCCAAAGCAGCGTCTGTCAACAATCCAGCAAACCCCTGGGTCTAGCAGGCAGCCTCATATATACGCAGATGCAAAGAAATGGACGAATGGAAATGGATGTTCAGGCAGATAACAGAGGGACGAACATCAACTTTATTGACATGCGCCAAAATAAATAAGTGCTCAATAGAAATGTCTTAGTGTTGTCAGTCGCTTTGGGAAAGATTTGTACATACCATGCGAAGTGTCTAATGTGGTATTTTCAACTAGATAGCCAATATGAGACTTCTATTTACAACTGTAATGGATAGATTAATAATGCATGCTTAGATTGTATCGATATCCAGCGAGAAAAATCGAACCACGGAAAGTTAATCTTAAAATAAATATGGACACATGTTTCTTCTTGTGTTCCAATACAACGTGGAAACAGACCCTTGGCTCCAAATAGTTCACGCAGACCATATTCCCAAACGAAACTAGTCCCACCTGCTTAAGTTTGGCTCATATTCCTCCAAACCTTGCCTATTCGCATACTCATCCAAATATCTTTTAAACTTTGCAATTGTACCTGCATCCACCACTTCATCTGGTAGTTCATTCCAAACACTAATCCCTCCCTGTGTACAAATAAGTTGCCTCTCATGTCCTTTTAAAAATCTTTCTGCTCTCACCTTCAGAATATGACCACCCCCTCCCCCAGCTCTGAACTCACCAACCTTAGCGAAACGACCTTTGCTATTCACCTTATCTAGGCCCTTCGTGATTTTATAAACCTCTATAAGGTCACACCTCAACCTCCTACGTTCTAGTGAAAAAAACTCCCAGCCTGTCCAGCCTATTCTTATAACTCAAACTCTCCATTCCTGGCAACTTCATGGTACATCTTTTCTGAACGCTCCCCAGATTGATAGCATCCTTCCTACAACAGGGCGACCAGAAGTGCACCAGAAGAGGCCTCATCACTGTGCTGTACAACCCCAACATTACGTCCCAGATAAGGTGCTAGGCAATACCAAGAGCAAGTATAATCTGCATTACTTCAGTCGATGAATCCTCACAAATAAAGTAAATATATTAATTTTAAAGATGATCAAAACCTGCTAAACGGTTGCCCGAGGAGATTTTTTTTATGATTTTTCTGCTCACTTTCAATTGCCTGCGGATGTATTTAAACGAGGACAGAAGGCTCTTAAATAAACCAGCTGAGAAACTTCCTGCATCGGAAAGAGGGCTACATCACAGATCTTTGTGCAGTTCAAAGGTTTGGGGCCCTTTTAAAACCCCCGTCACGTCACAGTTAGCAGCTCTTGTATTTGAACAGCTGCTCGGGGGCTGAACTGAAGCAAACACAGCAAAGTCTGGCTCGGAAACTGCACTGGCTGCTGTAACGCCTCGCAACCTGCTCTTCCAGAGCCCGAGTCCTCACTCAACAGCTTTAATATGTCCAGAGAGCCCGAGGAACGGCATATCAGAGAGGGCTGCACGTGTGCCTGTCATATTCATCTGCATACATTGGCACTTGATCTCAAATACCTAAAACAAACACAAATATAGGCAGTGAATAGCGTGTACCGGTGCACATGGATTCGCGCATGTTAGTACAATATACGAATATGGAAAAAGCACATTGATAGCGGAAATGGAAGGTTTAGTATATACACGCACAGCACTCATATGTATTAGATACATATTACATACATTTAAGATACATCTGCATCAAAATTCAGAATAGCATCTTTCTCGCGTAGGTCTGGATTACAACTGACTCTGTGTGATTTCAGAGAACTGTTTGGTCTCAGGTTTACTACCAGCTGACAGATATTTGCTATGTCTTTGTTCTAAATTACAGTGCAAATTTCTGAAGCAAAAAATGCATTTCGGTGCACGACAGAGGTCCCGGCTTCACTCGAGTCGCTTCGGCTGTCATTCCTTCTCCTTTCCCCAGATTCCCGAAACACCATCAACAACATGGGCCCTTGGTGAGCACGTGACCACGAAAGGGCGGTGTCTCCAGTTTCAACACTATCACTTAACCAGTATATCCTAAACTTTACTGAGCAGCACATGATTCATTCTCTGGAGTCGGTACAGCTCTGGTGTCCAGCGGACTACGGGCGTTCCATCTTTCCTATTCATCCAGAAAACTGTAACATTGCCATGCTCATGGTAAACTGTCACTTAGGCTAGGTTCAATCAAAATTGACATAGTCGGGAGATTTTGGAATCGGCACGTATCGGTTAGCAGGAATATCCTATTGGAACAAAGTCACGAGCCTCTGCTTTCCATCTAACATTGGGTTCAGATGTAAGATTTCAGATTCCAATATGGTTGTAGTTATGGCTTGGGTGAGTTCCTGCGGTTCACGACCAGATTAAGAGCAGCATCTACAATTTACTTTATTGGCCTACTTCCTCGCTGTCAGGCTCAGGTTGTGTCTCAGTGTCACTCTGGTGCCAGATTCAGTCTCAGACTCACAACTATCAAGCTCACATTGGGTCTCAGACATTTCACATTTTGTTTGAGATTCAGATTTCAATTTACTATTGGACTGAGACAGAATTGCTAGAGAAAAGGCAAAATACTGTGGATCCTGCAAATCTGAAACAAACTAAAGAGTATGCTGGAGAAACTTATCTCTTATCAGTGGAGAAGAAAACAGAGTTAACGATTCAAGTCTGGTATGACTTCTTCAGAACTGAAGTCCTGAGTTCAGAAGAACAGTCATATTAGACCCTAATTGTTAACACTGTTTCTCTCTCTATAGATGCTGCTAGGTCTGCTGAGTTTCTCCAGCATTATCTGTGTTTGTTTCAGTACAGTTCAAGATTGGGTCCTGTTTCTCCTAGCTCATAGAGACACAGTGACAGACACAGATGTAAACAATTACACCCATCTAATGTCTGCTGATTCCCTTCAGACTACTTCACTCAATTCTATTCCCTGGTTTGGTCCTCATTGTTCTGCAAGTTTACTTCATTCAAGTGACCATCAAAATGTTTGTTTTGTTACTAATTGTTCCCACAACCACTATCCTTAAGGGCAGAAAATTCTAGGCCATTGCCACTCGCTGTATAAAATTTGCTTTTCCTCACAATCCTCCTGCAGGTCATTCCTGGAACTATAAACTTATGTCCCGGCATCCCTGTATGATCAAATGAAGGAAAGTGCTCTTCCTTGGATACATTACAAAAAATTATCATAATCTTGTACAACTCTCTCAAATCTCTCCTCAATCCTCTTGGCTCCAAGAAGATCAACAGCAGCATTTCCAATCTGACCTTGCAAGTAGCCCATCGCCACCGCCAAACCCCGCCCCGCCCCACCCCTCACTTCCCTGGAAGCATATTGGTAAATCCCCTCTATACACTCTTTATTCTTTGTGATATTGATCTCTGTTGGTATATTCCAATGTGACAGTTGCTTCCCATTACTGCATTCCGAAAGTATCCTTGCTGTCAGAAAAAGAAACAATTGATGGCTCAAGTTCAATCAGCAGTCATCATCTTCATTGCTACCACTATAACTGTGGCGATACAAATTTTAGATGGGTTCACACTATGAATGATTTGGTAATCTGTTCACAACTCCTTATAGTGTACATGTCATTGTTGGAGTTTCCATGGTAATATATGAGATTTGCTATTTGAATTTTATGTCATCAATACATCTTTTCCTTTGCATTTGTATTGGTGGAAATATTGTATATTGTGTCAACAACTAGTAATACCTTCAGTCTCATTTGATATGGTATGAATGCATAATGGAGCTCGTTTCCTATTCAAGTAAGAAGTGAGAACATGTGTCTCAGGAATGATTGAAATGCAGATAGCTACTTGGCTCCTATTGAACATCTACTATTTCAACTAATGGGATGGCCAATCAATGGTGTGCATCTATGACGCTATCAGAAGTACAGTTACAGATATTCTCAATTTATGCCAATTCTGCCACCCTGTCCTTGTTCAACAGAAGCTCCCAACACCTCCTATACAGTCAATGAAAACTTTAATCCGTGGTTGACAGTTGCCTAATGGGCAATTTGTACTGAGACATTTTGGAGAGTGGGGGAGTTAGGGTTTGTAAGGTATTGAAATGACAGGAAAGATTCTGAAAGCCCACATCTATGTAAGCACTCCACAATACACTTAGTGATATATGGCTAGAAGCATGAAGTTGTAAACCAAAGATTTTTTAAAATTCATTTGTGGGACGTGGGCATCACTGGCTGGCCAGCATTTATTGCCTATCCCGAGTTGCCATTAAGAAGGTGGTAGTGAGCTGCTTTCTGGAACCACTGCAGCCCACCTGCTGTGGGTTGACCCACAATGCCGTTAGGGAGGGAATACCAGGATTTTGACCCAGTGACAGCTAAGAATGGTGATATATTTCCAAGTCAGGATGGTGAGTGGCTTGGAGCACAACCTAAACGTGGTGGTATTCCCATGTCTCTGTTGCCCTTGTCCTTCTAGATGGAAGTGGTTATGGGTTTGGAAAGTGCTGTCTGAGGATCTTTGGCGAATTTCTGCAGTGCGTCTTGTAAATGGTACACACTGCTGCTACTGAGCGTCGGTGGTGGGGGGAGTGGATGCTTGTGGATGCAGTACAATCAAGCAGGCTGCTTTGCCCTGGATGGTGTCAAGCTTCTTGAGTGTTGGCGGGCCTGCACTCATCCAGGCAAGTGGGGAGCATTCCATCACACTCCTGACTTGTGCCTTATAGATGGTGAACAGGCTTTGGGGAGTCAGGAGGTGAGTTACTCACTGACTATTCCTAGCTTCTGACCTGGTCTTGTAGCCATTGTGTTTGTGTGGTGAGGCCAGTTGAGTTTCTGATAATTAACTGATAATTAATAAAACATCAGAAAGGAATTCTGCTCGGGGTGGGGGTGAGGAAGCTTCTGATATTCTTCCTACTCAGCATCACACCACTGAGCCACCCAAAACTTTAATTAAACAGGTAGTCACAGCTAACTAAACAGATTCTCAGCGATCTACTCTGGTCATCCTGGTGACGACTTTGTCAAACGACACCTAAGTCTCTGGATTTGCGCATGTGAAAGAAGCACTCATCTGATCAAATACCAGTGCGCAATTTAGATCTGCATATTCCAGATCAAAGTCAATTGTTGACTGACGTTTCCGCATTCTATGGGCTGTGATAAGTCATATTCAGTAGTGACACGTGCAGATAGATGCGCCAATGAGGTGTCCACTTCACTGATCCTGTTGGCCAAAAGCAAATGATCTGCTCAGTCAAAATATGTATATTCCACGTGAAACCAAATTGAATATTCAAGAATCATTGACTGCATAGACTGACTATAATGTTATTTCAATTAAACGTTCTCAGTATGGCAACAACATAGCAATCAATTTAATTTTGCTCTCTTTTATACGCAAGAGACTCCATTGTGAAAAATAGCCCTGTCATCACATAAAGGTTGAAAGTGTCCCATTGTACGCGAATCTCCCGAAGCCTCGAGGAATCCACCTCGCACCCACATCCTCCCTCCCCATCCCGCTATAGATAAAAATTTGTTGTTGGAACATCTGCAGATATTGTACAGTTCTTGATTCGCGCTAAGGCCTGAAGTTACCTCGCAATCGTCCGTTGAGAGAATATATTCCTTATTTTCGGGTCTCCCTCATATCTTCCACCAGGGAATGCAACAATTTACTATAGGAAGCTATAGGATATGAGAAGGATATATATGGATATATATATATCCTATATGGCTATAGGATATATATGAGAAGCTATAGGATCCCTACCATTGATAATCTGCAGTTTTTGTTTTCCCGTTTAGCACGTGAATATGAGGCTCCTTCGGTAACTGTCTTTATTTCCTCTCCTGAGATTATTAGAGGCCACAGATCTTCACACTTGGAGTTTAAATCTGGACTCTGTAAATGCAGTTAGTTTGGCCTGCATCACCAAGCGAGTTCTTCGGCCTTCTAGTGGATACAATGACCTCGGGGTGTCTGTCGTCATCAGGTGTTTAGACAGCCAAAGGCTGCTGTTCCGACAGTCAGTGTGCTAAAATTGGAATAAAGGGTTTCCTAGTAAGCAAAGTGACATACAGTAAATAATTCTCCGACTGATAATCAAATTACCTAGAGTCAGATTAAGGCCCCGGTTCGAGCAGAGAAAATGTATTAGGCCCGCGCTCAATATTAGACACACGAGCAGCCTCAGTTTCAGGCGAGGGCTCAGTTTTAGATATATCAGTCTTGTCCTGAATTTCACACCAAGTCTTGGTCTCAGACTCAGTCTCAGATTCCTCATCAGGGATAGGATGCTATTATGTTACCGCCTTTATACTCTGATCATTATCTGGATGGTGTGATACGCAGCTGCAGTCCCGAGTTATAGTGGCGGCTGCACCACACACTGAGTTCAGTAACAAAGACGTGCTGCATATATATGCTCGGACACACGCACAGAGCTCTGCTCTGCGGGCAACTCATTCTTTATGTTAAAAGAAAGCAAATAGAAACACCATTGGACAACTGAACATTAAAAAGATTCCACACAATGTTGAGTAAGTTCCCAGGTAGTCAAACAGACTGCTTGGAAATTTGGACAAAGCAGACTGCGAAAAAACTCAAAATGAGGTTCGACTGTTGCAGGTGCTCTCACCCGACTTCCAGATTTCGAGTATTCAGGGATCAACTCTGCTCCCAAATTAGACTCCCTCTCTGACGAGCTTGTAAAGTCAGTCTCTGAATCGAGTTCAAAACAAATATAACATTTAATGCAATCCCAAGCAGAAACCAACTATTGGACCTATAAGTTTTTTGTTTTAATTGTGACTAATATTTCAGGTCTAGATCAGTTATCAAGAGTACTAACAAATGTTTCTCTTCTTCACTGTGTACATTTGCCGCATCTTCTGTTTTTTGTTTAAATCGCGGGTTTGTTTCATTTACCCAATCATAACTTTGGCCAGGGGCTAGCCCTGTGTTAAGCCGAGCCGTTTATATTGCACAGCTGACCAGGAGGGAGCGCTACATGTGCATAGACACATGGACAACCTTCCTCCTCCAGCAATTACATTGATACTGTTTCCAGAGAACTCGGTCCCTGCACTTTCTCCACACCGAAGTGAACTCAGGAGAGGTCAAAGAAATTCCACGAGGGTTCCATCCGGGACACCCTAAGCTCCTGGTTAGTTCCATTGTCAATCTCCAGCAGCGTGTGACCACCCCTCCAAGGTTCCCACACTTTTGGGCTTTGGGTTTTTGACTGAGCTACCCGATCGACTGCTGTATTACACTTTTAGCTTCACTGCACAGCTTGCCTGCGACATTCGGTAGCAATATCAATGCACTTTCAGTCCAGACTGTCAGAAGGTTATTTTTCCGAGACATTCGCTCTGTTTCTGTCTCCACGCGTGCAGCCAGAGCTGCGGAGTGTTTCCAAGATTCGTTTATGTTTTATCTCAGATTTCCAGTATTTTGTGTTTGTACCTTCAGTCTGGCGTGCAGCTCCGCCTCTCAGCCATGCAGCGCTCCTGTGACACAGCCAGGGCCAGACCGGCTCTATATCCAGTTTCTGCTGATCGTGGAGGGAGCTCTGTGCATGCATACACAAGACACCACTCACTGTGGTGAACGTGTTAATGCTCAGAACGTACTCGGAGATGAATCTCCACTTTCCAAACTTTGAAATTATCTTTCGAGAGGGTCCAAGTATGTCTCGCGGGGAGACCCTGAGCTTTTAGGTGTTGTGTCAAAACCAGATGTGTGACACGCCATGTCCACCACCACCCCATAGCACCACCCCCACCCCCCACCCCCAACCACATTCCCACACCCGAGAATCTGATGGCTTCTCCTTAGAGGGAGTTTGGCCTTTGCTCCAGGTTGACACCAGAGGTTTAGTATCATGTTAAACAGAAAAAGGAGCTGAATTCCGTAGCACAAAGGAGCCATCGGCTAATCCATTCAGCCTAAGAGTCAGGTTCGGTATCACTGCCTATCATTACATTACAGAAAAATTCTGACAGCTCGAGTGTCATTTGCAAATCAGATTGCACCGGAAATGGGAAGTGCCGAAGGTTGCAATGGAAAGTACAAACGGTAATCTCTGGCTTGGCATCTGACTCGTCCTCGGGATCACTCGGATGTCCCTTTCCCCTCAGCTATTAGCAAAGTGATGCATTTCCCATCTGCAGCGTAACTGCTGACGGAATGGACTGAACCTGGTGCTGAGATCAAACTCGGAGCAGAGCAAGGGCCCTGTTTGACTGGAAGTTGAAATTTGAGTTGGACAGATGGGTTGCATCCCGGTTTAAGGCGCAGCACATTCCTGCAGTCCACAAGCAATGAAAGGACTGCCGGAATCTGTTTGCTGTGAAGTCAGGGCCCCTGGCATTGGATAGATTGCATTAGAACAGGTTTCCTAATGACAGAGTTTACCATTCAAGTCCGGGTGCCGTCAGAACTGCTCCCTGTCCTGAGAACCTCTTAGGGGTCGGTCACATGAGAAGGACGGGACTCAGGTGGATGGGGGAATGTCCAGCCTCTCGGAGAAGCGGACAGTGCTGGCGTTGGCGGCACAAGTATCTGTCTGACACTTGGCTGCGCCGGAGCTCTGATAGAGGAACTGAAACAGAGCGGATCCCACTTCGATCCCTCCTTACTGTCCCTAAATAAGTGTGGACGGGACTGTCACTGACTTGTAACGTTTAAAGACCGTTTTTCTCTTTTTTTGAAAAAAAATTCAGGTTAGAGTCCTTACAGCGACATGCAGTTTGCTGAATTGAGAAACGTCTAGCTCCCGGTCTGATCCGGCGAGCTGGTACCTCAGTGCATCCAGGTGCCTCTGTCGCAACAACTTGAAAACACTTATTTTGTTTAAAAATGTAACCGCCAGTGAAATCACCACTGTAAAATAGAGGAATTAGAAATCACTTCCAAAATAATTGTGCAGAGGGAACCAACTGGATTTGTTTCTTTTTACTGAATATACAGTGAGCTGGAGGAAGAAATTTGGGCCGCTGATCACTTGGAAACTTATTTTTGTTGCTCTCATAAGCCTCCGGAGCGAATCTGAAACGCGGGGGGCGGGGCGGGAGAGTGGGGGTGGGGGCAATTGTGAGATGTTTGGCAGCTTTTCCCCGAGTGTTTGTGAATGTTTCCCGAGATTGGACACACTTTCTCCCTGTTTGGTTGGGTTTGGAAACTGCATGGCATCCTCCCAGTGCTGTTACAGTGGGGTGCGTACGGGGGAGGGCGGGGGCAGCCCCGAGAGCTCTCAAGCTGTTCACTTTGCAGTTTTTGTTTTGCTTTCTTTTCGGACAAACACAAGAACTGTCTCTCCTCCTGCCTCTGTCTGTCTCTCTCCCTCTCTCTTCGTGTCTCATTCTCTGTCTCTCTCTTTCTCCCTCTATTTCTCTAAAGTGTCTGACCTGTATCTCTACCTCCTTTTTGTAGCGCGTCTTGACTTTCTGTCCCTCCGCCCGTGTCCCTCTCTCTTTCTGCCCTTTGTCTTTCTCTCTGTCTTTGTCTCCCCTCTTCCCCTCCCTCTGTCGCTGTCTTTCTCCCTGTATGTCTACCTCTGTCTGTTTCTCTCCCGTTCTGCCTTGCTCTCTCTCTTTGCCCCCCCACCCCCACCCTATTTGTCTGTCTTTCTCTCTCCCACTCTGGCTTGCTCTCTCTGTCAGCATCTATCCTTCTGTTTCTCTCTGTGTGTATCCCCCCGTCTTTATCTGTCTCTCCCTCTTCCTTTTTTTTGTCTTTCACTCGTTCTGTCTCCCTATCTCTCTCTCTCTCTCACTTACTCTCCCCTCCTTCCTCGTGCTTGTCCTGCCTGCATGGCTCCAGAGAGCAATGAAAGAAATCCCCCAGTAGGGACGGACAGCCTATCACACGGCTGCGCTGCTGTTCCCTGGCCGGGGTTGCCATGGCTGCCGCCATCAATCAAGAGGCGAACGGCCAATGAGAGGCCGGGACCGGCACGCACACGGCGTCGGCTTTCCCCCCCTGCTCGGCGCTGCCAATGATCCGAGCCTCGGTGCAAGTTGTCAAAGGCTCGGCTCGTTTAACAAGTCAGATCACTCCGGCTTAGCAAGTCATGGCGACCACAGCATCTAATCACTACATTACGAGCAGCAACATCCTCACCTCCAACTCCATCGTGCACGCAGAGCCAGGGAGCATGCAACAAGGGACAGCCTACAGGGATGCACAGAAACTGGTCCAGAATGATTACATGCAAAGCAATGGACACCCTCTCAGCCACGCTCACCAATGGTTAACGGCTCTCTCCCACGCCGAGGGCTCCCCCTGGTCGGCCGGCGTTCCGGCCAGCCCCCTCGGTCAGCAGGACATCAAGCCCTCGGTGCAGTCCGGGAGGGACGAGCTGCATAGCGGGGGCACCCTGCACCACCGGCCCCCTCACATGGTCCACCAGCACGGCAATCACCACGGGGCGTGGGGCAACAGCACCTCCGCCCACCTGCCTAGCCTGGCTTCCAACGGCCAGAGCCTCATCTACTCGCAGCCCGGCTTCACCGTCAACGGCATGATCAACCCGGCCAGCAGCCAGGCCATGCACCACGGGCTGCGGGAGGCTCATGAGGAGCACCACCGGGAGCACGTCCCGCACCACCAGCAGCACCCACCGCACCATCACCACCACCACCACCAGCACCAGGGCCACGAGCACTCGGACGAGGACACCCCTACCTCGGACGACTTGGAGCAGTTCGCCAAGCAGTTCAAGCAAAGGAGGATCAAGCTCGGATTTACCCAGGCCGATGTGGGACTCGCTCTCGGGACGCTGTACGGCAATGTCTTCTCGCAGACCACCATCTGCAGGTTCGAGGCGCTGCAGCTCAGCTTCAAGAACATGTGCAAACTCAAGCCCTTGTTGAACAAGTGGCTGGAGGAGGCTGACTCCTCGTCCGGAAGCCCTACCAGTATAGACAAAATCGCTGCCCAGGGCAGGAAGAGGAAAAAGCGGACCTCTATCGAGGTCAGCGTCAAAGGGGCTTTGGAGAGCCATTTTTTGAAGTGCCCCAAGCCCTCGGCCCAGGAGATCAACTCTCTGGCGGACAGCCTGCAGCTGGAAAAGGAGGTGGTCAGGGTTTGGTTTTGTAACAGAAGACAGAAAGAGAAACGAATGACTCCTCCCGGAGGAGCTCACCCCGGAGCCGAGGATGTATATGGGGCCAGAGACACTCCGCCGTCACATCATGGGGTTCAGACTTCTGTACAGTGAATGTCCACTTCTCTCACTTTTTGTTCCTTTTATTTGTTCTTTTCTTAACGAACAGCTTAAAACACTGGACTATCGTTACGATAGCTCACGCTAATGATGTGTTTTGACCTATACAGAAGGAGCTCGCAGGCAAATGCAGTGAGTATATAAATGACAGCAGAGGCACTGATATACATACCTTTACAGAAACTGTGGCAAACAGACACAAAACTGCCTGGATAGAATGTGTCCTGAAAGGCTGCTATCATTGATTATGTATAGATCCACTGTGACAGGCGGGGCAAGGAGTTTTTTTTGTAGGAAAGCAGGGGAGGATTTGGCCAGGAGCTGTAGTTTTGTTTGATGGAGGAAAAGAGGCGAAAGGAGGGTGGGGAAAAGAAAGGAAATTCCAGTACAATGCTGTCCGGACTAGCCATCGTAGCAGTCTGTTTTATTTTTGAAATCTCAACCGAGTGGAAGATAATTCCCACTGAATTGTATGAGACGAAAGGCTGTGTGTGTGAACAGAAATTAGACTGTGTCAATCAGGCAGACAGGGGCTCACCTCGAACGACACCATACTGTCCAAGATCTCAAGTTGGGAGCTGCAAAATAGCAAACCGCGATCAATTCACACAAACAAACAAAAAGTAACTAAATGAATGATAAATCGATAAACATCAGACGCTCTAAACTACGACGGATCACCAAATAAAAGTTTAATCCCCATGTTTAACAAAAACTAATTCCGGTGGCCAAAATGCAATACATTTTTGTACGACAGGACTATTACAAATCTGATAGCTGGGACTTGAACGCCTCCGAATTAGTACTGTACAATAATGAATTAAACAAAAAAATCTCAGTCAAAATGCTGTAGTTCCTGCCAATTGTTTTCGGAAAAAATATATATTGCAGTATAAAACATTGTACTTATTAAATGTGCGCCCACAATCTAACATTTTAAAAAATCGGCAGTCGGATGTAATGAGACAAAACGCCCTGTAAAACATGTCAATATATTGCGCTTTCTTACAAAGAGCATATCCAAGCATTCAAAATTCTAGAAAAGATGTGTACATATTTGAGATATTTTGATGTGGTGATATGATTGTAACTTAACCGCAGTTATAGCGATTCCTAAAGACAATAAAATTTAGTGAAGTGTTAGAAAAAAACATTTAAAAATTCAAAAAAAAAGCACCGGGTCAGATAGGTTGGTACAGAAAAAGAAATAACCCTGAGACACAAACTAAATTTGTGTCTGTTCGTTTAGGAACATGAAGTTAAAAGTGGAGTACTTTGTTAGAACCTTTTCTTATAGGTTTTCGAAGAGCGGTTACCATGCACATCTTATACCACTATGTATATATGTTGCATATATTTGTCTTTTGAACTGAAGAAGAACAAGCATTATCTGAATGATTTTTTTTCCTTGTATACATTTTTCCATAATGCTGCCCAGGGAATTTTAATATCATTTTCACGTGGCCTGCCTCAATGTATTTATTTCTTTAAAAGAAGTTCTGGAAACTGTTCTGTAGCTTTAATTGATTAGATGTTCTATGTGGGATGTACATTTTTTCCGTTATGCTATTTTTCCCCTTCTCTTGAGAAGATTGTTTTTGGTACATTTCAATGTGTCTTGTGAAGATAAAAGAAACAACGCAGAGTCCCTTATATATTTATGTTAAAGTAATATTTTATTACTTACATAAAAGAAGCAATCGCAATCTCGAAGTCTTTATGTCTTGGTTTTGTGCTCTGACATTTCCTGAGCGGGTGGCCAGAGATATAGTTTGTTTTTCAAATCCGTATCATGGCCTCACTTTTATTATTCCAGTAAGGGTATGAACATAATATTCCTTTCCATAGACACGGCATTAACCTCATGAAGACAATCCCGAAAGATATTGAGAAACACGCGCGCTCAGAAACTGATGTGTACATCTACCTTATCAAATACATCGATTTCGTAAATGATATGCTTTTATTTTACTTTTGGGTGCGCATACAAACAGAATATGTTTTCCACTCATTATTTAACACGTTAGACCTGTACGTGTGAATGTTATAATCGCGCAGACAGGTATCTGCTTACTTACTGAATCAGCATTTTACAATTTAATGCTTCAACTAAGTTAAATCATAATCCATTGCATGATGCGCATGACAGCTAATAAGAATCACACATATTTAGTACATGCATGTTGCTTAAAACTGAGCTGTACACATTTTATACATGTGCCACATTCACTTGTTATTTTAGATTGTTGCATCATTTAGCTAACAAAACAATATGGGCAAACTGTAATTCCAATTGTTTACGTCGCACGTGTTAGGTACCCGGCAGTGTTCAACGGACGGGTTTCTCCGATTTATAAAATACTCTATTGACGTATACTTAAGCTCATTTCATTTTGAGTTAGCTGCAATAATTGGTAGATCGGATTTCATTCGAGAAATTAAAAGTTGCAACCGCACGGCTGACTGGTCGGCCCCTGGTTCGCTTCTGCGCTCAGTCAATATTACACACGTACAAAACATATTCAGTTAAATTATCTTATCAATACAGACAAAAAAAAATTGACAGAAAGAAGAAGTGTTTTCTGACCACAAACGTGCTGATCGGGTGAAATGTTGTAGTTGGATATGGATCGAGAGCATTGTTCAATAGCTGCCACTGCATTATCTGTAAGGAATGCGGCTGCCCTCTACAGGCCAGGGCCCCTCACTGGCCCACGACTTTCCACCAAAGCAGTTCAATTCTACCTGCTACGATTTTCAATTTCTTTTTGTGTGTGTAGTCTGGAAGAGTAAGCATTTAATTACATTTGTGACTAGGTACCGTGATAACAAGTTGTAAACTACCGGGCATATTGGTTATTCGGGGACAGTGGGCCAGATGTTAGGAAACTACAAACGACCCAGGCAAATATTTTCCTTCAATGTTTTCTCTTGTGTTTGTACCGTTGCAGTGCTAAACTTAAAGTGCAAAACATAGCTAAGCCGCACTGACGGCATTGTGGCTAATATAGAAATGTGTCACTTCAGCCAGAGCATTTCGTAATATGAGTTAACGAATAATTGTGAGTTAATACAATCTAGACAGAGCGTGTAGGCAACTAAACGCGAGCCATTATTGCATAATAATAAAACTTCTAATAAATGCATTACTTACCATTTAATTAGTGCAGTTTTCAATTTAAAAATTATACAGCGACTTTCTAGATTATCCTCAGATTTTAAATGTAAATGTAATCGATAATCAAAAGTTGTTCAGTCTTTTGGAGGCCCCGTCTCGTTCGGCGAATTTCCTTTCGGTGTTAAATGGTTGATGTTGGACTCCACTTTTAAATTAGTTTCATACCAACAAGTGAAATGAAGACGTGCATAAAGCAACTCTGTGTTAAATGGAATTCATTCTCAGATCTGAGACAGACGAGATATTTTGCTGTCAACGGGAATTGTTAAATTAGGTTCACGTAATGTAGCCATTAATTTGTTTTCATAAACCTTTTTAAAACACCGTGTTTTGTCTTGCCCATCAACACTGACAGCCCGAGGCAATCGAGATTGGAAGCTACTTATAAAATTGGTTAAGTTTAATTCCGTCTGTTTTTGTTTTGTGTCTGTCATGCTATTATTGATTTTTTTCGGGAAGAGAGACATTTTTGATATTAAGCACGGTATGCAGAAGTGTTCTTCAGCAAGATCAAGATAGAATTTTTTATGTGATGTATAACTGATGAAACAAAGCATTTGCGCTGTCTTGTTTTACTTCCTTTTAAATTAATGCAGATGATGATCAGGAAAGATATTATTTTCTGTTTCAAAAAAAACTTTACAGAACGACAGTAAACGATTCCCTTAAAAACAGAAACCTCCTCTACCCTTGAAAATTGATCCCTATAGAAATGGAACTACGATACATTGGAATAAAACACACGATTTAAGTGATAACTGTACCGGAGAAATAAATTCATTTCGTGACAAAATATTACTATGACCATAGTTCTTAAAAATGTTCCTGAAAAATATGAAGATTGGAAATTACAAACGTGCCATTGCAAAACTGCCGATGCGGTTAACACTAAATTACTACCGTGATTCGAATAAATTGTAGTCAATAACGATTTCAATTCATTTATATATATAGTTATAATCATGAAGTTTAGCATTATAGAACGTTTGGATATACACAGAAAAGATAATAGCCATAAAAAGTTTGAAATTAAGAAATTTTAACAAAGACATATTCAAAATACGAAACTTGTGTTTGGGGGCGTCAGTATTGTGGTTTGGTCCTCACCTCTGATGGAGGACACGTTTCTAAATGTGATTACTTATTTCAAACTGTAAACAAACATCTCGGTGTGTTCAAACAGGCAACCCCGTCCATAAAACATTCAGCAGCCGCGAGTTATTAACGCCAGGCATAGAATAGATTGTAACTCATGGGCCTCAGAGCGAAAACAAAATAGCGTTTTGAACGGTAAATAAAATGAGTTAAATTATAACTTGTTGGTTATTTTTGTTTATTAAACTCTAAACGGGGGCAATACGTTTGACTAAGTCATGGAAATGGAGGGGGTGGGAAGGCATGGGAATTTATTAACTCCCGATCAGGTAAAGAGCAAAATCAGGCGCGCGTCCATTAGTTATGCTTGAAAACCATGTAAACTTAACTACAGGCCGCTTTGTGCAAATACATGAACAAAGACCACAGTTCTAACGTCTAAAGTAAGCAGATAGACCGGCACGATACAAACTCAGAACAAAATTGTTAGTCGAGGGAAAGGCTACACCCCAGCCACACACGTGGACTTGAGAGGAAAAAATATTAACATAGACACTTTCTGTGCATTGAATTAAGGGAGCACGACAGTGACTCTTTGGGACCGTTACAAACTGAGAACTCATTAATACCGAAAATCAAATTGTACGTTAACTCAACTCTCCCAGTAGCCGAATGTTCACACACACAAGCTATGTGGGCACTGAGATACGGGGAGAGATTTGCAGCCATAATCTGTTCAACCAATTATAGTACAAGCGCACAGAACCAACAGCAAGACTCAATTGTGTAACACATTGAAATTAGGGTGAAGCTCATGCTTTGTACCGGCACATACGATGACGCATTGAGTAAACACACGCAAATGATGCATCCATCATACAGCGCACAAGAAGATTATTTCTGCCCATAGTTTACGGGATGTCCAGACAGACCAACAAAAACACAACAGTTAGCGCAGATTGAAAAGTCATACAAGTTATAGAACACAGATCCATTCTGGTTTCCATGAACACGAATGCATTTTTCAACACCTCTGCATTTGCACTGACACATGCATTAAAAAAAAACACGCCTGTAAACAGTAAGAAGGTGAAGGGGGTTTCGCAGTTACAATAGAGACGTTTTCTCAGTCACTGACCACAAGAGCGAGAAGATAATGTGAGTCGAGTGGAAACTAGGTTTTGCAGGATTACCGTATTATTTTGCATTCTGATTGATTTTCAGATATTCACATAACGCAGCTCGAACTGTGCAGTTAGTAGTCCAGGTAGAAGCTGTCTTAAATCGGGAAACACACAAGGACTGTATTTAGATGATACTGCAGATCAGATGGTCATATCTTCCGTTACTCTATTGCAGCCATCCGTGCAATGTGACCGCTACACTGTCCAGTGATAGCTCACATTGATGTTTGTCAATGTTTCTATGTTTTCATTTTACACAAAATACATATACCCGAGTGACTTGTTGCTGTACCAAACACAATACTATCAGCAGCTGTTGTCTGATAGAAAGCACGTGATTTTGGTGTAAAAATGTGAGAAGTAAGCGTTCAAAGGGTTAACCAAATATTGTTTGGAGTTAGCGACCTTGTTGCTCCTAGCATAGATTTCCTGCTCTTACATGTGTCTGAAAGTAACCAGTGCTTCATTGGAAAGCACTCGTCTCCATTAAAACACAACAACACGTAGAAAGGAACGCAGCGTCTTAGTGCAGTAAGAAATGGTATAGGTCAATGTATCTTTGATTCTGCATATTGACAGTTATTCTAAGGACCATAAATTATCGCGCTGCAAATGGATAATGTATGATGCTAGCTTATGAGCCGCTAATGGATACCTGGAAATCATGTTTTAGAGTCAAATTTATACTTGTCGCTGATCGTACTTTGCACTCTCAAAGAAGATAATAGATCTCTCTCTATTAACGAATAAAGCATTTCATCTGTTCAGTCCTAGACCACCAATGCGGTTATTACCATCGCGCAATAAAACAATAGGAAACGGCCTTTGCCTAATGAATGAGGTTCAAGCGTCCGTTTCCAACAGCGACGCCGGTCTTTGTCATTACCAATGTAAATAATATTATGTCATGAAAGTTCGTAACATCTACCCCAGTTTAGGAATGCTTATCGACGCAGGCTTTTTTGTTCGCTGTATTTTGTTGTACCACAGCAACTTGACGGCTCAAACATTTCTTGTCAATAGTGTTTTCTTTTATTGATGATGCAGATGTACAATTTAAAATACCGGGAGCAGCAATTAAACGCTGTTGTGAGTTTTTGTGGGCTGTTTGGTTAGTCATTGGCACTCGTGGGTTGGACAGATAAGATACACTTCATTGACGTTGCGGCTGCAATTTAAAATTAAGTTTAATAATGAACGAAATTCAACCTAGGAGTAGTAATTGTGGATACTTTTACGTGCATGTGTGAGAAAAACTGAGAGAGTTTACAAGTAATTCAAAGATGAACACAGAAAAAAAACCAAATTATACGGTTGATGTCTTTTTAAAAGAAATATATTTCAAAAATGTATTTCATAATAAATATAGTTAAGCATTGGCAAATCCAGAATCTGTAATTTTATTGAAATAACTGGAGGAAATGCCTCTGCTACATTTCCCTTCATTCCAGTTCTGTGCTTTAGAAATGTGGTCACTGGTTTGATGTTGCTCTTTAAAAAGCCAGTCACATAAAAAAATGGAGGATAGTAACATGAAAGAAGACTGGCTACATGTAAGGTGAGAAAGTTTCTTGCTGCACTGTGAATTATGATTTGGGCTTCTTTTGTGCTCCTGCCCCCAAAGCAATGGAGGCAGGAACTGAGGGGAAACACAATTAATTATTAATCCATTGACAAAATCTTTGACTATCGTGGAGTTAGGATAAGAGTTTGTTGCTCGTTCGTAAGCGTGGAATTAACACACAGCCAGGTAATGCACTCATAACTTTCCTTACGTTGGCTTGGTATCAGCGCATCTTGCGACGGCTAAAATGCTGTAAAATATTATCAGCAACGTATTTTCTTTTACGTTATGTTAATTATTCGCCACTACGACGCTATTTCGAGGGGAAAACAATTCAAAGCAAATCTAAATTATTGAGAAGTGTGTACATTTTCAATATTGCCAAAACTCTGTATTTTGAAGCACAAACAATTCCGTATTTCCATCAATCAGCTTTGGTAAACACGACCTGAAAGTAAAACGAAATGTAAAACATTTATTATCACAAAAATTCAACATTCCAGCTAAATTCAACTGAATAGATAAATGCACTATACAATCGCTGGCAAAAGGTCTTTTTGTTGCATGCAACATATATTTGCAAGTTTTTTTGTTTAGTCTCTGGCCATCATCTTGTAAACCAACAGAATCAAACTGATTTTGCATATTTACGTCAGGTCAGAAAATCTAATGCAGTTCATTTGAGGTAATAAATGCAGTTTTCATGTTCCAGCACTGTTTGTAGGTCATCAAAAAAAAAATTAAATGGCTACTAGCATTGCTGTCAGCCACATTGTTGAATGTTTACTAACAATACTGGCAACTTTCTGGAAACAGAGGCAAGCGCACACTAAGCTGGCGTAGATAGGATATTTTGTCAGTTATAAACAGTTTTTCTGTGGTTTCAATGGAGATATTCACTTTAAAGGAAATGTGATTTGAATATTTTCCAGCATGGACACATTCAACCACATATCCAAATCTCTTAACATACACGCACAATATGAAGTGTTTTGAAAGTTCGTGTGTCTGTGTGCTACTCTAAGCTGTCTGCTCGCCAGACTGAGTGAACATGATACATTGGCGCGGCCTATCGGTCAGAATGGGTCTCTACCGCTTCCACCGGTTTACGAAACCCGTACAGCTGCCTTTATGCCAGTACAATTCTGCCTGGGATTACTGCTTTTATGACATTTTACGCCACGACATCATTACAACTTTTGCAGTGAAAACAATACTGATTAAACTCAATTGTTTAAAAAGTTGCGGTAACACACGAGCTTTACTTGTACAGACAAAATATCGAGTGTTTCCATATCCTTCACTGATTGTTACAATCAGGCTGAATGCTCTCTGATCAAACATCGATTAGTCCATCGAATAGAGGAGGGCGGTTGTTTCTTGTGTGATGTATACCACAGCAAGTTTGCATGCTAGCCAATTTCAGGTAAGAGTCAGTTGTCCGTACACCATCCTGTAGTCTTCACTATTAATCAAACAAATGTTGTTGTATTGTGGCCAATACTTGTTAGTTTCGGTGGAGTGAAAACACGCGCGTTAATGAACATTGCAATCGTTCCATTGACGTGGGATTGAATCAGCACACAAACCTTAATGTTTCTCGTCATATATAAAAAACATAATATTGCCTAACGCTGCAATATAATTAACGCTTGAGTTAAACATCCCAGGACGATACTTTTTCGGAAAAAAAGCCTCAAATGTTTGTCCTTTAGACATTTGTTGGTGTGCATGCGTGTATGTGGTTATATAAAGAAGAACGACATCAGTTTAGCTTTGAATAGACTCCAACGCAGGAGAGGAATTTCGTTTCCAATTCTCCCAAATCAGGACACAATCTCGCCCTGGCTTTAAATGGACTGGATGGCACTGACAACAGACACGCTGGTGAACCAGCTTACAAGTTGCAGCTGCTGGTGAACGCTATTGTGTGTAAACTTCTAACGTGTACTTCGTTTGGACGCGGTATTTGAATGGGATAAACAAAACATATGTTTTCATTTTTGAAAAATACGACGAGTTACCTCATCATTCTAACCGTTTGTTTGTCTCTTCACGCTGCTGTCAAATGTTACAGTTTACGCCAAATGAGTTTAGGGCCCAATTCGATCTATGAACATTAGTTTATATGATCTCCAGTTTTTATAAATGAGTAAAATCAATTTATGTTCTACTAGAAACAGCTGCCTCCGTCTAGGTTGGTAAATGGAAAACGGTGACTTTCATAGATCTGCTACCAGCCACGGTTTCAAATGAAAATTGTTCTGCTTCGAGCTGCTGGACAAAACCAAGTTGGAGTCAATCAAGAGCAGTAAAGGGGGTTAACACTGGGAATTAGCCCCCGATTTCAAACTCCCAAATAGTATTTGAACTTTGAAAATGTTTCCAAGTTGCGATGCTGTCATTTTGTGTTGTACAACCTTGATTGCCACTCGCTAGAATATTTATAGTTATGGCGAATTTCGATAATGAATACATTTTTCGGTACTAGGTTTTAATATTGCCCGCAGCTCCCTTCCGGGGTAATTACAAATCGCAGTTACCAAACACCAGTGCGGCAAATTGTTGTAAAGTGTAAATGGGTAGAACTTCTGACTGGGGAATGGAATCTTATATATATGGGAGCTAATGTAGCGAATGATTTAAATTGTACTCAATTAAACAATAAGGAGAAATCCGAAATGACTTTGTTCATTTAATTTAGAAAGAGCTATCTGGAGCCACATTTACAAACTGTCTTATAACCTTTCACAGAATAGGAGGACAGTAAAGCAAAGCGGACCCCATTTACCAAGAAGGTAAAGTTTACAGCGAAAGCAGCAGTCAATCCAAATATTGCAAAGCGGCTAATGCCTGTGGAGGTAAACATTGTGTGAGGGAAGTTTAGAAAATAAATCTCAACGTATAGTTTTTTTTAATCCACTTCTCATGTAAAAACTGGCATTGAGTTATCTGACAAACTGTAAACACAAATACCTTGTTATCACTGAAAATCGGGGGTAAAGAACATTCATCCCTGCCCAAAATGCACAAGTCACGATCCCTTTTTTCTTAAAAAGATCCACAACTTTACTCAACGAGTAATCTCGACTTCTTTCGAAAAGTACTTCACTGGTTGCAAAATGCTTTGGGACATCCTTGTGTGCAAACGAAAATCAAGGCTCAGATTTTCTTCGAATTAATAAGAGGGTGGACTCATTAACTTATCCACGCCAATGTTCCGGAAAGCCGCTGCAGTTTTCTGCTGAATTTGTCTATTTCGATCCCTGCATGGGATATCAGAGAAAGTCCAGGTCTGAAATTCTTTCAGAATGAAAATTCAGGCGGAGGGGACATCTGCAGTAAAACTGTTTCTGTCATGTGTTCCCCACTCTCTAATCAGGTTGCTTAATGGAAGAACCAACATAAAATCAATATTATAAGAATAAAATAGACTTTTTTTAAAAAAGAACAAACCGTGACAAGTACATTTAAAGCAAATAAAAAAAATCCAAGAACACAGCTGCATACACAACAATGTGAGAACACTTTACATTCACTGAATCCTGAATTATACAAGTCTCCCCACTTTCAATTAGCTATTGTTTCTCATCGGGGATACTCCGAAAAGGAACGAGTTGATGATGGAGAAGCTTTTATCAGTGTAATCGCAAAGTTCAGGCTTTCAGAATCAAGGAGGTGACAGGGAAGAATGTTACTTTGACAGTGAGATCCCGTACACACGCTGTGGGTGCATTGACTTGGTTTATTTAAGCTCGGTGATACAACATAGTGCAAGCAAACTTTTTACCAGCAAGAGATGGCAATATACTCGAACGTTAGCATAACATTAAGTAAATGTGATGGGCAGAATAGTATATCTGCTGGAAAATACTAAATGCCGGGTATGCATGTTTAGGTGCCTTTTGAGTGCACAATGAATGGTCCGCTGTAAGGTGACACAGACGCACCGATGAATGCAATTTCTCCCTCTTCAGCCTTGCGCTGACATTTCCCCAAATATGGAATCGTTGCAATTTGATTCCGGCCATTAACTGCATAACGACCGACCTCAAATCAGAGCAGATTTTTTCCGAACTTAGGAAAGGTTTTGATTTACAAAATTAATTTAAATCGATGAATCAAATCTTCTGTTTACATCATTTGTAAAATAGATTAAAAATTAAACTGTCAGAAAGTTGTAAGGCCAAACGTTCATTCAGAAATAAGCAAGAATACAATAATTCACAACACTTACAGCGGCCCCTCTCCACACCCGCAAAACGACACCTTGAACACTTCAATCCGTTCAAATTCTGCCCCAAACTTTTCAGGTATAATGGATGATAACATTTCCGCCCAAGAAATAATATAAATTACAAATACAAGTCAAAATGTTAATACTTTACCATCACCAACTTAATTCATGAATAATACAAACTAGACCGCGTTGGATCTGACATACACACACGAAATTGATACTTGTTCCAGTTGGAGATGTTTCTGCGGTGGTGGTGGGGTGTGGGGGGAGTGGTGGCGTAGGAGACAGTGATAACTTTCACGCTGTGATAATTCCTCCCTTTGGGAAACAACTGCAACAAGTAGGGTTGTGGATAAATTGACATGGAATGGGACGTGTGCCCAAAAAAAAACTGACTAGACTGCTACTGAGTTTTAAATATATACTGAAACCGGTTAGTCTTCAGCTTAATAATTAGGAAGCAATACTTTGCAATAAACGGTCGTCTTCTATAGTTTGGTAAGAAGTCCACTGTTTATTTGAAACTTTAAACAGACACATCCGAAAACGACCGATTGTTGTACAGTTTTAGGCAAACACCCCAGGTTAATTTGTATCATTTATAAAAAAAATTCTACTGAAATACACGAAGCTAACATATCCTATGTGACGATATGCGGAGATTTAAGATTCAGATTTAACAGATGTTCGTTTCAAAACATACAGATTGTGCCGAACAGAAGTGTTGCGCAGCGCCGATATATTTCTTAAGTTTAATATATAAAGGTAAGGAATGTATTACTGGCTATTCCAGCAATTCAGTTTTAACTAGATTGCTGTCTCCCTGTCAATATTACAAAATCAACAAAAATTGACAAGAGGTTGGACTCAACAGTTGATTGAAATAAAGACAAAAGTAGGTCAAGGGTTAATTTCAGATAAAGTGATGATTCAGTTTCACTCTCAGATCTTGGTTCTCATTTGTGGAAGTGGAATATGTCAAATTCAAATTAATCAAACTGTAATACATTCTGCTCTTCCAGTGACAGCCTAATGTTTTAGTAGAAGAAAGGCCTGTATCCCGTTAAATTAGGGACATGCCCTGACCCCACATGTAGGTAGTAGAGGATGTTAGCATCATCTCCCTACAGGTCCAAATCATTGAAATTGGCCTCTTCATTCTTCAGTCAGATCACATTTATCTGAAAAAGAGAGAAGTTGCTATTTTTGGAGAAGGTAATCTTCCACTGGGAGATTAATTTCATTTTCCCAAGGGCAGTTAGGGATAGGCAATTAAAACAAAACAGAATACAGCTAACTAGTATGCTTATGCCAGTCAAGAGTTGGGTGGGAGAATATCAAAGTATAAATAAAGCAATATTAAATATTTCTAAAGAGGTGAGTATCATAAGGTCTATAATTGAATAAAGCTGTTGTTATTATTCACTTCCAAAATCCCCAAAAGCCTGTCCTCCATTGACAAGAGGATGTAAGAAGGGTGATCGAATACTGTCCATTTGCCTGAGAAATACAATTGCAATAACAGTCAAGAAGCTTTACATTGTCTAGGATAAAGCAGACCCATTGATCTACACTTCACTCACTAACTTAAATATTAACTTATAGCATATCCTATTTGTACTATTAATTATCCAAAGGTTTCAATACAGCAATTCACCAAGATATCTTGGTGTCATCACCCAAGCATGCAGCCTCTACTATCTACAGTGCACTGGTAGCAGATGCGTTGCAATCACCATCATATCTAAGATCCCCATCAAGCCAGACACCCTAATACTTTGGAATAATATTCTTTTTGTGGTTTCTGGATCCTGGAACAACTTTGTTTGAGTGCTTTCACTATATAAACTACAATGATAAAAGAAGAAGATAGCTACCATCATTATCTTAGAGTAATTAAACTTGAGCATTAAACATGCCAATTTTTTTTTTAAATGGTCTAAGTGTGAGTTGGGAATAATCAAAAGTCTGAGTCAAAACGAAATACATTAAAATGAAAGGACATCCAAATCTTTGACAGGAGCTATTAAACACTGGGGGAGGCAATGGTAATGTGCTATTTCGCTGGACTGGCAATTCAGAGACCCCAGGATAATGATCTGTGGACATGGTGGGTTTGAATTCCATCATAACAGATGGTGAAATTTGAATAATTGAAAATGTGCTGTTAAAAGTTCATCTTTTAATAGGTAACCACATAACCATTGCTAATTGTTGTAAATACCTATCTCTGATTCACTAATGTTGTTCAGGGAAAGAAATCTGTGGTCTTTACCTGGTCTGGCCTACATGTAATTGCAGGCCCACGTCAATAACTGCTCTCTGAAATGGCCATAACAAGGCAATCAGTTCATATGGCATTTAGGGATGAGCAGTAAATGCTGGCCCAGTCAGCAACATCCATATCCCACGTAAGAATAAAAATATCATGAGATGAGGTATGGACAAGAGAGTTCTCGTGAAACAGGTCAATACAGGCTTGATATCCATAGTTTGCTTAGAACTCCTGTACAATGTCAGGGGATTTTATGCTCAGAAGTGACCTATAGTAGACCTTCGTAAGTCTAAAAACTAGTTTAAAAGAGCAGTCAGGTATTTGGTAATATTTAGATACCACATCAGTGCTAGAATGAATGTTTGAGGAAAATGTGCTAATTATTACAAGGTGGAAGGCAGAGAAGGTCAGGTGAAGGGAGGTGAGGAGAAGGGACTACTTAAAGAGTGGGAAAAATAGAGAATCTTTCAAAACTGTGGCATTACCTAGTCCAGCCCTAGAACGAACCCAAAGATAAATCATGAACAACAGGATTAGCCCAGTCTACTTTGTTTCTGTTTGGAATACATAATCAATAGAATACATTTAACAACTTAATATTTTCTGACTTGTATGGAAAAAATACATTCTTCTCCTTGACTGATCCACCTTCTATAATTCCTACTTGCACACACAATTTGATGAAATTGCGATAATCTGCAAACCCTAAAGAACTGCAAAGCAACAATGAACAGGTTAAGTAATATTCAGTTTTGGATCCTCATGAGACTTGTACAGGAAGATCAAAGACATAATACAATTGGTTGAATGCAATCAAGATAAATGTAGTGGACTCAATCTCCTGTAGTGTTAAACCCAAAAAGACTTGACAAGTCCAGAATATATTCAAGATTATCAGTGTGCAACGAATCCAAGAAAAATGCAGGAAACAACACAAATCTCTGGACACAGCAATCTTCAATCTCACAAAAGTCTTCAATTCTGTCAACCTGTGAGGAATTGTGGGATACCATCAGAATTGACTGCCCATAGAAATTAATCACCATTCTCCAGCTGCTTCTTGATGACTTGCAAACCAATGGATCCATCACACAATAATATGAGTGCACACTGGGATCAAGCAGAGCTGCATCATCACACCTATGCTCATCTCCATCTTCCTTGCCGTAACACTCCACCTCATCTCCATGAAGCTTCCCATTGGACTGAGGTAACCAACAGACTGAGCAGGAAGCTATGCAACTTTTGATGCATCCAAGCCAGAACCAAGATCACCCAGCTTCTGTTATTGAGCTGCAGTGCAGTGAACATTGACATTACATGCATTCAGAGATCGAGCTACAAATCATCATCAATGCATTAATCAAGGTGTAAGGATACGTGCCTCAGACTAAACATGTGGAAAACAAAGTTTCTCTACCAGCCTACTCCTGTGATGAAACACTGTACCTGGTCATCAAAATCCATGGTGAGCCCCTGGACAACATGGATCATTTTCCATTCCTCAGGAGCTTCTGCTTGGCGCAAGCAGACATTGATGACAAAATCCAACATTGAATCTCATGCGTTGGTGTAGCCTTTGGATGCCTGAGGAACAAAGTGTTTGAAGTGTGAGACCTCAAACCCAGCACCACGCTCATGGTCTACAGAGCAGCCATGGTCCACACCTTCATGTGTGCATCAGAAACATAGTCCATCTACAGCAGATACCTCAGATCATTAGAGAGTCATCACCAGCACTGTCTTCACAAAATCCTACAAATGCACTGGCAAGATAAGCTTTCCAGCATGAGCATCGTCTCCCAGGCCAATATCTTCAGTATTGAGGCACTGGTCATGCACAACAAGTTGCAGTGGGTGGGCTGCATTGTCTGCATGCTTGACAACAGTCTCCCTAAACAAGTCCTCTACTCTGAGCTCTGCAATGGTAAGTGATAATGAAGAGGGCAGAGGAAACACCACAGGAACACCCTGAAAGACTCCCTAAGCAAATACTGCATAGCCACTGACATGTGAGAATCACTTGCTGTAGAATGCACAAACTGGAGAAGAAGCAGTGCAAGAGATAGTAGGAACTGCAAATGCTGAAGAATCTGAGATAACAAGGTGTAGAGCTGGATGAACACAGCAGGCCAAGCAGCATCAGAGGAGCAGGAGCAGCTTTCCTGCTCCTGCAGGAAAGCTGCTCCTGCTCCTCTGATGCTGCTTGGCCTGTTGTGTTCATCTAGCTCTACACCTTGTTATCTAAGAAGAAGTGCAAGTTGAGCATTACTGAGTGAAGGCCACGCACAGGCAGCAGAAAAAGCATGCAGAATCCAGGGTGTCCCACATATCTGCCTCCTCAATCACCACCTGCCTCATGTTTGGCTGGTGTGTATGTGGCTCCAGGATTGGAATATTCATCTGCTCCTGAACCCATCCCCTTCCCGTCCCTGCTCCCCCACCACCCTCCAGAGTGGAAGCAAGTCATACTTGACCCTGAGGGACTGCCAGAGAAAGAAGGAAAGATTTATGTGGATGTCAATTCTGCTGTGCCTTCTCAAACATTAAACTTACAATCCCAAGTGAACAATGCAACCACACTGGTATGTAGATACAGAGAAGAATTTTCAGGTGTCTCTTTCCCAGGCACTTATTGGTTAACACTCTTACAACGGCAGCCCAAATATTTTCTCCTTTATCAAATGTAAACTGAAATGAGCATGCTCAGAAAATAAAATAAGAATACTGCTGCAAAATAAACTCACCGTCCTCAAGCAATCTATGCAGAACAACTCAAACCCTTCTCGGGTACTCACATGGATGGCTTATGGTGTAGAAAACAATACTAATTCTGGCAATTTTGTAAAATAATGTCTCAACTGTTAAGAAAATACTGGAGTCATAGGAAAATGGAGGATCGAGTAATGTGAGTATATTTGAGTACATGTGATAATAAAGCTAATTCAATTCAATTCAGATTGAGCCAACTTTCAGAAACTGAGTCATTCATGAAAGCACCAAATCAAATGACTTATCACAACACTGAAGGATGAATATTAATGTTGCTCCATTAGGAAAAGCGTTGTGCTTCATTTGGCTTTTGTGATTATACTCAAGATGGGATAAGTCTCCAATCCATTGTGGACTCAACACCCTTAGAAAGAGTACATTTACACTTTGAGTTAGCGTTGAGAGTTCATGCTGAATCTGCATCTAGATTATGCATGCTCTTTGCAAGTTGAATAAGCAAATATCAGTGCAGGTGACCGGGAAAACGAACCCATCTCAACAAAAGTTAGCCCTGCGAAATATCAGTTTGATCACACGCCAATAACTACATTTGAAGTATGTTTTTCCAGATCAAATTCCAAAATAAATGCAGAAAAAATGAACTAAGAGCATTACAAACACACAGGTACAGCCATCTCTTGTTTAGAACATGTATGGTGCTGCCAAGAATGGCATGCTAACAACATCATGCCAAATTAAAATAACCTCCTCGTGATAAAATATGCAACATGAGTGGGTTACATCTCTGACATGTAATTTTTAAATTTATTCTTATTAACATGTAATGAAAATTGTTTTATTGACATTTAAAGTGTTGGAATTATTTAAAGGAATGGAAGATTGCTTGAGTGAGACTGCAGAAGGCTCATCACTATTGTGGTCAATGATAATAAGCGGTGGAACTAATGGAGGGTGAGTTGATAGAGAATGATATTGTGCTTGATTGTTGACATTACTCAAAAACTGGTCCATTATAGCCTGCTTATTAAACCTCAGACTTTTCTTGTAGCTGGAAATAACTATATTCAATAACTTTATCCATATGATGACCTGCCTCACTCGTCTGCGACTAAAATCTTCACCTGCCTTTGTCACCTTTAGGTTTAATTATCCTATGATGTTGTGGCCAGCCTTAACTTTCTAGAACTTGTAAACCAAGTCACCTGAAACTCTGATGCCTGTGTCTTAACTTGCTCACTTCCCATCTTTGCATATCACCACTCTGCTCACTGATTTTTCTTGGTTTCTTAATTACCAATACCATGACTTTAAAATTCTCAAATCTTGTTTTCAAATTGCTTCTAGGTATCACCTCCCTATTTCTGTATTCTCTTCTAGCCTTTGAACTCTCTGAGATATCTGTACTCCTATAAATCTGGCTTCTTGCGAATTCAAAGTTGAATTGTGTCCCCCACCATTCCTGGCTATGCTTTCAATAGCTTGGGCCCCAACGTGTGGAATTTCCTTACTAAACCTGTTTCTCTTTCTTCTTTTATGACACTTCTTAAAACTTACTCTTTTGACCAATCTCTTGAGATGATCTTTTCTAATATCTCCTAATGTGGTTCAGTATTAGATATTGCTTTATAACACTCCTGTTAGACCCCTAGCAACATTTATTTCGGTTAAAGGTGTAATAAGGAAGGATCGTTGGACTTGAACTGTTTACTTTCTCCACACAGATGCTACCAAACCTGCTAAATTTCTCATTCCATGTCCAACCCTCCCTCTCATCCCTGTGTCCTTGACTTGACACAACCTGTCCATCTTCTCTCCCATCCATTCCCAGCACTCCCTACCTGCACTCACCTATCACCATCCCACCTACCTTCCCCAGGCCGACCCCTCCTCCCTCTATTTATTTCTGAACTCCCTTCCCGTTTCCCACTTCTGAAGAAGGGTC
The DNA here is from genome assembly GCA_024137785.1 of Ginglymostoma cirratum. Taxonomy (NCBI): domain Eukaryota; kingdom Metazoa; phylum Chordata; class Chondrichthyes; order Orectolobiformes; family Ginglymostomatidae; genus Ginglymostoma; species Ginglymostoma cirratum. The sequence continues at coordinate 2,260,905 of JAHRHZ010000040.1, forward strand.
CCGACCCGAAATGTTAGCTTTCCTCCTCCTTTGATGCTGCCTGGCCTGCAATGTTCTTTCAGCGCCACATTGTGTTATATAAAATTTCTCCAACAGTTTGTTTTTGTTTGAAGTTTCTTGCTGTTTGTCTTATTAGAACTGATGCTATTTGGCATGATTGTGCAATGAGTAAGGTTGCCCATCCAATACTCTGATTATAAAATTATAAAATCAGAGCCAAGTGATTTTGCTCTGCAGGGATACTGAAGTTATAGTGGAAGTAGATTATAAATCCAGTGTCAAGGCCTAACCCGATTCCTTAACCTGGCATGTGAGCCTCCATTAAGCAGCAGCCTCTAAACATTTAGTGTCAGATGGGATTGAAATGTAATGGGAATCTAATAGATTTCAAAGTTGTTTTAAAAACCATTTAGATATTGTACTAGATTCATGTTTTGTGCAAAGTCAATCACCTTCCTCTGGCAATCTTTCCTCTTTGAACTTAAGGTGAGTTGTGCCTTGACTCTGTAAATTTAGTACTCGCATTATGCAGAAATTGTTTTGCATTATTGTTGAACCGGCAGGATAAGTTACACCATATAATGACAATTCAATGAATTTGAATATGTAAATGGAGAAACACATTGCCAAAAGTACTGTAATCTGGATAAAACCATAAACAAACCCCTGTCTGTCTGCTGCAATAGTTCAGACAGAAGCTAAATTTAAATTGATTTGTTGCCTGTGTAATGCTTTGACATGTTTTGGAAAATGTGTTCAGGTTTTTTCCTTTTTTCCAAAATTGTGTTCCAAAAAACCAAACCTATATGACCACCAAAATAAATCTGATTACCATTGTTTTATCAAATATTAAATTCACATCAACAAGTTTTAATTTACTTTCAAAATATAACAAAAATGATCAAATCCATATTGGCTAGAGACAGCATATGATTTTATTTTGTTTATAATAATTACAATGTTTTATTCATCTGCCCTGATATGTACATATTTATTACAATTGTGTTTCTTTGGAAGTGAGGTACAATTTGCTCAACACAATTTACTCTCAGTGATACACAAAGCCTTCTTTCTCCTGACAACACACATATACAACTCTGAATAAACCAACAGTTGTTAAATTTGACTGGGTGTTCCAGAAATACAAATGGAGATAATTATATCTATTTATTTCGGGGCAAAATACAGTTCCATTTAAAAGCTTAAAAAAACAAAACCTTTGGGAAATATACATACTGTAGGAAACAGCAAAATGCCACTTCCCATGTGACAATTTAGATTAATTTGCATCTGCAGGAACATTAACAGCCTCCATCAGAATTTTCCATCTACAGATTTGGGTTTAACTCTTAGCTATCCCTTTTCTTGGCAGTGGGCAGTACAGTACATGTCATGATGCAAACAGGATTCCATGTTGTCCCACTTTATTCAAAAATATAGCTTTCAAACTCTTGTGTTTTCTCAGTAAGGTAATGCTCCATACTTTTCTCTCTGCTGCTGTTTTGAAGTCCACCTTTCCACACTGAACTACATATTGGCTATTCAGATATATTTTTGTTTTTTCTGCTTGGTTAATTTTACTTTCTAAGCATGTGGCTCATAATATTAAACACCCAGAATTCAGCAAACAGTTCTGCCAATGCATGATGGCATTGGGAAACTTCTCAAAAGTTTACTTAAAAGTGACATGTCGTCCCACTGGCTGTCAACTAGGTGGTTTGGTTAGCATATGTACTGAAACAGCTGGAGATATCCTCTGCAAGGCATCAGCTGGTTATTTTGTACATGTATTGAAGCTACAGGAGGTTTTCTTTCAATGTTAGGAGCCTTGGTCATTTTCCGGTCGAGGTGCAAATTCATTTGAGGTTACAATAAGTGGACTCAAACAGGAGAATTAACTGTCCAGGTAGGGCTCAGAAATTACGTGGGAAATAATATATTTGGATTTTCAGAAGGCCCTTGATAAAATACCACACATCAGGGTTCTTAATAAGATAATTGCCCATGGTGTTGGTGGTAGTATGTTAGCATGGATAGAGGATTTGATAACTAACAGAAGACAAAGAGTTGGGATCAGAGGACATTTTCAAGAAGGCAACCTGTAATTAGTGGCGTGCCGCAGGATTAGCATTGGACCACAATTATTTATAGCATATGTTAATGACCTGTTAACGTAATATAGCGAAGTTTGTTGATGACACAAAAATAAGTGGGAAGGCAAATGTTGAGGATAACACAGTTTACAGAGGGATACAGATAGGTTAAATGAATAGCCAAAATTTTAACAGATGGAATATAATATGAAAAAATGTGAAGTTATGCATTTTGACAGGAATAGAGGACTTTAATTTTATTAAAATGGAGAAATACTGCAGAAAGCTGTAGAACATATGGATTTGAGACAACTGATGCATGATTCACAAAAAGATAGCATCCAAGTTCATTGAATGGATAATAGGGAAAACAAGTGGAATGGTAGCCTTTATTTCAAATAAATTGGAGTATAAAAGTCGGGAGGCTTCATTAAAATTATACAAGGTACTAATCTTACCACAGCTAGAATACTGTGAGCAGTTTCAAGCCCCATGTCTAAGAAAATATATACTGGAAATGGAGGCAGTCCAGAGAAGGTGGACTGGGCTTATACCAGGATTCGTGAAATTGTTTAGCAGGAGAAGTTGAGCCTACACTCATTGAAATGTGGAAGAACGAGAGACAACTTTATTGAAACATAGAAAATTCTTAGGGGACTTGACAGGGTTGATGCAGATTGTTTCCCTTTGTGGGAGTGTATAGGAGCAGAAGGCATAATCATACAATCCGTACATTGGGGAAACAGGTCATTCAGCCCAACAAGTCCACACTGACTCTCCAGCGAGCATTCCACTCAGACACAGCACCCTACCCTGCACTTCCCACAGCTAATCCACCTAACCTACACATCCCTAGGCACTATGGGCAATTTAGCATGGCCAATGCACCTAACCTGCACATCTTTGGACTGTGGGAGGAAACCACAGCACCCAGGGGAAAGCCATGCAGCCAAGTCAAGAATGTGCAAACTCCAAGTGGAAAGTTGAGGATTATTAGATCAGGTGTGAGTTGATTGAATGTTCAGCAGACTTAATGGGCTGAATGGCCTACTTCTGCTCCTATATCTTATGGTCTTATAAGTGGTTGGGGAAGCATATGGAGGAGCACAGGATATACAAAAGGTCAAAACATTTCAACTCATTGCTTAAATTAGGGTTTTAAGAGACTGAAGTGAAAGAGTTGACATAAAAGACAGAGAATGCTTGGAACATGCAGCAGATCTGGCAGATTGGAGAGAGAGAGAAAAATGGAATTAATACGTGGAATTTAATGCCCACCACCATGGACAAGCTTGGTGGGGATGGCCATTTAATTGAGTAGAAGTCTGGCCACCTTTCTCTCTCCACCCCAATTAACTCACGGCAGGAAGGCTCGTGTAAGACCCAAGACCCTGAAGTGGGCAATTAATGTGCACTGAAAGACCGCAGCCTGTTGCCATTGGTAGTAACCCAATGGCAGACAGGGGCTCACCATTTGGGGACCATGACAAGAAAATCCTGAGCATAGGAGTTGGGGGGAACAGGAAAGGGCCCCGCTGATTCCCCTCAGCCCTCTCTACACTATCCCATTCCCAGTTTTACTCAACTCTGCCCGAATCTCACTGTGACCTGAAACCTTAGATGGGTGCAGTACCAGCCGCATCTACCAGCTCTGGGTGATATTACTTAGTTCTGAACTGCTGTCAACAGTTCAACATTATAACAGAGAAGCCAGGATAAACATACCCACGGTCAATCACATTGAAACATGGAATGGATACAATAGCAAACAACTCAACTTGGCTCCTCCTGACCATGCTATCTTCTTTCAACAGCAGATCTCCTAGTCTCGATCCTCACCCACTTCCTGTAGCACAGCAACTGGTTTCCTTTCAAGATCTTATCCAATTCTCTTTTGAAAGCCTCAGTTAAATTTGCTTTCTCCATAAACTCTAACAGTATATTCCAATACCCTAACCATTTACTGTATAAGATTAACCTCAAGTTGCCTTTAATTCTTTTGCATTCACCTTATATCAGTGTCCACTGTCTTGTGACCCTTTCACCAAAGAGAATTTCCTTTTTCCGATACATTCTAATTGGTTGCTTAAGTTTTTGAAAGTCTCTACTAAATTTTCTCTCAACCTTTTCTAGATTCCCAAAATTATTCACATAACCGAAGTTCCTCATCCCCGGAACCAATCTTGTAAATCCTTTTTGCATGCTAATGGCTTCATATTTTTCCTGAGGTCTGGTGCCCAGAATTTACGCAACATTACAGTTGAGGACAAACCAGTTACTTACAAAAGCACATTAGATTTTTCTAGCTTGTGTACTCTGTGGCTCTGTTTACAAAGCCCAGGAGTCTATTCTTTCTTGCCTACTCATACAATCTGCCCTGTCATCTTTTATGCTCATGTAGTCACTTTAGAATTACATCCTTCAATGTTACATTGCCTCTTGGCTCTTCACGTAAAACTGTATCATAATTCTCTGCACAAATTTTCATCAACCACATATTAACCCATTTAATCATCCTATATCCTCCTGATGTGCATCACAATGGTCTTTGTAGTTCACAATGCTCCCAAATTTTGTGTCATCTGCGAATTTCGAAATTGTTCCTTAAACACCCACATTTAGGTCATTAATATGGATCAAGAAAAACAGTAGTCCCTAAAATCAATGCATGGGTAAGTTCATTATGTACCTACCTCTGGTCTAAAAGGTCACTATTATTCCCTTTTGTTCCATAAACTTTGACTTTACTGGCAAATGTACGATATAGCACTCTTTCAAATGCAATTTGGAAGTTACCACATTACCTTTGCCAACCCTGTTACCTCATCAAAAATCTCAATCAAATTTGTTAAATATACTTTGCCTTTCACAAATTTGTTTTGCATACATGACACAGTATCCAACAATTCTGTCCTGAGTTATTGCTTCATAAAGTTTTCCCATCATTAATATAAATGGACTGGACTATAGTTGATACATTTATCCTACATTCTTTTGATACAAATTGCGAATTTACAATTCTCCAATCCTCTGGGACCATCCCAATATCAACAAAGCAAAGTTTCTGCTTCCATAATTTCTTCCCATACTTCCTTTATTAACCTTGGATACATTCCCTCTGGTCCTGGTGATTTATCAACTTTAATTACAGCCAGCCTTTCTAATAACTTTTTTTTAGCCCATATAATTGAATTACCTCCAATGTCATTATGATTTTACTGGCATTTTATTTCTTAGTAAAGACATAAACATGCATTTTGTACCTCAGCTATGCCCTCTTCCTTCACGCACATTCCCTTTTTGATCCCTAAACAGCCTACCCCTCCTTTTACAACATTTTGCTATTTAAGTGCCTAAAGAGAGATTTAGATTCCCTTTTAATTAGCTATTCATAATTTTTCAGTCTTTTTGTCTCTTCTACTTCCTTTTTATATTTCTACACTGAACTTCCTATATTCAGCATGGTTCAATCTCATTTTCAAACTGTCTTCTCTCATAGGTATGCTATCACTGCTTCATCATCCAGGGACCTCTGGAATTGATTGCTCTACCTTTCGATCTCAAGGAAATGTATCGTGACTGTATCTTAATTCTACCTAAAAGCAACCCATTGTTCAATCTTTGATTCTAATGACCTGGATCAGACGCCTTCTCACCCTACTGAAATTGTTCTACCAATAAAGTATTTGCAATTTAGTTTGATCCTTATCATTTCCAGCCACTAACCTAAACTTTATAATACTATGACCACTATTGCACAAATACTCCCACTTGTCACTGATCCATTTTATCCACCTCATTGCCACAACAAGATTCTGTAATGCCCTTTCCTCAGAACCAGAAATGTATTGATCATATATATTTTTCTAGGCATCCTTCAAAAAGGGTGGCACAGTGGCTTAGTGGTCATCACTGCTGCCTTACAGCACCAGGGACGGGGCTTTGATTCCAGCCTTGGACGACCGTCTGAGTGGAGTTTGCACATTCTCCCTGTGTCTGTGTGGTTTTCCTCCCACAGTCCAAAGATGTGCAGGCTAGGTGGATTGGCCATGTTAAATTGCCCATTGTCCCCAGGGATGTTTAGGTTAGGTGGGTTAGACATAGGAAATTAGGGGACTGGGTCAGGGTGGGCTGCTCTTAGAAGGGGCAGTGTGGATTTGTTGGGCTGGATAGCCTGTTTCCACACTGTAAGGATTCTATGAAAAACTCTTGCCCTCTGCCCTTTGTATATTACCATTCCAGTGTAGTTTAGGATTTTAAGATCTCAAATTTTTTGGAACAAACGTATATATGGCATTACCAACTAAACACAAACAGTTTTAGGGTGCAAAATACAGTCAAGAAATCTGTGTTGTGGGTTTGGTTGTTTCATTTTCCTCAACAGGAAATTATGTGAAATGAAGGCATAAAATGCGAGAAATACACAGTTGATCTGGCTCTTCACAACTGCAAAGAGAAACACATTTAACTTTTCAGCTCAATGACCTTTCTCCAGGTCACTTTCATCAGAATGCATAAACTCTCTTCACAAATGCTGTCTGACCTGCTGAGTGTTTCCAGCCTTTTCTATCTTTTAGATTTCCATCATCCACAGTAGTTCACTATTATAATAGTGTGCTGTATCTAAGTGAAGATGCATCCACTCACACAAAGATCTTTAAAATTTTAAATTGTTAATTTTCCTTACTTTTTCCCCTAAGAAATACCAGGGTGGAAAATGTACTGCTTTGGGTCTTTGCCACTTTCATGACGTTTCAGACTTTGCCCCAAAAGGGGCTTGGATTGGGAAGCAGAACATGGCTTTTGTCTAAATTGGGAAGCGATATTTCTGACTTCTTTTGTCTGGAGCTATAGTTGGGATGCAGCTTAGAAGTTGGTTGAAAGGCTTGGCAGGTGATGTGACAGGCTAAAGGCTTCCCCTGCCTCACCCATTCCATCTCCAAGCTAAGTTTAATATATAAACATGAACTTTTCTAATGGATCTGCAGGTCTTGTGGCTGGAATTGTTCAATATGACAACTTCAAAGATGATTGTTCCTGCTCTGGTTTCTGATACCAAGGTCAGCCAAAGGGAAATCTATGCAGAAAAGTGATGGTGTTTGACTTGGCGCAGGAAGGTCCTTTCCAGTGCTCAGGCAGAAAAAAATTATCCTAATGTTTTGCAATGTGAACAGAAATTTCTACATTTTCATAACTTTAAAAATATATTTTAGCAAGAGATCGGTGGATCCAGTGGACTGCCTGACCAATGATGGTGTCCAGTTTCCCTCTTTCCTAACATAATACCTTAGACGGAGTTATGATTCCTTTTTTGTGGCGCTGAGGCCAGTGCATTACCAGTCTTTGGAGAAAGGCTGAGAGTTGGAAAAAGTGATTGCAGAAGGCAACATAGGAAGACCAATGTGTTCACACCGTCAAAAGAAAACATTGCAAGAGGTGGGAATACTACCCAGATAGAAGGCTGGCCAATTAATAGAGCTGTTGGCAGCCACTTTACAAGCCTCAGCTTCAATGAGGATTCCTTTCCAAAAGGTACTGTGACCACACAGCAGTTTAATGCCACCTGAGGGCTCTCCCCTCTGATCACCAGGGCCAGTTTACCTGGCACCTGAACATCTACTTTTTACTTACCAACCCTTCATGAGCACTTCAAGTGAAGGTGCCCTCTCCTCTTTGCAGCTTCCATGCAGGCTCACTAGAATGGTGGCACTGCTAAGGGTGTAATGCTGCCGACCATCTGATTGCACTGGCAGCTCAGAGAGGTGGGCTGCTGTCCTTAATTGGACTTAATTAATGTCTTGCTGGCAGCCTCTTAAAGTACTGGCAGCCTCTGCCAGTAAAATTGCCCCTACGGTGTCTCCATCCATCTGTGTGGGCTCAGGAACTGCTTTGGTCCTGACATGGGAACCAAAGTATGCCAGTATGTCTGAAATTTATTTGCATTGACAGCAGAGAATTAACTGCAGTACTGTATGCCTTTAATTTTAAACCTACTTTAAAGTTGTTGTCAACTTCTGAATGGGTCCTTTGTCATTCATTCAGAAGTAAACAATCTTGGTAACTAGTTTCCCAATATCTATTTGCCATTATTGATCAAAATACCTCTATTTAATGAGGTACACTTACTGCATTTAATATCGGGCAGCATGAAGCTTCAGAATCAAGGTCACAATTAGTAATTACTACTGCAAAGCAGTGAGTGGAGAAGTATGAAGTTTCACCCCGGAATAATAAATAGCACCCATACAATTAGATTACGGCATTGAAAGATTTTATTAACATGAGAAATATTTATAAAAATAATTACTTTTTAAAGCATCAAACACAAGCAATCTTTTATGTCAAAAAATTATAGGGATGATTCTACACTGTACCAGGCCGACAAAAATACAATTCATCAAAAAGTAACCGTATTTATTAACATGTTGCACAAGTTATTCTGTCAAAAACTCAATTATCCATTGCTATAAAATGCATTCACTCATATAGTGTAACCTAATGTAAACTAAAATTCAACAGAACATTGCACTTTAATTTTAGAAATAGTGAAAATGCAGTTTTTGTGACAACCTATCTTCCTTTTTTGTTTTTTCTCCACTTTTATGATTGCTTCTCCAGCTGGGAGGGTAAGAAAACTTTTGTATGATTTCCAACAATCATGTAACTTTGTGGCTTGTCCAACCAAAAGCAGATGGTCAGGGCGTTGTGATGGGCAGACGGCATGTTTTCTGTTGAAATGCACCCTACGGTCCTGTTAACATGTGTTACACTGATTTTCCTGCAGTGTGTCACTCACCTTGTGAAGGCTTAGATTACAACACTATGAAGAAAATGTCTTAATTCCATCATTTATTACAAAGTTGCGCTGATGCGTTAACAAGGAAGTGCACAAAGTACGAGAAGTGTTTTGGAATTCTGACAACAAATAAAACCCTGAAATGTCTAATTCTGCAATACATTTTAAGTCTCCTGTTAATTTTTAATCTTTTTGCAGTTTCTTCTTCCTTGCAATCTGAACACGAAATCCCTATGCTCAAACAGTTTAGGAGACACCTCTCACCATATCCCTTCAAATCACCCACATTACCGACAGATTTACTTCCTTTCAGTTAATTAGGAGAAGCAAATTTGTCAATTTACAGTCTTCAGATCTAGAGTCCATTGGCCAATGCTGTACATAAACAGGTACCATAAAATACAAACACTACACATGTCTCCCTCGCTTTCAAGTGAATTACTTCCCTGGTTCATATATAAAGCTGAACAAACGACAAAAACGTCAAGTCAAAGAGACAACTCTGGAGTAGTTTACTGTGTCATTTGACAAAGGAAAAAATCTAAATGACAACATTTAAGGTCAACATTACGATTTTCTAACTATGAATGTAACTTTTTTTACAAGACATAATTACATGCTAGAATTAAAAATGACTTTTCTTACGGACTTTTACTTATGAACTTTAAGATGAGCTTACTCCAATATCTTTCTTTAATGTGGCAGTGATTTCCAAGGTTGCACAATGGAATAATATTTTCATAACACCTCCTTCTGCACAAACATTAAAAAACTTGTTCAATTCCATGTTGTAGATTGCTAGAACATTTGTAGGATTAAACTCAGCATCCTGATTATTATTGATTCTTTATTCTGTCTGCTACATTCTGTAAACTTTATAAGTAAGGGTTGGGGGGACTTATTACTTTGATAAAGCAATTAAATTAATGTTAATTATTTGTTTCAAATTCAACAGTAGAAACATTTTTATTTTTGTTAATGCAAAGCAAAGGTCTGGCAAAGTCCTATCTGTCAACAATATGTACTTCCTTGGCTTAGAGAATAGATTTAGTCTAATACTTTGTCCAAACAAAACAGATTTCCAAAATAAGTTGTGTAACATTCAAATAATTTTACAAAGTATTTCAAAACATACTTTACACAGAATGCATGCAAAAGACTCTTGTTTAAATATCCATATCCTTCATTCCCATTACATGGTTAGTACAAACATTGTACTATTGTACTACAAACAGATGCGCAACAAACTTAATATTTTGGCAACAAAGCATGGATCTTCTGCCTTTCTTCATTCCTATTATTTTTAAAGTAAGTTATACTCATTTTGGTGGCAATATCTTATTAGCACTATGTACAAATATTTACTAATTAATAGGAAAGGAAGGTTTTTCACAGTTCAATATATATTTTTTAACGTATTTAATCCTGCTTTGAGAGTTTAAGGTCAAGCAATTTAAAAATATCATATAAATCCCAACATTTACTTTTATCACTACTTTTAAAGCCATTATAACGTGACTTTGGTGAGTCATCTAAATACCAATAAACTTTTATTTTGAATTTCTCAGAAATCAATTTCAGTTTATTTCTTCATAAACCTGCTGTTGCATGATCACAGTCTTAAATTTCCTTGTGTGAGCACTTTCAGACACTAAGTACTCAGGGAACAATATTACTATTCACAGTGACAACAGACGTCAGACAAGAAGAAGCCTACCTGAAAAAAAACAGGAGTTGTAAACAGAAAGGAAATCAGGAACTGATCTAAAATTCGATTATTGTTTTCTCTTCAATCAGAGATATCCCTGAATTTGAGGATCCTATGCAAATTTAGAAAATTTACACAGGAGAACAAAAGTTGACCGAAACATATATTAGAAAATATTTAAAGTATACCTAATTTATTGTGCAAATAAGCACACATTTAATGAAATCCTGTTTTTTTAAAACCAAATATACATTTATGCAAATATGATAAATAAATCCCTGATTTAAGCTTTAATAAAAACAGCACATGCTTCAAAAATGCAGCCAGCAGTATCTGTGGAAATAGAAAGTTCTTTTACTGACCTTTCATCACTGATCTGAAACTTAACTCTGTTTCTCTCTCCACAAAATGATGCTTGACTTTCTAAGTAATTCGAGCACTTTTCTGCTTTTTTATTTCAGATTCCCAACATTCCACAGTATATGGCTCCTGATTTAACCTTTCTTTTAAAGTTCATTTTAGCCTTATTTTAACAAGTGCTAATAAAGCTACAGTTTTATATAGCAGTGAGGTTCTAGGAACTTTTATCTACTGCACATCATATTTTACTAATAATCAAAATGAAATGTGGGAAATCAAAGTAGAAACTTTTTAAAAAGCTAATTATTTTCTAAAAGTACATTTCAGCTTGCTTTAAGGTCATATCTTTAACTCAAACTCCTTGTAGTGTATTCCTGCATCGAGTTTTATACCTACATTAAGTTAAAGAACGTTAATCCTAATTATTTTGATGCACTAGCAATGAAAAAATGTCATGCATAAATGTATTTTCTAACAACATAACATGGTTGTTTTGTACAAGGACATATGGATTACTGTATCAGCATCAAGAGAAACGTCAAAATTCCAATTCTTCCTTCAAAAATAGGTTAAAAGTCTAACCACATCAATTCAATGCTCAAATACACATTCCAGGGAAGGATAAAGAAAAATCTTCAAAGACACTCTAAGTGAAGTGTGGTAGCACAAACCTACATGACAGGGAAGGCTACTAATCACTAAGAAAGGAGACAACCTATCCATCAAGCCATATCAGGTTTCAAGTTCCAAGACTTTATTGACAAGGCAGAATGGTTGCAGAGAATGGAGCAAATTGATGTAAATCCTGCACTCTGGATCTTACTGCCTCTTCGGATGTCCTGTCTCATGAGCCCAAAAATCCATTGAAACTCGGCCAGTTTGGTCACGTGCAGACCCATAGGAGAAACTCACGACCCTGAGTAGACGTCATCCTCGAGTTGAGGGACAGCTGGTGATACATCAAATATCTCACCTTCAGTACAATAATATGCACTGGAAGTTTTGTAGCAGGAACACAACTCTTTGATATACGCTGCTCAGTCAACAATGTGAATGCCAAAATGCAAAACAGAGTCTCAATTCAAGCTTCCAAGCAATGCACCTTCTTCTGTCTAAGCAACCTTTATATCAATTCTACTCTACACCATTCCACTAAAATGAACTTCCGTAAACAGAATTATATAACCTTGCATATTTAAAAATATATGTTTGCGAGAAAATAAAAAAGACTCCTTGGTTATTTTGTGATTTTGCTCACTTTACAAAGGCAATTTATCATGGGAACACAGTTAAGGATAATCTGTTTACCTTGCATTACCTTCATGTACTTACTGACTTATTAGAAAGACACATGTTTGGCTCCTCGCAAACCTCTACTTTAGCTCATTATCATTAATTTAGTTGCAAGAGCCCAGATCAACTCTGAATGATTGCAATAATTATACCTTTTGGCACCTTCCCAGGCAAAGGTCTGTAATGTGGGAATGGTGCCAAAAGGTGTAAGAATTGAGCTTAGGATTCATTTGGTTAAACCCCAGAGACCAAAACAGGACTAGAGAGCTGATTAATCATTTTGGGCAATGAGAAACAGTAAGGGTGGTCATTGGGTGTAACTCTTCTTAATTGACACATTTGGGAAGTTGGCACAGAGCTCTTGAACCACCCGACTATCAATCTGGGAACAGAAGGAAACGTCGAGAAGACAGAGCTCCTTACAGAATTGAAGCAGCTTTCGTAAAGCCCCAGGGCTCACCATTCGTGTACCTATAGGAAAATAAAGAAAAGAAAATAAGTCCGATAGAGTCATAGAGCTGAGCATCATGGAAACAGACCCTTCAGTCCAACTCAAAAACCAACAGAACTGCGGATGCTCTATATCAGGAACAAAAACAAAGTTGCTGGAAAAGCTCAGCAGGTCTGGCAGCATCTGTGGAGGAGAAAACAGAGTTAACGTTTTGGGTCCGGTGACCCGAGGGAGGGACCCGAGGTTCTGAGGAAGGGTCACTGGACCCGAAACGTTAACTCTGTTTTCTCCCCCACAGATGCTGCCAGACCTTCGGTCCAACTTGTCCATGCTGACCAGATATCCTAAATTAGTTCAGTCCCATTTGCCATCATTTGGCCCGTATTCCTCTAAACCCTTCCTATTCATGTACCTATTCAGATGCCTTTTAAATGTTGTAATTGTACCAGCCTCCACCACTTCCACTAACAGCTCATTCCATACACGTACCACCCTCTGTGTGAAAAAGTTGCCCCTTAAGTCCCTTTTAACTCTTACCGCTCTTACCTTAAGCCTCTAGTTTTGGACTTTGCTACCCTGGGGTAAAGACCTTGGCTATTCACTCTATCTATGCCTCTCATGATTTTATACACTTCCATAAGGTCACCCCTCAGCATCTGACATGCCAAGGAAAAGAGGCCCCAGCCTATTTAGCCTCTCCTTATAGCTCAAACTCTCCAACCCTGGCAACATCCTTGCAAATCTTTTCTGAACGCTTTCAAGTTTCACAACATTTTTCCTGTAGCAGGGAGACCAGAATTGAATGCAGTATTCCAAAACTGGTCTAACCAATGTCCTGTACATACTAAATATTCTTGAATTACTTGTTGTGCAAAAAAAAAGGTCAGTCAGGAAATAAAATCTGCAACAATGTACTTCCTTCAATATTACAGAAAAAAATACACATTTTGTTGAAACTTTTAGTCTTGCCAATCATATAGGAAAAACTATAGGAATGCCAAGATGTAGCGAAACCGCTGGCCAATTTCTCACTGTGGACACTGAGGAAAGTGAGCTCATTCGACTTCCATTTCAATTATCAACTGGTGCATTATCCTTCACAATGCCTCTACCAATCACTGTCCATTTGTCAACCAATCAGCATTCTCCTCGCATACAATATAAATGTTGGTTTCCCACTTAAAATGGCCTTGTTGAAAATTGTTCTGATGAGTGCAAGATGAAAATACAGTAAGCCAAGGAAGAAAGTACAAAAATATAATCTTCAGGTAAAGTTGGCTTAGGGGCAGCAGACTAATTGGATCAAGGCATGAAGACAGATCGCAGTCCCCATTTTAAAACCATATATTTGTTTCTTATTTTTCTATTTCAATTGTAGATTCTAGTGAGCACCATTTACATGGGAACAACGTAACCAAACTGTTTATAATCTTATGACACCAACCCGGCAGTTATTCTACAGTAGCAACTTCGCTGGGTTAGGTGGAAAAAGTTGACAACAAGCATATGCATATATAACTTTTTAGTTTATCATAGATATCAGTTGATTTGTTGTAGGCAGAGAAGCAAAGAAACAGAACACAACTGACTGTAATGTTCATTAGTACAGAAAGTTAAAAAAGAACAACCTACAACTAAAATAGAAAAATAAGAATAAAACACATTGATTTCAGATGGGGGCTGCAATCTGGCTTCATGCCCTGATCCAGACCTCCAGATACTTATCCAGCAGATCCCCACTGGAGAATGTGGGCAATGAAGTACATACAGAATCAGGCTTGGTTATAACACTCCTCACAATGAAGTTGTTCACAAGTATTCCCAAACTGAACTCACACATGAAGAACAGGGCGAGGTAGTGAAGCGTGCCTTTCACTGGGAAACTGAATGCCGGCAACAGATGATGGGAAGGAGAGGAATGATAATAATAAATCCATGGGAACTGCACACACTAAGAACCTTCAGTGCTTCCAACCAAAGAATCAAAGCATGTGTGCCAGCCCCAAACATTTTGTGTTCAAAGTTATTATTGATTGTAAGTTCAAAATACTGTGCTAGTTATTGCATTCGGTGACACCTTAATAATGGCCGCTGACAGGATGGCACCGGCCTATATCTAAGATGCCAGCATGACTTTTTCTTCAGTTTAAAAATTTCAGTTTAAAAAAGTCCTTGTCAAATTTATCATTTAGCAGCACTTATTTTCAGTTTTCCAATTGAATAGATGCTTCCTTGTGAGTACATTTTCCCTTCATCTGATTCTTCTCTCTTCTCTTGTTGCTATCTGGTTCCGCTGGTGTCAGAAGCTTTTTGGGGATGTTGCTCAAGGGGCTTATCTTCATGGTTAAATCAACAGTCAAGCCCGATCAGCATACATGTTTTCTACCACGAGTCACTAGATAGTGACAAGGGCCAGGAACTTAATGTTAACTTTCTCTTGTTTTAGCCCAGAGCCACTGAGCACATACGTACACCACCAAAGATCAACTGATTGAGAAGAGACAAAGAATGGATCCAGAATTCTATGACTTGCAAACTCAGCATGACAAAGGCAGTTGCTTTTCTCACTAGACCACACATTTACAACTGACATGTTCCACAATAGTTGCACTCAGTTCACATAAACCATAACACTAGGTGCTCCTACTGGTTGATTATGAAGACACCAAAACACAGGCCCTGTCATCCTTTTGCAGAACAACTTCTGCTTGACATTCAGGTATAAAAGCTCTGCCAATCTTCACTTCCCTAGGTCTGGACAAGTAAACCAGTAAGATTCCTTGCTAACATGATGGTGGCAGAGTAGGAGTCCTCAGCCAGAGCTCATATGCTCTGTCCATTTCTTTTCTTTCTTTTTCTCTTTTCATGTTTTTTTAAATCCGTCTTACCTCCTGTCCATGTACCTAAGATGGTGCCGTAAATGGCAACTTGTAAACTTTTCACTGTACTCATGTGAGTACATGTGACATTAAACCTAATTCGAATTGTAATTCTAACACTGTCAAAGTGCATTGATTCAGATGAAATATGCATCTACTTAGAATTACACAGGGGCTTAACATTGCATGAGTTTTGAGAATGTTCTGACTGCATATCCATGACAAACAGCATTTCTTTCCAATGTCAAATTTAATAAAGAATCTAACAGATTCCCACTTATTAAAGTGGGATGTTGGGAAACTGTAGGGGCATCTTCTCTGACCATTGGTCTAGTTACCTAAGAAATATTTTCAATTCGAAATTCACAAGATGTAGTTTTATAGTAGTTTCTATGTAAAATAAGTAATTGTGAACTGCAAAGATGGGAGAAATACCACACTAATAATCAGAAAAAATAATTAGGTAAGGATATCCGAAGTAAAATGATGCCAAGTTGGATTTTTTTCCCTTGTTTTCCATTTTATTGATAAATTACACTGTTTGACAATTTTAGTAATGCTTGAATGCTCCGGTTATTGTTTAAGAGGAACATAAAGGAGTAAGGTTTACTAAGAAAAAGAAGAACCCAGAGCCACAATAGAGATCACAAGTAAAGTTGGGAAAAAATAGACGAAGTAACTGCAGAAATAGCTTATATGAATAGCTTTAAAAGTCCAAAAAAATTGTAGGGGAAAGGTTAGATGTTGTATCATTCTTCCAGATCATGAGCCTCTGACAATGTTACAAACCTTTTCAGAAAGCGATGTCATAGAGAGGAGAGAAAGAAGACAGAAGAGAAAGGGTTGGGCGACAGCCTTTGAAATTGATTGAAAAATAACTTTTACTTTCAGAGGAGAATTTCAAATGAAGAAGTTTCTGTGAAGAGATGTTTCGTAAACTTAATGACTTTTGATTAATGCCTTCTAAAATGCACAAAATAAAGAATTCAATACCATAAAATGAAAAAGTACAGATGTTTCTCCCCAATGAAAAACGGAGTCTTAACAAGATAAATACAATAATCTAAGCAAAGTCTGTGGAATCACAAGTAAGGAATGGACAATCTACATCAGCCCATCACAAATAACCTTTCAGTTGCTCTACTATGAAATATGTACTTGTCTTTGGATACAGCATCAATATGTGTTGAGTAGAATCTTGCATTTAGATTACTGACAAGATAGTGCACAAGATGAAGATGTTGGTAAACACATACAAAATGCAATGTTTCCAAATGATATACTTTATAACTTTTCAAAATATGTAAGTTTTAATTTGGCAGTTCCATGAAATTATGTAAAGTTTGAAATTTAAAAAATAATTGCTCTTCCACCTTGATTTAAATAACAAATCTTTGAACTTGTAGAATGAGCAAAACACTTGAAAAATTTGTTTAAAAACATTCAATTTACAGCCATATAAGAAGTTAGAAGGCTAAAAGAATTATTCAAATATTACCACTTGAAAGCAGTGCTATCTGTACCTCATCAATTTTCCAGAGGAAGACAGCACCCTGGCCACTACCTGCATGACCTATGCAGCGTTCCTCATTAACGTCATTGTAGAAAGCAACTTTGTAGCAGCCTATGCGAACAAATTGTCACAATGCGCGTATTTTTATTTATCCATCGCCTCTGATGGTTTCTTGAAATCTTCTCCAGGATTCCTTCTTTTGCCACAGAGGTATTGAAAAAAATTAAATACTAAAACTACAGACTTTTGTTGTTCATGTGAAATATTTGTAAAATCCTTTCTTGGTTGAAAATGATAAACATAATTAAACTTTCACAAACTTTTTACAATTTTGAAAGGTTTGTGGTCAAGCAATTCAAATTATTTCCAACTAATTTAGTTTACAGTTTAAGCTTTTCTTAGGACAGAATTGTAATCTGTCTTTATTTTACCAACCAAAATAAGTGCTGCATTAAACTCTCACTAAAACACAATGAGAAAACAGCTGGAATATAGGGTCTTCCAAAACAAATTTCTGTCTCTCACACATACACTATCTCATGTGTGATCAATATGAACAGGGACAAATAAACTAAACAAACCCAGCCACTAACAAATTTACAGACATAATGTGTGGGGCCTTTCAAGCAAAATGGATCAAAACCGAAATAAAACAAAGTGTGTTGTTGCAAACACAAATCATTACATTTTATAACCGTCTATTAATTTAGATTCTTGGAAGTCTGGTTGAATAACTCTGAAGAAATTAAATACATGTCAGATATATTAACAAGAAATAGTTCAGAAATTATTAAAGGAATTTTGCTGGTTGAGAAAATCTCAAGATCAGGTCATCACTGTAAAATATCTGAACTATGTCAATTAAGTGCTAAACGATTGGAAGAACAAAATAGTGCAGTTTTAAAGTACATGATATTCAAGGCAGCTTTGAATCTCTTTTCTTCCTGCATGGGATTTGAGCTTTGTTGACTTGGATAGCTTTTGTTGCCCATTCCTAGTTGCCTTTGCTGTGTCACGTATTTGCTGTGCCATGTCTCCAAGTATTTGCTCCCTTTGTTATTCTAGACGACAGTGGTCGTGGGTTGGGAAGCTCCTTTGGAGAATGTTTGCATTACATTTTGTTAATGGTACACACTGCTGGGACTGCTATAAAAATAGATTGGAAAAGTTGGGACTGTTCCGCTTGGAGATGAAAAGCCAACAGGAGATCTGAGAAAAGTTTTCGAAATTGTGAGTGGACTGGATGGAGTAGATTGGAACAAACTGTTCCCACTTGAAAAAGAATCAGGAATCAGTGTGCACAGAAGCAAAGGAAGTAAACGTAGCAAACGTGAGATGAGAAAACAAAACAGTTCCACACAACAAGTGGTGGAATGCACTGCCCAGAAGTGTGGTGGAAGCGCAGTCAATTGAGGCATTCAAGAGGGTATTGGATGATGCTTAAAATAGAAGAAATAGGCAACAGTATGGGAAAAGGCAGGGGAATGGAACAAAGTTATGTAGCTCAATTGGAGGGTCAATATTGATTCAATGGGCTGCTTGGTCCCCTGTGTTGCAACACTCTTGTGATTCTGTGAAGTTGGAAAATTTTCATAAATAGGCAGCTGATGCTCAGTGATCTGTTAATTTTGAAATCGGTAGTGTTTTTTGTTCATTGAAGATATTAAAGCAATATTAAGTACAAGCATGGATGAGGTGATGAATGTTTTCAGTAGGAGGTACGTATAATAGATCAGGTGGCTAGCCCACCACCTTCCCATCCAGCCTTCCTCCTTGCTCTGAGCTCCAGGATCTCTTCTTGCACTACATCCCAGCACTCAGCTTTCTAGAGTCTCCTTGCAACTTCTTCCTGGCATCCTGGTAGTGCCCACCATTGAATTCTCAGAGTTATGGAGTTTTTGGCCAATTAGATTGACCTGCAGCTCTCAATCGCAGGACCTACTTGCGCCAAATGGCAGGAGTTGCACACTCAACCACTCTAGGCCACCAACAGCATGCTATCGCTGCAGGGCATGCTTGCAAGATGTGAGACAGCTTCCAATCAACTTTCCTTCCAAATCCAGCTCAGAGTTAGATTACAGTTCAGCCATGATTTTATTGAATGGCAGAACAGGGTCAAGGAGCTTAACGAACTATGCCTGTTCCTGTATACGTTCACAATCCACAATCCACAATGTTCCACATGACCTGTCCCCATATTTCTTCTTTTAACTCGACTAACATGTGTTTTTATCTCTCTGGTCATCATGCACTTATGCTCAAATGTATCTATAGTATTTGCATTAACTGCTTTTTGTAGCAGCAAGTTCTTCATTCCTAATGTTCTTAGGGCAAGTCTCCTGAATTGCCAAAGGGATTTATTGATAACTATCTTATTGTTATGGTCTAAGGATTTGATTTCCCTATTTATGGAAACATTTCTACATCCATTCTATTAAACCCCTCCAGAATATATAGATATCTCGGGATCTAGGTAGTACATATTAAAAACTGTATGGTAGTCATTGGAGATTTTGATTTGCATAAACTTGGAGAATCAGAACATTTGAAGCAGCAAGTGCAATGAACTTCTAGAATGTATTCAATTCAATTATCTGGAATACGTTTAGACCTAACAGAGTAATGAGTAATGAGTAATACAGGATTCAGTGAATATTTAATAAGGTAGCAATGAAGAAGAAGCTTGCAAAGAGTGATCAAAACATGACTGAATTGCATAAATGGCTTTGGAGGGAAAGCTACAAACCAAAGGTTTAAATTTAAGAAAATAATCTTGGGACAGATGGAAAATAAATTAAGTGCAGCAAACTGGGCTGAAGCTTTCATTGATAAACTTAGAGACAAGAAGTGGAAAGTTTCACAGAAATATCTTGTACAACATATAACTGATACATTCCCTAAAAAGCGATGTGGGCCATCCATATAGTTAAGGAGCCAACTACAAAAAAATGAAAAACAAAAAAATGTCAAGGTTAAGGAAAAGGTTTACACAAATACAAAGTGGGAAATCCAGCAAATTAGGAGACCTGTAAAATGCAAAAGAACACAAAGAAAATAATACAAGGAACAAAAGTGGGAATATGGAAAGTAAAAGGACACTTCAAAGCCTTTATAAGGAAGAGAATGGTAAAGAAGGATGTTGAAAAAAAATGGACGCAGGCAAAATGACAACGGATAATAAAGAATGGCAGACTTGTTAAATGAGTATGCAGATTTGTGAAAAAAGCAAAGGGATTTCAAAGTAGATGTCCACAAATCACTAAAGTGCACAGAAATTGTCAAAATAACATGCTGAAATGTTGGTCTTTACCCCAACACATTAGTGCAGCTAATAGATCTTTGTCTAATTTCTGCAATTGGCATTTTATGTCTCAACTCAGAGTGATTACTGAGAGTGTCTATTCTCATGACATGATACCTACAAGAAACCCTATTCTCCACTCCTTGTACATTATCCAGAATATGCTTGGATGCTGCTTTCCTTTCACCTTAAAGGGCTCCATTAGAGCTGCTCATTATGGCTGGGCTTGCTTTCTTCTGGCGGCCTGAAGTAATATTCCAATTGATGATGACGATGACAGCCCTCTTGTCTGTATAATATTGTTGCTACT
The DNA here is from genome assembly GCA_024137785.1 of Ginglymostoma cirratum. Lineage (NCBI taxonomy): Eukaryota > Metazoa > Chordata > Chondrichthyes > Orectolobiformes > Ginglymostomatidae > Ginglymostoma > Ginglymostoma cirratum. The sequence goes on from JAHRHZ010000040.1 coordinate 2,281,609, forward strand.
TCTATTCTGCTGAATTCTCGCATTTTTAATCTATGTTGTGCACCATGTTAGAAGGTAACCAAAGGCAGATCAAGAATAAAACATTTGCATGCTCTGCTTTTCTGATACCATATTACTAACAAATGCACAAAAACATTCCACTACATACGTATACTTTATGGGAATTCAGTTATCAGGATTGTAAGCTCAAGGAAAAAGTCTATTAATCTTTTTCATTTAATGATCAGAAATACACTTAGTGGCTTCTGGATTCACAAATAGCCTCATCTAACGTACTGGACAACATCGGTCTAACTTAGATATGTGCTTAAGTTCTCTAACACACCTCCACATTGTCTGAAATTTATTGATCTACAGTCAATTCCTTACTTGTTTCTGTGGGCTACAGAATGAAATTCTAAAAATGACTCAGTTTTATTCTTGGCTCCGAGTTGATAGGCGCAATCTTCTTGGAGATCACAAATATTTTGAGCCATGCCCCAGTTTGTGATATCGATGGTGGCCATGATATGGAGATGCCAGTGTTGGACTGGGTCTATGTTATTCTTGGCTCTGGATTGATTTTGCTTGTTTTCTTTATACTGATGACTAAGTTAAATTCAATCCCAGAGGAATGGGGTATCTTTTCATGAATCGTTCCTTCAAATTATTAAAGGTAAGGCAAGGAGTAGTAAGTATATCTTGCTCCTGGACTGACTTCCGTGAAGTTCAATAAAGCTTTTTACAGACAATGACACATGTCAAGAAGTCAGCAGACAAAACTGTTTGATCTTTTACATCTTTGTGTTTTTTTAATCCTTTTTAGACAGAGGCAATTTTCTTGAATGCAGCATCCTTGAACATGCCTCATTTTTCTCATTTGGTGGAACTATGATGCTGTGCACTTCACAAGCTTTATGTTAACAAGAAACAAAGGTTAATCAGACTATCATCAGTATCCAACCTGCCCAATTGGCACACAGCTGCTGCTTAGGGTGCTTGGAGGCAGGGGATTATCAGTTTTACTGATAACATTCATTTAATTAATAAGGGTATTTCCTTCAGTATATTAGGAATGGGGGAGAAGAGGATTATAACCATGAACTGCAATACTTTAAAATAACATTGTAGTCTCTAAGCACGATTCAAAATGTCACAAACTGCAAAGAATACAAACCAGCTTAATCTTATTGTACAGAGATTAGGTATAAGATCAGACTTAATGAATTCCTTGTTTCCTAATTCAGAAAACACAAAAATAGGCTGGAAGTTATATTAGAGAAACAAACTTTCTTTCCAAAGTTGAAATCTCAGCTTTTCCTGGAAACCTGTTCACAGTATTAATGTTTATCGAGGCGCCTAGTTTCCATGCTGGAGTACACCTATTGATGTTGAGCTTAGTACATATATAAAGCATACTTACTGAAAAATTCAATGGGTGTGACCAAGAAACTAGAAGTGAAAGATTGCTAAGGAATACATATCTTGTAAATACTTTGAAATCAACTTTTTTTGCATTACAATCAAATGAATCTTGCAAAGTATATTCATAAGTCTCATTCTATTAAACCATTTTCTTACCTAATATATCCACATGGAACAGATGAGGGCAATTTTCAGCCAGCTCCTCAATATCTGTGTCACAAACAGATCTATTGGCTGTCAAAAAGATCTTGCGCAAGTTGGGTAGTTTGCGAGCAAGCTTTATGAAGCATCCTGTGCTACTTTGTAACGTTGGGCACCATCCGAGGTCCAGTTCTTCCAGGAGTTGGCAGCCTGATACAATAGCAGAAATACCATTTTCTGTGATATTTTTACATCTCCACAGATCTAGGGATCGTAGCTTTTTACACTTGGCACCAATCACGCTAGCCACAACGTCATAGTCATCAACCTGGACATCAAAAGGTCAACAATTAAAAGTAATCCAAATCTCATGCAGGCAAATGCCTTCATGGTCTTTAGGAATGATGTTCCAACAGGGGAAAAAAAAACACATTTTTTATTAAAAAGCAATTAGGAAATTTCCTTAAGGTGTAGGCTAGCTAAGTAATAGAATACATCCAACTCTTGCTACGTAAAAAAATTGTTTGGTCAAACGTGTTTTTAACTTATTGAGAATATACCCTCTCAGTGACAGTTTATTTACACCAACAAAATTTGTACCGTGCGTGACAGTTTATTCCGCCAATCAGTTGCTCAGATGCCAATGGCATACATCATAGTCAGAAAGATAGGAAAATGATGAAAGGGACATTTAAAGGACTACCAGACGAATACTCCTTCTGGGGAAACAGAATGTGTAATGTCGAGCAGACTTTCAAATGGAAACAAACAAACTGCAAACCTTTAAGAAATATATCCAGTTACCTCATTAATATTACATTTCACGAAAGCTGAACTTCAATTCTAACTGCATCATTCAACATGATAAACACAAACCAACTTCCAACATTGTAACAAAGATGCAACAAAAGAAGGTACCCCAGCGACTGACCGTTCAAATGTTTATGTTAATGTTTTTGAAAATGACTGGTAATTCTTAAATCCCCCCAGTCACAACTTTTCCCCTGTCACTTCATGCTCTAAGAAAAGAAAGAAAGAAATACATATTTCCATATTTATTATAATTAAAATACTTCTATTTAGCTATGCTCAGTGAGACCCACTAATTCAGATCTGCTGCATGCTTCGCCAGTTGACCGTTCTCTGGGGTCAGCAGCAGCACTGTATCAGCCCCAGGCAGATCCAAAGGTGCTGACCATTAAAAAGAACAGAACTGTTCCTGACTCTTTTGCCAGTGTCATTAACAGAACACTTCAGCAAAGTAGAAGGCTCAAAATGTCAGCCAGCACAAAACTAGAAATGATGCAGTAACAGGCATTAGTGTGAAAGCAAAATATTATTTATGCTGGTTATCTAAAATGAAAACAGAAAGTGCTGCAGAAACTCAGCAGTCTGGCAACATCTGCAGACAAAGAAACAGAGTTAATGTTTCAAGTCCAACATGACTCTTCTTTGAAACTCATAATAGACGATCACCTTTTTCCCCAAGCAGGAAACACATGAAGCATTTTGAGGAGATATTAATCTCTCTCCACGGCCTTTTCCTTCTCCTTCAAAAAACAGAAGTTTCCATCATGCTATTGGTTATTTTGACATGAAATAATACCATTTTATTTAATGTGTTATTGGACTTTTCAAATTATATCTAAAGGAATGGCCCATAAAATAGAAATTTAATGCAATCTAATTTTAAAAAAGTCTTCAGAACTATTTAAATTAATTGTACATGCTTTTCTTAAACACGTTTAACTTCCCACAATCAAGTTCTGCAGATAGTTTAAAATCTTTGTTGTATTCTACTTATCAGAAAAATCCTGTATCTGTGTCTTTTCAATGAACTGTAAATGACTTAACAACCTAATTACGTCACAAAAGCCTCAGAATAATTAACCGTACATAAGAAGTGCATATATGCATTAGTTGCATAAACGGCTATAGTTTTCACATTTATGGGGTTAATAGTTTACTATCCAATATATCTGAAATCAGACTGTGGAATAATAAAAGCATTTTGTGTATTTGTTTGAAATTCTTCTTTATTTGCCATTTAACAGACAAATTGAACATTTATTTTAAAAACAGGTCAAAATCTCCATTGTACAGCAGTAAACAGGAAATTCAGTCATATTAAGTTTTCTCTACAAAACAATTTCAACATCAATGTCCTTTCATTGATTTATTCACTGATAGTAGAGGTTAGTTTAATTCCTGTTACAGGGATGTGGTAAAAATATTTTTTGTTTTAAAGAGAAACTCTTTAGTTTACAGCTCAAATTCTAAACTTATTAGATAGCATTTTGCTGAAAATTATGGTGAGGCGAATTGATGGTAAAATGCAAATCACATATTTTAGCCCAGGGAATTGCTGTTATTTCCAAATGCCTGAAAATAATATCTTACCCTAGTGAAAAGTAAAATAATTAAGTGTGAACTCATCAACCAGATAGTGTACACTTCTGATTTCATCCTGAGAGAATTTTAATCTCAAGGTCAACAATATTCACAGAATATGGCTGCAAGTACAGAGTGTTCTGTTATTCTCACCTCATGAGAAAAACTACGATCATTCACCAACAACCATATTGCCTGAGTTAAGAGTCTTGCATATTCCTAAAAGATCAGCAGGAACACATTAAATTTAATCTACAATATGGAGACAAACCTTGTGAAAGCACACTCATCAAAACAAACCTTTCACTTGCTCTGGATGAGTTCCATCATAGAAATTGAAAAAGTACAACTATGAACACAGGTGCATTTGTTCAAAATATTCTTTGTGAAGTCCATCATACAGAGTTTTGATTATAATTGTAAGCACATTTCTTGTAACTTTTAGGCCACTTTTACAACCATTTTCCCCATATACAACTAAAGTTTGTGAGCCTTGATATTGTGCCTGAAAGCTAATTTTACAATAATCATCACTATTGAAAAGCTGATGGGGTTCAGTACAACATATTTCAAGAAATATGTTGTATATGTTCTCACAACAGTAGTGACTTGATTTCTTAAAGTATAAATATTCAAGTCTTGTTTAGAGAAAGAGTCACAAGGTGGTACTAGTAAGAGAATTAGTAATGAAGATGTCTGCATTTTAATATAATTTTAACAATGAAAATTAAAAACAATATTTATGTTCCAGTGATACAAGATTTTCTCCTGTATCCTTTTCCAGTGATAGTTACTCCTACATTTCCAATTCAAATTATTAATAATGCACGAAGAAAAATGTCAAATCTTTGTACGCAGTTTGAGAAAAATTTAATCCTTAATAGCAGCAAGTTTGTCTGTTTTTAGATCTACTTCTCTCATATGCAAAGTTATGACTGACTTGAAAAGTAAAAATCCTTCCTTATCTGTTGCAAATAATAAGATTTCTTTGAATCTGGAAAATTTGCTATTTATTTGGCTCTAACAAAGTACGGCAGATCAACATTTTATTCAAACACAAACTAGAAACTTAAATGTGGGAACAGGCAACCAAAGCCTAAAAGGCTGCTTAGTTAAATCGTTGATTGTTTTCTCATTCATAAATGGACTAAAATGATAAATGATGAATTATTTAAGGTAAAGGTGTAATTCATGACACCATGTCCATACTAATGATTTCTTTAAAACTGCATTCTCTAAATGTACTTTTATTCCACAATGGGCATTTGCTCAATTTTGTGTTTTGATATACTTTATTTTAAAAGTCTTATGAAATAGAATGGTATTTTGGAGACTCTACGGTGTCAGTGCACTCAAATAAGACAATGCTTGACCTCAGAAGAAAATTATTAGTTCATGCAACTTCAAGTTCTTACCATGACACAGCTGCCAAGGCTGAGGTGCTGAAGTTCCAAGCAGAAGTTCAGAATGCTGAGCAGTGCTGTTTGCTGCCGTTATGGGACACATCAGAGACAACGTGGATAGAGAAACAAAGGGAAAAGAGGTCAATTAGGCATTAAAGCCTGTCACTGCCTTTCTCAAAATACTGCTCTAAACTTAGGTTACATCTACCACAAATGCAGTTTAATGAGTCCCAAGGTATTCAGACCATCGATTAGCTCATGGCCAAACAAATCATTACAGGCTCAAAATGCAGTTCCCTCTAGATGTGAATCTGCACAGATCGCAGTTACCAGGGGCTCTGTTCCTCTGAACACCTCTCCCTAAGGGAGGAATCTTGAAAATGCTGAGACCTTTTACTAACATGCAAGGCTGCTTGTGGCACCAGAATAGATCAGTGCTGTCCCAGAAATGAAGTGGCAACTGTGACATTCACAGATCAGACAACCTAAAGAAATTGTCAATAGCAAACCACCTAGAGTGGCAGGATCGAACAGTACTGACCACCGCCAGCCAAAGGATTCCAGTCATAGTTAACTGGAATTTCTGCATGCATTCTATACACAGTAATGTAAAGCAATTCTCAAGCTACAAGTCAATTAAGTCGTGCCAATTACAGCAACAGAACGCAGGGATAGTCACACCATTTCATCCTCTGTGCAGCACTCAGTTTACACAAAACAGAATAAAATAAATCATCTGTGAATGCAACACGAGAATCTTGTTGGTTGCTCAGCAGGTAAATAAAGAATTGCTACTGACAGCTGTCCAAAGCAATTGTTTACAAATTTAGAATATTAATATTCACAATAAATAAGAACAATGACAATATTATTATTGTATGTTAAATATTTGTAGCACAGAAATAAACCATTCGGCCTGTTTCAGCTTCCTTCAGCTAACCCCATCAACATATCTTTCTTTATTTCTTTACCCCTCATGCCCTTAGTCTGTTTCCCGTGAATTAATCTGTGCTATTCACCTCAATAATTTTTTTTTTGTTTCTATGATATTTCCAGACCAGCGGGGATACTGAATTGGAGATGGAAAAGAAAATTGAAAACTGCAGAATAAATGAACCACTGGATCTCATTTACTTCTAAATTCTAAATCTAAGTTTTAGAACTTCTGCATCACTCTGAGTCACAGGCTGAAGAGATGTTGGTCATAAAATTAAATCAGACATATTGCTTTAATGTGTAGAAAAATACCACAGTAATTACCTTATTTCTATGTTATTGGAGTGTTTTACTTGAAGTGTATAATTCAGGGAAAAACACAGTAAGAAGCCCTCCCCAGCATTCAAGGTAAAGTAAATTATGGTTTGTGAAATGGAGACAGTAAGGACTGCAGAGGAATAACACGTGATATTTTGCCTCGGGAGCTGACAGCCCCATGGCCTAAATATTGACTTCACCTGCTTCAAAATCTCTCTATCACTAACCTGTCCATCTTCCGATTCACTTATCCGATCCACCCTTCCCATGGACCAACTACAATAAACCTCGACTTGCTTCTATCTATCTCCACCCCACCCACCCTCCCCCCTTGCACCCCTCTCTTCTTCTATTTATTTCTGGGCTCCTCTCGTACTCCCCAGTCCTGACGAAGAGTTTCGGCCTGAAATATTGATTCCCCTGCTCCTTGGATGCTGTCTGACCAGCTGCACTTTTCCAGCTCCACATCTATTGACTTATGGTCTGTGAAGTATTGACACAGTACCGCAATTAATTGAAAAAAGTATTTCCCTCTTTCATTTTTCTCTTTCTTAAGTATTCCAGCATATCTGCCCAAACGATCAGCTTCTACTCCATTGCAAGCAACTGAAAGGTGTACATGCACAGTCCTGGTTGGCTCAGCTGCTGATTTTCCCTCTGTCCTTACGAGAAAGTGCTCATGCTGTGTTCACCAATTCTCTCCATTGGTTTGGTTTGGTTGGGTTGAGTTAAGAAACTGACCAGATGTAGAGAATTTCAGCCCAGCAATTGCACCTTGTCATTCACTGAAACACCAAGCCCACCATCAATACAGAACAACATTGTCAGATTTCTGCAAAGAAACAGTAGTAACAAAGCAAATTCCCATAGCAAGTTATGAAATAACAGGGACATTCATACGGAAACTAACCATTACTACAATGATGACTAACCTAGCTAGTAAGAGGAATAATACCAGAAATTACCGCACTTGATGAAAACACAAACTGTTGTAAGGTGGTCTCCTCAGGGGGTTGGTGGTTTTACACCTCACAGTTTTATTGCACTCTACATATAGTCTCCTTGATTATAGAGTTATTTTTACATTGGTGTAACTCCAAAGCTGCATCTACTCTAAGAATTCCACTGCATTCAATTTTCAATGGATGCGTCTAGGTTCAGGCCAGATAGTGCACAGTACTTTCTGTATTCATTTAAAATTTCATACACCATTCACACTCTCTTGGGTTAACACCGAACTCATTTATCTTCTTGTATCTATTTAACAATAGGGAGGGACAGGGGAAAAGAGAATTGTTTTGATAATTTTCTTTTTCTGGCAGCGGAATAAACCAAAATCATTAGGATTTAATTTGGTTGTTCATCTCTTTCTTTTGGTGTCAGAGACTGGACTTGGATAAGCACATCACTGAATAGATAAAAACAACTCCCCTAATACTGAATACAATTCTGGTTCCTCTTCCTGCTTTATTCAGTTAATCTGATGTAGACATCCTGCCACTTTATAAGGTATTCTCACATGAAAAATCAAGCTACCAGAATTTGGAAAGATATGCCACAGTGTAAAATTACTGGGCAAAATAAAACAAATGAGTACATAAATCAAAGCCAGCTGCCGTGGAAAAAAAATGGGACAATGTTTTATTTTGGAGTAGGCAATTCCAAGAGATAATGCAGCACAAGGAACTGTACTCTCAAGTTTGGCATCTTATCTCGTCAAACTGTTTTTGAAATAATAAAATGTATATCATCCTGACAAAAGTAAAAAATATAGCTGCCTTATTCCACATATGCTATTATACCATTTCAATGCTACAGTTGCTTTTCATCTCCTATTATAGCTTCACTCTTCACAGGAAAAACCTACTCATGAATTATTGCTGACACTTATCTAACCCACAGAGTTTCAAAAATTATCAGCAGTAATAGGGTCCCACAAAGATATTATCATCCAGTCAATTAGTTTGAAAACACCAAAATTTTATAAAAGCACACTGAAAATGCTCCAAAAATCTACAAAATGCATATTAAACATACCAAATGTCTCTTATTAAAGTCATCTTTAGCAAAAGCACAAACCACGAATGAACCTAATCCAATGATTCACTTTTAAAAATGCAAAATCTGAAGAAATTGTTATTGATCAGATGTGCCTTTACATCACCTTTTTCTCTTTGTTCATGTCTGTGCAATACATCTATTTTAGCACTTTACAGCGTTGTACCACCATCTTTTCTCCTCAACTGTCCTTTGCCTGCTCTTTGATATCACTGCTCTGCAGAATAGGCAATGTTGAAGTGCCCGAATTCGTGTGCAACAAGGGATGATTGTTTTGCTTGTCATTCATGAGGGTTCATACATTCCAGGTTCCGAGGTTGAGCTTGACCTTAGTTTTCAGACTGCAGGTAGATGAGCCCACTGGAAGTGGTTTTCCAACCAGGTTGGTGACAGAACAGACTATTTTTAGGCCATCTTTACCAAATCCTTTTCCAACCCGGCCCAGATCAAGTTCTGGTCCATCCCTCCTTATGCTACCTCTCATCTAAGACTGACATTGATGAGGAGATTCAATGTTACATCCAATCTGTGAGTGCTTCCTTTGGACAACCAAAGGTCCTCTCTGACAGCTGTGCTGATACCAAGATCATTGTGCATAAGGCAGTCATCCTTCCAACTCTTCTATATAGCTCTGAAACTTGGACTACATATACCTGCCACTTGAAAACCCTTGAGAAGTAGCATCAAAGCTGTTTGAGACAAATTCTCCACATCAGTTGGAAGGTCAGGCATACTAACATGAGCTTCCATAAGCAGCCAATTGTACCAGCATTGAAGCCATGATTATCCAAAATCAATTCTGATGGACCGGCCACGTACCAATTATGTCCTTACCTGTTCCCCACGGCCCCTCATGTTTTCTACGCACCCTCAGTCCCTACCATGGGTAGATCTCAAAAGCTATGTGGAAATGAAAAAAAAAGCAATTCTAAGGATCAAACAAAATTCACTCACCTACATTCTTGATGGTGTAAAGAAAAACTCTCCCATTCATAAAATTCAAAGCTTCTAACTCTCAAGTGGTTGGCTTCTTACAAACAAGGAAATGTCTACTCAGACCTCTCAAAGATATATTTAATTTAGTTTAATTTAATAGCTTCTTGAAGCAATTGATTGAATAATAAACTTAGAACACTGTGCTGAGATCACTGTAGGTTTTGAAATTCAGCCGCGCATTCAAAATGACCTAAGGATAGTCCTTGGGAAAACAACAGCAAAGAGCTTTATTGAAACTGCACTACCAGATGCTACTTTTGTTTCTAATCTACAGATGTTAATCAAAGTAGTCCATCAGAGTTTCATTTTCTTATTGACAACTGAAGCTTAATTTTTTTTTTCATTTTTTACACAGTGGGGCATTTAAAAAGCATCGGACCTTATCCACCACAGCATATATGGGGACTTCATCAATTCAAGACTACCACACTTCAGGTTCATATCCTTGCAACAGCCCACACGGGGTCAGTTTGAACTTTGCACTGAGGTCAAATGACCCTCCTGACTCTGTCTTTTCTTTCTGTCTGATTCATGCCCTGTCCCATTTCACCTGCAGGTAAAAATTCAATATGTCAGAAATAAAGCAGAACATCAGCAGCCAAGTCCTACCAACTCTTTTTAAACATCTGTGGTGTCTGCTCGATTCCATATGAATCTCGTTCTAAAATACAATGCTCTCAGCAGCAACATCACACAACTGTTACGGTGGAGAAGTAGGCCATTTATCCCATCACACCTGTACTGACTCATTAAACAACCATTATTACACCTAATGCCAATCTCCTGCCTTTACCCCATATCTTTACATATTATTTTTATCCAAATAATCATCCAATGCCCTCTTGCATGCCTCGATTGATAATTTACATTAACCACTTCTGACAATGAGGTGACATAATGTAACATGGAAGCTACATTTTCTCAAACTGTCTCAAGCTAACTCATTATATTAAAATTCAGTGTAGGAGTTAAAAGTACACTTTGCATTATCTTACACATTTAAACATGCAGATTAATTTAAAACATTTTAAGTTTTAATTAGTTATCTATAAGCATAAATAGCTTTCTCTTGTTTAATTTTATGCCCTTCTCATTTTTCATTCAATGACTTTACTTTTTCTTTCTCCGTAACAATTACAATACTGGAATCCATCCAAAAATTGCACAGGTATGTCCTGTACACTAAAAGCAGGATAACTCCAACCCAGCCAGTTACCCCATCAGTCTATTCTCGAATATTAGTAAATAGATGGAAGCAGACCCTGCTCAGTAATAACCTGCTCAACGATGCCCAGTTTGGGTTCTGCCAGGGCCAGTCAGTCTTGACCCCAGTATAATCTTGGTTCATAGATAAAAGAGCTGAATTACAATGGTGAAGGGAGAGTGACAGCCCTGAACATCAAAGCTGTAATTGACAAAGTGTGGCATTAAGGAGGCCTTGCAAAACTGGACTCAATGTGAATGGGGGGCAAACTCTCCACTGGTTGGAGTTAAGTCAGGCATTCTAGCTCCAGGACACCTGAAGACATTCTTCAGAGGAGTTTCCTAAGACCAGCCAACTTCAGCAGCTTCATCAATGACCCTCTCTCTATCATAAGGTCAGAAGTGGGGATGTTCGCTGATAATTGCACAACGATCAGTACCATTCGCAGCTCCTCAGACACTGAACTAATCCACATCCAAATGTGACAAGTACTTGGTAATATCCAAGCTGGGCTGACAAGTGGTAAGTAACATTTCTGACATACTGATGCCACTGCCAATCAGAGACAATCTAACCACTGCCCCTCACATTCAATAGTGTTATCATCACTGAAGTTTTCACTGTCAACATCCTGGGAGTTACCATTGACCAGAAACTCAACTGGATTTGCTTTTTAATGACAGTGGCTACAAGAGCAGATCAAAGGCTAGGAATACGGCAGCAAGTAATTCACCTCCTGACTCCCCAAAGCCTGTCCATCTACAAGGCAGAAGTCAGGACTATGATGGAATACGCCCCACTTGCCTGGATGAGTGCAGCCCCAACAACACTCAAGAAGCTTGACAACGTTCAGACAAGGCAGCCTGCTTGACTGGCACCACATCCACAAGTATCCACTTCCTCCACCACCAGTGCTCAGTAGTAGTGTGCACTATCTACAAGATGCCCTGCAGGAAATCACAAAAGATCCCGAGACAGACCCTCCAAACCCAAGCCCACTTCCATCTAGAAGGACAAGGGCTGCAGATACATGGGGACACCACCACCTACACATTCTCCTCCAAGTCACTCACCATCCTGACTTGGAAATATATTGCCATTCCTTCACTGTCGGTGGGTCAAAATCCTGGAATTCCTTCTCTAAGGCAGTGTGGGTCAATCTATTGCACATGAACTGCAGTGGTTCAAGATGGCACCACCACCTTTTCAAGGACAACTCGGGATGGGCAATAAATGCTGGCCAGCCCATGTCCCATGAATGGCTCTTTCAACCTTCAGGAACTCTGTTCCTTTAATTTAGACATCTTGTGTATTACAAATTTCCTTTGTCACACCTTTGGAAGCATGCCTTCACTGCTTCAGCAGCTGACTCCAAGACTTCTATACTTCTCTTCCCAAACCTCACTGCTTTACATCTTTTAAGCTGCCCTTTAAAGCCTACCTTTTTTCACCAAGCTTCTGGTTATCATTCCTAATATCCATTTACGTAACTCAAAGCTGAACTTGTGGCTGGATCTTTGTGTGCAATGGGCACGATTCATTCTTTTTAGAATAAATCTGATTTTTCTCGACATTCCCATTTTTCTCTACATTTTTCCTTCAAACATCTGGCAGCTTGGGAAAGCCTATAGTGAAAATCACACATCCATCCCTGCCGAGGTTGGCTTTCTCATTTTTAACGGAGAACAAAAGCTGGATTTCTCCTGCATACTGTTTTGCCTGAAAATGCTAGGATCTTGGCAGCCCATTAAAAACACGGCAGATTTGAGAGTTCATGAAGAAAATGGAAAGCTTGGGAAAATGCAGTCCAATGACATTTTGTTCATAAATTGTCTGTGATAATTTTACTGAGCAACAACTACAAAAAACAAATTGACAGCTGTCATTGCACACCAATCCTTTAAAATACACACTTGTAAGAAAAACACATACATGACATGTGTATTTAAAACAAAGTGGATGCCAAGAGGTCATTTGAAGGCTTTGCGGATTCTGAGAGCTATTATAACCAGTCGAGCTTCATTCTCATATTTTAGTATGTCATCTGAATCTCACCATTCTTTCTCTTTCTTGTAAGGATGCCTAGGTATCCATTAATTTCCATATAATAAGCACTGAATGTCAAATTCTTCAGTAACCCATTGCAGACCACCATGTAGTTAGTTTCTATTGTCAATCTCACTATTCTCACAATAGGTTTGAACACCATTAGAAGACACCAGATTCAAATGTCACAAACTCAATTAATACTTTCTGAACAGCTGATGAACAATGACAATGTCAAAACATTTTTTCACTTCATTTTTCACATATAATGGTAAAATATAGTATATTTAAATTGTTAAAATATATAAATATTTTAAAAAATGCAGTGGAGGTCATGAAATAACGACAGTATTCATCTGGTACTGACATATCACTTAACCTTTGCTCTTGTACCTTTTATTTTCACTGGTAAAGCTCAGCCGAATTAGTCATATAACTCTAACATCAACCACTGCATAAAAAAAACATGCAACACTCATCCATTATGAAGTAGACTATGCAAACATAGATTACTTAAACAGATAGAATCTGTTATCTCATCCTGATCACCTACTCCCTCAAATTCTTAGTTTTTGTGAATCAGACCCCGTTGTGTAACCCTTAACACCTTTTCTTATGTCCCATCATGTGTAAACATCCTTTCAGCTACCTGGGGCCAAAACCCTCGAATGCACAGCCTAAGCAACTACACAATCAGCTCTCTTTCCTGATTTAAATCTATCTTTAAAACCTAGCACTTAAGCATTTAATCCCTCTTCTTATCGGTTTCTTTTTAGACTAAGCATCCATTTTTCCTTGCATTTCTGCCAAGTGCCTGGTAAAGTTTTGCAAGTGAAATGTGCTCAATTAATGCAAGTCCTTTTCTGTTTCATTCTTTGAATAGGAACAATCTCCACACGCTTTTCTATGCTTTTCACTTTCAATTTTACAGAATACATACTTGGCACACAAAAGAAATGGTCATCTCTATCACTGCTGAAATGTAGTCTAATTTCTTTCTATTCAAAAACAGGATCAATGCTTGAACGTAGGTTGCATAACTAAGTTGCAGATATTTTCCTAAAACTGGACAGTTTATCTTTCTTCAAGGCCTTTCGGAAAAGCCGATCAGATGTCTGTGGGGTAAGAATTTCTCTATCCACAGAATAAAGATTATTTCACCATTGTCAATGAAATAGTTCCATCTTAAGATGGCAAAGTTGTATAACTAAATGGAAGAGAGAGTTGAGATGGAGTTTAAATATCAGCTAACAACGTCTTGTTACCAAAAACATTACCAAGTCTAATGAGCAGCTCTCAAATTGATTGATGTAACATATTCTCATTTATCCCCTGAATACAAAAGGATAGAAGACCATATTTTAATCCAGTTACAAGGTGGAAGCATTCAGACGAAGTTTTAAAACTCTCACTAGAGAGAGGTCTCTTCTGCAGAGGCTGTTACCGTAATGGTTGCATTAATGGATTAACAACTCAGAGCTCACGAGAACAAGTTACTACAATGGAATGCTGTGAAAATTAATGCAATAAATGAGGCTAGGTCAGGAAAATGGCACTTGCAGGAAGGAATCAAGACAGAAAATGCTGGAAATATTCAGTGGAGAAATAAGTAGTGTTAATATTTCAGGTAAAGGGACCTTTACCAGACCTTTCTTCTAAAGAAAGGTTCTCTACCTAAACATTGGGTTGAATTTTCTCTCCCAAGTCCAAAAACAATTTGGGAAGAAGAAAATACCCTGAACCTTTGGATTTTCATTCGGTGGGGGGGGGGGGGGCAAACACAAGCTGGTCCACTAACCCCAGAAAGAGTTCAAGCAGCCACAAAGGATGTCAGGTGCCAAGGCAAGCTACTTTCATCTAGGCAACTGGATAAAGTGAGATGAGATAAAGTGATGTGAAAGTATTGTGGAACATAACAAGGACAAAGTGTAAGCATACATTCAAAGACACTTAGGCAAATTGGAAAGAAGACAGTGGGGTACCTACAAATGGACTAGGATTTTCCTCCCACGGTGAGCAGAAAAACTCCTGGATCAGTGAGATTAAAAGTTAGGATGGGAGTCAGTATCAGTTGTTTTCTTATACAATCCCTAGCTCTCGCTCCTACACCCTGCCAGAACCCACGTGCCACACATGACCACACATTCCAATTTATGATCCTTACCCATCCAGAATCCCTTACAGGTAGTTCTCCTATAAGGTGATATTTGCCTTCTTGTGTGACCTTGCGCTATAGAAAATCATCATAGAAAATCATGTTATAGGGAAATTGCTATAGAAAGTCACTTTTCCTACACAGCAGAAAGTTTGTGTTATCCAAACAGCGTCCATTATTCATTGTTAATCCAGTAACCCAAATAATGTCCTGGGGACCTGAGTTCGAATCCCGCCACGGCAGATGGTAGAATTTGAATTCAATAAATATCTCGGGAATTAAGAATCTAATGATGACCAGGAATCCAGTGCCAATTGTTGGGAAAAATCTATCTGGTTCACTAATGTCCTTTAGGGAAGGAAACTGTCATCCTTACTTGGTCTGGCCTGCATGTGACTCCCAACCCACAGCAATGTGGTTGACTCTAAACTGCCATCTGGGAATCAGGGATGGGTAATAAATGCTGCCTGGCCAGCGACGCCCTCATCCCGTGAATGAAAAAGAAATTGCTTTATAGCCAATTTGTGTTAACAGAACATGCATTATAGCAGAACTACCTGCATAGTAGTCCGTGTGCTAATTTATGAACACCTGCCTCCCTTCCCATTGACTACCTTTCCTCTACCCTCCATACCAACTCATCCAATTTCAACCATAGGCAATACTCAGCAACCATGTTGAGATGAAATAAAGTTGTAAGCATTCTTTTTAGAGTTTACTATCTAAAATGCTCCATTCATTAAAGAAAATACATTTAAATTCCCTCAAGCATATAATCCCATGCAAGAATAAATGTGTGCATTTATAATGTCACATCAAAAGATATCTGATCCTTAAGTAACTTTCTTGAACTCTCAATGCCACTCTGACCCTGCCAACCATGATAATTATAGGTTCTGGAAAGTATTAATAATGCTTTAATGATAGCATTTAGGGTTATGTTAATAAATAGACATTGAAACTGCAAGAACATATTTATTATCAGCTCTCACAGCTGCAGGCAGGTATTTTTTAATTTTGTTTTGTGGAAGGCTGGCCACTTAGATAATGTGACAGTTCCACAACCACATGCATTCCTCAGGAGCGTTACAACCTCTCTAAAGTTTTGTTAATCGTAAACTGCAAGATAAGGCTGCAGCAAAAGTTGGGTTTGTTTTTAGTTAGCACTGATTCAAGAGATCCTACTGAGTTTGGCTCTCCTTTTGTGAGGAAGTCATGTCCTGCCAGCCATGAATTGCTATGCAAAGTCTTCGTGACTCCACAATAATTCAGCTCCATACTTCAAAATTCTTATCAGTTTAGGTGAGTGCCAGTGATTTGACATTGACTAATGCAATTCAAATAAGGTAACAGGGTTACCCTAACATTTGATTTAATTTTGAGTCTTTAATTAAGGATAAAATGATTAAATATCTCAAGCATAAGAAAATCATTGGAAGTAATCTGCACAGATTTCAGAAAGGAAGATTGTGTTTGATAAACTTGTTAGAAATTCTTGATGAGATGACGGCTTTGTTGGATAGAAAAGTGCAGTGAATATAAGAACAGGAGAAACATGAGCAGAAGTAATCCTTAAGGCACCTTGAGCCTGCTCTGCCATTCATTGGGGCAGTACGGTGGCTCAGTGGTTAGCACTGCTGCCTCACAGTGCCAGGGAACCGGATTCAATTCCGCCCTTGGGTGACTGTGTGGAATTTGTACATTCCCCCCATGTCTGTGTGGGTTTCCTCCAGGTACCCCACAGTCCAAAGATGTGCAGGTTAGGTGGATTGGCCATGCTAAATTTCCCATTGTGTCCAGGGATATGTAGGTTAGGTGGATTAGCCACGGGAGATGCAGGGTTACTGGGATAGGGTAGGTGAGTGAGCCTGGGTGAGATGGTCTTTGGAGGAGTTGGTATGGACTTGAAGGGCCAAACAGCCTGCTCCCACACTTTAGGAATTCTATTCTATTACATAGCCGAATCTTGGCCTTAACTCCACTTCCTTGCCTATACTTCATAACTCGAGATTCACAAAGAGATCTAAACTCTCTGTATCTCAGCCATAAATATACATGATACAACTCAATGAATACAACTCAATGGGATAGAGAATGTCAAAGATTCAGAATCCTGTGAATGGGGACATTTTTGTTCATCATAATTTACTGAGTCCTTATCCTGAAACTCTGAATTTGTGTTTGAGACTTCGCAACCATGGGAAACGATCTCATGGTATCTAGCCTGTTACATAATTGTAATTTTATAGAGATCACCTAGAATTCTTTGACAGTGACACTCATATCCCTTAATACATAAAAAAAGTCTTGAGGATTTGTCAGATTTGTAGGGGGCTTGACAGGGTAGATGCTCAGAGGTCGTTTCTTTCGTGGGAGATGCTAGGACCAGAGGGCATAATCTCAGTGTAAGGGGTCGTCCATATAAGACAAAGATGAGAAGGAATTTCTTCTGTCAGAGGCTAGAGAATCTGTAATTTTTTTTTAAAATCACAGAGGACTGTCAAGACTGGGTCATTAAGGACGTTCAAGGTTGAGAGAATCAGATTTTTAATTAGCAAGGGAATCAAGGTTATGGAGAAAAGGCAGGAAAGTGGAGTTGAGAATTATCAGGTCAGCCATAATCCCATTGATTGCTATAGCAGACTCTGACTGATGGCCTTCTTCTGCTGTTACATCTTATGGTCTAATTTTTGTTGATTCAGTTTCTCCAATACTTATTCTTTATTGATATTACTTAATGTACATATTTGATTCTTACTGGTGTCTTGGATACCTTCTACTTCTGCATATACTTTGTAACTTACATTGTGAAGACAGACACACTGTATCTGCTATTTTTAAAATTCCCACAATTGTTTCTGCCAAAATTTACTTTAGCCACTCTCCTTTTTAAAATACTTGTAAAAGTTCTTACAGTCTGTTTTATATTTCTACATATGGTGTGGATAGGCTGTCAGAAAGCTTTTGAGAAGGTATCATGCAGAAGACTGCTAGAGAGAATCAAGGATCTGCAGTTCAGGCAGTAATAGTAAACCGGAATGATAACTGGAGGAATGGGTTGTACTCAGAGTGGATTGGGGTATCCCACAGGCTTCTGTTCTGGAAAACCTACCATTCCTAAGAACTTCAACGATTTGAGTATAGCCTGAGAAGGGATGGATCTAAATTTGCAGATAATACTAAATGAGAAGGTGCAGTAAATAAATATGAGAACAAAAAAACTTGCAAGAAGATAGCACTTAGATAGTGCATCAGACATGAAAAGTCAGTAGGCATAAAATGGTACAATTGGTAAGAGAATTTTTTTTTTAAAATGTGCAAATTGAATGGGTATTGAATTGGTCAGATAGAAGTGCAGGTAGATAAAAAATATTGATGTAGCTTTTATGATTTTCCCCATTTTACATTTTAGTCATGAACTTTTGTGAAGTTACAGAATCAGACAAATGATTGAGCCGATACCAACTTAAAGAAAATTGCAAAGCGGTGTCAATTTGTGTTTAAAAATCTCCTGGACATTATAACTTACGGCATACTTTTTTAGCTGTTTCATTTTTGTAAAATATTTACAATTTGGACTCATTATCATGTTCAAAAACTTTCAGAATTTAGCTTCATTGGTAGAGTGAGAATGCAGATTTGCAGCCAGGTAATATAACTCCCATATTGAAGATCACTCTTTGTAGCTCAGGCCCCTAACAGAATAAACCACATCCCAATTACTTTCCTGCACCTCTTGATAGAAATTGATTATGCAATAAGCTTTTGTGAAGTCCTTATTTATTCTTAACTATTACCAATGATGCTTCTAAATCTCAAAAAGTCAAATAAAATTGGCAGGATCCATCCTGATTCCTGGTGAGTTGTAACAACAGAGGCAAAATCCATAGGTCACACAAGTATGACTATTCAATCTTAAACACAAAATTATAAAGCAACTGAATCACTCAAAACTGAACTGTTTGTGAAATCCTTTCTAATATATATTCTGTTAAATTTGTTATACAATTTCTAAGACAAGCACTTCTTTCATTTAAAAAAAATAAACAAGCACGTTAAGCAATTCGCTGTCAGTGCCAATCACTGCAGGAGTTCCTACCTCAATTTTTGTGCGGTAAACGACCAGACGTCGGAGACCTGAGATCTTAGCAATATGGCAGAAAGCCTGAGTGTTTAGTTTATCACAGGATGAAAGGTTCAGCTCCTGGAGGTTTGGGCACATCTGAGCAATAACCTCGAGGCAAGTTTCATTCAGGAAGTGGCAGCAGGCCAACTCCAGACGCACCAGCTCATATCCACACACTTGCATGAATCTGCACAGGAAGCACAGCAATCATAGGGTTAAATCCTGTCAAAGTAGTAGGCGTCAAGCTGTGAGCGTATGCGCCAGACATCACAAAGAGGCAACGTCAGGAGTAAGCTATAGAAAAACAGCAGATGTTACACTGGAAGTGAAAAGGTGCAAAGTTCTGAATTAATATATGGAACAGATCTGAAAAATCGGTTACTGCTTACTGATTTATTCATCCAGTAGGTAAACTGACACCTTAATTAAAGCAGTCAAGTATTGCTGCTTTTTATTTTAGAAAATGATCTAACCTGTCAATTCGAAAACTCATTTCATTTAAAAAATAAAACAAGTGTGTATAAGTAAATGCTACAAGATGAAGAATAGTCCAGCAAAGTTATCCCATCCTTCAGATGCTTACTGACCTATTGTGCATTTTGGGCATTTCTTCTTTTTAGTTCACAAAACAAAAGAAAACAAACTACTACGAAGACTGGTCATCATCATTCAGCAACACCACAGCCAAGAATAATTGAGGTGAGCTGCAAAGTACAAGACAACGAAAGGAACAAACAAAAATTAGTTTCTATCTTGATAAGATCTCTACATATGATGCTTCTAATAAATATTTGATTACCAGCAAAATACTTAGAAAAGGAATGCGATTTATTAAAGATGTAAGAAAGGAAAGCAAGTCACTATTCAGTTTCTTGAAAACTTTAGAAAATCAAAACATTATAAGAATGTTGTTAAATGTTTGTTGCGGGAAGTTTAAAACTCATTTTGGTCAAATATTTTTCATTTAATTCTTCTAAAATTGCCGTGATTTCCTCCTCAACAGATCAATTCTGGCATTTTTGCCACATTAGAAAATACTGAGTTTTGTGGACATGGCCTCAATGCTTTGCAATTATGGTTTGTCCGCTTTGAATTAAAGAGGAAGCAAAAAGCTGATAATTAAAAATATTTAGAAACAACTATGATTAGCCTGGGAGGTCAACATTTTCCAAAATAGGTGCACTGTAGAATAAAGTTATTAGAGATTGCAAGGAGGAATCCCTTACTGCAACATTCAGGTAAGCTGTACTTTTCAAATAGATGGTACAATACCAACTTCAGTCAGTCTCCTGGAAGGTCTTCCAGCCTGACTACTTTGTCACAAGGGCCAGGCTGACAGGTAAGGCATGTTTAGAATGGAAGAGGAATGAAAGGAATTTCATTCTCTAAATTAACAATTAAAGGAAATTTTGAAAAGTGAGAGTTGATGAATTAAATTAAATTTCAAATATGTTTAGTGCTTAAGTAGACCGAATATTCACTACTGCTTCCAAAAAGGGAGGCATTGCCAGAATCAGATGTGCTGCAAAACAAAAAAATTGTTTTACATGTAAAGGGCTCCTGAAACAACAACCACCTACAGTCACTTTCTTAAATAAAGGAGACATTACACTTTACAAAAGAAAACTCATGGATGCAAAAACAGAAGTTGCTGGAAAAGCTGAGCAGGTCTGGCAGCATCTGTGAAAGAAAAATCAGAATTAACATTTCGGGTCTGGTGACCCTTCCTCAGAACTGTTCTGATTTTTCTTTCACAGATACTGCCAGACCTGCTGAGCTTTTCCAGCAACTTCTGTTTTTGTTTCTGATTTACAGCATCCACAATTCTTTTGGTTTTTATGGAGTGTAAAACTCACGGACGGCCTGACATGAAGTCTCAGTTCTTGAAACACCTGGACCTCGTATTATTAGGCACATAGAGAGCTGAGGCCTACTACCCTCTAATTAGTGTTGCACATTTCCATTTGTTAAACTAGTGTGAAGTGTATTAAGGACCAGGATAAAAACTGTGCATTGGGCTTATCAAATTTATTTGATCAGAGTTGCTCCCAAAATGTAGCTTCACTGCAGTAGCAGTGCTTCAGAGAGCCAGTGCCCATTTAGAATGGGTCTTTTAGGAGGTATCAGTCAAAAAAAAACACATTTTCCTCCTGTGTGGCCTTCTGTCTTCCCAATATAGTCAAATCACCTCCTCTACTGCAATTATTTGATCTTTAACTACTCATGAGATAAACTGATACTCTGTCAAAGAACCAGGCTGCAAGAGCCTCCAGCAGTCCATCAACTTGCCATTCTCAGTGTGCCATCGATAAGCACTAGGAACACCAAAACATATTTAAATGAGCTGTCTTGCATCATTGGATGAGTTCAACTCCACAATCACAAGCCAATTCACCAGGCCCATGTTATCAGCTCAACAGTGTCTGCTCACTAATGACAAACTTGAATATTTAATATTCTTTGGTGCCTGCAGTAAATTAATTTTATTCAAGAATTACATTAACACTGACCTGCAAAATCCTTGCATGGAGATAGATCCCCTATTCCCAGTCCAAGACAGATTTAAAGACTGCACAAGAGCACAGCGTGACTGTAGGTGCTCCAGAGAGGCATCATTCAGTCCTGCCCAGTAAGGCTGTAAACTGAGCTGGACGTACTGAAGAGGATCATAGCAATGTTGGTACAATAATTTGCAGGTCTGTGCCAACTGGCAAAGGTCTGGCACTGTCAGGTGACTGAGGATCAGCTGGATTAACTGTGGGGAGAAAAAACAAACAGCAGAATGAAAACCAGGTACAGCTTCGTCACACATTACTCTCATACGTAGTGTCACATGGGAAGACAACAGAGCTACCATCAAATAGGGCATTACTTTAGAATTTCAGTTTTTTGGGGGGGAAGTCAGAATAATTGGAGAGGAAAATTTGTTCATTCTCTACAGAGATTGTCCTGGACTGATTGTGCCATCAGCCATTCCCCACAAGGTCCTTGTGATATTCACCACCAATACTTTTGAGGAAATTCAGAGCCCTGGAGAGATCAACTTAATTTGTGCAGCTTTGAAACACTATGCGAACAATTCTTCCTTATTATATTCCTCACCAGTTTACTCCTCACTGAAAGCTCTGATTCCTTTTCAGGTACTATTCAATAAATCACCCAAGTAGTTATTATTGTTGTGAAAGGTTGGTCAGGTCCACAAGTCCACTGGCTATTATTGAACATTATTGACTCATACATTCACACAGCATGTCAATCAGCCGTGAGAATCCCAGCTGATTTTTCATTTCTCAATATAATGGCGGAGAGAACACAAGAAAAGAGGAGCAAGAATAGGCCACTCAGTCCCCCAAGCCTGTCCTACCACTCAGCAAGATCATAGCTGATCTGCCCCAGGCCTTAGCTCTTCTTTCATGCCAGTTCCACTGAGCCCTCAATTCCTTGATTTTCAAAACTCTATCTACCTTCTCTTTAAATACTTCCAGTTATCTAGCCTCCATAACTATCTGGGGTCGAGAATTCCAGACTGTCGACTCTCTTTTGAACCGTCTCCAATGCCATTATATCCTAGCTTAAATACAGGAACCAAAACTGTACGCAGTACTCAGCAAAACCCTGTACAGTTATAAGAAGGCTTCCCTATATTTAAACTCCAATACCTAGCAATAAAGACCTAAATTTGACTTGCCTTCTTAGTTACGTGCTGCATTTACATGCTAACTTTTTGTTTCAAGCACATGAACAACCCAGATGCCTCTGTGCTGCACTTTTTTGAAGTTTCTCTCCATTTAAACAATGGACATGCTTTTTGATTCTTCCTGCTAAAGTGCACGACTTTTTACTTTCCAATATTAAACTTCATCTGCAAGTTCTTGCCCATTCACTCAACATATATTTTTCCTTTGTAGATTCCTTATGCCTTCATCACATCTTGGCCTCCCACTTACTTTTGGACCATGTGGGTACATTACACACTGTCTCCTCCTTCAGGTTAATCATATAAATAGTAAATAATTGAGGCCTTAGAACTGAGTCTTGCAGCATTCCATTTGTTACATATTTCCAAAATGGAAAAGCTCACTTTTCCTGACTCTTTGTGTCCTGTGTGTTAACCAGTCCTCAATCTATGTTAAAAATTGGCCTAAATACAGTGAGCACCTAGTTTGTGCAACAACCTTTACGTGGCACCCCATCGAATAGCTTCTGAATAACTAACAAGTACCACTTTCCCTTTTCCAACTCTGCTTGCTACATCCTCAAGGAACTCTAGGAAGTTTGTCAAAGAGGTTATCCCTTTCACAGAACTATGTTGACTTTGTTTGGCAGTATGAAGCTTTTCTAAATGCCCTGCACTTTCTTCCTTACTAACAGAGTCTAACTTTTTCCTAATGACAGATGTTAGGCTAACTGGCCTATAATTTCCTGTTCCTGTCTTCATCTCTTCTTGAACAGGGGTGTCACAATGATGGTTTTCCATTCTGTTAGAATCCTCACAGAATCCAATGAATTTTGGAATATTTTAATAAATACCTCCAACTATCTCTGCAGCCACTTCCATTAAAACACTTGGAAGCAGACCATCTGGTCCTGGTCCTGGCGACTTGTCTGCCTACAGCCCCATTAGTATGTCAAATACTTTGTCCCTCATGACAGAGACTGTTAAAAGATGTTTCCTCCCTTTAGCATTTTGCTTATCTGAAAACATTAGGATAGTTATATTGTTCTGCACCACGACGATCAATATAAAATACTGATTTACATTATCAGACATTTACCTCTTACCCATTATCAATTCCCTAGTTTCATCCACTAAAGGTCCAACACTCACTTTAGCTACTCTTTCTTTTTAATATACTCGTAGTAGCTTTTTGCTGTTTGGTTTTATATTTATTGTCAAATCACTTATACAACTAATTTCATCCCTTGCCATTAGGGATCTACTGCAGGTTCCTAAAGCAGTTTCAGTCCTCTGGCTTACCACTAGAGTTGTCACTTTGGATGCCTTAGGTTTTGATTGGAAAATCTTCTTGATCATTTTTCTCTGCCATGGATAGTTCATCCTTCTCATTATGTCATTTTTTTTTGACTGGAATAAACGTTTGCTGAGCATTACGAAATATCTATTTAAATGCCTGCTACTGCTCTCTACCGACCTTTGCCTTAGTCTATTTTCTCAGCCTGCTTTAGATAATGCCTTCTTCAAACCTCTGTATCTGCCTTTATTTAAGTTGGGGACATTAGTTTGAGACTCAGCTTGCTCTCCTTCAAAATGTATTTGAAATTTGTGATCACTAAAAGATCCCCAAGAGCAGCTTTAACTGTGAGATCTCTTAATTCTATCTCTGCACACATCACTAGGTCTAATAGAGCTTGTTCCCAGATGGGTTGTGTTTTGTATTGCTCCGAGAAGGAATCCCAGATGAATCCAACAAATTCATCTTCCATAATATGCTTGGCCATCTGATTTGTCCTGTCAATATGCAGATTAAAGTCACCTATGACAATTGTAGGACCCTGCTTGCGTATCTCCCTTATTTATGATTTATATTTTGTTCTACAGTCAGTCAACTCTTTGGGGACCTGTGGATGAATCCTACCTGTGACTTCTTTCCCTTGTTATTCATTGTTTGCACGCATATCATATGAAATAAAACCAAAATGGTGTGGATGCTGGAAATCTGAAATAGAAATGGCACTCCAGCACTTTCTGATTGTACATCATGATCTATAGCACCTGTATCGCAACTTAACACTTCAGTGGTGCCTTCCTTTATTAACAAAGTTACTGCACATCTTTTTCCTTTCTTCCTGTTTTTAAGGTTTGTCGAAAATCCTTGAATATTGAGCTCCTAGCCCTGGTTACCCTACAACCATGTCTCTGTAATAACTATCAAGTCATATTCATTAATTTTTATTTATGCCATCAACTCATTTATGTTGTTACAAATACTGCATACATTCAAATAAAGAGCCTCGAGCTTTGACATTTTACTATTTCTACTTACTTCAGTTCTAATTTCTGCATACATTTTCTGCTCCTTCCTGTCACACTTTGGTAATTGTTCACTTCTTCCCAAAACTGCATCTCTACCCTTTTGTTTCTTTTTGATTTTTGAACTTCCCTTTAATTAAACCCTCCCCCTACTAATTAGTTTCAATCCCTATCCATGACCCTAGATATATGATTCACCAGGACACTGGTCCCATCATGGTTCAAATGAACCCCATCCCAACGGAACAGCTTTCTTTCTCCAGTACTGGGGCCATTGCCCCATGATTGGAACCCATTTCTCCCATCCCAGTCTTTCAGCCGTGCATTTACCTCTTTCATCTCACTTACCCTACGCTAATTTGCAAATGGCTCAGGTAATAATGCCGAGATTATTATTTTGTAGTCCTGTTTTAGAATTTGGCCCCGAGTTGCTTTCTAATCCCACAGCAGAACCTCTTTCCTAGTCCTAGCAATATTTTTGATATCTTTACAGACAACTAGATCCTTTCCCCTCTCACTCCAAATTCCTCTCCAGCCCAGAAGAGATATCGTGAACCTTGACACAAGGTAGACAACGCAGCTGTCAGGATTCTATGTCTTTGATGCAGAGAATAATATTTGTTTCCCTAACTATGCTATTACATTTTTCTTACCCTCTTTCCCTCCATTTGAACGGTGTTCTGTACCAAGGCATTTTGGTTAAGTTGCTCATCCTGCCTGCAGTCTATCCACACCAAAAACAAGAAACTCATAGCTATTAGACAAGGTTAGACCAAATTTGACATAGTTAATCTAAGAGGTATGACTGCATCCAGGTAACACAGTATCTCACTACCTCTTCCCCTCTTTGACGTGTTGCAATATCCGCAGTTTAAACTTCAGCTCATCAACTCTGAGCCAAGGTGCCTGAAGCAGCAACACATTGGTGTTCACTAACTCCCACACACTGCAGCTGCAACACATTGGGTGCCCAATCATCTCTAATCCACTTAGTTAATTCATTTGCATGCTAAATAATTTAGAAGTAAATGTCCTATCTGGACTCTTGAGCTACAATGTTGTCTCCTGATTTAAATCAATTGACCAAACTGGAGTGACATAGAATAAAAATTCACTAATCACTGACCTCTTTTCTTGTGACATCACAGTTTGGTTCTGATTGGTCAGAACAGGTCTCTCGTTCACTGGTTGTTTTCTCCTGCCACTGCTGCCCTTCTAAATACAGGTCTGTTCTCTTCGTCCTCTCACAGGGGATCTGACAAGCTGCACATTCCTTCCAGTTTTAAACGTAAATAATCTTGTTCCTTCCACTAGCTTTTCGGTTTAGATTTTTGAACTCAACAAAAGAAGAATTGTTATTATCATTACGCTGTGTCAAATCTGGCCTTGCTAAGGATCAATTCACACACTGTGACCCTCCTATCACTCTCCTCACATCTTCACACAGGTGTCTTCTACAAATGTTTCGAAAACATAGAACAATTATGGTACTGTCTGTACTGTTTAGTACTTGAACCACATCCCCCTGGTGATTACAGGGCCTCAGGCACTTGTTCAAACACTTTTCAAATAAGTTGAGCTTCCGCCTCTACTGTGTTTTGACACAGTGATTTTCAGATGCCGACCGCCCTCACCTTCCCCTCTAATTTCTTTTATAGGCTACTTTAAATTTGTACCTTCCAGTCACCAACCTTTCTGCTTAGAGAAGTAAGCCCTTTCCCTGGGTCATTACATATATGTTCAAGGCTGAGATTGATTCTCTTCCTGATTAAAAATCTATGGTCAAGAGGAAAGTGTGGTTGAGGATTATCAAGTCAACGATGATTTCATTGAATGCTGGAGCAGACACAATGGATTGAATGGCTGACTTCTGTTCCTACGCCTTATGGTCTTTTCATAAACTAGTATACCTCAATCACCTTCATTCCAAAGTAAACAACCTCAGCCTATCCAATCTTTCTTCGTGGCTACAGTTTTCCCTCTCCTGTACAAGTACAACATTTGCCCATATACAAATTTCAGAGAACATTGTTCTTCTGAGGAGCAGAAAATGAAAATGTGGATGAAAATGTGGATGAATACGTTGTCCTCATAGAGCACAAGTGCCCTGACAACAGCATATGCAAAGTACCCTGTGGTTGTGCTTGCCCTGGTGCTGAAACTGTGGAACAGCTGCTTAGTTCCTGAAAGCATGCACACCATGCCAGTGCAAGCCTGTTATCACACATGCAATGTAGCAACGATCCAGCATCTGTTCCACAATTTGATTTATCTAAGGACTTTCTTTTATTACCTTAAAAATACATTTGCTCTCACCTGTAGCAGTTAACGGTATTTTTCAGATGCCTTCTAAATGTGCTCACTCTTACACACTAGCATTACCTTCATCAGCACTTGAAGACTATCCAAATGCATTAAATTCTACAGTAAAACTATTCATGTGAAAAAAACAACCCGTGAGATTTTTTGCATAAATTGGCTTATGGTTTTGCCCTTCTGGTTCACAGCTGTTGCCTTTCCCTGCATTAACTACACTTCGATCAATCCCTAGGCAGTGTCCTCCAGTGATTCATGCCCCATTTGCTCCACAGCTGACCCCCCCCAATCAAACCCTCGACATCTATGCATCATACCTTGTTTATTCTCCCACGAAAATTGGACTACAGTACAGGTTTCCTGTAGCATCAGTGATCCTTTATTTCTACATGTGAAATCAAACATCAGGGGCCAAAACTGCCTTAAGCTATTTTTTAACCCAACGTTATTGTTAGTTTGTAGGTCACTGTGCACTTCAATGTAAAGATCTGAGAAAATATACAGTTAAGCTAACTGGAAAACACATGCAGGCATACAGCAAAAAAACAAAGTATCTGGATCCACCAGCAAGTCAGGCAGTGCATCTGTGGTGAGAATGGACAAGTGGGTGCTTCAGGAGAACTCTTCAGCAGAACCCATGCCTGAAATGTCAACCTGACAGCTTACTCAGAAACTTGAAAATTGTTCCCCTACTCAGCCACTCCAATGGTCGAGCTGCTGGTTTGTTTCTAATATCATTTGGACAGACCTTGTACGGCTACACAGAATTCTGTGAAAAAGAAACTCCTCCCCTCTCAACACCCGCCACTCTCAGAATTACTGTGACAGCAATGATGGTCTTAACACACAATCTTACTATTGTGCACTGACAGGGGCAGCACTGGGAATCCATTCCGGACTTGAGAGCCAGAAGTTCCCATTTTCTGAACATAAATCAGATTTTTGTTTTAACTCAGCTATCAATTTAACAAAGTACTTTTTGTAGATCAGCTTCTGTGACTGGTGATGGCCATTAAGGAGTAGACATTGCTTCATGCAACACTACACATTGCTTCTGAAGTAAAAGCATTTTGATATGCAACTTAAATCAAACAATACAAACAAAAACAAAACGCACTGACTTCACCTTAAGAAGTATTACTGTATGTGCCAGAGCAGTAGTTGATCTCCGCATCGTGTTTTTTTAGTAGCAGCCACAACATCTTCTATTAGGTTCCCGCGGCTGACACGCCTGCCTCCAATTGGTTGACAGCTCTTAGTGGACCTGATTCCATCTAGAAAGGCCTGTCCAGTGTCCTGAGGACCACTTGTTTGGTACAGGGTCCAGCTGACTTTTCTTAGAAAATGCAGCCAGCCTGTTATTCGGTTGACAGAATATTCCACTCTGGGTATCAGAAACTCGATGTTTACATGAGTATATATATTAAACTGTGTGACATTAATGCAGCCTTTAATTAGGAACCCTAGTGTGTAGCACAGTGAGCAATTCCAAATCCAATTAGGAAAAATTCTTTTAACAAGGATCTTGAAGGGTTGACAAGGCTATGTGTGCTGTTGTCCATTCTGCTGCCTTGATTGATACCTGGTGGTCCATCTGGTTTCAGTCCTTTTATAAAACTGTATCAGTTTGATACATCTGTGGGTTGCCAGGCCATTTCAGAAGACACGTAAGAGCCACCTATATTGCTATGGACCTCGAATCACATGTAGGCAAAACCAAGACACGATATGGCAGATTTTCTTTCCTATAGGCTATCAGTGATCCATATGGCTACAAAGTAATCTTTCTTTAAAAGACTTGATTACTAAGAGTACTCTCACTCTTCATTTGTGCAAAACAACCCATTTGGCAGCCTGTACGGGACAACTCAAAGAATAATGCTCATTCAAATAAAACATCATAACAATATCATCACACTAAACATTGGGGAAAGCATTTCTTTTCAGAAAAATGAAAATCAACTAGAATCAAGGAATCAAAGGGTCTTAAATGTTCTACATGTAGATATGCTGATCACAGTCTGTGGAAAGTCCATAAATATTCAGTCAACTAATTCACGGCAGAGATTAGAACCTGCAGCCAGGATTCTTTGTTGTGCACAGTCACCAGCCAATCAATAATTGATTATAATTTGTCATAATAACAGTCTGCTGAACCAGTTCTGCAGGTGGGAGGCAGAGATGGTGGCATAACAGTAATGTCATTGGACTGAAACTCCAGATGTGTACACTAATGCTTTGGAAACATGGGTACAAATCCCTCAAGACAGCTGGTGGAAATTAAATGCAATGTCTAAATCTGGACTATAAAGCCAATCTCAGTAATGTCACTAAAGCTCTTCTGGTTCACTGATGTCCACTAGGGAAGGAAATCTGCCGTCCCTTACCTGGTCTGGCCTACATGCCCATACCACTGTGTGGTGGACTCTTCACTGTCCTGTCAAATAGCTCAAGATCAACTTGGGATGGCCAACAAAGGCTGGCCTCTCCTGCGATGTCCAAATCCCATGAAAGAAAGAAGAAAAAATATCTTAAGCTAGAAGACTTTACTATTACCCAGTATTTTATTGTTAAGATTTTGCCTTCATCAAGAGGAAACTCAAATCCTGTTAATCTTCACGGCAATAGTCAAAGGGCAAGAAACTAAAGCAAGAATTGAGTAACATTGTAGGAAAAGTTTTGGAAAGGATTATAAGAGATAGGATTTATAATCATCTAGCAAGCAACAATTTGATTGGAGATAGTCAACATGGATTCGTCAAGGGCAGGTCGTGTCTCACAAACCTCATTGAGTTTTTTGAGAAGGTGACCAAGCATGTGGATGAGGGTAGGGCAGTTGACGTGGTGTACATGGACTTCAGTAAAGCCTTTGATAAGGTTCCACATGGTAGGCTATTGGAGAAAATGCGGAGGCATGGGATTGAGGGAGATTTAGCAGTTTGGATTAGAAACTGGCTTTCTGAAAGAAGCCAAAGAGTGGTGGTTGATGGAAAATATTCAGCCTGGAGTCCGGTTCCTAGTGGTGTGCCACAAGGATCTGTTTTGGGACCACTGCTGTTTGTCATTTTTATAAATGACTTGGACGCAGACATAGGTGGATGGGTTAGTAAGTTTGCAGATGACACTAAAGTCGGTGGAGTGGTGGACAGTGTGGAAGAATGTTGCAGGTTGCAGGGAG
Organism: Ginglymostoma cirratum; assembly: GCA_024137785.1. Taxonomy (NCBI): domain Eukaryota; kingdom Metazoa; phylum Chordata; class Chondrichthyes; order Orectolobiformes; family Ginglymostomatidae; genus Ginglymostoma; species Ginglymostoma cirratum. The sequence continues at coordinate 2,312,273 of JAHRHZ010000040.1, forward strand.
ACTTGGATAAACTGCAGAATTGGGCTGAAAGGTGGCAAATGGAGTTCAATGCAGATAAATGTGAGGTGATGCACTTTGGGAAGAATAATAGGAAGGCAGAATACTGGGTCAATGGAAAGATTCTTGGTAGTGTGGATGTGCAGAGGGATCTTGGTGTCCAGGTACATAGATCCATGAAAGTTGCCACCCAGGTTCATAGTGCTGTTAAGAAGGCATACGGTGTGTTAGGTTTCATTGGGAGAGGGATTGAGATCCGGAGCCGTGATGTCATGCTGCAACTGTACAAAACGCTAGTGCGGCCTCACTTGGAATATTGCGTACAGTTCTGGTCGCCCCATTACAGGAAGGATGTGGAAGCATTGGAAAAAGTACAGAGGAGATTTACCAGGATGTTGCCTGGTCTGGAGCAAAGGTCTTATGAGGAAAGGCTGAGGGACTTGGGTCTGTTCTCATTGGAGAGGAGAAGGCTAAGAGGGGATTTAATAGAGACATACAAAATGATCAGAGGATTAGATAGGGTGGACAGTGAGAGTCTTTTTCCTAGGATGATGACGTCGGCTAGTACGAGGGGGCATAGCTGCAAATTGAGGGGTGATAGATTTAAGACAGATGTCAGAGGCAGGTTCTTTACTCAGAGAGTGGTAAGGGCGTGGAATGCCCTGCCTGCCATTGTAGTTAACTCAGCCACATTAGGGGCATTTAAACAGTCCTTGGATAAGCATATGGATGATGATGGGATAGTGTAGGAGGTGGGCTTAGATTAGTTCACAGGTCGGTGCAACACTGAGGGCCGAAGGGCCTGTTCTGCGCTGTATTGTTCTATTAGGTACAGGAGCAGAATCAGGCCATTCAGCCCCTCAGGCTTTTTATGCCATTCTTTTATATTGTACTGACTGGATATGTTGTGTCCAAAAAGGAGATGCCACGTTGGTGCTAAAGGAAGAGGATATGCAGGAACTCTAGCTCCTTATTTGGAATTTGGAGCCTTAGCCCGGGTGTTTACAAATCCTTCCTATCCACATTAGAGCAAACACTGTCCTCTTTACTTCACTGTGGATTCCAACACGTGACCAAAGGAATGCAAGGCCCAGTCTTCAGGCCTAGCCCAGTAAGGACCCCTGCCCTGGGTCTGACTGGACCCTGGTAGCCCTCACCCCTGCTGTGATATTATTCACCGGTACTGCAGCCTTGCAATGCCTCATATGAGTGCCCACTCACTGTGTAGGCCAGGACAGAGGTGACTACCTGGGGCCAACTCAGCTGAACTTCGCTGCTGGAGCTGCTGAATAATTCTGGTAAATGCAGCTTGGCTGTACAGCACACAGATAGACATGTCAACACCAAGACAATGTTGTTGAGGACAGTAGGGCTGTGCTTGTTTTTATTCTTAGGTATATACAGTGGGGCCTGGTCTCCATTTATCTTGGACATCCTTGCCACTGGTGCAAGGGAGGAGAGTGAAGTATAGAGATGGAGAGGTGTAGGGAGATTATTCCAGAGCTTGGTCCGTAGGCAACTGAAGGCACAGCTACTGATGATGAATCAGTTAAAACTGGGAGGACATGAGCAAGTATTGAAAGAACACAGAGGGTTGTCGGCTGGAGGAGATTATGGAGGTAACTCAGCAGTGAACAAGGAAAGATAAGGCAAGCTATTAGAAAGGCAGCAGAGTTTTAGATGACCTCAAGTTTACAGATGGTTCTAGTGATGGCGGGAACGAGATGTGAAGCTCACATTAGGTCAAATTTCACAGCAAGGTTGTGAGCAGCTTAGTTTAATTTCTACAAGGGAGCATGTAGCTAGTGAGTTTGGAGCAGGGACTGCAAGCCAAATGTTGCCAGTATACATGCGCCAACGAACACTGTGTATTCATACGATGTCACTGAGGGCCAGTAGAGAACCACTGTTGACACTGTGATGGTAAGGCCTGGGTACCTTAGGGAGAATGCTGGCATCAATCCTTCTTTCTTTATTAGTCTCAGGGCTTTCTCGAAATTCATGAAGAAGTTGAGGTGCTTAGGTACCCAGATAAGATTTATGACATGGTAGTAATCATATACCAGTTACATTGACACTGATGGTCACATGAGTCCAGGAAAACATGACTGCCTCCAACTTCAGCTGCCCAGAGCTACCCTGAATGCTGACCAAACCATCTCAACTGCCCGATGCTCGACCCAATCATTGTGTCATATATATAGGAGTGGGTGGAGCTTCAGATTTGCTCTGATTAACTCTTTCACATCTATTACCTTATACAACACGCAGTGCAAGTGATTCTTTGGCTGAAACAAGTTAGATAAAAATGTAGAACTAGGCACGAATATTTCCACCCAGCTGGACAGCAGTGGAAGAAACATGGGCATGAACAAACAGATAAATTAGAATTTTTTTGGTTCTGGCCATTTAAGCAATGAAGGAACAAATTTAACTGCAAGGAGCCGATAAACTAAGATCCACTGGACTATTGCATTCTATAAGTTCCACGGTCTCCAAACATGATGTTGTGTTGAATATCTAAAAATATATCACAATAGAAATGTTTTTTTTCAGAAGTATAATGACAATGTTATTTGTTCTACTTTACACAAGTTTTTACACTGACCTTTAGCAGAGATAGCACCAACTTAAACTTGTCAAATTCACTGGAAAACACCTTATAGCAAATGCAAAATATTCTTTACGCTAGTTATTTATCCTCCCCCCATCCCTTTTCTGACTGGAACAGTTAACCTCTACTCTGCTGAATAGAAAATTTATGCACAATTAAGACAGCAATTGCTGTGCCTCGTATTTTAAAGGATTCTAAATTCAGTCATTAACTCTAGACATGGACAAAGTGGTGAACACAATGATGGAATCAATGGAAGTTTCATCAAACATAATACATAATATAGATTACATAATAATTAGTTCTGACAACTACTCCATTATTCCTGATTTCACTTGATTAGGAAATGCTGACTTATCAGAAAAAGGGTGAAATAGTTGGACAGAATCTGTGAGGTCTATTTTGCAAAATTGCACAATATTTCCAATTGTGTAAAAGAAAATCCATACAAAAATGACTGTAGCTCATGATAAATGGTTATTCTTCATTTGTGAGCCAGGATAGCATGCACTAATCCTGTTTGACTGCTCTGAGTAAGATTGTTGTAGTAAAGCACTTTCTAACAGAGGTTGCGGAATAATGATCTAGAATGGGAGCTGTGTTTCATTCTTCCCCACTAAGCCTAGGAACACTAAAGCCACATGTAGGAGCCCCACCTTTCCCCCCATCTCCCGCTAAGTGAAAAATCATCTAAATGAACAAACCAGACAAAGAGTGTGAAACTAAGAGTGTGCTTGCCTGTATACCTCAGTGCACTTCCACACAGAGCTGCCATGAGTTGATTCTTGCTGAGCGCTTGTATTCAAAAAGTATTTCCCGAGGCTTATCTGTATCGGTAAATGAGCTGTATCCCAATGAATTTCTTCTAACTTAATTTAAAACCCAACAAACAATATTTCACTCCAATTTTGTTTGGATGAGCAAGGTTATTTTTTTCTGCAGTCAATTCTTTAGATTTTATGCAGTCTATGTTAAATACTTATTCTGACAGGAGCAATGCTTCATCAGTCCTTATCCTCGAGCAACTGTCATGTCATAGCATCAACATCTCAGTTTTCGCAACAAGTCATGCTTCAAGTGTTTGAATGTGGACTGCAAATCCAGAAACACTACATTCTCAGACTGCCTCACCTCATCAGGAACTTCTGATCCTTATCCAAATCTCGGTATCTTACTCTGACTGCAAAACAAACAGCCCCAAACCAGAATTAAATGATCATTAAAAAAGAACAATGTATCATAATGTCAGGGGCATCTTAATAAGTTTTGGAATTAGTCTCCTAACAACGAACACATGAGTTAAGAGCAGGAGATAGACATTTAGTACTTTCAGCCTGATCTGCGATTTCATTAGATAGTGCCCGATCTGATTTAAGAATGGCCAAAAATACCACTTGTTTAAAAATTAGATTCATGACGGAGCAATCCCAGTACAACTAGGAATCATCCTCATTACAAGGGAAGATGCATTAGGGCCTGTCCACACTGACTGCAGTCGTTTTGGCATAAACACCGTTTAAATCCAGTTGATTTACATAATGGTGACATCAGTAACTTTTTGATTGTCAATCAAGTTAATGTTTTACCAAAAATACAGCAACAAAAGCTGAACTGATGTTTAAATTGGATCCCACTCTTCAGTATGTTGATAGTAGAATTCCTTTGATTTTTACCTTGCATGCCTGAAAATCTTCTGAATGAATCTTGTAATTGAAAACGCAAGTACCTTAGGTCTTAGCCTTCTTTTGATTTTGCCCTGTTCATCGAAAATGTTATTTTTATGCATTATTTTTATCTTCCCTTTTGTTTTATTAATTCTTTAGGAGCACAACAGTTAGCCCTGACTCTACTGGTGACATTCGGCTCTGTGGAAGAAGGCTGTGAGTTCAATCTCCATTCCAGGGGTTGGATAATACATGGCCTTGTTGGGTTGTAGTTCAGCATGGGGCACATAAAATACATCTGGTGGCTAGCCCAGCCAACCTTGAGCTGCCCGCCACAATACATAGGAAAGGTGGGCACCAAGACTGACAGCACATCCAACATATGTAAATAAATAATTAAGTGTCAACTGATCTTGCTAAAAGCTCACAAAATGCTGCCACGTCAGAATACAGCCAATGGGGGCAATCAGAAAGGAGTTGGGAATGTTGTTTGTAAATACCTACATGGACAAAGGCAGGAAGACAGGCCCTTAATTTTCATCAGGGCTACCTCCCCCAAAATGCCTGTCCAGCCTTTCTTTCACTCTGCCTATCCAGCAGAACCTGGCTCCCTGCCACTCCGGGAGCTATATGATTCACCCCCAATCAAAAACCCCATGTCTTTGCAAAGAAAATGCATATTTCAGTGCAGACAGTTTTATTTATTCCACATTGGTCTCGTGAACTTACCTCACTCTGTGGTTAGAGTGATCACAGCAGCCATTTAAGGGCAGTATTCATCCCTTTTCATAAATCATTTTGGTCTATAAAAGGTCTATAGTTACGAGTATTGTAACAAAATGTGTTGGTATAGTGGGTAGAAGTTGAAGCTGGGTTTGAAACATGATCACTGCTCTTCCATTAATGTACCCTGAGCTTTAACAAGCTAATGAAAGAAGCAGCACTGTTGTCTGGATTGTTGAAGCAAAACTACTTTAAAAAATTCTGTCTTATTCCAATTACTGTACAAACATTAAAAATACTTCGCCTCCAAATAAACCTTTCATTTAAGCAGTAAGAGGACATCTTATGATACAGTGGGTAGTATCCTTGGCCTCTGACCCGGAAGCCCTGAGTTCAAGTCCCACCCCAGGATTTGATGGTTAGTTTATAATGTAGCCAAACAGGTTGTTTTCATTATTCAGTTGTGGGATGTGGACATTACTAGCTAGGCCACATTTATTGTCCATTCCTGGTTGTTCAAAAAACAGTTAAGGGAGGTGATGGCTTAGACTATCTCTAGACTATTAATCCAGAGACCTAGGTAATGTTCTGAGGACTGGAGTTCAATTTGCACTATGTCAGATGATAAAACTTGAAGTCAATACAAAAAAACCTAGAATTATGAGTTTAATGATGACCATGAAACCATTGTCAATTTTTGAAAAAAAAAATCTGGTTCACTAAAGTGCTTTGGCGAAGGAAACTGTTGGCCTTCAAATGACTCCAGGCCCACTGACTCTTGACCAATGGCAGGTGGTAAAAGCAGGAGTGATTCTTGGTCAGCCATTTGTTGAAAAGAAATGGGATCGTTGAGCAAGACTTCCAGGTTACAAAAAAACACATAAAAGCATATAATGTCGCAGAAACATAGACTCCTTGGGTCGGGGTGGAGTCGGTTGGCTCAGCTGGTTGGATGGGAACGAGTGTGGATTAGATTGATGCCAACAGAACATGCCTTAGTCACCCTTTCTAGCTGGAGTGTATTCAGGAGCTACTTCCTTGCCCCAACTGTGGTGGAGATCATGGTGCTGTGGTCAGGCTTGCATTTGGCCAGCAAACTCAAAAAGGAGATGTTAAACTATAAAACAGACCAGGCTTTATGCGGCAAAATATCACATTCTTCAGAAATGTCCCGAAGTATACAATGTACAATAAATTACTTGGGAGTTGTCATGTGGATCAATATGGCAATCGTTTTGTGTGCAGCAAGGTCACACAAACAGCAAAGAGATTAATGATTTGGTAACCTGATTTAGAGTTATTAGATGAGGGAGAGGTGTTAGCCAGTACAGGAGGAGAATTTCACGCATTTCTGCAAATGGAACCGCTAACATCCCCTAAATCACCAGAAAAGGTGCACAGGGCCTTAATTTAGAGCTTCAACTAGAGTATCTTCAATAATGGAGCACTGTCTCAAGTATTGCACTAGAGCAGCAATCTTAGTGGATTATAAAGTGCAATTCTTGAACAGGGCTTGAACTCATAACACCTGTACCTGAAACAAATGTACCACCCACAGGGCCAAATAAACAATTATACTTTAAAACATTTCAATATTATTAGATTCAGACTGAATCTGGCTGGCTGGAGATGCTGGTTTCTATTTCTACTTCACAAGGGAATTCTGATTTTTAATGGTTTCTTACAATGATCATTGCTCTATAAGATCATTCTTAAAACAATGATTTCACAACAAGTATCTCGAATTATAAGCATGTGATTCAATTGTGAAATATTGTGAATGTTGTTGATAGTTAGCACAGTTAAGCAAATCACCCACGTTACTTATAAAAAAAGTCCAGATATCAGCAAAAACTGACCAAATTTGTAAACTTTATATGGTTATGAGTTTTCAAGGCTCGAAGCTGGATGCAACTGCTGAATGTTAATAGTAAACAGACTGATTAAAATTCAGGTCTTAAACTGTGGCTTTATTAAGTTCTACATTTGACAGAAAAAACTTAAATGGAATATTTTTGCCAGATTCTCCCTCAGATAAAATAAAAAAAGACCTGATTTTGTAAAGCAGCTTTCATGACCTCATAATCTCCAAAACACTTTAGAGAAAATTATATACTTTTACAGACTTATCACTGTTACAGTGCAGGAAACACAGTAGTTAATTTGTGTACAGCAAGCTTCGATAAATAGCAATATAATAATGACCAGATTAATTGTTTTTGTAGCGTTGTTTGAAGGATCAATATTGATCAGGACACCAGGGATGAGTCCTCTCCTCTTCTTCAAAAGATTGTTATTGTGCCTTTTACATCAATCACAAAGGCAGAATAACATCTCATCCAAAAATTTCCAATAAAGTAACATTCCCTGAGTACCACTCAGGACTGTCAGCTTAGATTTTCATGCTGAATTCCCTCAGTGCGACATGAACCCACAATGCTCTGACACAGTGGTAAGAGTATAACCAAACCAAAGCTGACAGAGAGTTCATGCTTTATTCCGTAATGCACCGCCATGCTTTGTAATTCTGGCAACACTCCAATGTTTCGTGACTTTACCGTTCTGCATATTGTCATGGCCAGAGGGCATAAAGACAAATAACAAAGAGATCTGTATTCTCTTCTATATTTTCATGTTCAAATTCTGTTTCTTTTAAAAATGAAATTTTTTTCCGGACTCTTAAAGTGATTGAGATTGATTTCATGATCATATTTTCAGAAGCTGCTGAACTCCCTGCATTGTGTAGACATTTTAACTAAAGCGGACGTAAAAGATGTGGACAAGGTTGGTCTGTTTGTATCTAGCTCTGGACAAAGGAACACATTCAGACCCATAATGCTAAAATGGTCACTAACGTTTTTACAGTTACCTCATCATCTTGCATAGGAAATTCTGATAAGGGCAGATAAAGCTACACTTAATGGTCTTCCAATTAGCCCACCAAGATGGGCCATCAGCACCCGAAATGCCTGACCCTGTTGCATGACTGAAATCAGAGCGTGTCAAATTGCTAAGGTGCACAATTCTGGAAGACTAAGTCATTTGCAATATGATCTCCAGAGGGACAGTAGCCTCTGGGCTGAATTGACAGCCTGATTCAGACCTTCCGACTGACTCCAAGTTGCTGGCTGGAAAGAAGATCACAATTTGCTGGCAAGAAGAAAAACTCCTGGTCTAGTTCATCAAAGAAACCATTGCTGCACACTAATCTCCAGGAAATTATAATTCACGTGAATTGATTTTTAATGCCTTTGGATTTAGCAAAACTTGCAATTAATAACCTATCTCCTCTTCTGTCTTGTCTTCGTTAATTTCCTGTGTATTTGTATGCATTGGTGGAGTAGTGAAGCAATTCTCCTGTGTTTTGAAAGTCAGTCTATTTTCCTGTGGGTTTATATCGACAATTGGAATCCAAATACCAGGATTTGGAGAACACCCTTCAATCTACATCAGTAAGAGACAGCAGTAAAAGGGGAAAGGAGTAAATCAAATGATACCATACTGTCTCTGGCTTAAGAGGGGAAAACCAATCATGATTTAAATTCATCATATTTCCCTGCCCCTCCTTTATCTGTGACAATGTACAAACTTAGACAGCAAGTGTCAGCAAAAATCAAATTGTATAAGGTAATACAGGATATTATAAACAAGATCTCATTTATTCCCTGCTCAAGTAAATTATATAAATTGCAATGGATATAAGAGTGATAACACATGTAATTTTTGTAATAAAGCAGTTTACAGGCCTAGGATGAGATTACAGTCTTGAAGTCATTTAAAGATCACCTTGCAAGATCTGTTTAGGTCCCAATGTCTGTAGAAGCCAAGATGAACCCTGTAATTCTCCTACTGAATCTGCCCTGGGATCCATATGAACACTATGGCATTGGTCAACACTAAATAAATACCTACAGAGACTAAATTGTCTATTAATTCAAAACCGGCAAGAAAAACGTTAACTCTGACTTCTGTGAATTGTTCTCTTGGAAAAAGATTGTCCAAATATAAACTGAGACCACAATAGTACGAAGGTCAGCTACAGCACAGGGCGACTTAGGAGTCCTCATGTGTAAATCACAAAAAGCCAGCATAGAGGTTGAGCAGGTAAAACGGAAGGCAGATGTAATGCTTCAAAGGAAATGGAGTATAAAAAAAGGGAACTCTCACTAAAATTTTACAATGCTAGAGTTATACCACCTCTGGAATACTGCGAACAGTTTTGGTCCCATTATCTAAGGAAAGCTATATGTGCATTGCAGGCAGTCCAGGGAAGGTTCACTAGTTGGATCACAGTATGAAGGGAATGTCTTATGACCTGAGGTTGGGCTTGTACACATTGAAATTTAGAAGAATAAGAAGCAACCTTATCAAAACACACAAGATTCTTTGGGCAATACGTAGGGTAGATGCAGACAGGATTCATCCCTACGTGGGAGAGTCTAAAACCAGAGGTTATAATCTCAGAATAAGGAGTCATCCATTTAAAACAGAGATGGGGAGTAGAATTCTTTATCGCAAAAAAACTGTTTGGGTTAGGTCATTAAATGCAGTTAAGGCTGAGATAGATTCAGTAAGGGAATCAAAGGTTATGGGGAAAAGGCAGGGCAGCGCAGCTGAAGATTACCAGATTAACCAGGATCTCACTGAATTGCAGAGCAGACTTGATGGGTTGAATGGCCTCCCTCTGCCTCTATGTCTCATGGATGCAAAGCAGCTCCAACATAGGAGGATCCCAGAAAATCTGAGACAGCTGGTCAACCTGGTTTGGAGCCAGACTCTTAATTGCTTTGTTCCTGTAAAAGAAAAATTGCAGTCCCACTAACCAGGAGATCAGGGGTTTGGGACTCAAAAACAGTGCTACCTTTGTGCCAGTGTCTCTCGTGGTGTGACTCTATTCGATAGCTCAAAGACATATTGTCCACATTGCCCATCATGATACACTCACCAGCAAAACAATACCTCAGACATATACAACAATATAAACCAACCATTTCAGAAAATTAGTTACACAATTTCAAATGATCAGAAAACCTTACATTTATGTTATGCTTTTCACCACTTCAGAGTATCCCAAATCACTTTGCAGCCAATGAAGTTTAGAATAGCCAGTTGAAATTATGATAATAAAAGTTCTGCACTCATCATTTGTGACCAGACCAAGAAAATGGCATGCCAATTCCTTGGAACATAGCAGCATATTTCATGTTAGGCTGTCTCAGACTTCCACTGTACTACCACTTTCACTTTGATGTTAAGTGTTATTGGATAAACAACAACACAAAACGGCAGTACAACTTCTGACTTGGGCAGTGATCCAAGTTGTGAGCGCATGAAAGCAGGAGATGACAGATATCCCGAGCTTTGCAACTTTAGCCTGATGCAAAGCCACCTTGAAAAACGGGCCAGGAAATCAACTGGGCCTTTGGGGAATATTTCATACTTAGTCAAAAAATCTTTTTAATGTCACAAGAGAAGTAAGTGCTCTGTCAAACTGTCTCAGAACATAAAATGCAAATTGTATGCACAGTGAGCTCTCTGGGCTCATGAGATTGTGATGTACAGTGAGGTTCACCCAGCAGAATCCACAGTATAATAGCAGCCTCAGGGCAAGTGGAACTCTTAAAAATACAACTCTCCTTTATTTCATTTTAAGACTTTCAGGTGTGTGGAATACGGAGAACCTGAATATTTGAATGCCATCTTGCAATTGGAAGGAATATCACCACAGGGGTCAGAGATTCCAATAACAAACAATATTGTCAACACCTGAGAGGTGAACACATATGGATTGCTGTGAATTAGACCTTCTGGAATCAAAGCCCAGCTGCTGCCAAATGCGATCTAAAGCTGGGAAGCTTTGTTACAGCACAATAGTAACGATTTTTCATTCACACTTACAGCAATAAAACAAATTGGTGCAGAATAGAAGGGGAAGTGCCCAAACGGAGTATTTTTTTAAATAAGTGAAGATTGCAAAATTTAACTTAAGTATTCATCATACACTTCCAAATGATCAGAAGCAAGAAAATGTGGTAATAATTAGTCAAGCAGTCCAAATGAATAAAACAGCAACCATACTTGTAAACTTAAAAATCCAATTCTAAAATTAGATTTCAGAATGAACACTAACAGAGGCTCTTCAGTTGAGGTTTGCGTTTTACCTGTGATTTTATCACGTAATTCTGTGAAGTGCTGTGAAATATCTCAACAGACAGATCGTCTAGTTTCAAAGAAAATCAAAAACAAGCTGAAAGGTTATAAGTGCGGTGACAGTCACTTCTGTCAATACTGATACATAACTGGCAGTGTATACCTCCAGGTGTGTCTGTGCTTTGTGAAGGTTAGCTCATATTGCATGGACTTGGCACAGTGTGGAATGAATTAGGTTTGAAAAGTGCTCAGGCGGTCTACTGAGTGATTTTGTCATTTTTTGAAATGCTTAGTAAAGACTGTCCTGTCTGCACTCTTGTTGCATTGGAATTACTTTTTAAAAATAAGTGTCAAGGCTGTATCCTCCCACGCTCAGTTTTTGATATCAAGAGTCACCACAATGTTTCCTATTCTAAATCCAAACACTGGATTTTCTAAATAAAAACCGAAATAACTGAAAATGCTCTAAATCAGAAACAAAAACAGAAATCGCTGGAAAAGCTCAGCATGTCTGGCAGCATCTGTCGAGAGAAATCAGAGTTAACGTTTCAGATTGACAGACCCTTCCTCAGAGGGGTCAAAGTTCTGAGAAAGGGTCACTCAATCCGAAACGTTAACTCTGATTTCTGTCCACAGATGCTACCAGACCTTCTGAGCTTTTCCACCAGTTTCTGTTTTTACACTGAATTTTCTAATCCCCTACCCTCATTTAGTTTTCCTTATCTTCTGAGCTCTACAGTGCTTTGAAATCCTACCATCACAACACTTTGCACAGTGGTATCCTTTACTTAGGCTGAAGATTTTAAACTATTTTTTTCTTTGCAGAATGGCCAGGCACACAAAACAAAACTCACATATTTCCATGTTAGGCATGACAAGCCTAGAATCTGAATCATGATCCATTGGCAGTCATTGATAAGAATTAGAAGTCTGGTTTTGGGCACAACCATTTTCACAGTATGGGTGTGGGAATGAGGAGTAATGAGGATGAAATATATTTAAGATGTGAAAATTCCCGTTGCTAGCTATAGATAGCATTTTTTCCGACTGTTTCACACCTGTAGTTAAGAATGACAGAACAGGAGGAAAAAAGGCTGAAGTAATACATCATAAATATTCTTGAAATTTCATTTTTGTATATTTTGCTCTGTATCCAAAAGTACCCTAAGGTGAGAAAATCAATATATGAGAAAATCAATATCTAAGAAAATCAATATATAGGAACAGGCAGAAGTAAAGGATTCTTTACATATATTCACCTCAGCACATTATCTGAAATATTCTCAAAACAAAGTAATCATGTATGAAGATAGCATTAATAGTGACCTTGTTCATTTAAAACAGTGCACCAAAACATGAGCAAAAGTCTACTTTCATACAAATAAAGCCACTCTGGCCTTACAGATTCTCTTTCCATTTCAGTAACCCCCTTTCCTGTAATGCATTCTGAATTTAGCTACATTTCATCACTTTAACAGCACTGCAGTTTCACATATCAGTGACACTGAGAAGTGACGTTCTGCAAGTAACTAAAGTGTCAAACTGAGCTCCCAGAGGCTAAGCCTTTTCACACTGGGGTGATCTGTTAGCAGTAACAGCTTGTATTAGACCTAGGCAAAGGGCAAACCTCAAGGGGGCACTAAAAATATGCACAAGCCTGTAAGACTATCTGACAGCTCGACTTGTCAAGCTCTTTTCCTCAGCTCACTGAAAACAAAATATTGTGCTGGATGCTGCAGAGGCACAGATTAAGCAAAGCAGAATAATCACACTAGCGTGGATTTCAAAAGTCTTTACAAATACTGAATAATTGGTAAATAGCTTAGCGATCACAGCAGTTACATTTTCAAGCAATGCATCTTGAAGAAAACAGAAGACAGGAGTTGAATTACATTTCTGATATTTCAACTTACATCAATATTTCAGTGGATTCCTTTAAATTGTATGCTGAAAAACTAAAAGTGGAATCTTAAGCTCTCTCAAATTGTTATTTAAGTAATAAATTAAGAAAATACAATATCAAACTAGCTTTCAGAGTGTGAATTTAATTTCTTACTCATAATTCTCAACTATAAACAAGTGATGGATACTTTGCAGATATCAATTTCTGAAACATAGACTTTATCTGAAAGAAATCCTGCAGCTTCAAATTATGTAAAATAGCTTTGAAAAACCATACATTAAATATGGTGGCAGCTTTGTTTCAGTTCAAGCACATGAACTTCAGAACAACAACAGATGGAGGTAGGCAGAGAAAAGTCCATGACACGGTGAAAAGGAAATGTATAGCAAAGAGATCCAATGGAGCACAATAAACAAATATCTGCCATATACGATAGATTCAAAACTTTATTCCTCAGTTAGATTTTTTTAATCAATGAAACAAGTACAACTGTTGTTAAAAAGAGAACAGCATACTGCATGTTCAGCCTTCTGCAGATTCATCCTACTCACCACAGCATCATTTCTCCTGGGAACCCCATCTCCTTCGGCCAGAGTTTCAAAAGTGAACTTACAAATACTCGCACCAAAATGTAAATGTATTTTGAGTCTATCCCTGATTCTGATTAATCTACACGACAGATTAATCAGATGTCTCATTGTAATATAGATGCCTAACACAGACATGTAAAGAAAAATTGGGGTATTTTTCACCTCATCACACTTGCCATAAAATAGTTTTAAAAATTCTACTTTAAAACATTCAGTATCGACTGAATACAGTCCCAATTAGCAGTGCAATCTGATAAATATCTTCACTCAGGAGGATGATCATAACTCACCTTCAAATTTGTCACTCATGAGTTATCTGGTCAGCCTTATTTGTAGAGATATTTATCAGATTTCACTGCTGGCCTGTGACATATCCTTGTATTTATGCAATATTGTGTGCTCCAGACTTATACACTCGGGTCATTGGTTATTCATTTCCTTCACATATTTTATAAACTGGTTAGTGATTTATAAAGTGGATTATGTTAAATTAACTACAGCATTTTTTATTGAAGAGAGCTGATTAATTTGAGTTCCAAATTTCCTCACAGCATGATAATCTGTACGTGCTGGATTACAATAATGCCACTATGTAAAATACTCAGCACCATCAATATTTCACAAATGAGAAAATATAATATTAACCAAGAAGCCTGCACAACTTTTCCACAAATCTAATGATTTATTTTAATAAAAAGCAAGAATTCCTGTTCCACCTGAGCAAGATACATGTCACAATAAAGCAAGGCATACAAAATACTTACAAAGGCTCTAAAGATAGTGAATTCCCTCTCCCCACTACCAGCAATGGGTTAGAAAATTACCATAAAACCATGAGCAAGCTAAATAATGTCAAAATCACTGCACATTTTGTGCAACAAGTTTGTCTGCTGGCACATCAATTTATATATTATCTAAATAACTGAAATGAGCCACATTCCTACAACCATTGCGAAAGATGCTGATCATCACAATGACATTCCAGCATAGCATCTTCACATTTTAATAGTAATCTTAGCTAGCCACATAAATTCGAATTGTGTTGTTTTTCTGATTCATGCAAAATGGCACAAAATCGTACATAAAAAGTCAAAAGCAACACTATATTTTACATTATATGTCTCATCCCCAGACATGGGTGTCCAACCCATTGTCCTCAACAGTTCTATAACAGAGGCTGGCAATAAGACAGAACTTGTGAACATAAAGGAGGATTTTCTGCAATATAAAGATTAATATCTTAAGAGTGTGTTCTGGAGCAGGGATTAAGTACCTGAAGGGGTGTAAATTTATTGAACAGGCTTTTAACAATGAAAGTTTGAAAAATGTAGTGATGATTGTAATTGACACTTAGAAATGTATTTTTGTTTCATCTCAGCACGGCTGCTGATGTCTGCCTATGGTGGATAGCAGCATAGAATCATAGGGTTATACAGCATAGAAATAGGCCTTTTGGCCCACCATGTCTGTGCCCATTAACAAACACTAAACTACACTAATCCCATTTACGTGCACTTGGTCCATAGCCTATTATACCCTGGCATTTTAAGTACTCATCCAGATGCTTCTTAAATGTTACAAGAACTTCTGCCTCCATCACCCTCTCAGGCAGCACATGTCATTTTTCTACCATCCTCTGCTTGAAAAATATTCTTTCCAGATCTCTTTTAATTGCTGTACACCTTAAATTTATGCCCTCTAGTCTCAGGCACGTCTGCTATAGGGAAGAGATTTTTATCATCTACTCTGTCTGTGCCTCTCACAATTTTGTGTACCTCAATCTGACTCCCTGTCACTTTGAGGGATCTATGGACTTGTACACCAAGGTTCCTTTGTTCCTCAGTACTCCCTAGAGGCCAACTATTCATTGTGTATGTCCTTGCCTTACTAGACCTCCTAAAATGCATCAGTTTTCACTTATCAGGATTAAATTCCATCTGCCATTGCTCTACCCAATTTACAACTGATCCATATCAGACGGCAGCCTGAGACCATACTCTTCACTATCAACAACACACCCAACTTTAATGTCATCAGCAAACTTACTAAGCATATCATCTACATTCACATCCAAGTCGTTAATGTAAATAACAAACAAGAGTCCCTGCACCGAACCCTGGGGTATACCACTGGTCACAGACTTCCAATTACAAAAACAACCCTCCACCATCACTCAACAGAAAAAAATCAAAGATCTGCGGATGCTGGAAATAGGAAACAACAGCAGAAATTGCTGCGAAAACTCGGCAGATCTGGCAGCATCTGTGGATAAAAAGCAGAGTTAATGTTTTGGATCAGTGACCCTTCTTCAAAGGGACCACAGAGAGAGGATGGAGGATATGAGGAACCATGGGGATTGTTAGAGGGGCAAAGGCTAAGCGAGGTATGAGGGGCCATGAGACTAGGTGAAGACATGGATGGGGAATGGTACGTTGGTGGTGGAGGGGGTTGGGGGCTGGGGTGACAAATGAGGGCTACAGGGCCAAACTACTCTCATTACAGTTGGAAAAAAAAAGTCTCAGATCACAGAGGCAGGCCTTCTGAACAGACTGTCATGGCACTTGGTAGTTCCTGTGGCTATCTGTGCACTGTTTCTGTGGGAGACAGGCCCAAGTCCAACATACCGACTACCTCTCCCATCACACTGCAGCAACAATTCGGGGGTTCAAGGTGATTTCTTTTCTCCAAGGCCAGTGCACCACGCTGTGAATTTTACCAACTAGTACACCTACATTGGGAGTGAAAATCCAGTCTATGATTCCTAGCATAACAAAAATATCTCAAGGTGCTTAGGCAGAGCCAACTGAAGAAAAATCAATGCTGAGTCAAAGTTATTGACTGAGAAGTTGGTAATTGAAATGCAGTTTAAAAGGAGGCTCTGAAACAAAGAGAGAGATTGGATACGAGGCAAGGGTTCAGAGAGAATTCTGGCGTTCAGGATCTGCATTAGAAGGCATGGTTGCCATTGTTGGTTAGCAAGGGACTATAAAGGGCCAAAATCAGAGAAAGAAGTAGTGCACTGAGAAGTGAGGATTACATGCTTGTTTATTAAAATAAGAAAAATGATACCGTGAAGTACTTAAGGATGACAATGTAAAATCTGAGGGTCTGGGGAAGTTGTGAGACAACGCGTTGCAGCAAGGAGAGAAGTGATTGGTAACAGGACTTGATGCAGGATAAGATATCCCAAGCCCAACCAATAAATGATGCCAGTAAGAGTACAATTCAAAATATTCACAACTCATATACATTAATTACAGAAAATTTGCCTCTCACATTGATAACTGGACAGTACATAAAACAGGATTTTCTAACAACATGGTTCACTATGGTCACTAATAAATTGTATCACAATCTTCTTCCACATGGATTGAAGATGATTTGTTTCTGCTCCAATTCAACTCGTTTTTGGATGCCTGGTAAATTTAATCCTCAATCTACCACATGTGGGGCAAAAAATGTTAAACAGCTTGCGGCGACAAGTCACTTGGAGGTTTCTGAGCTCTGTCTGATGCCTCAACTTTGCCTCTGCACGTTCCCAACAAAGTATCTCAATGTGTTCAATGTCTTTCTGAATTAAACTTCTCTATTTTGATTAGTCACAAGCCAGGCAGTTTCCATGATTTGGCAGGGATGTCGAGCATCTTCATGGATGCTTTAAGCACATTCCTAAATGATTTCCAGTGCCCTACTGGAAGTTTCTTCTCACAACTCAATTTTGAGTATTTGCTCCAGGAGTCTGACATTAGCTACACAAACCACATGTCCTGCCCAGTGGATGTAGGTCTGAGTGATTAGCACTTTGATGTTGGTCACAAGTAGCCACAAGCTTGGTAGAAGACACTGACATTAGGTTCCCTTTCTCGCAAGCAGATTTGGATGACCTTGTGAAGTAACTGCCGGAGCTGGTGGCACTCCTCCAGCTTTGAGGTCCCTGATATAGGTTGTCTAAGCCTCCAAAGCATATAGGAACACAGCAATCACTGCTACAGTAAACCTTAGGCTTGGGTTTGAGATCCTGGTCCTCAACTACTATTTTCCACAGTAAGCATCACACTGTGTTCTATAAATTAACTATTCCAACTCACCCAACATTGACAGCGAGCCTGAAACTTCAAAAATAAATAAAGGTCTGAGCTAGATGCTCTTCAACTTTCAAGTGAAAAATGTTATCCTAATGATTACCTGAATTGACTAATACAAGAACAACAAAATTCCAAACAGATTTTTAAAAAGCAAACCAGAATTCAGTGATGATTGCAAGATTGACGAATATTTAAATAAAACATTTCCACCTATATTTACAATTAAACCGTAAAGTCCATTTGTCAGGTGTACACAGCTCCTGAGCTCATTAACAGCTGAGGCCACAGGTCATATAATTTAATTAAAATGAGGGAGCCACTTATTACCATGGATACTCTCGGCAAACTAAGGTTATCACAAGTGACACTGCTGTATATTTTAGGAAATTAAAATATTTAGCTTGATATTATCAGAAAAACCTAAACAAGTTTAAAATTAAAAGGAAATGTCCTGCCAAAACATAATTGTCTGCAGAGGAATTACTTTAAAGTTGTAATTGTACTGCAGCAAGGCGCTGAAAATATTTTAAAACTTCTTTTAAAGACTTGCTGATTATTTCCACAGTAGCAACGACGTCAGTGAGAATCTGCAGTTTTGTGTTGTCAATTTCCCACAGCCTCAGCACTATTGTTTTTGAAGTTGGAAAGTCATTGGGTCAAGCTCCACTCCAAGATTTAAGCACATCATCTAGTCTGACTCTTCAGCGCACTGCTGAGTATTGCAGTGCTTGAGGTGCCATCTTCACATCAAATGTAAAAATGTTAGGCCCCATGCGCCTGCTTTAATAGTTTAAATTGGCAATAAATATTCCATGTGACTAAGTGAAAATTACAGAGTTCTCCAAGCCAACAGTTCTCTGTGAATCACCATCACCAAAAGCAGATTAAGTGGTTCCTGAAGGCATTGTAGTTTGTGAAATCTTGTACACAGGTAGTTGCGTGTTTGCTTTTATAACAGCTTTGCACTCCAAGTATTTCATTGTATGTGAAGTGTTTTACAATGTTGATAAATGTAATTAGAAGCTGTATAAGCAGGATCTTTCTTGAACCAGTAATTGATTTGATATCATCGTTTTAATTGTTATTGCTCACTTTTTTCCCCTGTACATATTGTATGTAAATGGTTATCTGGTTTGTTACTGTAGATGGCCCTGGCTTGGTTAAACAACAATGTCTGCAAGTTCCTGTCAAAAGATTGTAGCAGCTTTCCACTGAACTTGGTTAGATCATCCAGCAAGAATGAAACTGGATAGACCAAGTCCTCCTGATTAATATCTCAAGGGGTTGTGCCATCGTCATTATCATCAAAATATATTTACTGACATAGCCCCAGATACCACCATCACCATCCCTGATCATGATCTGTCCTACTGGGAGGACAGACCTACCAGAGGTGGCAGCACAATCCTCAAAATTGATTTCAGATGCCATGAAGTTTCAAGACATCAGGTTAAACAGAAACAAAGAATCCTCCAGCTGATTAGCAACTACTGCCACCACCTTCCATTCAGTGGATGAATCAGTATTCTTCCATGCTGAATACTAATTGAAGGAGGCATGGAGGGTGAAAAGTACATTATGTAGAGCACTTCAAGGTCTATCATTAAAAGTGGCTCAGGTACATCACGACCAACCAAGCTGGCCCCATCCTGCTGGATTGGGTCTGTGGCAGGTGATGGTGAATCCACAAGATCTACTTGAACTTATCCTCACAAATCCAACTGTCAAAAGTGCACTTGTCCATGATAGTATCAAGAGAAGTAATCACTACAGCCATTCTGGTGATAAAACCCTGTCCTCACACTGAGGATTTCCTCCATATATTGTGTGGGACTACCACAGTGCTGAATAAGACAGTCTTCAAACAGATCTTGCAACTCAAAATTAGGATCAAAGAAGCATTGTGGGCCCTCAGTAACAACAGAATCATATTTAGGTGAAATCTGCAACCTCACAGTCTGGCATTTCACTCACAGTCCACCATTACTATCAAGCTGGCACATCAATCTTGATTCAATGAAGAATGCAGGAGGGCCAAGAATGCCAGGAGAAAAACCAGGCATATCTAAAAATGAGGTGTAAATCCAGTGAAACCACAACACAGAACCAGTCTTAGTAAACAGTGAAGCACCACACAATAGACAGGGCGAAGCAAATCCAAAACCAACAGACCAAGATTAAGCTCTGAAGCCTGCTACATCTAGTCATAGTGGTGGACAATGTTATATATTATAGCTGGGGTATGTTATTTTGGGAAAGTGCCCCTTTAAGAGGTCACATGAGCATTGGTGAGTCACACTGGTGTGTCATCTGCCAGGTTCACGGGTTTGTTCAGATTTCTTTTGGGTTCTTAGAATGCACAACTTTGGAATAAAGCCTACCTGCTGGGTTGCAGCACACAACAGGTTTGTATGTTCTTCAGTTCTGTCTGGAGCTTAACAAAATACCGACTGACCCGTGATGAGAATGGGATTCAGCTGCCACTGACATCTGCAGGGCCACCTTTGTGAATTTTTGAACCCTGCTACACGACTGAACAGATTTTCGATCAAGGACAATGGGTATTTATCTGCACCTAGTGCTGGATTGATAGTAACTTTGAAGTCACCACAGATTTGGATCAATCCATCATGTTTTAAATGGGTACAATCAGGGTTGCCCAATCACTGATAGTTACTGGTTCAAGTATATTGGTGTCTAACAGCCTCATTAATTCTGCCAGTATACTGGCTTATGAAACAGTGCATGGCCTCAAACTTTTGTTTTGACCATCTGGTTTCAATTTAAGCTTAACTTGGGACTCCCTTCATTTCTCCAAGGTTGGCTTCAAAAACACCGTATTACTTATTTCGTACTTATGTCTCGCC
Organism: Ginglymostoma cirratum; assembly: GCA_024137785.1. Classification (NCBI taxonomy): domain Eukaryota; kingdom Metazoa; phylum Chordata; class Chondrichthyes; order Orectolobiformes; family Ginglymostomatidae; genus Ginglymostoma; species Ginglymostoma cirratum. The sequence continues at coordinate 2,332,866 of JAHRHZ010000040.1, forward strand.
AATTTGTCTCAGAGTTAACAAATTTGTTCACAGCCTCCCAGCTTCTGTAGCCACAAACGCCCAAAACGGATGGGTAATTTTCTTTTACAATGTGGAGCCTGGTTCCGCAGCTGCACCATCACCATTTCATATCCTTTTAATGGCACTGCCTGCCCTGTGGACGTCCTGAGGGTGATGTTGGACTGCTTGAGTGGCAGGTGTCTTAGTTTTTGGTTTTAAATTATTTCAGGAATAGGTGAAACTGTTGTGCTGGTTCCTACCTCCATTTTGACAGGTTGCCAAATAGATTTGAGCACAACCCAAAATCTATGTATATCGCCTTGGATTGCTAGGATGTTTAATTTAAATTCCTTGTCAGATATGTTTAATTCACTAATGACATCCACATCTTCCTTGTGGCCTACAGCAAGGACCTTCTTCCTCGAATTAGACTGATTTTTCTTCAGCAGGGATTTTTCCTGACCAATGTGGTCTCCTCACTTCCAGTTCTTGCACTGGGCCTCCCTGCACCAGCAGAGTGTACAGATCCGCAATACTTGTGGCACTCCCACTGCCACGTGGGTTCTTTTGTGTAGCCACCATTCTGCGTAGTAGGGTGCTGGGTCCTAGCTGTGCAGCTTCTTTGGCTGCTAACACCATAGAGCTCGCAATGTCCAAAGCGGTTTTAAAGTTTAGATTTCTCTCAGTCAGTAGCCTTCATTAGATGTCCTCATTTCTTAAGCCACATATCAGTCTGTCTCTTAAGGCACCATCAAAAACATTGCCAAACTCTCAATGTTCTATGAGGAATTTCAGGGTTACGCTGAATTGAGGTACTGAATCCCCTTCCAGTTGATTGCTCTTGTGAAATCTGAATGGCTCTGTGAACAGTAAGGATTTTCAGGCATACTGGTCCTCCGAAATGCCACTTAACTCCTGGTGCATTTTGTTTCCAGGTTTTTTTCTGGCTGGTCAAGGCTTCCAACTACATGAAATATTTTAATGCATATAGAGATCAGAAACATGGTACTACCAGTACATCCAAAATTCTATTTGCCATCAAATAATAATTGAATCTTTCAGTGTAAGTCTTCCACCCATCTTCAAAGGGTCCAGTGGCACCAAATTGGCCCCGCCATTTCATTTTTAATTTGAAGTGCGCAACCAGGTCCACTTTACATTCAAAACCTTCTTAAATTAGATATTATCTCCCTCGCTTCAACCCCTGAACTAAACTGCAGTGGCATTTCATTTATTTCAAATTCAGAATACGGGATTTTTCTTCCTGTCCTCCCTCCGTGCCAGAGGCCATTCACATGTTAAGATCCACAGCACAGACCTGCCAGATTTCTTCCTGTTTAAACTTCAAATTCTCTTGTTCTTTTTCTGTTCAGGAGCAAAGGATCTGCCAGCGTTTTCCCTTTCTCTTATCAGGTCCAAAGATGACTGAGGTTACTCTCCTGCCAGTCTTCAACCAATTCGATTCATTCCATGTGACAAAGAAATGCCTGAAAGCACTGAACACCGTAAAAGGCTACAGGCCCTGAAAATATTCCAGTGATAGCGTAGTCACAACAGTGGCATTTAGCAGTGGAAAGTTTCTCAGGTATGTCCCAGCCTGCCAGTTATCACCCATTTAGCCTTGTCTTGTTTATCAGTAAAGTGACAATAGATGTTGTTAACAGAACTAACAAACAGCATTTACTCAACAGGACCTGCTCACTGAAGCTCATTTTGGATGCCACCAGAGCCACACAGCTCTGGATCTCATGACAACATTGATCCAAACATGGACAAAAGAACTGAATTTCAGAAGTCAGGAAAGAGTGACAGCCCTTGACATCAAAGCAGCATTTGACCAAATATGCCAGCAAAAAGCCCTAGCAAAACGTACATCAGTGGGATACAGGGGGAAACGTCTCCACTGGTTGGAGTCATACCGAGCGCAACGCACCCTGCCCATCCTGCTCACCACTTCTCTCTACCACCCTGAAATCTACCTCAATAGTCCTTCTCTCTCCTGATACTTCATTCTCTCTTAACCAGAACACTATGCCAGCTCGCAGGTGTAGTTTCAGAGTTCTAATATTCACTTTGTTTACTGGATTTCCACTACTGAGGCAGGTAACTTGATTGAGAAATTTAAACTCCCCATTAGCCCTAATTTTTGACCCAGGGAGGTGAGAACAGGATTGAGTTGGGCTGACCGACCCTAGACATACATCCTAGGTGGTTAAATAATGGGCGAATGCTGAGGCAGGTTTAGTTCGATGGTCCGTTTTGGTTTCTGAGATTTTGTCCCCATTGTTTTTGATCATGTCAGGCCCTCAAGCCCGCACCCCACCACCCATGCCATATGGCCCCTCTTAATTCCATGTCAACTCATGAGTCTAACCACCCTCATCCCACACAACCTGAAGAGCCAATCATTCAGTATCAATGGGCAAACCTGAGGAGACGTGTTGAGACCTTAGGACAAACGTGTACCCCATTCCCATGACTTGAGGCTTTCACTGTCCGCCCTTGCATTTCTAAACTGTTCATATTTCACACATAAAGATAAGATTAAGATTTCCATTTCTGCCACACATGCTCTGCCACCAAAAATGCTAATAGAAATGAATGTTTGGGTCAGCTGGCATTTCAAATATTCCAGTAATTAATAAGAATCAGGTTATCATTGGTATAGGTTTCTCACACTCAAAAACTATGCTTACCACCAAAATGTGATCAAATTTGCAAGTACCTTTTTTAATTAAAATTCATTCACAAGATACAGGTATCATGGATAGACCAGTATCTACTGGTGTTCGCAACAGCCCCAGAGGGACAGAGTGACAGAGTCCACCACATTGCTGTGGGTCTGGAGTTACGTGTAAGGCAGACCAGGTAGGAACCGCAGTTATCTTTCTTTAAAGAACAACCATGAACCTTATGGGCTTTTTCACAATGGTCATCGTTAGACTCATAATTGTATTTTGTTTATTGAATTCAAATTCCACTATCTGCCACGGCAGGAAGCAATCCTGGGTCCCTACAACATTACCTGGGTCCCTGGATTAATAGTTTAGCAATAATACCACACAGCCAACACCTCCCCTCCATGTGTCTATGGGTCCCACTATTCTTGCAGCTCCCTGTTATCTACTATTGCTGGGCCATTTACAATCCAGAATGCTTGTCTAGGAGATTTTGTAATGTTAGATGTAGTTCTTAGTGCTAAAGAGATCAAAAAAGGGAGAAACTAGGATTACAGTGCTGAGTTGGGTTATCATGTTGATGGTGGAGCAGGCTCAAAGGACCAAATTGCTAACTCCTGCTCCTACATTTTTTATATTTCTATGTAAAAGAGGCAGGTATAACCAATATTAGAAATAGAGTGGAACTTCAGTATTTAATGTATAAAAATAGAAAATACATAGAAAATAGAATTTACAAATTGGCTATTTGTCTCAAAGCTGGCATTTACCAGTCTCATGACGACATGTTTCTGATCACAGTTACCATCCTGTTGATACATTCCTATATTCCTTTGCTTTCACCCATCTACCACATCTAAACCCACCTTCTCTCTTTCTACTCTAAAATCTCTGTCATTTAATCTTGTATCATTGGTCCTTCATTCTAAAACTAAATCCCGGAAACAGGGATTTGGCAAATTAACTCAAATAATTCAATATTGGTCCTCCTGACTTTCAGTTTAGTTTGGCACTCAGACTAATGAACTGTTTATCTCCGCACTGTTAATAGCTGTTATGAAATGCAGGTGGAAAATTCACTTTGAAGCAGGGTTTAATTAAGTACAGAAAATAAAAAGCAAAAACAACAATTGATGCTAAGAACCAGCTGCCACAGGAATACCTGGTGTTTAGAATACAAACAGGTGCAAAAAGATTTGGGCTGTATTCACATTTAATCTCCATTAGTTTTAACCAACATCAGCCTCTCAAGTAATTTCATGTAAACTCGGATTGTTTTTTAACACATCTGTGTCACTTTAGGTTTCCAGTAAAATGCCAGAATTACATATTTGTACAAAGAGGGAGCACAGGGAATAGTAACAAAAAGTGGTACACTAACTGCCTACATTCATATAGTGTCATTAAATCTTTCAAGACATTGTGTTTTTCTCTGATTACATTTCAAAGTGAAAAAAACTATATTAAATGCTAAACAGTCAGAAGACAGCAACAGCAATGAAATTTACTTTGTGTAGACCTCACTGATTCAATTACACCACCTGAATGATCATGGCACAGAAATAAAGGAAAATAAAAGTTCAGTTGTATTTATCCAGTATCATTTCCATCCAAAGGTTTCCTTCAAAAGGTTTGTACCCATAGATTATTGAACTGGAATAAAAAAAACCTTTACAATTTTCTGAGGACTTGATGAGCTTTCTTTGAATTTTAGCTGTGCAAGTATGAATTGGATTACTTAAATAGGGAATTTAATTTGCCTACGTAGAACAAAATGCAAAGATTATGTGATGACAGCAGCTTTTAACCATAAATTGGCTCATTCAATTCCTATAGGTGAAGGAAGAAATGAATAATTAGCTTTGCTGTAATGATGAAATGTTGCAAGGTCATGGCAGGATCTTAGAAGGAACACACTGCCCTCTGCCTTTGATCTGTTACGTGACATATTTTACTGCACTTTGCAAGGAAATTTCTAAGCTTGAAATACTGCCGTTTACTGGGCAAACAAATACCAGACATCCTTATGGTCATTATATTAAAAAAAAAGACACTGATCATTTCCTCTCCAGTTTGAGAAATACCACATTAGATCTTTGTAAAAAAGGCTTAAATCCATCAAGCAATGCTTGTGAGTCACAATATAAGTAAATACTGCCCCAGCTCATTTGCAGACTACACTATTTTCTTTTCACAAACCAGTACTCCTTCGCTACAAAATCACAGCACAATTGCCATCTCAAGTCTCAGATTTTAGACGCACTTTGTCTGAATTACTTTTCTTTATGACATCTCAAATTATGGCGGCATTTTGTACCCCAGGTTGATGGATAAAAGTTTACTTATACATTAACTACAATAAGTCGCAGAAATGATATATTGCAAACTACAAAGTAAACACAATTATATTGTAGTTTAAGTGAATTTAACCAATCTTGATTTTAAACAGGAAACATTGCATCCACAAGAATATTTTACCAGGTAAAGTGAATAAAATACCCATCCATCAACAGTAAATAATGATATATTAGCTGCTGTTTAAAAACATTTCACATTTGTTCATTAGAAAGTCATATCAACAACTAATGTACTTCAGAGTGCGTGTGTGTGCGCGCGCGCGTGTATGTCTGTTTTTTTTAAAGGGGTGATGATGGAAATTAGAAACAAGGACAAACCTTATCACTGTTCATGCGTGCCAACCCCTTCTACTCTTTCTGTGATACAACCAGGAAGTTTTTGGGGAAGAAAATAAAACCTGAAATCTATTTCACAACTGCTGCTCCTATCCAAGTTAAATTCTGAATTAAGGGATTACCAAACAAGGAACTATACAGTGCAGCACAGAATATTGCACAATTTGAATGGGGGTCGGGGGGTGTCAGTGGGGAAAAAACAAGGTCTAACACCTATATTATTATTAAACACCCATACCTGTTTCCTACATAATGGAAACTGAAAGAACTGTGTGTTGTAAGTCAGAAACAAACACTGAGATCTCCACAGATGCTGCCAGACTTGCTGAGCTTTCTCAGCAATTTCTGTTTTTGTTTCTAACATAATGGAGCTTTGTCCAGCATTAACACAAAAAAAATTAGCTTAATGTTGGCAGCCTCCAGCGTTTAGATCACATTAAACTCAGAACGACTGTGTGACACCTTCCACTCAGTTTCTGCCAAATTTTGGAAGTGGGGTAGCTACAATTGGTGTATTCAAGAACTTGATGGCATTTCAGACAAGCTCCTCAGATAATCACAAGACACAAGCTTCCAATCTTACACCATCGGAGGCAGCGATCAATTTTTATTTGCTCTGAGGGCTCTTTTTGAGATTTCTCAATGGCTCTATTTTGATGTTTTGAGCTATTTCTTGGTTTTCGGGGGCTCCTTTTCCATTCTCAGTAACTCCTTCATTAAGTGAGACAGTCATGTACTAACAAGGCCTTCTGCATTTGGTTATTGTAATGGGGTATCTGGACTCACAAAAGTAGAATTAGAAGAAAAAATGGAAATTATTCAGCCTGGAGCTCGGTGACCAGTGGTGTTCCACAGGGATCAGTTCTGGGACCTCTGTTCTTTGTGCTCTTTATAAATGACTTGGATGAGGAAGTGAAAGGGTGGGTTAGTAAGTTTGCCAATGACGTGATAGGTTGGTGGAGTTGTGAATAGTGTGGAGGGCTGTTGTAGGTTGCAACGGGACATTGATAGGATTGGCAGGGGAATTGAGTTTAAGAGCCACGAGGTTATGCTGCAGCTCTATAAACCCCTAGTTGGGCCACACTTGGAATATTGTGTTCAGTTCTGGTCGCCTCATTATAGGAAGGATGTGGAAGCTTTAGAGAGGATACAGAGAAGATTTACCAGGATGCTGCCTGGAATGGAGGGCAGGTCTTATGAGGAAAGGCTCAGGGAGCTAGGGCTTTTCTAATTGGAGCGAAGAAGGATGAGAGGTGACTTGATAGAGGTTTACAAGGTGATGAGAGGCATAGATAGAGTGGATAGCCAGAGATTTCTTCCCAGGGCGGAAATGACTATTACAAGGGGGCATAACTTTAAGGTGATTGGAGGAAGGTATAGGGGAGATGTCAGAGGTAGGTTCTTCACACAGAGAGTGGTGGGTGCGTGGAATGCACTGCCGGTGGTGGTTGAAGAATCAGATACATTAGGGACATTTAAGCAACTCTTGGATAGGCACTTGGATGACAGTAAAATGTAGGGTATGCAGGGTAGTTTGATCTTAGAGTAAGATAACAGCACAGCACAACATCTTGGGCCGAAGAGCCTGTGCTGTGCTGTACTGTTCTATGTTCTATGTTCTTAATTAATTGTTATCCCCAATAATCATCATTATTCCATTAAACATGAAGTACACACATAAGGGATGAATCAACTTCCTAAACACTACTGTATTCAAACTGGTACAAGACAATAGGAGTAAAGTTAGGAATAAATATTTATTTTCAGAAATATCCCTCACACAGTTCCATATACAAAAACCCATCGTTATGAACATGTGTTCTACGTACTGCTGAGATCACAGCTAAGCAGTTGCACAGTTGTCTCTCATGCAATCAGTAAATACCAGGGTAGTTCACAGAATGTGAGCCACTTTGAGATGTGGTAACACCTAAATGCAAGCCTTTATGAAATAAAACCATCCGTATTAAATTACACCAATTGAAAACAGTATTCATTACAGCATTCACTATTCCTTTGTTGAAAGGTTTAAAACAGCTCTCTCACATTTTATAGCTCCTACATCCCATTTTCAGCCCTACACTCCCCTTTGGAGCTCTTCTCTCCCCATTACCGCCTCACATTCCTCCCCCAGATTTGCCAACTCACTCTCCAACCCATCACTACCCCTTCACGGCTTCAGGCCCCTCCACCTCAAGCCTTATTGTTTGTTTCTGCCCTACGTCCTTTGAGCAAGAGAAAACCTGCTTGTGATTGGAGGAGCAGCTCCTCACAGATCCTCTCCATTCTATTTGGGGATGGCGGGTGACTTTTTATCCTATTGGTCACCCCATTATCAAATTTTAGTGGATATTTTCTGGAGTGAGTTCACCCACCTCCACTGCACATTTAAGCACTGACTGGAGTAAATGTGTTATCAAATGCAGGTTACTATCTTCCAAAGTCAAACCACCCACCCCCGCCCCCCTCACCCCCTACCCAAACACCTATTCAGCTTTCAGAAATTGGGTGGAGCAAAGGCCAATTTCTCTCCTGGCACACCCTCTCAACTCTGCAAATTTCAGAGAATATAACCAGATTGTACGTACATTGCAATGCTGCCACCAAAAGCAAACCTATAAGTCATACACAGCAATGACAACAAGACAATAAAACAGTTAACACCAAATGCATTGGTTACATGATCTCAAATGCAGCAAATTCCTGCTGCCATTCTGTCACTATGTTGCCAGAATACAACATCCCCCTAAAATTTCCTATGACAAAAGAAATGTAGATTATCTAGCCGGCATAGCGATATCTGCTTTACATAGGATCACATAGGGAAAGTTATTTCCTACATTTGTGCCTGCCTTTCGTAAATCATCATGCTATTGTTGTTGAAAAGGCTGAGCTACTCACAAATGAAAATCTCTTGTGTTCTTGAGCTCATTAATAAAATTTTGTTCTGCAGCAGCAAGAAATGTTCAACAAAAACTGGTTCTTTTAAGCCATAAGTAATCAATATCAGTTGTGAGCTGTATTACTTTAAACAGCAGTCCAGAAACATTTTGAGGGGAGCAATTTGATGATTTTTTATTCTGAATTTCCAACACTGAGATATCTACAAACAGATATGTTCATGTACTATTAATGCATACTTTAAAATACCCATCAGGGAACAGGATTATAAACATATTCTTACTTTATATATTATTATATCCGAATTCATGTATGCACTTTCCTTTTGCAGATGTCAATGAACAGAACTTATATGACAATGTGCACCAACATTGTTACATGTGCAAAGAGGAGGTGAGAGATAAGAAAACCAAGGTTTGTGAGATTAGGAGACTTTGTGCACGCTACAATGAAGGAAGTGCACATTCTAATCAAAGTGTCACTGGAAATTATCTTCCACCACAGTGGAACATTCTGAAATTTGTGCAACACAGCTTCATTCTGTCTTCGGCAGCAACAGAATGTCGGGTGCAACCGATCTGTACGTGAAATGACAGCAACCCTTCCAGCTTACCAGATACATATGACCAGAAGTAAAATCAAACTTCATTCCTGTCAAAACACAATGGGATTCCACTGTTTTTTCCATCCTCCACAATTAATGACAAAAAAAAGTATAAGCCATACCTGCAGTGAAGAAAAACATGACAAGCTTTGAATTCATAAAGCTGAGGAGTTGCATATCTCCTTACTTTTACGCTAACAAATAGCATGCTAAAACATGATAGATTTTATTAATATTCTGTACAAAATGATGGTTCAATAAAGAACTAAAAAAAACACAATTTACTCCTCCAGGCAGAAATGTTATTGATCTTTGAGCTCAAAGTTTACAACGATGCAACACTTGCCAATCATCATTGCTATGTTCCTAAATTGGACTATTTTGGCAGTTGCGTTGACAAGTATAAAACAGGAAAACAACTTTTTTTATTGTCATCTCCTTAAAGATACACTGTTGTAGCAGAATCACTAGAATAATTAAATGACAGCATAAATATAAAAAAGCCTTAGCAATGCAATAATTAACAATCTCATTTTATTCTCCAAACTACTTTGTATAACTAAATCATTCTAGGTTATCTCGTAACAAAAGAAAGGATCCAAAAGACGACTATACAGGATCAAAAAGTACAAAACTGCTTCAAATGTGGGTGCAGAATGTGAGCAGCAATTTTTTTGTGTACAGAATGCCAATTCAAATGATACCAACTTTTCAGGTATTATCAATGCAAAGATAATCACTGGATGCTAAAGATCCATTTCATAACGCTCATGTAAATAATAAAAGAAAAGCTGATCGTGTTTTTAGAATAATGTCCACAATTTTGTTCCTTTTGTTCAGCTTAATCTTTGCTCTCCCACCCTCTCATGAACACAATATGAAGCAGTCTGTCCATTTCAAGCCATCAGTCCTATTGCCTGCAAGAAGCAACAGAGCAGAATAGTGGGACAGGAATCCTGTGCTCTCACCAATCCAAGCTAATTGAGCTGGTTGTTAACAGGTGTAAATGTTGGACGTTTTCATTTTTTGAACGGCAGCGGATGCTTACAAGGCAGGGATCTAGTCATGGCTGCTCCGGGATATTGAAATGACCCTATGCGAGCGGGGCAGAGGGAGACTGGGCACTTAGTATGGCAGTCCTCCATCGTGCTGCACAGGTGGCAAAGTTGAACTAAGCACCGAGGCTGTGACACTGGTTGGCAAACCCCTGGCACTATGTGTAAGGTAAATGTAAAGTTGCCACAGTCCTTCCAGACCATAGGACTGCTCTCTCATTAATGAGAGAGAGATGACTGGTGGTGGTTTAATCAGAGGGTCACCACACCTCAGGTGAGGGGAGGGGTTGAGAAGTAACCTTCATGGCAATGCTGGAACTGAATTCTTGCTGTTGGCTTCACCCTGCTTCACAAACCAGCCATCCAGCCAACCAATCCTCACTCATGTAGTAAAGAGAAGATTTTGTCAGAGTTGGACAGTAGGCTTCTTTAGGGACAGATGCAACCTCACAATGGCAGAAAATCCAACGTTTTACTGCAGTTACATGAGTAACCTAGGGACATAGCACTGTCATTTGTAACCATGTGACCATCAAGACATCATATGTCTGCTCAATTTCCCAGTGACTGCAAAAATTCCTTCCATCAACAGTCCCTCCTGCCTCAGGTCCTCAGTCCAACCTACAAAGTGCATGGATAGATCCAAGAGGACAGAAAAATCCCTCAAGCAGATGGCGACTGACCTCTCTGTCTGCAGGCCATAGTCAGAGACACATAAAAATATTTAAAGATTCTATTTCCACTGCCTTTTTCAGAAAGAGTTCCTAAGACTCACAATCCTCAGAGAGAAAACAAAATTTGTCTCATCTGTATTAAATGGATAACCCCTTATTTTCAACCAAAGACTCCCAGTTCTACATCTTTTTCACTTCCATCTCGTCAAGAATATTTGACATCTTAAAGATTTCAATCAAGTCACCTCTTAATCTCATAAACCCCCAGTGGATTCAAGCTTTTCCTGTCCAATCTCTCCTCATAGCTAGTCCAGTTCAGTTTCTGTACAGTAGTAACCCGGAGGAATTTAACATTACGAGATTCAGCATAGAAATACCTGGCATTAGATGTCAAGGGACAATGCTTAATGATTCACTCAGATTGGGCATGGTTACTGTCTGACACTTATTTAATTTACTTGCCATATAAAGAAAAGCCTGGATGTTTTCCAGTTTTGCTGCATTTGACCATGGACTTCTTCAGTATCTGAGGTGTCGCAAATGTGCTGAATATTGTGTGACCATCAGCGAACATTCTCATTTCTGATCTTATGGTGGAGGGGAGGTTCATTATGAAATAGCTGAAGATGTTGGGCCGAGGATACTACCCTGATGAACTCCTACAGACATGTCCTGGAATTGAGTCAACTGGTTTTCAACAACTACAGACATTTTCCTTTGTGCCAGGTATGATTCCAGCCTGTGGAGAGCTTCCCCAACAATTCCCCTTGAGTCCAATTTTGCTACGGCTCCTTGATGCTGCCCTTGGTCAAATGTGGCCTTGATGTGAAGATCAGCCACTCCTACCTCACCTCTGGAGTTCAACTTTTCAGCCAATGTTTGGACCAATGCTGTAATGAGATCAGGAGCTGAGTAGAGATTCAGAACAGGTTTTCCATTTGCAAGTGCCACTTGATAGCACTGTCAACAACCCCCTCTATCACTTTGCAGACTCATATGGCAGTAACTGACTGGGTTGGATTTGACCTGCTATTTGCACACTGAACATACTTGGGCAACTTTCCATATTGTCTGATAGACGCCAGCTAGACAGGAACAGCTTAGCTAGGGTTTCCACTGGTTCTGCAGCACAAGTCTTCAGGACTAATGCCAGGATGTTTTCAGTGCAATAGCCTTCGCAGTACCCAATGACATTTAGCAGTTTTCTTGACATCACACGGAATGAATCAAATTGCTTGAAGACTGGTATCTGTGATGCTAGGAAGAGGAGCCTATTGAGTCTGCTCCAACATTCAATGAGATCATGGCTGACTTGACAATCCTCACCAGAACTTTCCTGCCTTTTCCCTATAATCTTGATTCCCTTATTGATTAAAAATCTATCTCATCCTTGGATATACTTCATGTCCTAGCCTCAACAGCTCTCTGCTGTAAAGAATTCCACAGGTTTGCAACCCTAATCTCTATTTTATATGGGCGACCCATTATTCTGAGGTTAAGCCTTCTGCTGCTAGACTCTCCCATAAGGGGAAACAATCTTTCAGTATCTACGCTGTCAAGTCCCCTAAGAATCTTGTATGTTTCTGTAAGATCGTCTCTCATTTTTCTAAACCCCAATGAGTACAGAGGTTCTCTAGACTGCCTTTAATGCCAGTGCATCTTTCGTTAGATGCGGAGCCCAAAACAGCTCTCAGTATTCCAGCTATGGTCTGACTATTGCCCTGTACAGTTTCAGCAAAACCTCCCTACTTTTATACTTCATTCCCTTTGAAATAAAGGCAAACATTCACTTGCCTTCCCTGTTGCCTGTTAAACTTGAATGCTAGCTTTTTTGTAACTTATGTACAAGGTCTTCCAAACATCTTTGTGCTGTTTTATGCAGTCTTTCTCAATTTACATAATATCCAGTTCCTGTATCCTCCAAAATGTAAAACCTCACATTTCCCACATTATATTCCATCTGCCAAGTTTTTGCTTACTTGCTTACTTTCGCCTACTGTCTACATCACTCTGCAGAGTTTGTGTCATTCTCACCACTTGCCTTCTCAACCATTTTTGTGTCAGCCCAGAAACTTAGAAATAGTACATTCATTTTCTTCATCCAAGTCATTAATATATTTTATAAATAATTCTGGCTCCAGCATTGATGTCTGTGGTACTTAACCAGTTACAGGCTCCCGTATTGAAAATGCCCCCACTTATCCCAACTCCCCACCTTCTGTTAGTTAGTTAATCTCTTCTCCATGCTAACATACCATCTCCAACACCATGGACACTCACATTGTTAAGTGGCCTAATCTGTGGTATGTATACCTTCTGAAAATTCAAATAAATTACATCCACTGTTTCCCCTTTATCTATCCTGCTTGTAAACTTCTCAAAGCATTCTAATAAACTTATCAGGCATGATTTCCCCTTTTTGCCATGCTGATTCTGCTTGGTCATATGATGTGTTTCAAAATGTGCTGCTATTAAATCCTTTGTATTAGACGCTAACATTTTTCCCAGTAACATATGTTAAGCTAACTAGCCTATAGTTAGCTTTTATTTTATCTCCTTCCTTTTCAAATAAAGGTGTTATATTGTCAGTTTTCAAATCCTCTGAGACTTTTTCAGAATCTACTGATTCGTGGAAGATTGCTACCAGTGCATCCACTATCACCGTAACTACCTCTTTTTAAATGTGTTGTCTGCAAATAGTTTGGCGTATTCTATTTGAGCTTCATTTTTTGCATCATAAACTTGTTTTATTGTTAAAACTCAAATTGGAATATTGCATGTTTATGTTTTAGTAAGAAACTATCTTGTTAAAACCCAAACAAAAATATGATCCATTAAACTAGATTTCAGTCTGGGATCTGACTTGTACAGTAAAGTACATAAAATACCAGATGAGGCCTAAACAGCTTTTTATGCAAATACATTCCAATAGTTTCTTTACCATCTGATCTACTTGTCCTGCAATCTTCAGTAATCTCAGCACATGCAGTTCAACTCAGAGGGAAAGACCAATCTTTAAAAATTTGCAATACCTGTAAATGAATGTACTGGTTGTGTTGGGAGTTCCATTTTGAAGTTTACAGGATGAGTAGGACCAATGTGTTTTGTTTGCCGGTTTTACTGGCTTTTCCTTCTCGGAGGGTCTCTCAAGTCCTCCAGCTCTCTTAATATCCTCCAGTTTATTGTGTATTCATTTACTCTATTTATCCTATTCAAATGCACTGCCTTACACTTCCCTAGATTGAATTCCATTTGCAACTCTTCTACCCACTCAACCCTGCTGTTATCATTCAATCAACAGCCATCCTCTACACCACCAACTACACAGCCAAGTTTTGTATCATCTGCAAACTTTTCATTTCTCCCACATTCACATTCAAACCGTTACTATCTATATATGCTCAACAAATAGTAAGTAACACAGCACTGAGTGCTGTGAAATGCATGGCCTAATTAGTGACAGTCAGCATGGCTTTGTGCGGGACAGGTCATGTCTTACTAACTTGATTAAATTTTTCAAGGAGGTAACACAGGTGATCGATGACGGTAAAGCAGCAGATGTTGTCCACGTGGATTTTAGTAAGGCTTTCGACAAGGTCCCTGATGCTAGGCTCATCCAGAAGATTAAGATGCTTGGGATCCACAGTAACTTGACCACTTGGATTCAGAATTGGTTTGCCCATATAAGTCAGAGGGTAGTGGCGGAACGGTGTTTTTCTAGCTGGATGTCCGTGACTAGTGGTGTTCTGTAGGGATCCATATTGAGACCTCTGCTGTTTGTGATATATATAAACGATTTGGATGAAAATGTAGATGGGTGGGTTAGTATGTTTGCAGACAATACAAAGATCAGTGGAGCTGTGGACAGTGTAGAAGGGTGTCAAAGAATACAGTGGGATACAGGTCAGTTGCTGATATGGTCAGAGAAATGGCAAATCGAGTTTAATCTGGGTAAATGTGAGGAGCTGCACTTCGGGAGATCAAACGTTACGGAAAAGTATACAGTCAACGGCAGGACCCTAAACAGCACTGATGCACACAAGGATCTTGGGGTTCAAGTCCACAGCTCCCTGAAAGTGGCCACACAAACAAATAGGGTGGTAAGGAAGGTGTATAGCATGCTTGCTTTTTTTGGTCAGGTAATTGAGTCAGGATGTCATGTTGCAATTTTATAATATTTTGGTTAGGCCACACTTAGAGTAGTGCATTCAATTCTGGTTGCCACATTACAGGAAGGATGTGGAGGCTTTGGAGAGGGTGCAGAAAAGGTTTACTTGGATGCTGCCTGGATTAGAGGGTATGAGCTATGAGGAGATGCTAGAAAAACCAGGGTTTTTTCTCTGGACCGGCAGTCACTGAGAAGAGACATCATAGAAGGTGCATAGATAGGGTTGGTGGTCAAAATCTTTTTCCTGAGTTGAAATGTCTAAATACTAGGGGACATGCATTTAAAGTTAAAAGGTTTAAAGGAGATTTGAGGGGCAATTTTTTTTATTTACACAGAGAGTGGTAGAGGTCTGGAACGCACTGCCAGGGCTGGTGGCGGAAGCAGATACAACAGGGGTGTTTAAGGGGCTTTTAGATAAGCACATGAATATGCAAGGAATGGAAGGATATGGACCAAGGGCAGGCAGAATGGATTAATCTAATTTGGTGTCATGTTCCGCACAACATCATGGGCCGAAATGCCCCTCCATGTGCTGTACTGTTCTCTGTCCTATGTTTTATGTTCTAAGAGAGATGTATAAAAAGGATTGATACAGTGCCACCCACTTAACACGGTGACCCAAAGTTAAAATTTATTCCCGTCCAGTTTTATGCACCTTTGATTTGTGCTCTTGTCTAGTTTCGTCATTAAGAAAAGCAGGATAATAATAATGTTAGTGTTTACAACAATTATTGAACTTTCAAGAACAAAGAAAATATGTCCAAATCAATATACCGAAAAACAGATGCAACAAAACAGCAACACGTTGAAAGCTAACATTATGACACAAACAGATGTCACAGGAAAAACAATGATGCCCAGTTTACTCCCAATTTAGAATTAGAATTAGGTTTATTGTTACGTGTACTCAAGGACAGAAATACACTGAAAAGTTTACAATGTCGCCCCGCGTGGCGCCATCTTAGTTACAACGTTAGGTACAAATCGTGGATATAAAATGGAAAAATGAAGAAAAAGAGTTACATTACTTTACAATTATTCATAGTATGATTTTAAAAATAAGAAATAAAGTTAAAAAGATAAACATTACAGTCTTTCTATAAAGGACCTGCAGTACATCAACAGAGGGGGCTTCCACATCTGGTCCGACTGGGCTCATAAGCCACTGACCCCCTGCACCAGTCCCCAGCCCAATAACCGCCCCCATTCTGCTTCGGGCATGCTGGCCGTGCTGCTCTGCTTGGGCCTCCAGCTAAGAATTGGTGCAAAGATTTCTGGGTGGCAGCATTTAAAAAAATCTAACTTCTATGTTTAAAAAAATGTATCCCATATATTAGCAACCACAAAAAGGGCCTGAAATCTAACTGAAGTAAAGATGTTAATTAGCCCAAGGTAAAACAGGAAAACTATTGTCAAGGCTATTGTCAAAGATTAAACTAAAGAATGGCCTCACAACAAATTTGAAAAACACAATCTTCTGATCTCCTCCCAGAACCTTAGCACAAGGTCAATGGTGGATACGGCTTTTACACCATTTTTCAAAATTCTCAAAGTTACAGTGGGAACTTCTGAGAATCTGCTCTGAAGAAAGAGCCATACATTCCCAGTGTGTAATATCAAATGTATACCATGGTGAGTCAGTTCACATTGAATTAAAAATTTAAACTTGCTTTCCAAAATGCAAATTTTAGAAAGCTCAAGTAAAATATCATGGAGCATTTCAACATGAAGGAGATGGTAATTACGATTAACAAGCATAATTACAAATTCACATACAGTTTCCAGCATGCTCTTTCTCTAAAGCTTCCTAATATCTCAAAGGACTCCCCCTATGAAATCTGATTAAATTATTGCCACTCAGCAGTTCCTAACAATTGTTTGGTCATGTGGCTCAACTAGCACAGTAAAACAAAACTCCTACTTTTAATAGTAATTTCCTTCTCTTCATCAGAGACAATCAAATATTTTGCACACTTCATTCCACAAAATGACTGACAGTTATGAGGAAGCACTTAAGGCTTGTGATTTTGTGGCATCCACTGTTGCCATAAACTGGAGAAACCAGCCTGTTGACTGGTACTACTTCTTTGGTTTGCAGCCAAACCTTACAGGAATATATTTACAATGATCAGCAAATAAACTTCAGTGAAATATGAGTTTTGCATTCAACATAAATAAAACTACATCTCAAAGAACTTCCGAAAGAAATCAGTTTCAATTCATTGTCAGGGCGGTATAAAATTGTGCAGTCATCTGATTTAAAGCAAAGGGAACAACTTTACTTTTAACGGCTATGCAAGTGGAATGGCTTTGACTCACTTTCAATAACAAATTGTTTAACATCAACCATCCATGTGCAAACAGAGTACATCAAAGTTCTGCTGAAAGATCACAGAACAGAAACATTTACTCAGTTTCTCATTCCACAGATTTTGACAAAGTTGTAAGGTAATGTATAATTTCAGCATTGATAGTATTTTGCTTTTGTTCATCTAAGTACAGTAGAAGCCAATTAGAATCTGGATTCTGAGATCCAAAAAGTGAGACTGCATTGTAGCTGAATTTTGTTAGTTAGAAAACCTCTATTTTCTCCCATTTTTAACTTGCAAACTGAAAATATAAATAAGGATTTATCTTTTTTGGAAACCATGAGGCGCGCATATAATAAATGATTTTTTGGTATTTTGAACCACGCTCTAACAGACTTCCACTGTTCTACAAATACCAAAGGAACAATTCTGTGAAGCTCTATCTTTAGCCTGAAGCATAAATTCAACTCCAGGTTACTGCATCTTTGATAGATTAAGTTGTGAAATGAGATCAAGTTAGACTGTCAGAACTTTATTCTGCAGCTAAATTGAACTGAAGCCTGGGGATGTTTGATGCTAAGACCAGACTCCCAAAGGATGACCCCTCCTCATACTAGGTGATGAGCAGTTAAACTGCCCCAGTTACACTTCTAGCCTTCAGAGGGAATTTTTTAATGCTATTTTGTCAAGATTTTTCTGTTTTGTTTGGCTGAAGCTGTTGCAGATGAGTGGAAGAACTCTGTTGGAAATTCAACACGTATGCATCAGCATCAAACACTTGTGGAAATAGCAAAGTACTGCAAATCCTGGAGAGCTGAAATACAAACAGAAAGTGCTGGAGAAACTTAAAACATCTGGCAGCATCACAGTTGAGTCCATTTGCATTCCGAAGAAAAGTCATATTGGGCTCAAAATGTTAACTCTGTTCTTCTCTCTATACAGATCCTGCTAGACTTTCTGAGTTTCTCCAGCACTTCCTGCTTTTATTTCAAGACTTGTGGATCAGGCGTATCACTTCATACAACCAGTCATAGGTTAACACTGGGAAAATTGATTACTTGTCCTTTACTTTAGTCAAGAAATCATCTGAAAAGAGTAAACTAAAATGAAGCATATTAAAGTGACAGGAATTGATTTTTCCTCATTATTAATAGCCAATTTAATCTAATTCCAGAAACCTATTTCCAAAATTCTATTTGCATGGAAGTTTTTACTAGTTTCTTTTCATTAATCAACGTGCAATATGAATTAATATGTACAACCCAGATTTAAAAACATATATGGCGCATTTTCCCTGGGTTTAGATGACTGTAATGTCCATGCAAACAGATTCACAAAGTCTGAGACTGGAAGTATTCCAGACCAAGTGTTTGTCCCTTAGATTCAGATTGTGCTTGTTTTCCCCCCTTTGAACGCAATCTATTTTGCAGGTAATTTTTAGCTTTGTGACGCAAGGCTAAACTTTCACAATAGCAATACAGGTCACTTCAATATTTATTACAGAGCTTTGCTTACCTGGACAGAGGAATAAAGTGCCTGTGGGAGGAGTCTCACATCTGAATCAGAAAGCTGCAGGTTTAGGCTCTACTTAGAGGTATGAGTACTTAACCTAGGCTTGCCCTTCTACACAATACAAATTTACCGTTGGAGGTACTGATTTTTGGATGAGACATTAAATTCTGGCTGCACTGGTCCCCTCGGGTGAACTTAAAACATTCCATGGCACCATTCAGGAAACTTTCCCAATGTTCAATAAGCAGATAAAATTGTTTTGGTCAGATATTTCACAGCTATTTGTGGGAGCTTGCTGTGTGAATATTAACTGCCACATTTCTTCCTTTACAATAGTAACAGCTGCTGTATAGCACTTCGGTGCCATGTAAATGCATGTCCTTCTATTTCAATGCACATTTATTTAAACAGTGCTGTTTTTGGATGTGAACAATACTGAGGCAGCACTATCAAAATCTATTCGGATCAGATTAAAATCTTTTATTCAATGAACAAAGTCCAAAGTTTTAGGACGTTGGTATAGTGTCTTCTGATTTTTTTTGTCCTGAAAAGATTTGAAAAGACACCAACTCATCCCCAAGGAGTGTTTGCACAATAGTTTTAGCTGTTTTTTTCACTCTACACCAGGTTCCAATGTATGGATTATTATTTAGCAGAAAATATTAAAAGATGTTCTATAACTTAGAATGCAAATGGCACTGTGAATTTCATACAAAGACAACAGTATGAGTGGCACAGTTACTGAACTTTTTTTTATTAAACTGGTAAAGAGATCTCAATGGCTTCTCCTATTTTTCCCAAATCATGAAGAAACTACTATGGATGAAATTCCTACTTGACAAAATAAAACCATTGTCAAACAACATAAGGGTAGGGTGACAATTTTGTTCTGAAACCATGTTGGTACGGAAGGCTAATTCCCATATAAAATGAGCCGAGGTATACACTAACCCACCCTAGATGCAGAATGATGGCCAGGTGCTTAACAACGGCGCATATCCAAAATACTAGTGAAGGTTATAGCTCATGGATTATACAGCAAAATTGTTAAAGGCTTGGAAGTAGATCACTTCTTCATTCCCACAATGAGGTAATGCATTAAATCTGTTCCCCAAACATTCTTTATGCATTCTAACCAACCTCTTACCTCATAAGGCAGTTTTTCAAAATAACCATTCTTGATGTATTCAGGCAGGGGTATTCCAGTGATTTGCCCACTGAAGAACTCTAAACTGTGGTCATCCTTGTCATCATCTTCCAGATCTAGCATCGATGGTTTGTGCACAGGAAGAAGCCTGTCCTTAACACCATGTAACAGGACAGCATCCAACTCTGTGTAGTAATCTAGGAGAGAACTGTTCAGTTCCAAGCGAATCAAGTTTGTCATGAAGTCAAGTTGTTTAATGCACGGTGTAAATTGGCGAGCCTGTGAGACATTCACTTTCTCAGGTTCACCTGCCCATAACGTCTCCCATCTGTAGGCACAAAAAACAATAAGCTTGTCAGAATGAAATCATCCTCAATCTATTAGTTAAAATCATTCATTCATACAATATTTTCAAATTCCAATTTGTATGATACAACTCACTGAAATTGTGCCAAAAGATCATTCAAGTGGAATTTCACAAAACTGTGCAACCAACACATTTGTAATTTTCTAACTGAGCAATGTATGTGACTGGTGTTGTTAGGATGGTACAGGTCATATGATGGGACAAATCTGGTCTTATGAAATAACAATTAGTTTTGAATAAAGCACATTAGCACTGTATCTTGGCTAAAATACACTTGCAAGTCTTCTCAAAAATGTTTCCCCATTTGACCCTACATGCACATCCTATCATTTTTCATTTTTTAATATCATATGTGAAACAAGGTACTCAGAACATACAAAAGACTCACTCAGAAATGAGTAAATTATATTTCTTGGATTCATTCACTTCTACATGCTACACAAGCATATTTTAGGATGAGGGACTATTATAATAGTGTATTTCATTAATATTGATCAACAGAATATATTCTTCTCATCAACAGGATCAACAAACCAACAGGAGTTACAACTCGTTTGTGTTGGTTCCTGAAGTCAAAACCATTTATTTAGTTTCACCCTTTTAGCCGCAGCTCAAGAGGCAGCATTCTCACCTCGAGCCGTAGGCTCTGGGTTTCAAGTTTCATTCCGTCGCTTGAGCACAAAGATCATGGCTGACACTCCTACTGCAGTGCGTTAGGAAGAGATGTCTTTTAGATGTAAAAACATCTGAAGTATGTTGCGGAGGTGCCAGTGTTAGGCTTGGGTGGGCAAGGTCAGAAGTCACATGACACCAGGTTACAGTCTAACAGGTTTATTTGAAATCACAAGCATTTGGAGCACTGCTCCTCTGTCAGGTGAAGTGAGTAAAAGCACACAGGCATAGGCTGCCTTTATGTTCTGTGCCTGTGTGCTTTTCTTCACTTTACCTGACAAAGGAGCAGTGCTCCAAATGCTTGTGATTTCAACTAAACCAGATGGGGTATTTTGAATGAGGATATTCTCCCTGCTGGCCTAGCCAATATTTATCCATCAACTAATGAACAAAAACAAATCTAGTCATCGTCACATTGCTTCTGGAGTTTGAGTGCGCAAAGTTTATGCCACTTTTTCTTCAAACAGTACAGCAGAGAAATATTTCAACAGCCGTAAATCAGTTTCAGACATTCCATAGAATCACAGAAATGAGACAGCACAGAAAGAGGCCATTGGGTCATCTTGTCCAAGCTGACCCAAAGACACCCAGATGCCCTTTCTAATCCCATCTTCCTGCACACGGCCCATAGCCCTGCAGCTTACAGCACTTAAGGTGCAGAAACAGGTCCTTGCTAAAAGAGTTTTGTGCCTCTGCCTCCACCATCAGCTCAGGCAGTGAATTCCAGAGACCCACCACCCTCTGCATAAAAAAGCTTTGCCTCACATTCCCTTTCATGCTTCTGCCACTTAGCATGAATCTATGACCTCTGATTTTTGAATTCTCTGACAAGGGAAACAGGTCCCTCCTGTCTACTCTATCTCCAACCCTCACAATTTTCTATACGTCATTCATGTCGCCCCTCAGCCTTCTCTGTTCCAAGGAAAACAACCCCAATCCCAATATCTCCTCGTAACTACAATTCTTAGCTTGGGCAACATTCTGGTAAGTATTCTCAGCACTCTCTCCAAAGCAAATATGTCCTTCCTGTAATGTGGTGACCAGAATCACACACAATACTCTAGTTGTGGCCTCATCAGTGTCTTATATAGTTTCATCATTATATCCCTACATTTTTATTGTATTCTTCTACCAATGAAGAAGTGCATTCCGTGTACCACTTCACCTACCCGTCTCAGTATATTCCTGTTTATTTACTGTTTGATTTCCCTAAATGCAGTACCTCACTCACACTTATCAGAGTTGAACTCCACCTGCCTCTTTCCTGCCCACTCCACCATCTATATCATTTGGCATCCTGCAGCCAATCTCTACACTATCCACTCATGGTCAATCTTTATGTTATCTGCAAATCCCAATTGTGCCCATCACATTCAAGTCCAAATTGTTAATGTATGAAACAAACAACAGGGATCCCAGTACTGAGCCCTGCAGAACACCACTTGAAACTGCTTTCCATTTGCAAAGCCAGACACTGACCATTACCCTTTGTTTCCTGTTATTAAGCTAACTCTGGATCCAATTCAACACATTATTATGTATTCCATGGTGTTTTACTTTTTGACCAGCCTGCCACGTAGGACCTTGTCAAATGCCTTACCAAATTCCATGTAAACATCATCTACTGCACTACATTCATCAATCCTCCATGTCACTTCCTCAAAGAATTCAATCAAATTTGGAAGACATGACCTACTCTTAACCAATCCATCCTGACTATCCATGACTAGTCTATACCTTTCTAGGTGACAGTTTATCTGATCTCTCAGGATTGATTCTAGCAATTCGCCCAAACCGAAGTCAGACTAACCGGCTTATAATTTCCTTTGTATCCTTTATAAATAACAGAACCACATTTGCAGTCCTTCAGCACATCACCTATGTCGAGTGAAGGTTGAAAAATAATCCTAAGAGCATCTACTTTTACCTCCTTGATCTCCTTCATAATTCTTGGGAACAATCCATGCGGCACTGGTGACTTACCCGCTTTCAAGGATTCTAACTACTCCAATACTTCCTCTTTCAATATGATTATTTTGTCCAATATTTTACACTGTTCCTCTTGACTTACTGTATCCAAATGATCCCTTTTCATTGTGAATATGGAGATAAAAAAATTCATTTAAAACTCTTCCAACATCCTCTGCATCTTCATACAAGTTCTCTTCTTTATCTCTGATAGGTCCCTCTTTCACAGCAACTACATTTTTGCATTTTATATATTGGTAAAACATCTTTGGGTTTTTCTTTACCTTGCTGTGTAATATACTCTCATGCCCTCTCTTTAATTTTCCTTTTTGTTTTAACTGTTACTTCTTTGCTTCTCGTTACTCTTATTTCTCTTTTTACTTCTTTTTAACCATATTCAGTAAAAAGTACTGTATAAATGTAAGGGTTTCTTTTTTTTTCTTTTGCTAGCATCCATAATAAAAGATTCAATGGTTGATGCTGGACTGATTTAGCAAATTATCACTATGTTGTGGGAAAATTATAATTAAATATCTTATTTTGTGTGACCCTTTATGTTCATCAACACAATTTGCTACTGCAGTAACAAGTAGCATGATGATGCATCTGAACAAGCTGAATCTTTTGCACAGAGCTTATTTCAAGAATTTCTTTTATAGCTATTGTTATAGTCCATAGCGTCACAATAGTAAACTGCTGGGTAAGTACCAAGAAT
This sequence comes from Ginglymostoma cirratum, assembly GCA_024137785.1. Taxonomy (NCBI): domain Eukaryota; kingdom Metazoa; phylum Chordata; class Chondrichthyes; order Orectolobiformes; family Ginglymostomatidae; genus Ginglymostoma; species Ginglymostoma cirratum. The sequence continues at coordinate 2,356,329 of JAHRHZ010000040.1, forward strand.
CAGCGACAAAGTTATTGGCATTCTCAGAATCAATCAGTCAGCAATAAAGAGAGAAGGCTGCTTTAAGTATTCAAGTGTAAGTACATTACTTCTCTGTTTGAGTTGACTCTGCGTCATCTGTTTGGAAAAGAGCGGAACAGAAGCTAGGCAGAGATTTATTTAGTTAAAGGATCTCAAGAAGAATCCAAAATGCTGAACAAAAAAACCTGGTCCTATCATTTCTGTGCTTTCATTATCAGCCAAAGGAGAAATATAGGAAATTAGAGCAAGATTAGGCCATTTGGCCCATTGAGCATAATCTGCCATTCAAACAGATCATGGGAGACCATTCAACTCCATGCCTTTTCCCCAACAATCATTAGCATCACTTAATCTATCAATTTCTGTCTTGAACATGTTCAATGATTGAGCTCCCACAGCTCTCTGGGGCACAGTATTCCAAAGATTCACCACCCTCTTAGTGAAGAAATTCTGTTCATCTGAGTCTTAAATGGCCTGTCCTGTTGCCTGATAATAGACTCATCAGCCAGAGGAAAGATCCTGTATACATCTTCCTTACATTTAAGCCTTGTAAGGGTTTTGCAATGTTCAATTGGATCACCACTGATCCCTCAAAACACTGAAAAAACAGGTCCAGTTTCCAGAATCTCCCCTCACACACCATCACAGGGATTACTCTGGTGAACATCTGCTGCGCTTCTTTGCAAGTACATTCTTCCTTAAATAAGGAGACCGAAACTGTACACAATATTTGAGATGCAGTCTCACAAACGCTCTATACAACTGCAGCAAGTCAAGTTTGTTTCTGTACTCAAATTCCTTTGCAATGAAGGACAATAGACCATTTACCTTCCTAATTGCTTTCTGCAGTGGCATGTTAGCATTTAGTAACTCATGAACAAGGCCAACAGGATCCTTTGGACATCAATGCTTCCCAACCTCTCACTATTTAAGAATAATTCTGCCTTTCTGTTTTGTATTCCTGTCAAAATGAATAACTTTACACTCATTCATATTATATTCTCTCTGATCTTGCCCATTCACTTAGCCTGTCAACAATAATGTTTGTTTCAGTATATCTTATACTCAATAAATATAGAAATTGTATCTTACAAGAAGAATGAAACCTGGCTCCCATAAAGTTTATGTCTATTAGCCTAGAAGCTCTCATGTTTATCAAGGAGATCTCTACTTCGATCCAAATGCTGAATGCTCTTCTTGTGAGCTTGTTGTCAAATAAGGATATCATATGGGCCTCTGGAGAGATAAACGAGTCATCAAATGACAGGTACGCTTGAAGGCCACTGTGCATAAGATTAGCCCAAAGGGAAACTCTCTAAATAGATAACTTGGCCTTCCTGCTGTAGCAAAGATGTTGTGAAACCTGAAAGCGTTCAGGAAGAATTTACAAGGATGTTGCAGGGATTGGAGGATTTGAGCTGTAGGGAGAGGCTGAATAGGCTGGAGCTATATTCCCTGGAGTGTTGGAGGCTGAGAAGTGACCTTATAGAGGTTTATAAAATCATGAAGGGCATGAATAGGGTGAATAGCCAAGTTTTTTTTTCACAGGGTAGGGGAGTCAAAAACTAGAGGGCATGGGTTTTAGCAGAGAGGTGAAAGATTTAAAAAGGAACTAAGGGGCAACTTTTTCACAGTATGGAATCAGCTGCCAGAAGAAGTGGTGGAGGTTTGTACAATTATAACAAGTGAAAGGCATCTGGATGGGTACAAGAATAGGAAGGGTTTAGAGGGATATAGGCCAAATGCTGGCAAATGGGACTCAATTAATTTAGGAAATCTGGTCGGTACAGACAAGTTGAACCGAAGGGGCTGTTTCCGTGCTGTACATCTCTATGATTCTAACTTTGCTGAACTGTACCTAGTAGCTATGTGCAAGTTCTACCTGAAATTACTTTGCAAAATAGTAGTGCCAAAACTTAAAATTGCTTGAAATTCCTTCCTTGACTATTTTATATGAAGCATTCAAACTAAAAGGATTTGATAAGAAACAAATGAATTTCATACAAAAACATTAAACATTTGCACAGTTAGGACTGACAGCATAAGTGCAATGAATCTTCTTCTCTGTGATCTGCAACACTCATGCTCTCTATTAAGTCATGTGGATGAGTGCAGATGATGCTCTTCTGAAGATATGGTTTAGATTCCTTTCAAGTATGACTGAAACAATCTCTTAGTAATGCATTTTCAGTCATTCCTTAAACTATTCCAGCATCCCTATTTCCTCTCTGTCAAATTAGCAAAGGCTAGAGTTTCAGATGGAATTGTTACACTATTTTTAATAATAGTATCACACAATTGAATTGTAGAATCCTAACCTCTCAAGCAGTTATAATGAACCCATGAAAATAATTTAGTCTTGTTGCCCACAACACTGCTCACTATTCTGCACCACCGTCTGTGACAAGGATAGCTTTACAATATGTACAGTATCATATGATCTTTCGTACTGGAAGGATACCAAGGAAATTTTAACCAACTGCGTCTATTTGTTTTTATGTGTAAGGCAAATACATGGTACAAAGCAAAGAGAATATTTCTATTTTACTCTCTGGTCAACATGAGGGCACGTACACATATAGTAAAAAGCACAAAGGACAGGAGTAATAAGAAAAACATGAGTCCATTAAACATACTTTACCAAACATTTCAGCAAGGTTGAAAAGTAATAATGTAATAGTGTTCAAGGTTAATAAGGTG
>JAHRHZ010000040.1:2359449-2384330 GCA_024137785.1 Ginglymostoma cirratum
GGGGGGGGGGGGAGTAAACGATGGGCTATAGGATAGAGCCCAAAGAGAGAGAAGAGCAGCAGGATAGATGAAGGAATTGATAATGATCTGCCTAGGAGGGTGATTAGCTGTTAATGGGGACTGTTAGTGAATAACAATAGGTAGTGTGTAATGGCTGGCTATGTGATAACAAGGCTTGTGTGTGTAAGTTAGGGGGCTGGGACAGTTTAGGCCTTAAAATTATTGAACTCGATATTGAGTCCAGAGCGCTGCAGGGTCCCCAAGCAGAAAACGAGGTGTTATTCTTCCAGCTTGCATTGAACTTCGCTGGAGCACTGCAGTAAGCCTGGGACAGAGATGTTGGCCAGGGAGCAGGATGGTGTGTTAAAATGGCAGGCAACTGGAAGCTCAGTGTCTTTTTTGTGAGCAGAAAAGAGATATTCTGCGAAGCTTCATTTCCACAATGTAGAGAAGACCACATTGTGAGCAGCGAATGCAGTAGACTAGATTCTAGGAAGTGCAGGCGGAGTGTTGTTTCACCTGGAAGGTATGTTTGGGCCCTTGGATACTGGGGAGGGAGGAGGTAAACGGGCAGGTGTTGCACCTTCGCCGGTTACAGGGGAAGATCCTGGGGGGATGGGGGTGTTGAGGCTGAAGAAACAGTGGACCAGGTATCGTAGTCAGGTCTGATCCTATCCTGACACAGTGTAGGATTGACTGCATTCATTATGAATGGTTAAACATCAGAACACAAATTCTGGTTATTTTGCTTCCCTTTCTTAATCTGGGCTACAAAGGCAAAATGTATAACCCTTTGACTTAGTTGAGATCCATTAATTGAAAGCAGTGTGCTGCTAAAGTCCACAAATCCTCTCATCCGTGCAGCTCCCAATTGTTTTGGAATGTTTATGGGGTATACTCTAAAAATGATTCATTCAACATCTTTTTATTTGTGACCTACACCAAGAACATGGGGAGCAGGGACATGATCTTTCTCTAGATATCATTAATAAGTATGCATTAATCGCTTTTTCCCATTCACTTTTGGGACATGGCATTGCTAGCTGGGCCAGCATTTATTACCTGTCCCTAGTTGCCCTCGAGAAGCTGGTGGTGAGCTGCCTTCTTGAATCACAGCAGTCCATGTGCTGTAAGTTGACCCACAGTACCATCATGAAAGGAATTCCAGGATATTAACGATGACAGTGAAGGAATGGTGATATGTTTCCAAGTCAGGATGGTGAGTGGCTTTAAGGGGAATTTGTAGTGTTGTTGATCCCATGTACCTGCTGCTCTTGTCCTTCTAGATGGTAGTGATTGTGGGTGTGAAAGGTGCTGCCTAAGGAACTTTAGTGGATCTCCACAGTGCATCTTGCAGATAGTACACACAGCTACTACGAGTGTCACTTGCAGAGTGGTAAAGTTAAATAATACAAAATAGTATCTTAGTACAATTTTGTTTTAATAGATGGAGTGATGACTCTTCATGATCATTGAGATTATCTCACTGGTACCAATTTACACATATACTACAGCACACTGATGGGCCTAAGTGTTTGTTGTCATTCCTTCTACATGTTTACACTCCACAAAACTCTTTGTAGGAATAAAAACAAAAATGCTGGAAATACTCAGCAAGTCAGCCAGCATCTGTGAAGGAAGAAACTAAACTTTTCAATTCTGTGGCCCTTCAGTGAGATGAAATGATGTAAAATATTAAATCTGTTTCTCTCTCCACTGATGTGACCTGACTTGCTGTGCATTTCCAACATTTTCTGTTTCTATTTCAGATTTCCAGCATCTAAAACATTGTCCTTCTGTATCAGCCATCTTCAGAAAGTTGCCAGCACACTAAAGCCCATAAAATAGCACTTTAACACTTTCTCTCCCCACCCAAATTCCCAAATTTCAGATTCCCTTCACAATCTCGTCTTATCTCATTTTGAATAAATAGATGCAGATCCTACAGCATTAAAATATTTTTGGAGATAAATGAACAGTTACCTTTATAACACAACATTCTGAATTAGTTTCTTTTTGAAAGACAGTATCTTTATATCACCCTAAATCTGTTTATGGGTAAATATTTCTAATATTTCCATCAACACTGTACCACTAATGGTGTGGAATGATTTCTTATGTACAAAAAGTAAATTTTAGGGTCTCACAGACTGACTGGAATTCTTGCTGCCACCATCAAATATAATGGAGAGCTGGGTTCATGGGGTAAAAGCTGTATAGATAAATCTTCAAAACATTTCTTACAAAGTAAGTAATTGTATTCAGGTGAATCCCAGTGTTGTTTAGTCTCTTTCACTGAATTCATGTTAACATAAAAAGTTTAACTTCCTTTTGCTGTACTCTTATGGCTAGACCTTCCTAGATCAAAAATTTTATCTCAAGGGGAAAGTTCTAGAAACAGCTGTAGCTTTTCAACCGCCAGTAAAATGTCACTACAGTAAATCCCAATTCACAGAGAAATCCTACAGTACACTCATTGCTGGATTTCAAACTGTTGATTCAAGGCTACATGCCACTAATCTTCTTAACATTTTTTTCCAACTTAACCTGGGTAATTGATATCCACTTGGTCACAGCATGAGGTAAAACACAGATTGCAATGCTGTAAAAGCCTGAGGCCAAAACAAGAACTAACAGGCACCTTAATTCTGATAGGATTTGGGAAATATCATATTCAGACTTGCCCATTATCCACTATTAACCAAAAGTAGAGCTCTAAATTTTATCTGCAGACAGCCCAAAAAAAGCCTCATACTAAAATGAAAGGCAAGACAAAAATACACAACTGTATACTTGTGTTTACAACAAACAAGATTACTTAATATATTTAAGTTTAATACAGTATGTTTTACTTAATGTAACAAATTATATTGTGTAAATATTCTTAAAAATAATGTGCAGACTGTTTTTCATCAATGTTATTTGTAACTGAAATGTTTCAAGTTTACTGTTGTGATTGCAGCAGCTACCGTATTACTGTTCTCAAATTTTGTACTTGGTAACACATGAAAGTCAAAATGATAACATTATCAATTAACAAACAATCCAGCTAAACAAACCATAAGTTTCCACAGGTATTACTGCACAGTTTAACTGGAGGTCTGAAGATCACCCTGATTTTACAGTAATTATGTACTATTTAATCAATCTATTTTAATACTGTTATAATGAACACAATTATTTCTGAAATGGAATGTAATGGAATGAGTAGGCAGAATTATTGTATTTCAGGGGTTTAAAATGTGCATACTTTTGAACGAAGCTACAAAAAAATAATTGGCAATGAGGATTGAATCTGAAGATATTAACACAAGGTGTGCCACCTACACACATAACATTTGTTATCCAAGTTGTCATGCAACACAGTAAATGCTGACCATCAACAGAAACATTCAATAAAAGCACACAGACAGATTCTACTTTCACTTGGTCCCCTTGGCTGATTCTGTATGTGTTCTTAGTCTCTCAAGAAAGAAACAGTTGTGGGAAAATACTAAACACAGTGAAAGCAAGGATTAATTTAAATGAGTTATCACAATTTTTGAAGTTACCTTTACCTAATTTCTGATGGAGGAGTCTGGGAGTAAGGATTTGCTGAGCAAGCCAAGATCCTAACGATGGCTCCAGGATGATAGGTTTCCAGTACATCAATAGCTGTTGGATACACAGCCTCCTCAAACACTAGTTCAACATATTCCTGGCTATGAAAACTTCGGGGAGTCCTTCTGAATGGTGGAGGTGAACTCGGGCAGCTTTCCCACCACCTCCCGTAGGTCCGGAACACAGCAGTCTGTGTGAAATCTCCGGAACTTGGGTAAACATTTGGCAATCCAGACAAATTCCACATAGTGTAGGACAAGCTGTTCTCACTGCCATACTGAGAACTAAAATCCACCACTTCTTTGGCATACTGCACCACTTCGACACTGAGAGGTAGGATGCGGTTGCTCGACTCAATAGCTCGCCGACTGTTCATTATTTCTCCTCTTGTACCTGATCTGGCTCTACGACGTAGGCAAATATAGTAAAACATGCTCAAGAATGTTAACATGGGATACATTGAGGTTCGTCTGTGTGCTTCCTACACAGCAGTGGCCTTGTTTGCCCTTGGCACTATACTTATTTCTTCATTCCCATTAACACAGTGCAGACCTGTGTGAATGAAACAAAAAAAAGGACATCATGGTGATTTCTTTAAGACTAATCAGAAAAAATGTCAAGCCTGATTGTTTAATCAAATCGAACACTCAGAACATCACAACAAAATAACTCATTTCTAACCTGCACCACTGGCCATGCATCCTGTCCTGCTTAAACTCTAAACAGTATCATGGAAAAATAACACCCCAGTAATTTAGAAAATCATTACTAAACAGTGGGAAAAGCTAAAGTCTAGGAGTAGCATTTCACTTTGCTTGAAATCAGCAAAGTACACAGAAAAGTACTGTACTTTTCTAAAGTGAGTTTATGTGCGGTGAGTGAAGTTCAAACATCCATTCAAATGCACTTTATAATCAGAAGCAGACAGATATGAGTGCAATCATGCACAGATTTGTACCTTAAAGACACTGTCCCAGAGACTCTCAATCATCAGCAAGAGTTAGGAGGGACTGTCGATCGTGCTATCAATCAGCAATTACTCACTATGGGTTCTCCAGGGCCATTCAGCTCCTGGCCTCATTACTGTCTTCGTCCAAACACGTCCAAAAATGTTGGTCACCAGGGGTGAGATAAGAGTGACTGTCTTTGACTGAGTGCAGCTCCAAACAGCAAAGAGCCCTAGCAAAACTGGAGTAAATGGGAATCAGGGAAAACTCTCCTCTGGTTGAAGTCATATTTAGCACAAAGGAAAATGGTTACGGTTGAGGTTGTCAGTCACTTCACTTGTATGTGCAAGTGATGCTATTGTTAATGATTTAGGCCCAACCATCTTCAACTGATTCATCAATTATCGTCCCTTCTTCATAAGACCTGAAATGGGGATATGCGCTGATGTTGTTCAGTACCAATCACCACTTCGCATATATTGAATCAAAATGTGTTCAAATGTAGCAAACAATGGCCAACATTCAGGTTTGAACTGATATGTAGCAAGCAACATATGCACCACACCATCTCCAATCACAGAGAATCCAACCATTGCCCTTCAACATTCAATGGCATTACTATCACTGAAACTCCCACTATCACCATCCTGAGCTTATTATTGACCAGAAAATGAACTGACAGAGTCACAGAAATACTACAAGATTTTCAGAGGCTAGGAATTCTGTAGTGAGTAATTCACCAGCAGTTCAAGAAGGTAGCTGACTGTCACATTTTCCAAAGCAAGTAGAGATGGGCAAAAATAATGCCCTCACCAGCCGTGCCCATATTCTGTGGCCAGAAAATGAAACATATGTTTTATCATTCATTTTTTACATGCCATAAGTGCTGGTACCAGTCTGCGAGCTGCAATACGCAGCAGAAAATAACAGTAGCATTATTTCTACAAATATAATCAGCAACAAAATCAGTAGCTGTGAAACACTGTACAGTGACCATACTTTTTTTTTTAATTTCTCCTGGAGTCCAGAAGATTCTGAACGTCTGTTTTAGTAATGGCTTAATCCTCGCAATGCAACACGAGGGTCACATAGATTATTACCAATGCTAACTGTAACTAAATGCAATTTAAAAGCTCCAGACACATGTTGGTATATAAATATACATTACACTTAGAGCATTCTCCAGAAGCCACTGAATTTCACAAAAGATTTCTGTGAACTGCAATAAATTCAAGAGCAACCAATTGAAATTTCCTAAGTAAAACAAAGAACCAAATGTTGAAGACCTGACACAAACACAGAAATTGCTGGAGAAATTCTGCAGGTTTGGCAGCACTTTATGGGGAGAAAGCAGAATTAACACTTCAAGTCCAGTGACTCTTCTTCAGAACGGGTGAGCTTCTCCAACAATTTCTGTTTTGAACAAAAATCTCTTTAAGTGTTAAAGCAGGACTGGCCAATTAAACACTGCACAATCTGTTAATTTTTGCATAATTTTCCAGGATGTAAGTTTCTCTGATTACACAGAGAGAAAAGTAAACTGAAGCCATTTGTTACCAAATTGAAAGTGTCAATGTAACTGATATTGTTTCTTATTTCATTTACATTGATAAAAAACAGACGTACTGCCAATGATTTTCCATACTAGAAGGCAAAGCTTTAACGAGAGCCATAGTTACTTGAATTTTTTTATTCACAAATACATGGAAACAATTCCAAAGCAGGTACAAGTGAATTCCAACATTAGGAAATATCAGAGCCAAGCTGATAATAGGGTATAAAATTTTTGACAGCCTTCACTGAGGGTCCTTCAAAAGCGTCCTCCAAACCCGCAATCTTTACCTTTTCGAAGTTCAAGGGCAGTGGATTCGTAGGAACACCAGCACCACCTGCTAACCCCACTCTAAGCTACAAATCCTCCTCCACTTGGAACTAGATTGCCATTCCCTCATCACTCCAAAGTCAGATTTCTGGAACTCCCTTCCTAACAGATTATACCTTGCACTCCATTGAACAGCAGCGCCTTCTTAGGCCCAATTAGCAATGGTCAATAAATGATGGCTTAACCAGCAACACCCATATCACAATGAATAAAAACAAATCAAACTGTCGCATTTACCATGGATCACATTTCATCATTGCTTAAGATGGCAGCTTTTAAAATGGAGGAATATTGCTTTGAGCTGCAGAAATTCCCACTGATCTGCAGAAAGTGATATAATCAGAATTCCTATACTCTTCAAGGATTATCTCTTGAATTAATATATATCCTTAAAATTTCCCCTTGCACAACATGTCAGAAACTGCATTTTTTTTATCCTTCCAAGTGAAACATAACACTGGGGAAGACACAGCAAACTCTAGCCTCAAGATCACCTCTTAATCCTAAACAAAATGTTAATAATAAATCAAAAGATGAGTATGTTTTTTAGGCTTCATAATCCTACAATGTTCCAAAAAAAACAAAACAAAGGACAACCTTTAACTAAATACTTAAATTTTGCACAAATAAATTTAAAACAATAATATACCCAAATATGCCCTTTACAGTTCCTGAAGAGCTATATTTCAGCAATGATGTATTGCCTTAACACCTACCTAAGTGATTGAACAATAGAACCCCAATAGTATTCTGACTAATGTTACCTGTTTACCAAAGTAGTTTTTTTTAAATCAGATAGCAACAGTGTATTTTCAGTGTAGTATTTTCAAATGCAGTTTACCAATACTTATTATAGACATCTTATAGCCTTGCAGTAATGATACTGGCTCAGCAACTGCTTGTGAGTTCAAAACGCACAATAACAAGCTGTGAATTTAATTACAGTAAATCTGGTAATTTTTAATCTGACACTAGGCATATAACAAGTAATCATTTTTGGTTCAATAATGTCCTTCACAGAAGGAAGACTGATACCTGTACTCAGTCTGCCTTACATATGACTTTACCAGCACTTTGTGATTGACACTTGATACTCTACTCATGTGGGGATAGACAACAATGCCTGGCTGGTGTTGCCCACATCCCAAGATAATTTAAAAAAAACCTTAATGCAACTTATACAAAGTCCAACGACATCACCATGAATCGTTATAAAATTTGAATTTGACCTCAACCGCAGCATTGTGTCTAATTCTGGGCACTGGGAAGGATGTGAAGGCTTTAGAGGAGGTGCAGAAATGATTTCCAATAATAATTCCAGGAACAAGGAACTTTTGTTACTCAAATAAATTGGAAAGTTAGAGTGGCTCTCCTAAAGGAGGGGACAATTCAAAGGAAATTTGGTAAAATCACTCATGGTCTAAACAGGATAGACAGAGAGAAACTTCCCATTGGTTGACAGATTGATAAACAGAGGGCACGAATTTCAGATGAATGACAAAGTTGCCAATAGTGACACGAGGAAAGATGTTTTACGCGGTGAGTTGTTAGGTTTTGGAATGCACTACCTGACGACATGGTGGAAGCTTTCTCAATCAGTGTTTTCAAAATGGAACTGTGTAAGCACCTGAAGAGGCAGAGCTAGAGGGAAAGGGTGGGGGAACTACTTTGCAGAGAGCTGTTTTAGTCACAACAGGCCAAATAGCCTTCCTCTGCGTTGTAATGATACTATTGATCCACAATGTCAGTTCAAGTTAGATTTTAAAATTACCATACTATTGAAAATTTGCACTTCTGTACATCTCTGCAGTTAGGAGGACAGAATATTTCTTGCAAACATAGAATAATGGCCATATCAAGCACATATTAAAGCTTTAGTTTAATCATCGGTAGCTGCTGATATAAATCATAAGAACAAAGCACAATGTTTTACAGGCATCATCTGAATAACCAGATTAAACTATCACCTTGCACAGACTGACTATAACTTTTACTTTCCTATACAATAGTTTAAATAACACTGGAGAGAATTCAGCTTCAAATATATACTTCCCTGAAAGTATGAGCGGGATGTGTAAAAGCTCATTAAAACTACCAGCCGTTTTTGAGTTTTATAAATTAGTCATAGAATAAGAGTAATAAATAATGTACAAAACATTCCTTCGGTCACATTAAGAATAGTGACCAGTTTGGGTGATCTTTTATAGAGAACACATTAAAGCCACACAGAATATTCATTATATATTCATCAAGATAATTCCAGTAATGGGAAACTATAGTTACAAAGTGACCCTCAAGATACTGGGACTATTTCTTGAGAAGCAGACAAGGTTATGGTGAAATTAATACAGCTGGTTTTGATACAGTGAATAAAAAAAGACAGGAGTTAAGGTCAGTGATGAGAGGTCACATTATGACAAAGTATGGAAACAGCGTAGGAGAAATGGCTTGAATTGCTCATGCACGAAATGTTTTGACACAGAGAGTGTGTGAGCCAGAGACCTTCATATCTTTTAAAGAAAAACTGGACAAATATTTAAAGTAAATGAACATACAGAGTATGGGAAAGAATAAGATAAGAAGATTAAATGTATAATTTAATCAAATGTAGATGATGACATAACAACAAGCTCAGGGTGACAACAAATCAAACAATACTCTTTTAACTTCACACCACTGTTTTCCAGTTGGGCAGGACGGCTCTCCCCTCGTTCCAAATTTATCGACCCATATGTAGGCAGGGAATAATTTACAATAATACTTTTTTCTCTTCCTGTACCATTACCTCTGATACTCCCAAGGATTTATCCATGCTCCCCTCTTACTTCTAACATACTCGCTGACCCTTGGCAACATCATCCAAAGGCAGAACGTTAGTTTTCACATGCACATTGTACCTCATCACCACCTCCTCAACTTCTGGTTTTAAATTATCTGACATCCCTCTAGTCAACAACTGCATCCCTCTCCCTGTGGGATAGTCCAAGCTTTAGCCAACCTGTCTGGAATCTTGCTGTCACATTCAAGCAAAATGATCTTTTGACCTTATGCCTGTGCCATTATTAAAATAGCCCATCTCTATTTCTGTGACATCGTCCCATGTTAGCTCATCTGCTGCTGCTAAAAACCTTATTCATGCCTTGTTACCTCCATCTCAACAATTCCAATGCTCTCCTAGCTGGATTCCTATATTTTACCTTCCACAGACTTGAGGTCATTCACAACTCTGCAGCTTGTGTCACAATTTGCAGCCAGTCCTTTTCACCTAACCCCTCTCTGTCCACTGACTAGTCCAGATTCCCAGTCAAGCAACATAGATTTTAAAATTCTTAGAGATAGTAAGAACTGCCGATGCTGGAGTCAGAGATAACACAGTGTGGAGGTGGAGGAACACGGCAGGCCAGGCAGCATCAGAGGAGCAGGAAAGCTAACGTTTCAAGTCAGGACCTTTCTTCAGAAATGTCTCCATGGTCTTACCCTTCCCTATTTCTGTTATCTCCTGTAGCCCCACAACCCTCAAACTATCTGCGCTCATCTAATTTACCTCTTAAGTGTCACCAGATTTATTCAGTTTACAGTGAAGGTAGTTCCTTCGACTATCTGGCACTTTGGAATTCACCCCCACCCCAAATCTCTCTACCTCCCCAAATTTCTCTTTTAGTAAACTATTTAGAGCCTAATTTTCTGATCAAGCTTTTGGTTATCTACCCCAATTTCCAGGTGTGGTATCACATTTTGTTTATTATATTTCGGTGAAGCATACTGGAATATTTTACCTTAAGGTCAATAGATTAATACAAGGTGTTGTTGTAAGGAAAGACTCACGAAAACAAAGCAGGACACGTGAATGCACAATAAATGAATACAGTTTTGGATCACACCAATTATTCAAGAAGGACACATCTCAAACACCTCCTCTTGTGGGACACTAAGTTATTGGAAGGCTGGTCTATGCAAATAAGGAAGAAACAAAAAAAACAACACAGTTAATTTATAAAAACTGAAAAACAGGTTATACAAATATGCCAGTCATCAAATAAACCCGCAAACGGGAAGTACTCTAAAGCTTGAAACTGTTCCTTCAAACCATCCTGAATGTGAAAGTTAAATGAAACTCAACTTTACGTAGCACTTTTGAATGACCATAAGAGGTCCCACAGCACTTCACAACCAATGAAGTAGTTTGTTGAAGTGTACTTACTGTTAAATGCAAGAAATACAGCAATCATTATACACACCCAACACTCCCAGAACAGTAAGGTAGTAATAATCAAATAATCTATTTTTCGGGATTTCTTTCAGGATAAGGATACCTTGGATAAGCCCCCTTCTATTCAAAATAGCACCTGAGGATGTTGTGCATCCACCTGAGCTGGAAGATGAGATTTGTCTTATGCCTGAACTAAAAGACGCCACCTCCAATCGGGTAACAACATCAGTCAGCAACAGGTAGTACTGGAATGTGGAGTCTTTATCGTGTTTAAATCCTGATGTGGAACCTGAACTTACAAGTTTGTGATTCAAGAGTTGGGAGCGCTATTAAGGCATGACTGGCCCACTCCATGTCTTATTTTATGATATATAGTTTAATTTCTAGATTCACAGCATTCCCACCTCGTGCCTACAATGCATAAGCGCTTAATAAATGGGAAACGGGAGAAATAAGAATAAAAAGCCATATAAACCACCTGAATTGCATCGTAAGTGGAAATATTGTACGCTTGTCACGATCATTTGTTGAAATGAAACTTGGACTTTTATCGTACAATGGTCGGTCATTTTTTGCCACATTTGAATTGATGAGAAAGCCAAAACCCTTCGCACCAATGCAAACGCGACAGTGTAAACGGGAACAAGACATTTTGTACAAGACATTAAAACTGGCGATTTTTAATTTGTTTAGTTGTCGCGCATCAGAGAGACTCTTTGGAATAAAAAAAAGAGATATATTTACAAAAGGTGGTGTTGTTTTTCTTTATTTTGTGTATGGATTGCAGCGGATGGTGGGTCAACTTCGTGGACATTGAATGCGGAAGTGCCGCTTTGGAACGTGGAGACAATGGGGACGTTCTGTTTGTGGAATGTCGGCCGCGCTCTTTGATACTCGGCCATTGTTACCAACATTCTGGAACTGGAAGGCGGAGTTGCAAGCTCTAGTCGCAGACAGTACCCTGTCTGTCAGCTCCACCAACACTGGAACTTCAGCTCGTGTACACCCTTCTTAATAAAACGGCCAGGCTTTGGGGGCCTTTGGGGTGCGCTACAAACACAACGCTTATTATTACCCTTCCCCCCTACACACACACAAAAAAATGAATAAATGTACATTAAATGTACCTGTCGCTCAGCATTTACAGACGCTGTGTAACTGCGTGCAGAACAGATGATTTGTTTATTAAGCATGTTTTATTCAATCACAAGACGGGCTGTTTTGTTTTAAGTCTGTCTTTCTGCTCCCTCCGTAAATGTAAACATGTCACCTACAGCCGGGAACCCCGAGCAAACCAACGGCGAAGGTTGCCGGGAGTTGTAGTCTTCGTTGTGACCAAAGTGAAACCACTCGACTCTGACAGAGGCCCTTAAATATGCGCATCATCTGAAAGTCATTTTGCAAATAACAGTTTTTGAGCACACTTTTTGATAGGGATTGTTGAGCTGCCACGGCAATAGAAATGTAACAAGGAAGTTGATTGATGTTTGTAATAAATAGTAAAAATAGCCTATTTTGCCTCTTTTTTCCCAAATGATAACTTTATCAAAACAAAGAACACAAACAGTTACAATTTTTCTAACTACCTGATTGCAGACCAGGGAATCTACTATTTCATGGGTTATCTTAAAGTGTGAAAAAAGTACATCAAAACCTCAAAGTTCTTATCAAAGCCTTGAATGCACAAACATAGATTAACAGTCGAAATACATTGACAGAAAGGTTTATGGTTCCACTAAGGGTTGCCAACTCCATATTTTTAAATCCCCAAGCCTCACTTTTCAACATCACTGCAAACTCCTTCAGCCCAAAATGCATTGGAATATCTGCATTTGCCTCTTGCACATCTATAATTTTAATCACTATACCTTTAAGTGCCTGAGCCAAAAGCACTCTGGAATGCCCTCCCTAAACATCTCAGCCTCGCAACTCACTTTCTTCCTCAAAGAAACTTTTTTGACCATGGTGTTAGCCATCTGCCTCCAGTGGTTCAATGTACTATTGTGAATTTTAATGCTTAGCACATTTTATTATACTTTTATACAATATAAAGGGTATCATAACAGGCATTCTATCGTGGGATATTTGACATTCCATTTAACTTAAGTAAGTTGAGTTACCTGTAGTTAAGAGTCTTTGCTCATGAAAGATTTTGACACATGCAATTTGCAAGACCAACGACAGGGATAAACAAGGATGGGGAAGAAGGGAACTAAAGGTGGGAAACAACTTGCAACAGGGAAATCAGATTTGGAAGAAATGTTAATTATTACCCTGTTAATACAACAGTCCTTATGGTAAAGATATTGGAATGTTTAATTGACAGAGCTTTGAGTTGATTATGTCAATGTATATTTGTAAAGGGTAGGTTGTGCTTAGCAAACCTAATTGAATCTTTTGAGAAATTAATTAAAGTAGTAGATGGAGGAATGACTCTGTATGCATTCTATGTGGCCTCTCTGGAGATGAAGTTTTGCATAAGATGTTGCTGACTAAATTTAAAGCTGCTGCAGTTGTTTAAAAGATTTAAGATAGCACAAGTGGCCTAGATAGCCATCTTTAGACATTTTCCTAATCAACCTATTCAGATATGTCATCATACACTTCTGGAGCAGGTGGGATTTGAACCTGTCCATCCTGATCTAGAGATGGGGACACTACTACCGTGGCACAAGAGCTCCAGATAGCCACCTTTATGATCAATCCTTAAACTGAGTTGGTACATTGAGGCTCTAGAGAGGTACTTAGTGACCAGGCAGAGGCTGGTGTCAACAGTGTTAACGACTAGCTAAGTTCCATGCCATCATTTGCCATTCTCTAGATGTGAAATGCAACTAGAAAATGACAGGGACAACACCAAAAGTGCGTACAGCTAGTTTCACTTTGATAGACTAAAGCATGGGATCTATGTCTGCTGGATGGTAGGACATTGAAATGGCATATACATGAAGCATCTGATTGCAAGCTCCAGCTTTATTTCAATTGCAAGTATTTCTTTGCTGGGGAAGCATTGGCTGAGTGGTATTATTGCCAGACTATTAATCCAGAAACTAAGGTAATGTTCTAGGAACCCAGGTTTGAGTCCCACCACAGCAGATAATGGAGTTTGAATTCAATAAATATCCGGAAGTAAGAGTCGAATGATGACCATGAAATCACTGCTGGTTTGTCAGGAAAGCCAATCCAATTCACTAATGTGCTTTCAGGGAAGGAAATCTTTAATCATTACCTGCTCTGGTCGACATGTGTCTCCAGACTCATGCAATGTGGTTAATCCTCAAATGCCCTCTGAAGTGACCTCGCAAGTGCTCAGTTGTAACAATCGCTACAAAGTCTCAAAAGAGAAATGAAATGGACAAACTACTGGGCATCAACCTAGGCACCACAAATGACAACAGCAAAAACAGTCCTGTTGGACCTGCAAAGTCCTCACATCCTCAAACATTCTGTAACTCCACCACTGACACTCAATAGCAGCAGTGTGTACACGCCGCAGAAATTTGCCAAAATCCTTAGGCAGCACTTATCAAACTCACAATCACTCCTAGACAAACAAGGGCAGCAGATACATGGGAACACCACCACCTGCAATTGTTTAAAATTACCATCACCAAGCTACTCACCATCCTGACTTGGAAATATATCCCTGTTACTACATTGGATCAAAGTCCTGGAACTCCCTCTCTAGTGGCATTGTAGGTCTGCATACAGCAATTTAAGAAAACAGCTCACCCATTTTCTCAAGGGCAATTAGGATCAGCTAAATGATGGCCCACCCAGCAACACTTACATCCCATGATATAATAAAGCAAATAATAAACTGAAAATATGCAATGCATATAGAGTAAACCTGCTAATGTGTCAAATTTTAGTCAAAGGCATATTACAACATGTCATTGGAGCTGACTAAACTTACAGTGGCATTCAGTGATGCAGAAAAATGCCTTAAAAGAAAGAGAAAGTTGACCAAAAGTTACTCCTTCACTTTGAAACTTCCAAGGGTGCTCTGGGACAAGAGGCACATCGCTGTGTCATCTGTCATGTAACTATGATGATGGGCTCTGATGAATGCAGTGAAACATGAAACGGTTGATGTGACTATGAGAGGAGAATTGTGTCAGAGCATAGTCACCTCTCTATTTTAACGTGTTGGTCACTCAGCCATCACAGCATCTTCATGAAGCTGGTGCAAAGAACTGCTGACAGCAAATTTTCACAGTTTGTAGCAAGCTGGGGCTCCCTCCAGTATAGCCAACACAGAATGTGCCATACAATCCTGCTGAGCTGTGCTCTGCACAGCTGGAGCAGGTAATGTGATAGATGCTAAGGAGCCAGTCAAATGGGTGCAATTGTCCGAGAAGAAAGATTAGGACATTGAACTGTAGGAAACTCTCCTTGTGGTGAAAGAGCTCAGCTGCATTAGTGCTACAGGAAACTGATTGACACTCGGTTCCAACAGATGCAAGCTGGGTGCAGAAGACCATCATGGACTGTCAAGGTCAAGATGCCAACAGTTGGATCGCATTGTATTCCTTTTTGGTGCCTGTCAATAACATCTTTGGCCTCATTCGAATGTTTGCCTCATTCGAATGACAAGGTACAGGTCTACTGTGGGCTTTCAAGAAAGTGTAATTGTGATTTAAGAGGGTGTTTAGTGGAACATGGCTAAGGACAGGTAAACTGTGTGAGGGTGGGTGAATAGGGTTGTATGTGCAAGGGATTATCAAGCATGCTGGCTATGTGCCATAGGCAACATGGCTTTGTGGCTGCAGTGTTATTATGCTACAAGTGGTGGTGCAGGTGTAAGGGATGGCAGTTTATCGGCAGATAGCCAGCGAGTTGCTCTGAGAATGCCACATGGTAAGATGGGGATAGAAGCAGATGTGAGGTGAGTCAGTAGTTAATGAGGTAAATTTTGTAAGGTACAGTGAGAAATTCCGTTGGGCTTCACAGAGAGAATTGCTCCAAAAACTCAACGCAACTTGCACATGACCAAAAAACATAAGATTCGACGTGAGACACAGAGAAGGTAGGGAGAAATTGTTCTCCATAGCAGAAGGATGGATAACCAGAGAACCTGAGCAAGAAGTTTTTGTTGCAGTAATTCCTATGTGTCTGAAATTCACAATGCATGAGGATGGTGGATATGGAAACCGTGGGCACTTGAAGAAAATAAAATAAAGGTTATGGGAACTGTTGTGACAATTTGTTATGGTTGCAATTGCTGGGGAGCCATTCGATTTATCAAATCATTTATACTGTTTCCTAGCATTAAATTCTTGATTTATTGCACATTGGAGGCTAGTTATTGTATTTTATTTTAACCAATGTCAATGTACTTCTCCGAAAGTCTGTTTATTGAATCTTGCACACTTGCCCAGTAGGAAAAGCACTTGTCCTCAGCCTTTATTGTCTTAAATGATTGACAATATAACAATTATTTGTTAACGTAGCAGAGGGAATGTACAACTACAGACAGCGTACAGTAGATTTTTTCTTTATTTTGAAAACAGTACTACTTATTATTCAAAACATTGTGCAGATTTTCATTTTGAGTTGATTAAACTAGATCTAATTTTTAGTTGTAAGAAATGTATAATATTTTAACATACTCTAGATTAGCAAAATGGCTGTACAAGTGAATAATTTAGTAGCCAAATTCAAAGTTTGTAAGAATCATGTCGTGCATTCATCAATGAGCTGCTTTGTTATTTTTAGCAAGTATAAAAGAAGAACTTATTCATTTATTTGAAGTTATAAAGAATTCAAAGAATTGCACACTAGCACGGTCCAGCCTGGCATTTACCCTCTAATTTCTTAAGATATCACTGGCAGCAAGATGGCTATGGATGACAGCTGACTGAAGGCCATCCAAACTGAAACAATGCAAGCCTTTTACAGTACAACAGTTGTTTCCTAACAATAATGCATTCTCATTTTTGAATGTCAGCAATTCAGAATCTTGATGTGTTGGACCATCAAATAAAATGTTTTCAGAGACAGTTTAGTAATTCAGTAGTAATTATTTTAATCATTCCTGGCAAAGGATGGTTTCGAGTGAGCTCTTGCCTGTTGTGGATTCCAGGGAGAATGAATTCTCTTTGTGTTGACATACAGACCCATCTCACTGGGAGAAAAAATGGCTGGACAAATCATTCATCTATGCAAATGTCAGTGGCGGATGGTCAAATGCATTTATTACTAACATCATTATCGTAAACAAGACAAAAATCATGACTGGCCGTCATTGACACGTTGGCAAGCATGATTTGCGAGCCCCTCACTGATATTCTAAGGATTGGAAAAGGCATTCCACCAGGGATTTGTTTATAAAAGAGTAAGTTTCATCTAGTCAAATACTTGAGACAAATTTGATTGACAAGCACTATTTATTTTTAGAAATCCATTGTATATTTAATTAAAGAACAGACTAAAATGAAAAGTGATAGTCATTACTACTAAACAAGCATTCTTACTCATAAATATTTTGTAGTGGTTCTTTATTACCACAGTGAACATTCACAGATCACAATCAGCAATAAGAACTTGCAAGCATATGTCTGGATTAAATAATAGATAATATTTTAATGAAAAATTATACTTGCTCATTTTAAATTAAAAATTTAGTCCATAGATACTTTGGTAAAGCTCTTTTGAATTTAAAAGACATTAACACAGAGAGGGTGTGCAAAGGAATTTGGTTTGTTTCTCAGACTGTCAATTACAATAGTTGTATACACAGTGTCACCACCACAATACTTCTCCACCATTACATGCGTCTTCTTCTTTCATGTTGGAATATTGGTGTACTTTCCTCAGACTTCGCATTGGCTGAGGGGATGTCACATTCCAAATTTTGTGAATTTATTTTGAGGCAGAAAGGGCTTGGATATAGGTTACAGGCTCATTGATTGGCCTTCAGCTCGTAGACAACACCTATTCAGGGTCTTAATTTTCTACTGTGTTTTGATGTGACTGAATAGGCCAGTTGTTGACTAGTTGGTCTTCGTGTTTGAATGGCAGGATTTCCCTTGAGTTAGTGGGCTATGAAGTGCATGATTTGCTTCCTTTTATTTCCTACTTTGCCACTGCTCTGCCTCAACATTAACATATTTGGGCTCATGGCAGATTGATGGACAAATCGTTGCCATTTTGAGTGATTGGTAGTCAACTTCTCCCACTCTTTAGTATCAATGCTGCCACACTTCAAACAAGGTCCAGAGTGCTTTCGGAGCATTTTCTTTGTCCCCTGCTGGGAGTGCTAACCATTTGAGATAATGAGAAAACAGAAGGGCAGGGGACATGCTTTTCAGCCTTATAGACACAGATTTCTGTCTGTCCTAGATAGGAGTTTTGGCTGAATACTTATAGATATGGCTTCAAGAAGATTAGTAGCATTCGTTCCAAGGTCCTTCTGTTGAATCTGAAGGTTATGGAAAGGCATTGCTGGGGGAATTTCTTTTGTGCTCTTATTTGTCTCTGGTACACAGTCCAGGTATACTAGGACTTTTGTTGACTTGTGAAAGTCTTTATTGTCAAATACTTGCTGCCATATTTGCAGAAGGTTGAGATGATGCCCCTGTTCCAATGTTAGATTTCCTTGATAATGTGGCCATTTGAGAAAGATAGTTGCCAAAGTCTGGGAAGTGCTCAACATATTGCAAACTTGCATCTTCAACATACATGGCAGATCGAGGATTTCACTGAACAACTTTGGATGATACATGACTTGGAAAAATACTAATTATTATGATTACATTTCAAAAAAACAAAACATCAACAAGTTAGAAAAAAGACACCAGTCTGAGACAGTAATTAATTAAGCTAGCCCGTACATTATCCTCCTGTGCTTTAAATATTAAGCAATTTGACAGCTTGTCTTTGTAATTGACAAATAATTCACGCTCATTTATGTGATATTTAATTGGTTGCGGGGAGAGCCAAAAAAGGCATGTGAACATGTCTGAAACTCACAAAGCCTGGAACTATGGAGGCCCTAGGCTATCAACAGCAAGGTTTCAGTAACATTTTATTCTCCCATTTCCTGCCTAGTAGCCAATCAGGTGGACAGTCTTGCTAATGCTCTTTGAAAATAGTGGGTGTTGGATTCAGGAGCAGAACCTTCAGAGTTGGGGCTCCATGATAATTTAGTTAAGTCAAAGAACTCTTTTGTTCCCATGAAAATTCAAGTCCATGATGTGTCACAGTATTTCACAAGTAATAAAGTGCATTTAAAATGTCACTGTTATAGTGTAGGAAGTCTAAAACTGTTTCTGGAAACTGGGTGATTGAGAATGCTGGAAAGTGGAGTTAAGGACAGTTAAAAAGAAACAGTCTTCTTTGTGAAACCAGTTTTTCCTGTTTTTAAAATCTCTTGCATTCCTTGAGTGCTATTTTAAATTAGAAAATAATATAACATGAAACTTGTCAAATAGGAATAAATAATGATTGAGTGTAATAAAAATAGCAAGAACCAAAAAAGTTTCTTATAGGTAGCAACTTGAACCATGATAGCAAAGCATCTGAGAATTATATAGAAGAATGAAAGCATGATCCTGTTATAAGTTGAAGATATTAATGTTGCAAACAGCACATCAGTTGGCATGTGATGTAAGTGACACATTAATTGTTGTTATGCAAGAATTCATTCTGCATTAACAGCTTTCTTTTGTGTATCAATGACTTGTTTTGGGACAGAATCAAAAATAACATCTGGTAAGGTTCCATCAATCATTAGCAAGCTAATTTAACTATGAGTTACATTTTGACATTGGTATAATGGTAAACACACGGTTCATGCCAATGTTAACAGATGTTGGTTCTTGATGCTGATTCTTGTATTGTGTATTAAGTCCAATGGGGCAACTATAACAAGGGTAAATATCTCAAAAAATTAATCTTGGTAATTGCTCTGATAAAAATAAGTCCGTAAAAGTTGTAACTGGTGTATTTCCTGTTCCAATAACCCATGTTCAATGGTATTTGAACTTGAAGGAAAAGAAAATTAGTAAGAGTTCAGTTAACTGGTATACTAGTGAAAGAGTTGTAATATATAAGAAAAGATCTTCAGTGAAAATAAATTAGTGACCACTACTTCTGAAAGGAATTTTAGGACACAAAATGTTTGCTATTTCTTTAGGTTTGTTTGTAGATCTGAGCTGGTGTTGGAATTCCCACAAATACCTAACTATTGTCAAGTATGTACCTCCACTTTCTCCTTTACTGATAAAATATCATGGGGTAATGACAGGCACTCCATGTGCTCTCCTTCTTTTGTCAATTTACAGATCCATGCCTAAAGGGCTGGTAAAATACAATAAAATAAAATACAAGTATCCAAAGTAAATGAACCTCTTCTAACCCATTATTTGAGATAAGATCAGTTAGTGTTGCACAAGGATGTAAGGTCTAAAAGGATTAATGCTGACAAAACCATGAAGTATCACTTAATGTCAGAGGAACGGCTTGTTTAAGATACAACAGTGTCTCCTTGTTAGACTACTGGATGGTTTTCCGCGACCACACTGGGCCAAAGCAGGCCCTTTTGATCCCTACAAAAAAGGGGGCGAGATGATAGCAAATCTATTAGATGGATCTTGCAGCTGTGAAGAGGGTACAAATTACAACAGATAGCATTTCAAAATGTGTGGATTAATTAAGGATAGCATTAAGATTTATTAAAGACAAGAATAATTGGAAAATATTTGATAATCTAGTTTGAAGTGAATGCATTAGATGTTCAGAAGTTGTTCAATGAAATGTCTCAAAAGACACTCATTGGAAAAGTATAGTGACAGGAAAGTAGCAGCATGCTTAATGGAGAGAAAACAAATTGTTACACAACATGAACATTCACAGTTTAGAAATAGGTTTCAAGGATCTATAGATTATAGGTATCAGAATATTGGGGCCAAAATGTTTTGTTTATAAATCAATCTTAAACCCACAATTGCATAGTTCTTCATTCATAAATATTGAATTTATTTTATCATATACTTTGTTGTTTCTAAGAAGAAAAAGGCAGGGAAGATATAAAGGCCTTAGCATAACTAGTAACAGCTCTGGCATAAACTGTTACAACTGGTATGGGTGCTCAAGAACATTCAGTGAGAAGATGAGCACCTTTATTCTTAGAATCATAGAATGACTACGGCTCAGAAGGAATACATTCTGCCCATTTACAACCTTCATTTTATGTTGCCTCTGCTGATCTTCCTGCAAAAATGAAGCTCCTCACATTTCTCTGCATTATCTTTAATCTGTCCACCCATTCCACCCCTATCTATCTCCTTTAGAAGTTATACCATCTACCAGATGTACTACAATAACTTACCAGTATCCTTCAACCTCCAAGTAATTTCCAAACCCACAACCTCTACCACCTAGAAGAGAAAGAGCAACAGATGTATAGGAAAACCATTATCTGCAAATTCCCCTCGAAGCCTCCAACATTCTGATTTTGAACTATATTGATGCTTCATTTTTGCTGGGTCAAAATCCTGGAAATCCCTTTCTAACAGCATTACCCATTTCCAACAATGGTATCCGTAACTCCACGGACTGCAGCAGTTCAAGAAAATTATCATTATTTCATTCAAGACAATTCGGGACAAGTAACAAATGCTTGTGTAACCAGTTACACTCCCAACCCACGAATGAATGATCTGAAAAGGTGTATACTATCCTCCTTACAGTTTACAATACTTCCAAGTTTCACATCATCCATAAATTTTGAAATTGTGTCCTGTGCACCAAAGTTAGGCCATTAATATAGAAAGGAAGAGCAGGGTTCTTTACACCAACACTGGAGACCCCCATGATGAAACTTCCTCCTGTCTAAATATCATTTCTACTTATCTCTGATCTGCTTTCTGTCACTCAGAAAATTTCAAATCCATGTTGCTACTGACCCTTTTACTCTACTTTTGCTCACAAGTCTGTTGTGCAGCACTTTATCAAATTATTTTCAGAAATCCATCAGTACCATTGCACTTCCCTTATCAACCCCCTCTATTACTTCATCAAACAAATCAAGCACAATTTGCCCTTAACAAATCTAAGCTGGCTTTCCTTAACTAACCTGCATTTACAGAAATGACTGCTAATTTTGTCCCAAATGATTGTTTCTAAAATTTTCCCCACCAGTCTGGTTAAAGTGTTGGCTCTGTAGTTGCTGTATTTACCCTTTTACTCTTTTGCTGAACGAGGGTGGTCAATTTGTAATTCTCCATCCTCTGGCATGAAATTTATAACTAAGGAGGTTTGGAAATTTATGGCTGGTGTCACAGTAAATTTCACCTCTACTTCCCTCAGTATCCTTGGATGGATCTCATTCAGTCCTGGTGACTGGTCAATTGTAAGGGCAACTGTTCTACATAATACCTCATCTTTATCAATTTTTAGGCCATCAAGTATCTCAACTCCCAACAGTTTCATTGGACAGCATCTTCCAAGAAAGTATTTGTGAATCAGAGAATAGCTACAGGACAAAAAGTGGTCATTCAGTCCATTATGTTTGTACTGATTCACTGAAGAACTATTCCTTCAGTGCCAGTTCCTTTTTTATTTCTTTCCCCTGCAGCCTACAATGTTTTCTATTTCAGCTGATGATTAAATTCTCTTTGAAAGCCTCAACTGACCCTACCTCCACCATAACCTCAGGTAATACATTTTCGATCCTGAACACTCATTGCATGGAACGATTCTCCTCACGTTGCCATTTCTTCCTTTGCTGATTATCTTAAATCACTGCCCACTTGTTCTCGAATCTGTCACCAAAGCAAAGTGTTTCTCCCTATCTATTCTGACCACACCCAGCATGATTTTGAAAACTTGATTCAAATCTCCACTTTGCTCTAAAAAAGAACCATACCATCTTTTTCAACCTTTCTGCATAATTGAGGTTCCTAATTCCAAAAGCAAGTCTTGTGAATCTTTTTTGCACCTTCTTCAATACTTTCATATCCTTTGTAAAGTGTGGTGTCCAGAACTTGATACAGTACTCCATTTGAGGCCAAACCAGTATTTTACACAGGTCTAACAAAACATCCTTGCTTTTGTACTCTCTGCTATCATTGTTGTTTGTGCTATGTCAGCCACTCTGTCAATATGTCCAGCATTATTTAATGCTTTATGCACATATACATCTAGGTCCCTCTTTAGAAGCTCACTTCGTATTTTTAAGATCCCAATATTGGACAAGACATATTCCAAAAATGAAACTTGTCTTGACAGATAAATTACTTCATTTTTGTAATGATTTAATGTGGTAGTCACTAAAACATTCATACAAGCCTGTAGATGCTCATAAACAACAGAACATAAGTTTATTACATGAAATGAAAAGAATCCATATATACACCTGTTAGAAAGATCTTAATACCAACAGCAAAAGAAAGTTTCAACAGGTTCCCCATCACTATCGTTTTAGGATAGCCAATTCCAGCGAAATTTTATTCCTATCTCAACTTTTAGTTGTTACTCAAATGGCTCCTCATAGGCTCTTTTCCCTGGACTGTGGAGACTTTTTATGATTTTTTTCTGAATCTGCTGGCATGCACATTTCTCAATTCTGATGGTCTAATCTTTTCTAATTTTAATAACCTGAAAATTTCTTTCAAGCTCTCTGGGCTTGGACACTGCGCAAAACTAAAACACTTTGGCCCTAGTGACTGCTTCCCCTGAACTAAAATTTGATTCCCCTGCCTGGAAAGAAATTTCTCCTTTCTGAATTGAACACCTGAACAAATGATTTCTAGTCTGTTATAAACACTGCAGTATAAACATTTCATCCATTACAACAGGATTTCTTCCCGACACTTCCACAGCCATGTGCTTTCTTGGAATTGATGCATTTAGGTCACTCTTCTGAACAAAAAAAACTTTGCAGTACTGACCCACATATATTTTCCTCTTTTTAAAATCCCAATTCCAAAATATAGTACATATCATACATGTTGAATTTCAATAATGTTTCTCTACATTTTTCCGACCAACATGAACCACTTCACACTTGAATTAAATTTTATCTGTCACATGTTTGCTCATTTCCCCATGCCGCCTATATTGTTCTGAAGTTCTATACTCCTCTGTGCAAGGTACACAATATTTGCCAGTTTAGCAAGATCTGTAGATTTTGAAATTGTGCCATACAAAAATCTAGGTCAGTAATTACATCTGTAAGAGTAGGGATCCTAACATCAGTCCCAAGGAAGCTACATTAATAAACAACTATTTACCACTACTTCTTGCTTCCTGGCACTTAGCCAATTTCATATCCATGTTTCTACATTTCATAGAAACCCTACAGTGTGGAAACAGGCCTTTTGGCCTAACAACTCCACACTGATTCTCTGAAGAGCATCCCACACAAGACGCATGTTCCCCTACCCTAGCCCTGCATTTTCCATGGCTAACCCACCCACCTACACATCCCTGAATACTATGGGCAATTTAGCACGGCCAATCTACCTAACCTGCACATCTTTGGACTGTGAGAGGAAACCAGAGTACCTGGAGGAAGCCCATGGAGACACAGGCAGAATGTACAAACTCCATAAAGACAGTTGCCCAAGGCTGGAACTGAACCTTGGTCCCTGGTGTTGTGAAGTAGCAGCGCTAACCACTGAGCTATCATGCCATCCCTGAGCCATAATTTTTTTCTTTGGATGGCACTTTATCAAATGTCTTTCAGAAGTCCACATACTCAACATCAACAGGATTAACCTTACCAACCCTCTTTGTTATCTCATTGAAAATCTCCATCAAGTGAGTTAAACGTGATTTTCACTCAACAAAACTATGCCGGCTTACCATAATTAACCCACAGTTTCCCAAGTGACCAGTAATTTTGTCCTGAATTATCATTTCCAAAACTTCTTCACTACTAATGTTAAACTGTAGGGCTTGATGATGGCTGAATTTATCTTTACACCCTTTTTTTGACCAAGTGTGTAATATTTGCAAGAAAACAGAAAGCACTGGAAAAATCCATCATCTGTAAAGAGAGAAACAGTTTCATTTTAAGTCAATTCTGTGTCTTTAGAACTGAAGCAAGTAGAAAGGGAGGTGAAAGTGCAGCGCTGTTGTTACTGGACCAGTAGTCTAGACACCCGAGAATAATGTATCAGAGATAAAAGGTACTGCAGATGCTGGAGAATCCGAGATAACAAGCATGGGGCTGGATGAACACAGCAGGTCAAGCAGCATCATAGGAGCAGGAAAACTTGACGTTTCGGGCCTA
>JAHRHZ010000040.1:2384730-2396676 GCA_024137785.1 Ginglymostoma cirratum
TAGGCCCGAAACGTCAAGTTTTCCTGCTCCTATGATGCTGCTTGACCTGCTGTGTTCATCCAGCCCCATGCTTGTTACCCCAGAATAATGGCCTGGTTCATGTTTTCAAACCCCATCATGTCATTAATAAATCTGAAATTAAAAACCGGTCTAAGAGTGACAAATCAACCATTGTTGATTGTGTTGAAAACCCTTCTGGTTCACTAAAGTCCTCCAGAAATGGAAAATCTGACATCCTCACCTGGTCTAACCCAAACATGATGGCAAAGTTATATTACCATGGCCAATTGTTAAATCATTGTATTTATTTGGCTAGTCTATTTGGTCTTGCTGTGTTTAGTTGTGGACTGCTTCAGTATCTGAGGAGTCACTAATGGTCTAGAACATTGTGCAATCATCAGCGAATGACCCCACGTTTGACTGTAAAATAGAGGGAAGGTAGTTGATGAAGCAGCTGAAGATGGTTGGGCCGAGATATCACCTTGAGGAACTCCTGCAGAGATGTACTAGAACTACAATGTCTGACAACAACAACCACGACCATCTTCCTTTGTGCCACGGTATGAATCCAATACTGGAGAGTTTTCCTCCTGATTTCAATTGACACCAATTTTGCTCCCGTATAACTTGGCTATTTCTTCTTGTCATGTCTGGCAGTCTCCTATTCAATTGGGCTGGCCACATCTATGAATGTGCTATGTACAAAGCTCTCAACCAATACATTGCATTGATACGAGCTGTTTCTCAAGCTCTGTAACCCAGTTGATGACAATTTCTGCACATATAATTGCATGACATGGGAAATGTCACTGAGTTACCTCATAGAAAAGGATGCACCCTCCAGGGCGTCCTGCCATTCCTCCATCTATTTGTTTAAAAAAACTCACTACTTAAAAGATGAAAACTAATGCCAAAATCTTATATTTATATAGTTAGCAGCAAAGGTCTTCTCGCGGTTTGCTGATTTTTTTACCGTGTGGTGATCTACATCCTGGCAAGTAACAGAGCAACATGTGCAATAATTATAACAAAGTACTGAAGTGTTATAAGTTTATTGCAAGCAAATCTGTAGCAATTCTACAATTTTTCATCTGTAATTTGCTGCTCAGTAGATGCAATCAGCTTACTTTAACTATTTAGCAACAGATTTTCTTTGCACCAATTAGCATATAAAGTGTCTTCTGCAAACTGTAACCACAAACACTTAACTTCAGCAATCAGATTTTTACCTTTCTAGCTTCTAGATTCCAGCTACTAGAATCCTCATCAATATCAAAAAAAGATGAAGGATATCCAAGTGGCAGAGACCACCTACCCACGAATAAAACCTCTGTTTGCAGAATAATGAAGAATAATGTTTATTTTACTCACTCCCATATACAGTAAATAAATACCATTTTAAAAAACTCCAGGACTGAAGAAGCATTTGAGGCATTTTCATCAACAACTTTAGTGGATTACAACCCATCCAATTACAGGTAATCTTCTACTAGGAACGGGTATCCTTACAGAAAAAAAAACTTACCTACTGGAAATCCCTGCCCAGAATTATGTCTGAGAATGGAATATCCTGTCTATCATTATCAAAGCATAGTTTGAGATACGTCATTGCTGATGAGCATCAAATCTTAGAAAAACAGGTGATCTTTGTTCACCGCAAGTTAAGTACAAATAGCAATTGACCTTCTCTGTAAGTGACCTCTTAGCTCACCCAAGAATACAATGAAGATTGAACTCTCCTTTAACATTTTACCACACAGCCTGTCACGACTATCAAAAGAAGCAGTGTCTCTGAAATATATAAGGGTCTGTGGGAAAACTTCACTGAGTAAAAATCCCATGAATAAAACCAGTCTCCTCGAGCCGAAATCACAATGAAGTTTTAGGATTTTCTACTTCTGTGCCCATAACTACTCCTACACTGCCTTAGCCCTTGCATTCTTTATACTTATTTCTGCCAACAGCTCTTTTCATAATCTTTGTGGGAAAAGTTTATTCTGAGAAAGGTATAACATTTTAGAGAAATGTACATAACATCTGCTATTAAATAAACTGGATATTCAGTTTGATATAAAATGTTCAAATTGCTGTTAATTTGAATCTTGCTTTTTCCTTCAAACCCTGGTTTAGTTCTGTTCAATTGTAGTGGGCTTTGCTTTAAAAGCAGTGCCCTTTAATACAGCAATATTGAGGCATCTCTCGTCAGAGTACAGCAGCGCATCCTCAAGAACACGGGCAAGAATTTTTTTTGTTTTACTTTAATTTCTCCAAATTCATGCTCTAACTTAGAAGTAGTACTTTGGAGGATGAACATAATCAAGCACAATGTTGCATGAATCTATTAGCTATTTATTTAATCAAGCGTTCTGGACTATTATCTTGGTATTTGTATCCCCAGTCCATTCATTAATTCAGAAACCTCATACACATCAGTAAAATTACTTGTCTTCTAAATTAGTCCCAGTGAGTCATGGTATGACCAGTTTGCTGTCCTGTAAATTTCGCAAGGTCAATAGGTGGAAGATTGTCAAGAAAAGACATGATAACTCCCTTTTCTCATGAATCTTCTTAGATGTGCATTTGAACTCTTCTACTTACTGGGCAAATTGATTTGTTTTTAAAATATCGTTGTCCTTTGTTTTTTGTTTATTGCTGAAAAGACAGACACAATGTTGAAACTTCTCTCCTTGCAGTCACCAGGACAAAAACAGAAACGCCAAAGTTCGAACAATCATAACAACTTGTGCTGCAAGAGTAAACGGTGATCATTGGCTGGAAAGTCAACTCTGATTGGTCAAAGCAAACCCGAAGAAAAAGTAAAGGGAGAAAATGCTCCAAAACTCCCAGGTGATTCAAATAACAAGAAAGACTTGAATACATTCTTTTGGTGCAGAGAAGTGAGCCCTTTGCTTGGTTGACGGTTTTAGCATTTTGTAAGCCATTTTTCTGACAGACTTCTTTCGTCACTAGCTCAAAGTTTATTTACACAAGATAAAGAACTATTAAGTTCTTGCAGTTTTATTGTTGATACATTAATTGTCTGGTTGATTGAAACTTTTATACAGTATTTTAGCAATGGTAGTTCTACACAGTGTGTATATTAAATGAATGACACAGAAGTGCCATCAGTTGACATTGATGATATGAAGGGCACAGACATGATATTGGACTGCACTTGTTTATGATAAGATATGAGGAATGAAAGCTAGATAACCAAAATATTTAAGCGTACAACTGAGCCAGAATTCCAAGGCACTGAGATGAGCCCTTCAACCAGCCTCATCCACCAATATGGATGCATCCAATCTGCTTCTGGGGTGGTGGGCCTGACTGTATTTCACCCCTGCTTCTCTGAGGAGAAAATGAGTGTTTACAGGGCACCTTGCCTGCCCACCCTTTAGGACTTTAGCATAAGTTTGACCCAGTGGGTTAGTTAGAGGAAGGAAAACTGCAGTGGTAGCTAAATGAATGGTCTCCATCTTAGTAATGAAGGAGTTAGAGATTTTCCCACCTATTTTTGGAGGTGAGGGTAGAGAAAACAGTGAAGAATAGTTTAAGAAGATGGTTTGTAGTAGACAAAGGAAGCCATACATTTTCCTTGCATTCAAGGATGATGCTAGAATCATGTACATTTTTCCTAGACAAGAGTGGAACCTGATTGCGTTTCTTTTTCTTATGATCCAACAAGATCTGAGAATGAATGGTTAAACCAAGAGTCCAACATAAGCTTTCAAGTTTGAATCCCTAAAACTTAAAAAAGTACATTTGAGTGATTTACTGTGGTAATGACCAGGGTGACAGTAATGGTTTTACTGGGGACTAGGACATTAAATGTACAGGTGAAAGTGTTGTTGAGCAAATTAGGCACTGCAGATATGTTTGAATAAAGGGTTAAAAGTGAGACAGTTGAGGTTTTGAAACTGCAGTCGGAAATGAATTGGGAAATTTTGTTTTTTAGAGTTGGATATATCTAGAGCTACAGTTAGAACAGAGAACATAGAACAGTACAGCACAGGAACAGGCCCTTTGGCCCATGATGTTGTGCCAAACATGACATCAAATTAAACTAATCCCTTCTGCCTGCCCATGGTCCAAATTGTGACAATGCCGCTGCTTTAAAAAGGTTATTTTGTCCTGGGGTTTTTTGAAGAGAGATTCTAAAGACAGGGATGTTGAAATGGCTACAAGTCACTGCCAAGGTCAACAATCAGAGGAGGCATTTAGATTTTTTTAAAAACAGTTGTACAATGGAAGGGGAGTGGACAGTTCTCCCAGTTCAGGCTTTCTAGTTTTTTTTTAGCTGGAGCAGTCACAAGATGTTTAAGCCCAGAAGCGTTGCAAGTTTCAGTAAATGATTCCTAACTGACTATATCTCTGAGATCTCTTTCTGGATGTTGTTCCCTCTTATCTGTAAGGATCTGTGTTTTAATTTACCTTTCTGTCAAACGGTCTGTTTATGGGATGTTACTATAATGGAATAGTTTATTAGTTATGTTACTGTGTCAAGTATTCGGTTATGTTTTCCAATAGTTAAGTTATTCTAAATTCTGCTTTCTTTTGTTCGTGTTTTAACTGTAGTGTTTAAATAAATTGTGTTTTGCTTAACACCAAGTGCTTTGACCAGTTGTATCTCACCTGGAACATTGACTTCACCTCTATCTTTAAAATAAGAAAATGTTAGGGTCTAGGCTACCTTCTTAAAATATTTTGAGGGGGTCTGGCCTGGTCCATAACAAATTGGGGGCACTTGCTGGGATAATCCAATAACTCCAATTTCGAGTTGGGTTGTTGGACATGAAGGTGGTGCGTGGTAGGTGTTAACAAAAGATGTCTTTTGTTTCGGGTGTTGAATTCAATTGGTTTAAACAGTACTTTGTGCAGTAATCGCTCTTTCAGTCACTAGGCGTTTTCTGTGGGTGGAAGAAGTGACTTTCGGGGCTTGTCAAACAGTGTACAAGGCAAAGCTGTTGGAATTGGCAGACAAGCTGGAGTTGCAGTTGTCTTTCAGCAATAGTTCAATATTAAAATTTGCTGGAAATGCCATTGGAATCTTTGGAAATGGCTAGAATTCAATTGCAGATGAAGCAGCTTGAACCTGAAAAGGAACTGGAACAGTTTGAATCACAATTAAAAGCAGAAGAAAGAGAAAAGCAAAGAATAGCCCTGGCAGAACAAAAAGAAAAAGAGAGGAAGGCCCCGGCAGAGGAAAGGGAGAAAGAGAGAGAAGAAAAGCAGAGAGAGAGAGAGTTTGAATTTCAGAAGTTGGCAATTGGACAGGAAAGTCAACTTAAAAGCACGGAGGTGAAGGTTAAAGGTAGGCTTAGTGAGGAGGACAGTGATGATGAGCAGACCCATTGTGCCAAAGGCCTCTTAGGGATCTATTTAAATGTCTCCAAGCATTGCTTAAATTTGATGAGAAGGATGTAGAAGCCTTTACCATTTCATTTGAGAAAGTAGCTAAACAAATTAAGTGGCCAGTGACCATGTGGGTTGATTCACACAAAGGTGATAAATAGAGCTAGTGAGGTATTTGCATCACTATCAGAGAAAGTACCTGTGGAGTATGAGGAGGTGAAGAAAGCCATCTTAAGCGCTTATGAGCTGTTGCCAGAATCCTACAGACAACATTTCAGGAATCGAAGGAGGACCCTGGTCAAACACATATTGAGTTGGAAAGGATCAAACAAAGTAATTTTTGTAGGTGGATAAGGGCATTAAAAATAGATCAAAAATATGATGCTCTTAGAGAGACGATTATTTTGGAGGTGTTCAAAAATTCATTCCTGTGGTGAGAACTCATACGGCAGAGGAGAGAGTTAAAACTGCAAGATTAGCAGCTGAAATGGCTGATGATTATGAGTTGGCTCATAAATCAAAGTTTGGCTTTCGTCACCAATTTCAATCCATGACAAATAGAAATTTGGGTAAAGACAAATCCTCAGGTGATATAGGAAAAGTAGACCTTAGTGAAGATAAAAAAGAGAGCTTAACTCTCGGCTCCAAGTATACAATTTGTCCTTGGTAATGATATCGTTTCCTCCGGGTACTCCAGTTGCCTCCCACAGTCCAAAGATGTACAGGCTAGGTGGATTGGCCATGCTAAATTGCCTGTAGTGTTCAGGGATGGGTCTGTGTGGGTCGGTGTGGACTTGTTGGGCCAAAGGGCCTGTTTCCGCAATGTAGGGATTCTAGGATTAGAAAGGTGGCATCAAACTTTAAAGACGATGTTAAGGGCTTATAGTAGAGACTATCCAGAAGATAGTGATAAAGGAATTCCATTTGTACATTTTGTCATTAGGGATGCACAAAACGAATCTACCAAATTCAGTTCATTTGAATCAGGTTTTGGGCATGAGGTGAGAGGGCCTCTGAAATTAATTATGAAGAAATTGGTGAATCAGAGTTCAGAGACCACATATTTAGACTATGTGTCATATTTTAGGGAATGATTAAATAGAGTGAGCAAGTTGGCCAGACAGCATTTAAAAGTATCACAGTACGTGACGAAAGAGGAAACGGAGAAGAAATCAAAAATTCACAATTTTGCTAATGGAGATAAAGTGTTAGTGTTGCTTCCAGCAGAAGGTGAACCTTTAAATGCAAGGTTTAGTGGACCTTATCAAATCAAAAGGAGATGAGTGAGGTGAATTATTTTGTAAGGACTCGAGGTAGAAAGAAATCTCTTGGAGTGAAGCATGTGAATTGTGCAAAAGGTATTTTGATACAGAAGTAAAGCAAAAGGAGAATGTGTTACTGATTACAACACAGAGTGAAAAACCAGGTTCAGAGGATTCAAATTGGACATTCCTCAAATTAAATTGGACAATGAGGAAGTTCTCAAAAATTGGGATAAATTATTGAGTTACCTTCCGGAGGAAAATTGAAATGACCTGGAAGAGTAATTACTATTACATGAGGAGTTATAAAAGAATAAGCTGGGAAATACTAGTTTTATTTTGCATGATGTAGATGTAGGAAATGCTGTTCCAATTAAGCAACATTCTTACAGACTTAATCCTCTAAAGTTGGCACAAGTCCAACAAGAGATTGAACGCATGCTCCAAGATGATATAATTGAAGTGAGTTGCAGTGATAGGAGCTCACCCATAGTAATGGTGCAAAACCAGATGGTACTTCATGATTATGTGTAGATTATCGCAAAGTGAATACAGTTATGAAGTCAGATTCATATCCAATTCCATGTTTGAAGGACCGCATTGAGAAGGCAGGACAAACAACTTATATTTCTAAGTTGTACTTACTCAGAGGATACTGGCAGGTACCTTTACACAGGTGGCCCCACGGAATGTAAAAGCAAAGGTTATTGAGGAGTTTCCGATACCATTGACAAAGAGAGCAGTACTACAATTCCTGGGATTGTATAGGTATTACTGGAAGCTCATACCAAATTTTAGCAGTGTGCTTCAGACAGATTTCTTCAAACTCTGCAAACATGCAAAATGCATGTGGAAAGTCTGTTACTCACCATATGTTCTATGCTGCCATTCCAGAACATCCTCCATTGATGACCCCCAAGGGATAGCATCTATAGCCTACTGGGCAATCGTGAAATGTTCTGCTGCTCTGATGCAGATTCTGCATTGCCTTCACCATCTGTTCTTGCTTACTTGGGATGTCTGAGTCACCAGATAAAAAGCCAACTACCTTCCTTATATGTCCAACCAAACCATGAGCATTTGAGCTGGTTCATAGTATGTATCAGTGATAGTGCATCCCCCGTCTGAGACACTTCCTTTGACAAGCCACTACCATTCTCCTCTATCATCTCTTCTCGACCGATAAAGACATGAATTAGAATTGCTAAGGTAAGAATGTTTTAAGTGATCAATATGCAGGTGATGATATTTTTATCTGCTGCTTAAGTCAGGTTGATATGAGTGAGTTTGACCATTTGACAGTCTGATCCTTAATTTTGGCTTCAGGTAGCTGAGATATCCTCATCTGGACAGCCAAGCATGTCAGGACTCAATTAATAACCATCACCTCCTCCCCTGCAGCTTGTCAGTTGCAACATGACAGAAGAGTCATCCCAAGGAGAAAAAGAAAACACACAAGTGATAATAATGACACATGTTGAATGATGAATTCCAAGCATTTGTTGAGATGACTAAGAAGAAGAAGCATGACATTGCATAAAGACAAAGAGGAGTACCAATGCTGCATGGGCAGGTGAAGATGTGAGAAAATAAATATACAGGGATGGAGGTCTTTAGTTGACTCAGCCATCAGGATGTGTAATAGGGTTGAAAAAGTGGAGTGAGAGAGTTGGTGTGATAATGTACTTGTCCCTCGTGCTTAGGTCATTAAAACAATTTCAACTTTGAATCTCGGAGCGTGACACCACGCTTCTGTTGCTGATCTCCTCCATTACCTCCAGCCATGCCTCCCTTGTTTTACTGGCAGGCTTTTTCCTCAAATCAGTAAGGAATAGTATCCCTGTGAGCTCTTACAATCACAGGAGGAATCAGCAGAACCAGATACGGCTCTTGAGTGTGTATGCATTCCAGACTGTTTGCATCCCCATGTCTCAGTTCAAAGCTTTGGCAGAGACAGTGAGCCTGTAATGGCTGGATAGTCAGATCATTCTAATGGCCCAAATGTGAACACTTTGTAATCTGGATGGTGATACTGAAGATTTCCTGAATCTCAATCGTCCAGTCTTGAGGCAAGGCAGAGCATATGTAGAAGAAGCTTTGGAGTATTTCATGTTTGTTATTTTGTATTGGCATTTATTGTGGTTTATTTTAGGTTTCTGTAGAATTCATTTCAAATCACCTACAATTTGTGTTTGGTTGACTAAACAAACTAGAAACCAGAATGCTTGCTATTTTTTGATTTCATACTGAATCCTGAAATAAGCACTTATTCAGAGAACCCAGAATCAAAGTCTCTAGAGAAAATGCTGTGCTCAGATAGAGCATTTCAAGTCACTTACTGGTATTAGTTTTGATAATGGAAGTCAACATTTCAAGCTGCCTGTCAATTTTGTATTGTCTCATATGTACAGCATCCCAATGAAGTTGGAACCAAAACAAAATATACAATTTCAAAGCAGTTTGTTAATGCCAACGAGAAAATTCTTTCATTAATTTACTATATACTACATTGCATAAGTAAAATAATTACCTGTGAATAAATGTATACAAATGCTTATCATTTATACTACGCTATTTAAATGACTTAGCCAGATGATTATACTCACAATTGTAACATCAGCAATTTTTTAAAAGTGGTGGTCAGATATGACCTGCCTCTGAATTTTGTAAGTGAAATTGTTTGTGTAAAGAAGTTCTCTTCCAGGTTGCCTGTGACCTAAATTTGATTAATCCTCAGTTTTACCTGCTCCATGGAAATTAATAGTGTGTAATTTGAGCTGGCACATGAAACAGTAAACCGATTGAATGTGACTACATTGGGTTCGGTTAAAATTACACCCAACATCTCTGCTAATCCACAACCTGAAATATATTTCGCATACAAATAGAATGTAGAATGAGCATATTACTTCCCTGCCCCTTTTTGTTTTTCTCTAGGGCATATGCCTTGGCTCAGTGGTAGCATTCTTCTTTTTGAGTCTGAAGGTCATGGATTCAAGGCCTATTCCTGAGATTTAGGCAAATGATTTAGGTTGACAATATGGTGCCGCACTGTTGGAATTGACTCATTTTGGATGAGACATTAAACTGATACCCCAACTTCTCGGCCAATATAGAATATTGTCATGTAGTACTATTGCCTTTATATGAAGGTATTATAGGATTGTGGACTCAAAGACTCATAGACATTTCCAGCACAGATGGAGACCATTAGGCTCATTAGGCTGTGTCAGCCAATTAAGATCTGACTACGCTAATAGAATTTCCAGCTTTTGGCTCATAGCCTAGGAGGTTATGGCAACATGAGTAATTATCTAAATACTGCTTAATTGTTTCTGATTCAACCATGCTTTAAGGCAATGAATTCCAGACTCCCACCACCCCCTGGGTGAAAAAACATTATCTTCAGATCGCCTCTTAGCCTTCTACCACACCTCAAACTATGGTACTTGGTTATCGGCCCCTCTATTAATGGAAGAAGTGCTTTTATATCCACACTATTTAAGTCCCTCAAAATCTTTTACACCTCTGGCAGGATCCCACTCAAACTTTTGTTCCAAGGCAAATAATCCTGCCTATCCAATCTTTCCCAACACCTCAGACCCTCCAGTCCAGACAACATTTTGGTAAGTATCCTCAGCACCCTCACTAATGCAGTCACATTCTTTTTATAATGCAGTAACCAGAACTACATTTAGTACTCCAACTGTGATATAATGAGTATTTTATTCAGTTCCAGTGTAACTTCCTTGCCTGTATTAGGCATGGCAGAATACAACAGCAGGATTCACATTCATTTTGCTAATCACCTTATTACCTGCCCTACAGCCTTCAGAGATCTGTGGATGTGTACAGCAAGGTGTCTCTGATCTTCAGCACTTTCCAGGGCCATGCCATTCATAGTTAAATCCTGTGCCTTGTTATCCCTCCCCAAGTGCCGCTCCCAGGACCGTGTTAAAATACTCCCCATTTACCTGGATGAGTGCAGCTCCAACAACAATCAAGACGTTTAACATCATCCAGGACAAAGCAGTCCGCAAACATTCACTCCCTCTGTTACCAATGATTAGTAGTAGCCGTGTGTACCACCTAAATGATGCACTGCAGAAATTCCCCAAAGATAATACCTTCCAAACCCAAGACCACTCCCATCAAGATGGGCAAGGACGACAGATACATGAGAACACCACCATCTGCACGTTTCCTCCAACCACTCACCATCCTGACTTGGAGATATATCACTTATCTTTCGGTATTGTCGGGTCAACTCATGGCATTTCCAGTCTAATGGTATTATGAGTCTACCTTCAGCACATGGATTGCAGTAGTTCAAGAAGGCAGCTCAGCACCACCTTTTCGAGAGCAACTAGGGATGGGAAATAAATGCTGGCCAAGCCAGCAATGACCATACTCCATAAGTGTATAAAAAAACTTACACTTTTCCATGTTGAATTTTAATGTGCCACTTTACTTTGCATCCCATGGGCTGTCACTTTTTTGACCAGTCTGCCATGTAGAATCTTATTAAAAGACCTGTTAAAATCTTTGTAGACTACATCAACTGCATTACGATCATCAACACTCCTGCTTAACTCCCCAAAGAAATTGTCAAATGCAACCTTCTATTAACAAATGCATGCTAACTATAATCTATGTCTCTCCAAGTGGAGATATATTCTCTTCTTCAGAGTTCTTTCCAATAGTTTCTCCACAACTGAAGTAAAATTTACAGGCCTATAATTTCCTGGTCTACCCCACCCTTCCTTTATTATTAATAAGACAACATTAAAAGTCTTTCAGTTCTTCAGGCACCTCACCTGTGAGGAGAGAGGATTTGAATTTTACTGCCAGAGCCCCTGATATCTCTTCCCCTGCTTTCCTCAGATAAATCTTATCTGGCCAATGGATTTTTCCAACTTTAAGGCTGATAAATGCACTGGTGCCTCCTCTCTTTCAATGTTAATTGCTTCTAATATTTCATAGACCTCCACCCTGATGTTTGTACATTTATCATCATTTTCCATTGTGAAGATCAATGTGAAGTGTTCATTGAGGAATGTGCCCACATCTCCTATGTACCAGATTATCTCAGCAGGTCTGGCAGCATCTGTGTAGAAAAATCAGAGTTAAAATTTCAGGTCTGGTGACCCTTCCTCACACCTGATGGTAGGTAGGAAAATGTCGGCTTATATGAAGACGATAGAATGGGCAGAAGTGATAAGGAGTTAATGATAACAAGCATGGGGCTGGATGAACACAGCAGGTCAAGCAGCATCATAGGAGCAGGAAAACTTGATGTTTCGGGCCTAAACCCTTCATCAGAAAATAT
>JAHRHZ010000040.1:2401676-2478437 GCA_024137785.1 Ginglymostoma cirratum
TCGGGCCTAAACCCTTTAGGCCCGAAACGTCAAGTTTTCCTGCTCCTATGATGCTGCTTGACCTGCTGTGTTCATCCAGCCCCATGCTTGTTATCTCGAAGACAATAACTTAATGTTTAGACTTATAGCAACAAGGATGAAAGAGCTCTGTTTAGTTTCAGATCCAGTCTTCCAAGGTGGAATAAGGCATAGATAGTATACTCCTAGCTTGTTAGCCTTTATTAAGAAATCATAAGCACATTTTGTCCTTGTATTGGTGTGTTTGAAGGATAATAATTGACTGATTTTTTAAAAAAAATTCACTCATGGGATGTGGGCATCGCTAATTGTGCCAACTTTTATTGTCTAGTCTCCAGTGTAACCTTTGTGCTGCAGTAAACTTGTAACAATGTGTTTAGGTTTGTAATTATGTAATCATTTAGACATTAAAATAGTTTGTAGAAATTGGTATTTTCTGTATTACCATGGAGTCCATAGAGTCATACAGCATAGAAACAGGGCCTTCATATAACCATGTCTATGCTGACCATCAAACATCAAACCACTAATCCCATTTACCTGCACTTGGTCCATAGCCTACAATACCCTATATCAAATAAATCTTAACTCCAAGTCAAAAGAGAACACTTTAGAACAGATGAGTAAAAGTTTAGCCAAACAGTTGGATCTTAAGGAATGTTTTAAAGAGAACATAAGAGTCAGAGAGGTTCAGAGATAGAATTTCAGAGTTCTGGGCCTCAGTAATTGAAGAGACAGCTACCAATGGATGAGAAATTAAGATCATGGAAGTGTCAAAGGCTGGTATTATAAGAAGCCAGAAAACCTGTAGAACTGTAGAAGGTAACAGAAACCATGAAGAGATTTGAAAGCAAGGACATTTAAAAAAAGGCTTTAAGCTTTATCTGCAATTACAATGAGTGACTACCAACACTAGTTAAAGAAAAAATTTCATCAGGTGAAGGTGAACAAATGTTCGTATGCTTTTCACTTGCTGTTCCCTCCCTCAATCACAAAAGTTATTAGACTAAGAAGTCACCTCAAACTCAGATTACTGTATTTCCTTAACTTTCTGCATCAACCCCCCTCCTTCTATGGCTACTGGCTGTAGAACACCATTAAGCAAAGCGTATCTGCTGCTATTGTAAGGGAGCAATGAACAGAATATTGGAGAAAAAGCAAAAGTAAAATTTAGATTGGAATACATATAAGTAAAACA
Source organism: Ginglymostoma cirratum (assembly GCA_024137785.1). NCBI lineage: Eukaryota > Metazoa > Chordata > Chondrichthyes > Orectolobiformes > Ginglymostomatidae > Ginglymostoma > Ginglymostoma cirratum. Next base: position 2,402,893 of record JAHRHZ010000040.1, read on the forward strand.
AAAGAGTGATCTCTGAATTCAGGGTTCAAGGTGAGACAACTCATTCCTGGAGAACAAAAGTTTCTATTTTTGCATACTTTTAAACTCAGTACAATACAAGTAAAGCATGTCAGAACAAAGAACAAAACAGCACAGGCACAGGCTCTTGGACCTTCCAAGCCTGCACAGACACAATTTGGCCTTCCATACTACACTCCCTTTGTTCCCTTCCTATTCATGTATTTGCCCAGCTGTTTCTTGAATGCTGCTATTGCGCCTGCTTCCACCACCTCCTCTGGCAGTGCATTCCAGGCACTCACCACTCTTGGTGTGTAAAACGAGCCCGCACATCTCTTTTAAACATCCCCCCTCCCAACTTGAACCTGTGTCCCTTAGTAATTGACCTCTCCAACCTGGGAAAAAGCCTCATACTTTCCACTCTTTCTATGCCATTCACAGTGTTATAAACTTCTATCAGGTTGCCTCTCAACCTCCTGTGTTCCAGTGGAAACAAACCCAGTCTATCCAACCTTTCTTCAAAGCTAAAATCCCCCATACCAGGCAACATTCTGCTAAACCTTTGGAGTACCCTCTCCAAAGCTTCCACATCCTTCTGGTAGTTTGGAGACCAGAACTGTGTGCAATATTCCAAGCGTGGCCTAACTAAAGTTCTATAAAACTGCAGCATAACTTGTCTATTCTTCTACTCACTGCCCTTTTCAATGAAGGCAAGTGTGCCATAGGCCTTTTTTACCACCTTATCTATCTGCGCTGCCACCTTCAGTGATCTGTGGACCTGCACACCCAAATCCCTCTGCATATCAATACTCCTAAGTGTTCTGCCATGCACTATATAATTTCCTCCTATACTTGACCCTCTAAAATGCATCACCTCACATTTGTCCAGATTAAACTCCATTTGCCATTTTTCTGCCCATGCGTCCAACTGTTCTATATCCCGCTCTGTCCTCCAACAATCCTCCTCACTATTCACAATGCCACCAATCTTTGTATTGTCTGCAAACTTACTGATTAGACCAGCTACAGTTTCCTCGAAACCATTTATGTAGATCATGAACAGCAGATGTCCCAGCACTTATACCTGTGAAACACCACTAGTTTATAATTAGCTGCAAAGTAGAGTTCCTTCTGCACTATCTCAAGCAGCCCCAGTTTGTCAATGAAACGCTCTTAAACCTGGAGTCAGAAAAATAACCTGAGTGCTCAAATGGGACATTTACTAGCTGCTGCATTATCCATTCTTGATGCAAGACAGATAAAACAATTACAAATTTCTATTATTGGCATGACCCACTGACTGAGTTTTGTTGGTAGCAGCATAATAGAGTTCTTTTTTTGAATTTTTTCTTGAAATTGGGTTGGAACTGTCCAAACCTACTTCAATTATGAGTAATTTAGATGTCAAAAAATCAGCTGTCATTTTACCAATCTGAGTCGCATTCATACTCAGTCCTATATACTTCTTAGCCCTAAAGAGAGAGAGAGAGATCTCTAAAAATAATAAGGCTAGTCAAAACATTCAAACACTATAAATGTGGTGTACTAAATTGATTGAGACAGGTTACAATACACATAACACTTTTCTAGCTTTCACCAAATTTAGCAGTAGGATGATAAGATACAAGAACATAAGTAGGCCACTCAACCAATTGAATCTGGTCCATCATTCAATGAGGTCACGGCTGATCAGGATGCTCAACTATACAGTCCTGCTGTATCTCCATAACCCTGGATTGCCTTACTAAATCAAAACAGGTCTATCTCAGCCTTGAATATGCATGATTAAACAGCCTCAACAGCCCTCTGCGGTAAAGAATTCCAAAGATTCACTACCCTCATAGAAAGTAATCATCCTCATCTTTGTCTTATGGACCTTTACTATGGATTATGCCCTCTGGTCTTAGATACTCCCACATGAGAAAACAATCTCTCAGTATCTACCCTGTCAAGGCCAGCAAGAATCTTATGTATTTCAATAAATTTGACTTCCATTTTTCTAAATTCAGACTACAAGCTCAACCTACTTAACCTCACTTCATTAGGGAAGGAATTCCAGGATTTTGACTCAGCAACAGTGAAGGAACAGCAATATATTTCCAAGTCAGGATGGTGCGTAGCTTGGAAGGGAACTGAAGGTGGTGGTGTTCCCAAGTGTGTGCTGCCCTTGTCCTTCTAGATGGAAGTGGTTCTGGGTTTGAAAGGTGCTGTCTGAGAATCTTTTCACTTGGATAGTGCATATCATGATCTCACGATGTTCCCGAGTACTTTATAATCAATTAATTATTTTTCTGACGTATAGTCGCTATTGTGATATAGGCAATGTAGCAGTAATTTTACACAAAGCAAACTCCTACAAACAATGAGGGATAGATATTGACATAACTCCAAGCTCTTCTTCAAAATATTGACATAAACTCCCAGCTCTTCTTCAAATTAGTGGCACAGGATTCTTTATGTATAACTGAGAGATCAAACTGAGACACAGTCGAACATCTCCTCTGACTGACGGTGTCACTGACAATGAAGAACTGCTCCTGTACTGTACACTTCCAAAATTTTGAGGTGTAGCACCACTTGTTCGTCCCAACCCATAAGATTCCATTACTGGGCATAATTAAGGGCTAATTGACCTTTTGCTTATCTAAATTGGCTAGCTGCTGTGGATAGACTGCAGCTCCAGTCATAGGGACCTTCCTCTCTGGGAAATGGAATGTCAGGGAGTGGAACCAGCCTGCCTCAATCCAATTTTTACATGCTTGCCCTGTGCTACTCCCAAAGCTACCTCCACACAACCAAGAAAATTACACACAGAGTATCATCCTGAATTGTTTGCATACTAATCTTTCGACTTGAAGCCACAATTTTCTGACTCAAAGGCAAGGAGAAGGCAGGAAATTAAGGTACTGGTCTGAACTCATCTTGCACACCTTCATATGGAACTTCAGCTCAGATCAGCACCAAGTTTGCCAGGTCTGACTGTTATTGGCTGATTTATTCTCACAGCTGAAAACTCCTTCACAACAGTTCAATCAATCATCAGTTGAAGATAGAAATTTTTGTGGCTTCCTTACTCCCTATCACTGTCAGCTCCAGCAGGATCTCAAGCTTCTAAGAATGTTGCTAACTCTTCTCTTACGTATTTCCCACTGCCTTCAATCTCGATAAGAAAATCCTTCTCTATCTGGAATCAGCCTCGTGAACCTTCTCTGGACTTTATCCAATGCCAGTATATTGTTTTTTTTAGATAAAGGACCCAATACTGTCATGGTATCCCAGCTGTGGTCTGTTTAGTGCCTTGTGTAGTTTAAGCAAGAGCTCTCTATTTTTATACTCCATTCCCTTTGAAATAAAGGAAAATGCTCCATCTGTCTTCTCTATTACCCACAGAACTTGGATGCTAGCTTTTCATTGACTCATGCATGGGGGCTCTAAACCCTTTGTGCTGTAGCTTGCTACAGTCTTTCGCCATTAAAATAATATCCTTCACCTCTATTCTTCCTGCCAAAATTCATAACATCACATTTTTCCATGTCATATTCTATCTGCCAAGCATTTTATCCACGCACTTAACCTGTTTGTCTCCCTCTGCAGACTCTTTGTGACATCCTCACCACTTGCCTTCCCACCTGTATTGTTGTCATCCACAAACTTTGCAACAGATAGACAACATGACACATCCAACATCCAAGTCATTAATGGATATGTAAATAATTGTGGGCCCAGCACTGATCTCTATGGAACTCCACAAGTTACAGGTTTTCATTCTGAAAATAACCTCCTTATTGCCAACTGTCTGTCTTCTATTACTTAGCCAATCTCTACGCATGCTAATATGATGTTCAAACACCATGGGTCTTATTAAGTAGCATTACATAGTCTTTTGTAAATCCAATTATATTATCATCTACCCATTCCACTCTATCTAGCTTGCTTTTTATCTCCTCAAAGAGATCTAATAAATTTGTAAGGCATGATTTCCCCTTTATGAAGCCAGGCTGACACTGATTTTATTATGTATCTCTAAATGTTCTGCTAATATTTTACTAGTAATAGACTGTAATACTTTCCTAATAGCAGATAATAAGCCAATTGGCCTATAATGAATTTTGTTTTGCCTCCCCTCCTTTTTGAATAGGGGCAATATGTTGATGTTTTTCCAATCCTTTGGGGCTTTTTCAAAACCTGAGAATTGTTGCAATATTTGTTGGTGGACAGACTTTGAGGAGTCAGTACGTCGGTTCTTGATTCCTAGCCTCTGATATACCCTTCCAGCCAGATTACGTATATAGCTAGTCAAGTTCAGTTTCTAATCAATGGTAACTCCTCAGATGTTGAGAGTAGGGGATTCAGTGATGGTAATGTCATAGCCTGTCAAGGGCCAATAGTTAGATACTGTCTTGTTGGAGGTGGTCTTTGCCTGGTACTATGTAGTGCAAATATTAATTATGACTTGTCGGGAGACAATGGCCTAGTGGTATCATCACTAGACCGTTAATCCAGAGATTCTGGTAATGTTCTAGATACTTGTGTTCAAATCCTGCTATGGCAGATGGTAGGTAGTAAAATCTGGAATCGAGAGTTTAATGGATGACCATTGTCAATTGTTGGAAAACCCAACTGGTTCACTAATGTCCTTTAGGGATTATTTGGTCTGACCTACACATGATTCCAGAGTGTGGTTAACTTTTAACTGTCCTCTGGGCAATTAAGGATGGGCAATAAATGCTGACCCAGCCAGGGACGCCTGCAACCTGTGAATGAATTTTTAAAAATCTATCGTTCTGTGCTTGTATGTTGTCTAGTTCTTGCTGTATTTTGACACATATTCCTTTAGAAGGCATGATTGGTGCTGAATATTGTGCAATCATCAACATCCTCACTTTTGATCTTAAAGGACTACAGTTCTTTCCATTAGCTTGGTTGGTCCCACATCAATGATACTGAGTTTAGATTAAGGATATTCTTAGACTGTTTGACGTTTAATGGTTTTCTAATGATCTTGAGCTAACTCCTATTTCATGATTTCTGATAACCATACATGAGACATATTGGGTTAGTTGATTTGGATGTTACTGGGGGTCCAGGCATATAGATGACATGGTCATGGGGTGGCATGGGAAATGTGAGGTGGCAAAGGTAGGAAGGAGTCATTGATGTGTATTATGGAAGACTATGAGGAGATTTGGGGTGGCATGGGGCAACGTACAGGATTATATGATGACATGGACAGTGCATGAGTGTCAAAATGTGTTGTGAATTCGACTATTGTCTTTGAGGAATGAGGTGGCACTTCTGACTGTTTCATCTGCATACCCACATTCCTCAAATCACAGCTTGCAAAATGTTAAACCAACACTTTTGCAAGGAGGCAATAATTCTTGCAAAGTTGTACAGGGGTCAGGGATGCACTTTGTGAGTCACAGAAGTACACAGGTCGGAAATTCTGTGGTTCAAATGAAAATTTAAGCGGCTCCTAACATTTGATGTTCCTTTGTTCTAACTCAAATGTGCTGTTTTTATTCACTTATCCAGCCATCCTTGTATTTTTCCCCTGTGTAAAATTTGATATTTAAAGTATGATTAGTGTTGATATTTAGTGACAAATTGTGAGCATTCGATTGAAAATGGCCAAATAAACTAGAAAGGACACATGGGGAGAAATAGCTTTTATCCCATTTGTCTGGGTTTCATCCTCACCCAATATCAGAAGTGAAAAAAGCCCATTGTTTTTTTTCAATCCAATACTAACTAATGTTTGCATTTGCCTTCTCTATTAAAAATAGATTGAACTACATAACGTTCAAATTGGCCATTGATACGAAATGTTGTCTGAATTCAAGGTGTTGCCTTGATTGATATGTCTGACGTTGATTTAATAGCAGAATAAACATAAAGATATATTACATAATTATTCTCTACTCAAAGCCTTACCCTTGATCTCTACGTTTTGCAAGTTTCTTCCAATCATTAACTTTGTCTTTCTCTCCATCGTCCTTGAATATGTTTTCCCAGCCTCGACCTTTGCTTACCCCTCCTGTGTGAATCACACCAATCAGATTTCAACCCTCCAGGATGGTATCCATCATCCATAACTTTATCTTATCCAAAGCTCTGATATATATCCTATCACAGTTTCCCATCAATCCTCTCCTGAAGCTGAAATGTATTGGTCACTTGATGCCTCACCATTAAAATCACACCCTCCTCAGTAAATCACTCTATGCCTGTCCTATCTTTTTCTCTTTATTCTTTCATGGGAATTGGGTAGCATTGACAAAGTCAGCATTTATTGACCATCCCCTCTTGACTCTGAACTGAATCAGAGAACAGATGACAGTTAATCACATTACTGTACATCTGTACTGTACTCCAGAAGGTGGCTGCTACTCTAACTCCAAGATCTTGTTCACTCTCTCCTCTCCCCACTATTAATGCTTATGCCTTGAGCTACTTAGAAACATAATCTTTAAAGTCTTTTGGCAAAGATCTGTAGCTCGGGTTTTGGGCGCAGTTGTTGACTTGTTTGCCAAGCTGGCTTGTTCTCATTCAGACGTTTCATCACCATGCTAGTTGACATAATCAGTGGAGCCTCTGATGAAGCGATGTTGTTCTACTCTGCTTGGAATTTATACTGTCTGGTCCATTATGGTGAGTACTGTCATTTCTGGTTTTTATCTGTATGGGTTTGTGTATGGGGTCCAATTCTATATGTTTGTTGATTACATTGTGGGTGGATTCCTGCTCGGGAATTCCCAGGGGCTTGGTTCTCCACCCATAATGCTATCAACAAACATATAGAATTGGACCCCATATACAAACCCATACAGATCAAAACCAGAAATGTCAGTACTCACCATAATGGACCAGACAGTATAAATTCCAAGCGGAGTAGAACAACATCGCTTCATCGGAGGCTCCACTGATGATGTCACATAGCATGGTGAAGAAGCGCCTGAACGAGAACGAGCCAGCTCGGCGAACAAGTCAATAACCTCAGATATATAATCTGCAATTATCTCCTTAAACCTCATTGCCTCTTCTCCTTTAACAACCTCTTCAACATCAAATATTTTACAGAAGGATTTGCCGATCCTTTCTACCATTTTCTCCTTTGGATCAGCATTCATTTTTTCTTTACATCAATGCAAAGTATCCACATATAAGTGCAAGTTTATGTTATTTCCTCATAGAAATATAAAAAAAGAAATTGTTATCATTAATGTTATACATTTTCTAGTCTGGAATTACACATATGCTGCTATTATTCCTTCCTTGACTGTCCTGCAGCATAGCATATTCAGACTTTCCCATCTTGAACATCCCAGCATGTGCCTACCAAGGAGAATTGCTGAAAGTAGCCAAAAATGAAAAGGGTTTCTGAAATGCTTTTCATGCTGGAGTTCAAATATATTTCACTTCTTTCTTCACTGCCACTGGCAGTCACATTCTCCACACCACAGGATATAATGAAGCATATCTTCTGTTTGATAACTTCTGTGAAGGTACCATTCTTTGCAGTCATCTGTTTATCTCTCTTCTGAAATTTCTCATGACAGCAAGTTCACGTCAGTGTGCCTTTTTAGACCCCTGGCAAAATGTCTGGGAATAAATGTTCTAAGCTTCTCTTCATTGTGTTTGTTTTTTTTTATCACTGCACCTACTGAACAGTTTGCGTTAAAGTACAATTTGAAATGCAACAAAAAATTGAAATGATTCTTTAACCCTTCTATTCCTGACATTTATTTCTAGCTTATGGCATGTTCATTTTCTTCTCATTCATTCCTTCAACATATTTCTGTATTTCAGCACTCACCCATCAAGTATCTGTAAGATTTCTCATTAATGTGCAAAGTAGGGATGAGGTTCCAGCAAGACTGAAAACCAGAACATTTAGTTACTTCAGTAGAACGTAGAATTGTACAGCACTGAAACAGACCTGTCAGCTCATCATGTGTATGCCAAACATGGTGCCATTTTGAATTAACCCCATCTGCCCATACATGGTCCATATCCCTTTGTTCCTTGCCTGTTCATGTGTCTAAACCAATTCAGAAGAAAACTCTGTGATTGTTGGTTTTGAGAAGGGCTATCCTGTGCCCTGGTTTCATTGTTGCCTTGCAGTTAGAACAGTGATGCCTGATGGTTTGGTATCACAGATACAGTTGGTTCTGCTATAGAGTGTGTTCCGGCAACATGAATTGGCTATAAGGCGACTGATGAATAGGGGAACACTACTTCTCAAACAGAAATTTGTGTTAGGTATAACGTGATTCCATCGGTGCATGGAAGAGTACGCATCAACATCGCATGATTGTTTTGTGGGCTTTGTCCTGAATAAACACAACGTTAGTGCCAAAAACAGCAAAAACTGGACATCTTTTTTAAGCCAAACCTGAAGAAACAGTCAGAAGACAATGAACCACAGCCATTGACTTCTGGATTAACTATTTTCACCCAAACCCTGCAACCACAAATGCACCTGAAGATGATGATGACGACCCGCAGCCCCTGCATTAACACCAGAGAAACCTCAAAACCTCCTCCCTCATGAAGTCATCTCAACATTTTTTCAAGGTAAGGTGTTAAATTTACTTTTATTTCATTGTTAGATATGAATTAAACATTTATTCAAACAGTGCTATCATTTGCCTTAGGCTTTTGAGTGGTTTTTGAGTGATATCTTTTGGTGGTCTGCCTCCAACCCCATATTTCCCATAGACCCCATTCTTTCTGCAGTGTGATTTTCTATAACATGATGTTGTGCAGGAAAGCACGTTATAGCAGAACTGACTGTATTTGGTGACATGAAATTAACTCATAGCCCTCAGGTTCAATTGCTTTAACAGTTGTCTGAACTTGCCCCTTTTTTTATTCATTTAAATATAGGGATAAAAACAGAGGTATGATATTAGCTGAGTGACAGGAAACAAAGAGCAGTGTTGAATGACTGTATTCCTTACAGGAGAAATGTTTGTAGTGGAGATTCACAGGCCTCAGCTTTAGGATCCCTGCTTATATAAATGTACAAAACTTGACAATATTCTGAATCATGAGGAGAAAATGAGGAATGCCAAACTTAAAAAGAGCAGAATCAGGTGGTAAAATGGGTGGACAAGTAGCAGATCAAATTTAATAAAGTGAAGCCATTCATTTGATGGCATTATAAAATTAAGGATCCAGTCCTAAAGCGGGTAGAGGAGCAGAGGGACTTGGCTATTTTTGTGCATATGTCATTAAAGGAGGCAGCATAGGTGTGAGAGTGAGCACTAAAGTGTACAGAAGCTTGGGCTTTATTAATTGTATCACTGTGTACAAAAATAGTAAAGATATGTTAATCCTGTATAAAACATTGGTTCACCATCAACTGGATCCAATTGCATCCAGGTTTGGGCATCACACGTTAGAAAGGATGTGAAAGTATTAAACAGGGTGCAGAATAGGGAAGAAAAAGGCACAGTTACGTGGTTACTACACTTGTAAGACAGAGTTCCAGGCAAATGCTCTGGGAACGTGAGCTCAAATTCCACCATGACAGAGGGTGAAATTTGAATTCAATAAAAAATCTGGTTTTAAAATCCTAGACTAATAGTGACCCTGTTATCATTGTTGATTGTCATAAAAACCCATCTACTTCATTAATGGATGTAAACCTACCCTCTACCCCTTACCCAGTCTAGTCCACTTGTGACTGCAGAACCACAGCAATATGGTTGACTCCTCGCAAGTCACTCAGTTGTATCAAACTATTACAAAGTCTAAATGAAAGAATGAAACCAGAAGGACCAGCACAGTTGACCTGGGTACTGGAAATGACAAATGCAAACCCAATCCTTCCAGCTCAGTGAAGTCCTCCTTAGCAATGTCTAGGAACTTGAGCAAAACTCGAAGAGTTCACCCACAGACTGGTCAAGCACCAGACTCACATAGTCACACTTAGAGAATCATATCTTACAGACAATGCATCAGGCATCACCATCACTATCCTTGGGTTTATCCTATCCCATCAGGAGCACAAACCAACAGATTTGGTGGCAAAGTGACTACAGCACAGTCATTGTAGAAATCTCACATTAAGGATACCCTTCATCATGCTGGTGGATAATTAACTCACTGGAACTTGAGATTCCACAAATATTCCCATCCTCAATGGAGCCCAGCACATCAGAACAATAGACAAGCATGAAACGTTGCAATCATCTTCAGCCAGAAGAGTCAAGTGGATGATCTATCTTGTCCTCCTGAGGTTCACACATTACAGATTACAGATGTAATCTTCAACAAATTCAATTCACTCCACATGATACCAAGAAACGGTTGAAGGCACTGGCTACTGCAAAGGCTATTGCCCCTGACAATATTCCAATGATAAAACTGAAAACGTGTTCTCCACAACTAGTTGAGCCTTTAGCCAAACTGTTCCAATACAACTACAACACCGGCAGCGGCACAGCAATGCAGAAAATGCAAAGGCATTTCCTGTCTATGAAAGGCAGGACAAATTGAACGTGGTTAATTATCATTCCATTAAGCAACTCTCAATTATTAGCAATGTAGTGCAAAGGGCAACTTGGTTTCTGATCTCACTATAACCTTGGTTCAACCACTGACAAAATATGTGAACTCCAGAGGTGAGGTATAAGTAACAACCTTAGACATTAGGGCAGCACTCAACCAAATACAGCAATAAGAATCCTGACCAAAATGGAGTCAATGGCAATCAGGAATTGAGGACGGGTGAGGGTTTGAGACTCTCCACCATTTGAAGTCATGCCGAGTACAAAGAAAGGCAGTTATGATGATTGGAGGTCAATCAGCTCAACTCTGCAGGAATTTTTAAGGTCCATGTCTTCAATTGCTTCATCACTGACCGTTCCCTCCATCATAAGGTTTAAAAATGAAGAGGTTACTTGATGATTGCACAATGTTCAGTTCATTCGTAACATCTCAGACATTGAAGCAGTTGTGTCCACATGGAACACCATCCATACTTGAGCTTATAAGTGAAAAGTGACATTTGTACCACATAAGTGCAATGACGTCTTCAACAAGAATCTAAACATCACCCATTGACATTCAATAGTGTTTCTATCAGTGAATCCTCCAGAACCATTGACCAGGAACTGAACTGGAGTAGCTGTATAAATACTGTGGCTACAAAAACAGATCAGAGGCTAGGAATTCCACAGCAACTCAGGAGTGTGATGGAATACTCTTCACTTGGCTTGATGTAAGCAGCACCAACAACTTTTAAGAGCAAATTTCCCGGACAAAGAGGCATGCTTGATTGGCAAACCAAAGACCACCTTCAACATTCACTCTCTCTTCATCACCACTGATGCACAGAGGCAGTAATGTGTACCATGTACAAAATGCACTGCAGTAGCTCTAAAGGAGAACCTAGTCATCTCCTTATAAACCTGTGACCTCTACCACCTAATAAGAAGCATAGATAGCAGATGCATGGGAATACCACCGAGATCCCCTCCAAGTCACACACCATCCTGACCTTGAAATATATTGCTGTTTCTTCCATTGTCGCTGGGTCAAAGTCATAGAACTCTGCCCTGAGCAGCAGTGTGGGAGTCCCAACATGCAAAGACCTGTAGCGGTTCAAGAAGCCAACTCATTGCCACCTTCTCCAGGTCTATTAGGAATGGGCAATAAATGCTGGCCTAGCCAGCAATACCCATATTTAATTAATAATATATTTGATATATAAAGGAAAATATAAGAGATGATTCCAATTATGAGGAGCTTCAGGTATATAGGAAGTTTGAAGACTTTTCATCTTTCAGAAAGGAAGATTGTGAGGAGAGATATTGATAGAGGCATTGCAATATGGACATGCCAGCTCACTAAAAGCTGTGAGCTGATGCTCTTGAGGAAACCTGCTGTCACCATCTTCTTTAAGTGTAGGAAATTACACAGCCTGCTTGGTCTTGGTTGAGGAAAATCACTTCCTGGTCTAACTCAGAGGAACCATTGACCAGGAACTGAACTGGAGTAGCCGTATAAATACTGCAGTTGACAAAATATAGCCTATTGAATTTAGCAATTAGTTACATGTTACAGCAATATGATAGATGTTGTTAGAATGACTTCCAGGAGAACCCAATGTTAGATCTCACTCCTCCAAGATTCTTTGCTGTTCTAAACACAGGTCAACGTGGCATTATCATTGTAGGTGGTGCTTAGGATATGCTCCAGTATTGCCCTTTCAGATCCATATATAACACAGTTCAAAATAATGAAGGGTCTGGTCAGAGCAGATAAAGAGAAATTGTTATCATCGGTGAAAGGATCAAGAACCAGAATGTTCAGATATTAGATAATTCCAAAAGGAAAACTGGCAACATGACAATAATGTTTTTCACACAGTGAGTGGCTACGTTTTGGAAAGCATTGCCTCAGAAAGTAGTGAGTTGTGGTTTTCAAATGGAAATTGAATCATTATTTGAAAGGAAAAAAGAATGCAAAGCTGGGGGAAAAGGCAGGGGAGTGGTGTCAGGTGAATTGGTCAAGTGAGTCAACATAGTACAACAAGCTAAATAGTCTCATCTGCTCTGTAACCATTCTGTGATTCAATATCATTCGTGTGCAATCACACATAAGTGAACCTTGATGCTATCATACTGAACAAACAAGGAAATGAGGCACAAATTGACACACATCTTTAATCTACCATGAAGCATTTGTTGAAGTCTGTTGTAGTCTGTATGAACATAATGAAGAAAGACAACAGTAACAATTTGTTCACATTTAGTAAGTCAACCTATATCTCATTTAATAGACTGATATCCATATGTTGAATAAGCAAAAAAAGATATTCAGAGATATAAAAGGGCTTCATTGTATGTAAAGTTTAGCGCAAGAATCCGTTTCCATCTTTCCCTTCCAGACCTTGTCTCAATCCAGAATCTAATTCCCCAATGGGAAAGAGTCCAGTTTTTTTTCATTTACAGAAAGCAAATAACCTAATTAAGAAAAAAATTAAAAACTCTTCTCTGACGGCATTATAACATTAACCAGAAACAAAACACCAAGAGGGTACACTTGGGGGATATGAAATTACAACCTTGTTGGATAAATACACCCCAGGGCTCCTGATTCTCATCTGCAATAGTTGGAAACCCTAACCGTGACCCTGACTTTAACCCTGACCCTAATCCACACCCTAACTCTAATCCTGACCCTGACCCTAATCCTAACTCTAACCCTGACCCTAATCCTAACTCTAACCCTGACCCTAACCCTAACCCTAACCCATGCCCTAACCCTGACCCTGACCCTAACCCATGCCCTAACCCTGACCCTAACCCTAACCCACATCTTAACCCGAACCTGAAGCCATACTGAGAAACCTCAAGGCTGTCAATGAACACAAAGTGCTCCTTCTCCAAGGACATCTGGGCACAGGTATAACTACAAATGACAGGCAGGTAGTCAGGAATTACGAGACCTTCCTTGACTCTATCTGGAGCTATTGATGGGTATTTTCACTTGGCTGAGAAGCAGGCCACATGAAAGTCCTCTAACCTGCCCACACTCCTCTTCACAGGGTGCCCAAAGATCAGAAACATGGGACTGAACCAAAGTAGAACTCAGCTATTTCTTTTTGAAATAAACTAAATCACCATATAACAAACATTATCTACAATGGGCAGTGTGACAAGAACCCAAAATCAGAAGCTAAAAACCAAATGGGGGAAACAAGGGGAATCAAATCAAGGTGGTGTTTGAGTGGGACATAATGCACTCCAGCCCCCTCAGTGCTCACCCACCCTTATAGGCTTTGAGAAGAGAGGACAATAAACATAGCATGGCCCCTCTTCAAGGGCTCCTGGGTGTGGACATTACTGTGAAAGAGAGGCACGCACTTGAGAAATATACACCTCAGCATGGCACACTGCCTGGCCCTGTTGATGGCTAATGAACCCACCAGGTCTTTTCTTCACAAAATAACCTAGCACTTTTCTTCAAACAATCGGTTCAGAGATCCTATGAGACACCTCTACAGCAGGTGGATAGAACTCAGCTCTTTGTATTTTTTAAAATTTTATAAACCCACCATCTGATAACCCAACACTGCCCACCAGGTGTAGCATAACAAGAAACAAAAAGTGGGGAAAACAATGTTGGGAACTAAATGAAAATATTGGTGGGGGTGGGGAGGGTGCAGTATAATGTAGTCCAGACCCTGTGGTGTCCAACTCCCTCCGAAAGTTTTGAGGGTACAGGTGGACACTGCATGTCCCCTGTCTAGGGAACACCTGAGCATGGATACGGCTGTGGAAGAGAAGCCATTGGTCGAGATCTACAACCCCACCCCCAACCTGCAGCTCAGACCTACTGATGGATAAAAAAAAGCAAAGTCCAGCTGAAGCTGTTCTGGTTAGACCTTAAAGGGACCTGCATTTATGTCACTGACATATTTTGCTCTTTCTTGGAATAAAGTATCAACAATGCATCTTTATCATTATTTACAAAAAGATAACAAACTTTTTGAAACCACGGCATTATGTAATATGAAAGAAACACAATCTCAAACGGCTAATTAGCCACCTCACTGGTAATAAACAATGACAAGATTGTGATTCTAGTTCTCCTGCACACAACAAGTCTTTGGAACAATTGATTAGCAAAGTCATTAAGCCGTTTTCATTGATCAGGCCCATAACTATTTCAGTGGGCTGCATCACTTGTTCTGGTGGGGGAGGGCAGTTCCTTGTGAGTCATAGTAAGATAAGATGTATGCAAGCATATAATAGACCTCAGTGTCAGTTACTTTCAGAATTAGGTGTAATATTAGAGAAGTTGCAGAACTTGACAGAGTGCCAAAGTAAAGTAAATATATTACGACAAGTAATGTTACATCCATGGGTCAGAATCCTAAATACATTTTTTGAAAAACAGGGATGTTACAACTAAAAAATGGCTGCAGTTGCAAATTAAATGGTTGCCTGGAGAACAAGACCCACAGAACTTCACACCTGAAGTTGTAGCAGGAACCTCAAAGCAACTCTTCAAAGAGGAAAGAAGCACTTCAAGCAGACCCAACTGTGACTTTTTATGACTACAAATAGGATTGAGAGGCTGAGGACCTATCGGTTAACAGCAAGCTATCCTCTGTGGATTATATCCCAAACTATAGAAACATTTTGTTTTCCTCTCTGAAGAGTACACAAGGACCGAGGTTAAAAAAACAGTTTCAACTGTTTTTGCTCTTTGTTTAGCATGGTGCACATATGAGGCTGCCAAAGTACATTTAACAAAAGAAAATCAGAGTTTATTACACACAAAAGGAAAGAAGACAGTCCATGTTACAGCATACAAGAACAATTTCAAACTGAATCATTAAAAATATCAGAAATAAAGATTCAATTCTTTTACCTTAACAACTAGCTTACTGATACAAACCTCACTGAAGGGTCATACTGTCTCCAACTTTAAAGTTGCTTATTCAGCTGCTACAGCTGGAATTGGAGATAATAGGAACTGCAGATGCTGATGAAGGGTCTAGGTCTGAAACACCAAGCTTTCCTACTCCTATGATGCTGCTTGGCATGCTGTGTTCATCCAGCTCCACACCTTGTTATCACAGCTGGAATTGGTTTCTTTTTGGCAAATTTCTGCATTCATGTATGCTGTTTCTTTCGTTAATGACTCTTCTTAAGTCTCTTCCTCAGACCCTTAAACTAACTTCTCACTTATTTATCACCCCTGTGTTCCTTAAATTCCTCCCCCACATTGTTTTGTTTCTGGGGCTTTTCCCTTGTTAACATTCTTGAATTACTCTTGAATTACCTGCCAGCATCATAATTGCAGGCAATGGATTCCATTCTCTAATTACTCACTGTGTGACAAGGCCTTATTTTCTCACCCTATATTTGCTTCTTCTGTGAAACTGCCCTCTAGTTCTCGGTCCATTTGTGGGAACAATTTCTCTCAATCCATTCTGTGCAAACACCTCATGATTTTGAGAACTATCCAGTCTCTGCTTAGAAATCCCCTCTCCAAGGAAAACAGTTTCAACTTTTCAAATCTTTCCTCACAACTGAAGAATCTCATCTGTGGGACCATTCTTGAAAACCTCTTCTGGGTTCTTGCCAATACATTTGAATCACTCCTATAGCTTGGCACTTTGAACTTTACACAAAATTCTATTTGAGGTCTAACCAGTATCTTTTATAAATTCATTATAGCCTTGCTGCTCTTGAACTCTATGGCTCTATTTATGAAGCCTAGAATATTGCATTCTTTACTAATAGCTATCTACCTTTGAAGATGTATGCACATATACACACAAGTCTCTTTGCTCCTGTACACCCTTTAGAATTGTACTTTTTATTTTATACGATCTCTCCATGTTCTTTATACCAAAGTGCACGACCTCATACTCCTTCACTTTGAACTTCTTCTGATAGCTATCCATCAAACACAGTTTACAATTCTACCAAGTTTTGTGTCATCCGCAGACTTTGAAACTGTTCCCTGCACACAAAGATCTGGATAATTTTTTGTTCATGTGCCAGGAAAAGCAAAGGTCTCATTACTCACTCCTGGCGAACTGAAGCTACTGTCCCTTTTATTTCATTACCTATAAATTTCTTCACAAGTCTGTTGCCTGGTATTGTATTGAACACCTTTTGGAAATCCATTAATACCACATCAACAGCCTTGCCCTCATCAACCCTCTCTGTTACAAATTCAAAAAATTCCACCAAGTTAATTATACCTGATCTTCCCTTAACACACCCCTGCTGATTCTTGAAAATCAATCCACATTTTTGCATGTGACTATTAATTCTATCCCAAATTATTGTTTCTAAAAGCTTGCCTACCGCCAAAATTAAACTTACTGACCTGTAGTCCCTGGGGCAAACTTTATAAGCATTTTATGAACAAGAATGTAATGTTTGAAATTCTCTAATTTTACCCCACCACCCCCAAATTCAGGGGAGATTGAAAGACACCTGTCAGTTCTACTGCAGTTTCCACTTTCCCTTGCTTCAATGTCTTTGGATGCATCTCGTCCAGTCCCACATCTCATCGCCTTTAAGTACTGACAGCTTATTCAGTACCACCTCGTCATCAATGCTAAACATTTCTGGTGACTGAATTTCCTCCTCTGTCATCATGGCAGGAGCAACATTTGGACAGATATCTGTAAAGACAGATGTAAAGTATTCATTTAACATTTCAGCTTTACTTCTTGCCTCTAAGTATAAACCTCCTTTCTTCTCCCTAAACCGTCACACTGCCCATTCTATAATAAATAAAATGAGGATTAGTTAGCTTAGTTGGCTGGATGGCTAGTTTGCAATGCCAACAGCTGAGGTTACCATGAAGGACTCTCCTCCTCAACCTCTTGCTTTTACCTGAGATGTGGCAACCCTCAGATTTTAAAACCACTAGACATCTCTAATGAAAGAGCAGCCTCATGGTCTAGAAGGACTATGGTGACTTTCCTTTTACTACTGATGTGTTTATAACAGACTTTAGGATTTCTTTTTATTTTGTTTGCCAATCTTTCTTCATAGTTCTTCTTGGCTTCTAGTATTTGCTTTCTCACCTCCCTTCTCCACCTTCTGTATTCGGCTCCGTTCTCAAGTGTTTACTATCTGACACTTGTCATAACAACACTTTTTTTCTTCAACTTATTTTCCATTTCCTTTATTATTCAAGGTGTTTTTGCATGTATTTGTTCTTCTTTCCCCTTTGAGGATATCTACCTTGATTCTTGTCAAACCATTTATTCTTTGGAGGTAGATCATTATTTAGTTTCTGTTTCTGCTGCCAATTTTTGATTCCAGTCTATCTGACCCTGCTCTGAAGTCCACTCCCTGCCAGTTAATTATCCCCACTGTTGGATTGCCTGATGTCATTTTCCCCAATCATCCTAAACCTTATAATCCAAAGATCCCCTGACTGTTTCCTCACTGTCACCTAATATACTTGGCCTACCTCATTCTGAAGAAACACGTATATTGGTCACCTCCTTTCTTGGAGGACTGGACACCTACAAGAAATTCTCCTGATCGCAGTGTAGGAGCGCTTGTTCTTTATTGTTCATTGAAGCATTGAAGAGGATATTGGATAACAATTTAGACAGAAACAAAATGCATGCCTGCAGGAAAATGGAAGGAGATTGGCATTAAATTAAAATGCTCAGAAAATCAGTGCAGACACAATGGGTCAAAAGCCCTCTTTTTGTACTATATTAATTACTCAGTTCTGTTCAGACATAATACAACACACTTCCAGAGCAAGTGGGATTTGCACCTGGCCACTACTATTGCATCACATGACCTCTGCTAACATAAAGTTGGCTGCATTTCAGTCAATCTATCAAATTCAATCATTAATCATGCATAGTTATTCCTGCATCCCATGATTGCATCTTTATTCCTACTTCTTCTGAAGACTTTGGTGCTTTGTGTGCTTAAAACTGTTAAGACACAGAAGAAGAAAAAGCCACTCAGCCCACCAAGTTAGGTCTAACATTCGTTTAGATCATGGCTGATATGTATCTTAATTCCATCTACCCACTTTGGTTCTCCAACTGTTAATACTCTTGTTCAAAATTTCTAAGAATCACTGCTTTGAAATATTGTGAATGCTTATGACCCAGTGTGGCTTCAAGTTACATTACATCATGTGCTTTATTTCCTAGTTAAGAAGGAATCAAATAAAAACTAAAATCGAAACAAAAAGAACTGCGGATGCTGTATTTCAGAAACAAAAACAGAAGTTGCTGGAAAAGCTCAACAGGGCTGGCTGCATCTGTGAAGAGACATCAGAGTTAACATTTCAGGTTCTGAGGAAAGGTCACCGGACCTGAAACATTAACTCTGATTTCTCTTCACCGAGGCTGCTGGACCTGCTGAGTTTTTTCAGCAATTTCTGTCTTTGTATCAAATAAAAACTATTCACTGCACCTCAGAAGCAAATATGACCAAAAATCAGTTTCCCTTGAAGTATTCTGTTTTCCCATTTTAACAAACTTACATTTGATAACACACAGTACTAAATGTACTCTATAATGATTGATTGATTTTATTGTCACGTGTACCGAAATACGCTAGAAAACCTTGTTTACGAAAGGTACAGGCAGATCACAGCAAGCTAAAGGGTGTACAGAAAGATTTGGAGGCATACAGGTTACATTGCAGGTTACATTATTTGAGGTTACAGTCCATTCAACAGTCTGATAATGGCCGGAAAGATGCTGTCCCTGAACTTGCTCGTGCGTGTGTTCAGACTTCTGCATCTTCTGCCTGACGGAAGAGGTTGTAGGAGGTCATTACCAGGATGCGATGGGTCTTTGATGATGTTGGCAGCCTTTCCGCGGCAGTGAGCCATGTAAGTAGAGTCCATGGATGGAAGGTTGGCTTCTGTGATGGTCTGGGCTGTGCACACAACCTTCTGTGTCCTTCTGCACCACCTTTTACAATCATTTATGCCTCCACCAGTGGAGCAGGATATTGATTAAATATTACTGAATATCACTGTTGCATACGTTATCCCTACATTACAATGACCATCTACACTTAATGCCACTTTTCATTCCCATTTTTCAGCTGTAGCAATTTCAGATTTTTTTCTATGTGTGTGAATATCTCTGACATAACGGAAATAATTACTTAATGTTATGTTATTCTCAGAAAAAGAAAAATCATAGAAGCTTTCAACAGAAGCAAAAGGCTACATATACTAGAGTGTACAGATCATTCGAAATAATCATTAAAATAACAACCACACTTCTGTTTTTGACTATTTGTCAATGTATTGTACTAATCACTCTTCCCTTATACTATAAATAACATTACATTGATTTTCTTCCAATTTAATTCATGTCAGTTCTTGATTTGCAATTTGAAAGTCACCACATACATAAAACAAATTCCTCTAATTATGTGTAGCAAGTTATTTATTTAAATGGACACTAGAACACTTATATGAACTGTATGATGCCACGTAGGGTGAAATGTAGTTCAACTATCACCTATAAGAACGTAGAAATTACTGGATGGGAAAAGATCAAAGGCTGTCTAATTGGTCTTCTACTATCTTTGTAGCTGTACAGTACAAAGATAATGAAGTTGTCCATTGAACAAGGCAATGATTCTCTATCAATTATCCCCTTATGAACTAGAATTTCGGTTGTGACAAGCTTTTGGAATCAAAGGACCAAAGTCACATGTTTTTCCCCAAGCATTTTAGTTTATCCATATAGCATTTCTTAAATTACTCCGTGCATTTCAAAATATTTTTCTTTTCAAAAAAAGATTTGCAACCGATGATTCACTACTTTCTTTCAGCTTTCATCATCTACCTACACAGCCCATTTTATAAGTTTATCACTTGCCCACTAATCGATTTCCACAAATTATTTTGAAGATACCCCCTTCAAGTTCAAGTTATGTCAGGGTGCAATGTATGAAGACAGGAACAGAAATAGGCCAGTCAGCCTTTTGAACCTGTTCTGCCATTCACATTGATACGTGCAATTCTTTGTAATCAGCAAATAGTTTGAATTGAAATATTTTACCTAGTTCCTTTAAGATCCACGAACATGAATCAGATCACCTCAGAACCTCTTTACATGTTAAGTCATGTTAACTTTACTTAATTCCTCTTCATAATCCAACCTCTCCATTCTCTCAATCACTCTAGTTACTCTCTTAATAGCAGCAATTTTTTAAACTATGGGAATTGGCACTGTATAGTACATTCTAAATGTGGTTGCACCAATTATTTGTGAAGTGGCAGCAACAGCCCACTATTTCAGTTCAATATTGACCTTTATAATAAATTCTAACATTTACTTGCTTATGAGCTCAGCTGAGCATTGTTGTGATATCTTAAATTTATTGGCAATCAGGATTCACAGATCTCTTTTCATTCCGTACACATTATTTTCTTTCCATTTAAGCTGCAAGCCTTTTCTGGATTATTTGTTTCATGCAAAACACTTTGCATTTCGTTATATTGAAATTCATTCGCCACCTGTCTGCTCAATTTCCAACTATATGCAAATCCTCCTCTTATTTATGTCAGGATGACATTAAATACTGATTATTAAACTTTAAATAATAATGATAAATTAAAAGCCTTAGATTTTAATATGGGAGGAAATAGTCAAAAAGATAAGCTGGGACATTTAGAGTGGCTGCTAAAAGAATGTTGAAATAACATTGATGAACATTTCTGCCACACCCTGAAGTGGCTAAAGCTAAATCCCTGAACATTAAGATTGATTATCTAGGTTATATAGTTCACTGTCACACCATACTGGAGTAAGAGACTAGAAATCAAGACCCACTAATCCCAAACTTGTCACAATAGTTGAAGTGTGCAGAATTCCCCAATTTGCCAAAGATGCTGCCTGACCTTCTGCATTTCTCCAGCCTTTTCTGTTTTTATTTCAGACTTCCACCATCTGCAGTATTTTTCTTTTCATCCCAGTTTAATGTTTGTTTACTGATGATCAGTTGGTGTCAGTTAAACGTTCAGTCTCAGCTGTGATGTCTTCATGGTCAAATAATCACCCAGTACTTATTTTAGCAATTTACATGCGATGCAGCAGGCTGTTGTGGTGCCATGGTGATGTCCCTGACTCTGAGCCAGGAGGCTGAAGTTCAAGTCCCACCTGCTCCTGAGGTATGTCATAACATCCCTGAACATGTTGATTAAAAAACAATTCCGTTTGAGTCTTTTGGTGCAGTGGTAATGCCCCTACATTTGAGCCAGGAGGCCCAGGTTCAAGTCCCACCTGCTCTAAAGATGTCTCATATCAAGTCTGAACAGGTTGATTTGAAAATATTTTTACATGAGTTATAATGAGCTTGCCAAGGAAGGCATTCAGGGCAAAAGTAAAGGGAAAATTGGCACAAAGGAACAAAAAGATGTTGTTTAAGTAACATTGCAGGTAATTTATAATTTGCATCATGCTGCTACATTAAGAAATTGTAAACGTAGCAGAGAAGATTTACAAGGATGTTACCGGGACTGGATGGTTTGACTTGAAAGGACGGGTTGGATAGGCTAGGACTTTTTTCCCTGGATATAGGAAGTTGAGGGGGTGACCTTATAGAAGTTTGTAAAATCATGAGAGCATAGATAAGGTAAGTGGCAAAGGTCTGCTCCGTAGGGTAGGGGAGTTCAAAACTAGAGGACATAACTTTAAGGTGAGAGAGGAAAGATTTAAGAGGAACCTGGGGGTAATTTTTTCCACACAGAGGATAGTTCAGATATGGAATGAACTGCCTGAGGAAATGATAGATAGGTACAGTTACAATTTTTAAAAGACATTTGGACAGGTACACGAATAGGAAAGGTTTAGAGGGATATGGGCCAAACGCAGGCATATTGGGCTAGTTTATTTTGGGAAACCTGATCAGCATGAATGAGTTGGGCCAAAGGGTCTATTTCTGTGATTTATGATTGTATGTATGACTCTATAATTACTATGTTTGAAGGCCAATGCAATTTACATGAAAATGTTAAGAAACCAAGAATTGGTTGTTTTTATTCATTCATGGGATGAGAGTGTCACTGGCCAGTCCAGAATTTACTGCCCATCCCTAATTGCCTAGAAGTCAATTAAGAGTCAACTATGTGGTTGTGGATCTGGAGTCACATGTAGGCCAGACCAGGTAATGATGGCAGTTTCCTTCTCTAAAGGACATTAGTGAGCCAGAAGGGTTTAACATCAATGATATGGCCTAAGTAATTGATGGAAGAGTTAAACAGATCATATTTGTCTTTCCTGACTCTCAGACAATAATTTTAAGTCTCTGTAGAGCAGCACCTAATTGTGGTAGTGCTATTTCTCATTTCTGCCTATGACTAAAATATTGTCTCAGTTAAACTGGACTCCCTGCAACCACTTAAAACCTGATCCATGGTGCATTGTGATAATGCAGGTGCAGATATGGTTTCGAATGGAAGTCCCTTATGCTCCCATGTTTGTTGTTGTACAGATTTAACAAATGATAAAGGAGCAGGTATTAATTAGTCAAAGAAGTAGCTCAAGTCTGTCCTCCGTTGTCATGTTCTGAGATTGATGCACTAACTCACGGCTTTCAAAAGGAAATGGGAACAGACATATAAAGACTCAAATAAAAGCAAAATACTGCAGATGCCAGAAGTCTGAAACAAACATAGAGAATGCTGGAGAAACTCAGCAGGTCTGACAGCAATTGTGGGCAGAAACAGAGTTAACAGTTTGAGTCTTGTACAGCTTTTCTTCAGAGCTAGAAGTGTTGGGAAACAGGTTCTTTTTTGTACTTTTGAAGGAGACAGAGGAGCAGCAGGAGGGCAGACAGTAAACAGCACCAGTATAAAGACAAACTGATTGTTAATAGTGGAGAAGAAAATGTAAAAATGGCCTGAAGAAGGGTCTAAGCCCGAAACGTCAGCCTTCCTGCTCCTCTGATGCTGCTTGGCCTGCTGTGTTCATCCAGCTCTACACCTTGTTATCTCAGATTCTCCAACATCTGCAGTTCCTGCTATCTCTGAAATAAATTAAGGTGTGAAAGGGAAAGAATTGCTCCTTTTGACCAAGTGCCAGGTAAACAAAACACAAATACAAAAAGTCTCGGGGAGGTAGGGTTAAGAAATGAAAAAATGTGAATAAAAATGGAGAACAGACATAATGCAGTCAGTTTCTGAGGCTATTGAATCCGATAATCGAGGCCTCAGGGCTATAAAATGCCAGAGCAGAAAATGAGGCATTGTTCCTTGAGCTTGTGTTGTGCTTTGTTAGAACATTGCAACAGCCCTAGGACAGAAATATTAGCAAGACAGCAAGGTGGTCTAATGAAATGGCAAACAGCTGGGACGTCAGGATCATTCCAGTGGACAGAGTGGAAGTGGTCCGCAAAGTCATTATCCGGTCTGTGTTTCATCTGACCAATGTAAAGGACACCATGTGGCGAGCAGCAAATGCAGTTAACTAGGTCGAAAGAAGTACAAGTGAAACATTGCTTTTCGTGGAAGTTGTGCTCGGGGCCTTGGACAGTGAGAAGGGATGAGTGTAAACGGGCAAGTGTTACACGTTCTGCGATTGCACGGGAAGTTACCATGGGGCAGAGAGGATGCCTTAGGAATGATGAAGGTGTGGACTAGGATGTCATGGAAGGAACACACCTTGTGGAATGCTGACAGTGAAGGTGAGGGGATGATGTGTTTGGTTGTGACATCCCACTGGAGGTGGCAGGAATGACGGAGGAATATTCTTTAAATTCGGAGACTGGTGGGTGGAAAGTAAGGACAAGTAGAGGCCATCATTGTTCTGGGAAGGAGGGAAAGGAACGAAGGCAGATGTGCAGGAGATGGGTCGGACACGGGTGAAGGTAGGATTCCTCTGTACAGGATAAAGGGAGTCATGTCGGAGGCAGCCCAGTGGTAATGAGCATTATCAGAACAGATGAGATGGAGATGGAGAAACTGAGAGAGTGGAATGGAACCCTTGCAGGAAGCAGGGTGTAAGGTGTGTTGTCAAGGTCAACTGTGGGAGTCGATGGCTTGTAACAGATATTGATGGATAGCTTAGCCTCAGAAATGGAAACAGTGAGGTCAAGGAAGGGAAATAATAAGTCTGAGATGGACCAGGTGAAGGTCAGAGAAGGAAACTGGGAACAAAACTGAATTTTTCCAATTTTGGACGACAGCACTGAAGCCATCATCAATATAGCAGAGAAAAGATGGTTGCTGGGGACCTGAGTAGGAACAGAAAAAGGAATGTTCCACTTGTCCCACAAAAAGGCAGGTATAACTGGGATCCATGGCCACACCTTTTACTTGGAGAAAATGGAATGATTTCAAGGAGAAGTTATTCAAACTGAGAACAAGCTCAGCCAGGTGAAGGTGAGTATTGGTGAAAAGAGACAATGCACACGTTTATTTGGGGAAGAAACAGAGAGCCTTCAAAGTATTCTGATGGTGAATGGATGTATATAGGGAATATTGACATCCACAGTCAAAAGAGAGTGGCAAGGACCAGAAAACTGGAGATTGTGGATTTGATGCAAAGAGTCAGAAGAATCAATGATGTAAGTGCAAAGTCTGAATAAGAGGAGAAAAAAAGGAAAATAAAATAGATTCAAGGTAGGAAAAAATATGTTCAGTGGGACTGTAACATTCTGAAATGATGGGTCTGCCAGGGCAGTCCAGTTTGTGGACTTTGGGATGGAGATAGAAGTGGGCTGTGCAGGGTTCAGTGACTGTGTTGGAAACTACAGCTTAATGTTCATGATCCAGTGTGAGAAGAAGGATGCCAACCCGAAAGGTCAACTTTCCTGCTCTTCTTATGCTGCTTGGCCTGTTGTGTTCCTCCAGTTCTATACTGTGTTTTCTCTGTCTCCAGCATTGGCAGTTCTTAATACCTCTGAGTGAGATAGGAGAAAGTGTCTGAGAGTTAAAGCTCAGCCTTTGCCAAGTAAAGGTCTCCAGATGGGGAGGCAATGGCCTGGTGGTATTATCGCTGGGCTGTTAATTCAAAGACCCAGATAATGTTCTGGGGACACAGGTTTGAATCCTCCCATGGCAGATGGTGGAATTTGAATTCATAAAGTATCTGGAATTAAAAATCTAATGATGACCATGAACCCATTGTCGATTGTTGGAAAAACCCACCTGGCTCACTAATGTCCTTTAGGGAAGAAAACCGCCATCCTTACCTGGTCTGGCCTACATGTGACTCTAGACCCACAGCAATATGGTTGACTCTAAACTGCCCTCTGGGCAATTAGGGATGGGCAATAAATACTGTCTGGTCAGCAATGCGCTCATCCC
This sequence comes from Ginglymostoma cirratum, assembly GCA_024137785.1. Taxonomy (NCBI): domain Eukaryota; kingdom Metazoa; phylum Chordata; class Chondrichthyes; order Orectolobiformes; family Ginglymostomatidae; genus Ginglymostoma; species Ginglymostoma cirratum. Next base: position 2,428,693 of record JAHRHZ010000040.1, read on the forward strand.
CAGAATGAATAAAGGAATAAAGGAACCCCACACCTTCATCGGCAGGTTTGATAACAAGTTGATAACAGAGTTGGAACAGTATGCAGCAATTTCAGAGGTAATGGCTGAGAGGACCAGAGAAATTAAGTTGGTCAATGTCACATCTGCAGTTCTCACTGAAAAGATCAAGTGCTGGCAAAAGGCCAGATGGAGGGGTCCAAGTGGAAGGAAGTTTTAGGGGTGAGTGAATGGATCTGTGTGGTGGGGAAAGGGCTCCTGTCAAAAGATGTAGGTAGGGAACAGGAGAAAATGGAAGAAAAGATCTGTGTGGCAGAAAGCGGACTCCTGGCAGATGATAAAATATTAAATTCAGTAAAATCTTGAATTACAAAACTAGCCCAACAGCTACCAAGTAAAAAGTAAGAACAATTGAAAGAACTATTTAGATGAGCACTTGAAACACCCTAGTATCTAAGGCCACAGGCCAAGTGCTGGAAAATGGGACTATAATAGATAGTTGTTTGATGATCATTCTGGACATGATGGGCTGAAGGGCCTCATGCTATGCTATAAAAACTCCGTGATTCTATGTATCCATATTCAAATGTTGTAAAAACCCACCTCGTTCACCATTGTTCTTTAGGAAAGAAAATCTACCATTCACACCTGGTCTGGCCAAGACGTAACTCCAGACCCAAAGCAATATGATTGACTCTTAACTGCCCTCTTAAATGGACTAACAAATCTCTCAGTTGTATCAACCTCTGACAAAGTCTGTGGAAAGAAATAAAACCATACAGACTATCTGGCATTGACATAATTGATAGAAATGACAATAGTACACACAGCCTCTGTGAAAAGCCGTCCTGATTAACATCTGGAGATTAATGACAAAATTGATATAGAGATATCTTGCTGTCTGGCTGAGCAACAGCCTGACATTGTCTGTAATGTATGATTCCATGAGAATGACTATTTTCTAGACACCATCATTCCCATTTCTGGATATAACTGGTGATTTCAATAGGAAAAAAACCCACCACAGATAGTAAAACAGTGAGAGAGTCAGGAAAGATTGCTATGGGAGTCCTCAGAGGACCCATGAAATCTTGTTGCATCAAGTCAACCATGGGCTAGGAAATCTCCTGCTGATTATTATCTTACATATGCCCTTGTTGATGAATCAGTATGTCTCTCATGTTGAATACCACTTGGAGGAAGCACTGAAAGTGCCAAGGATATAGAATGTATTCTAGATTGAGTACTTCAAAGTCTATTACAAAGTGTAGCTTAGTAACACCACCACAGACCATGCAGGCCAAGTCCTAAAGGACACAGCAGCTTTACTGGGTCTGCAGTTAAGTGGTCAAAGACCAACTAGAGCCAAAATCAATTACACTTCATCTTCACCAATCCATCGGTTTCAGTTGTGTCCATTTCAGAAGTATCGGTAGGAATGATTATCGTACAGTGTTTCTGAAGATTACATTTCGATCTTCACATTGAGGATACTTTACATTGTGCTGCAGGGATTCTATGCTGTGTGACATTACAACTATACTAAATGGGACAGACTTCACCAGATGCAGCCCCTCGAAATTGTCTTCCGTGAGGTGCCATAGGCCATCATCAGCAGAGAATTATATCCAACCCACAGCCTTTAATGTCATGTCTTGGCATTATCCTGACTCCACCGCAATCATCAAGCTGGGAGATCAACATTGGTTCAATGAAGTGTGCAGGAGGGCATGCCAGGAGCTACATTAGGAATACATAAAAACGAGGTGTTAACTTGGTGAAGCCATAAGTCAGGACTACTGGTGTACTAAACTGTATAAACAGCAAGTGATACTCGGGATTCAATGATCCCACAATCAGATCATACCTAGGCTCTGCAAATCCGTCACATCCAGTTGTGAATGGTGGTGAGCAATTAAAAAAATAACAGGAGGTGCAGGCTCCACAAATATCTCCATATTTAACAGGGGTGGGGTGCAGCACATCAGTGCAAAGTGCTAGGCTAAAGTATTTACATCCACCTTCAGCCAGAAGTACCAAATGGACTAGCCCTCAACCTTTGCAGTTTCCAGCATCACAGATGCCAGTCTTCAGTCAATTCGATTCACTCCATGTGATATCAAGAAATTGCCGAAGACACTGGGTATGGACAAGGCCATTGGCCCTGACAACATTCTGGCATTAGTCCTGAAACCTATGCCCCAGAACTTGCCACTCCCAGGCACTTCCGCTTCAGACAGAACGCGGGCATCTAAATGACAATGTGGAAAATTGCCCACGTATATCCTGTACATAAAAATTGGGTCAAATCCAACCTGCCTATCATTCTACTGTCATTCATCAGGAGAGTGATGAAAGAGGTGTCGAAATTGAAGGGGAAAGGGATTTGTTTGGATGGAACCTTAAACAGTATGATGAAAGTTAGAGGGATTACAATGGATGGAAGTTAAAAGGTCATGGGAGTGAGCTGGAGGCAGGAATTAGACTGCCTGTCTCCACCCACACCTTCACCACAAGCAATGCTATCCTAGCACATCCCAAAGTGTGAATACCCAAAAAAAACACCAAGGTAGAGCCGGCTGGCAGCAGACATCTCATGGGGCATGGTCATCCACCTCATTTATTGTGTCTCTGTAGCTGTCAATCAGTGCAGTGTGAAGCTGTTGAACACATCATCCCCCCATCTTCCAACTTTGTGACAGTGAATCATTGCTCAGCCCTGACATAATACTGCAATCCTATGTTTCCATGACTGTGTGATCAGTGCTCAGTAAGCAGTGGCATTAACCATAAACATGACCAAATAAATATAAACCATGATCAGCTCAATTATAAACAGGACGGTTTCTTTTATTTTGAATGGCTTTCTTTTAACACAGTCTTCACAGCAGGCTAAGAGCTATATGAAAAGGAAATGAATAATCTATAATGAAGTACAGGTAGACTTTAGCCGGCTCTTATTACCTGTAAGGAGATAAGTAAGGGTAATGTGTATATAAGACTAAAGATACAGGTTGTCAATTAGTTTCCAACCTCTCCCCTCCAGTTTACAAATCCTCTCGCTTCCTAGTCCATCCCCAGAAATCTTGTAAGATTCTAGAATTAAAGGTTCTATATATTTTGCAAATTATTCTCTATGTCCTGTCTGTGCACACAAACCTCTGGGTTGCTCTGTTCTTCTACAATGTTTAGAATTATGCTTTAAGACAACAGAAGCTCCCACAATCCCTTCTGCCAAACACAACACTTTACATTTCTCTGTCTTAAATTCCACCTGCCACTTGTCTGCCTATTTTGCTAATCTATCTGTATCCTGTTGTAATCGATGGATATCATGCTGTTTTGGTGTAATTGACAACATTTGATGATTTCCTCTCCAGTATCTACGTCATTTATACATCTAAAAAAAGCAATGATTTTCACACTATCCCTTGGGAAAAATTACTGTCTGCTATCTCCAGTCTGTAAAACAACCATTTACTACCACTTGCTGTTTTCTGTCCTTACAGTTTATTTAAGTCAAAGGTGATGCTGATCTTCCTATTCCACAAGACTTGATTTTGTTAACCACCAGTATGGAACTTTGTCAAACACTTTATTAAAATCCACAAAAATGACATCTATTTCATCAACCTTCTGTTACTCAAAGAAAAAAAAATTCAATTTGGTTAGTCAAGTATGATCTGTCTTTTGCAAGTGCTGGCTCTCCTTGATTAACTCAAAATTCTTCAAGGGTCTGTGGATGTTTCTTCCACTAATTGGACAGAGGGTTGGTTTCTGAAGCTGAAGATCCAATCAGAGGGTCTAAAGCCAGGTCAAGCAAGCAGCCCCACAAAGTAGGAAGTACTAAAATGTAAAGCAATTATTCTAAATGAGAATCTTGTCTCTCCCTCTCCAACTCTGTTTGAATTTAGTCCTCTCCCTGGCTACGTTTCCTTTACTTTTGTTCTTTTTGCACTGCTCCAATGGGCTGTGCTTATAAATCATTTTCTTTAATCAGAAACACAGGCAATTTTGAGGTGATAAAACACTTTCAGAGGTACGTATTAGCATCACGGATAGACAAGAAAGGAATAGATCCTTATCTATGGCCAGGGTTATAAACCACACTTTGACAAAAATGTTCCTATTCTCAACTTACTTGGTAGCTTCTTTACTTCTGCTTCACAGAGCACCCTCAACAATATCCCAAAACTATGGCAAGACCAGAATGTTTAACTTGTTCTGAGAGCTGGATTAAATGGAAATTTGGTAGAGTTATTCAAAATTATGCAGGGTTTTGGTGGAATGAATAGATTGAAAATATTTCCAGTGAAGAAGCTGGTAACCAAAAGATAGACTCATAAAGATCTACAGCTCAGAAAAAGGCCCTTCAGCTCATCATGTCTCAGCTGGACAAACACAAACTCCTACTTATTCCAATCACATTTTCCGGTACTAGGTCCATAGCCTTGTATGCCCTGGCATTACAAGTGGCCATCTAAATACTTCTTCAATGTTATGATGGTTCCTGCTTCTATCACCCTTACATGCAGTGAGTTCCAGATTCCCACCACCCTGTGGGTGAAAAAAATTCCACACTTCTCGTCTAAACCTTCTGCCCCTTATCTTAAATCTATGCGCTTCCCCCCCACCCCCTCCACCCCCCAACCCCGGTCATTTATTCCTCTTGCAAGCGGAAAACTTTGTTCCTATGGCGCCTATCTATGTTCCTCATAATTTTATACATCTCAATTATGTCCCCTCTCAAACTGTTGCGCTCTAAGAAAAGCACCCCAGTCTGCTCAATTTTTCTTTAAAACAGAAACCCCAAGCCCAGGCAACAACCTGGTAAGTTTACTCTGCAAGCTCTCTGGTGTTATCCCTGCTATAATGTAGTTTCCAGAACTGCACACAGAATTCTATCTTTTATCTAACCAATGTCTATACAGTTCCATTATAATCTCTTAAACCCTATAGCGAGCCAATGACGGTAGGCATCTCATAGGCCTTCCTAACCACTTTATCTATCTGTCCTGCTATTTTAATGGATCAGTGCCACATACACTGAGGTCTCTTTGATATTCGGTTTTTCCCAGAATCCTACTGTTCATCATGTATTCTCTTGATATTGTTTTAAAATAATTGGAATAAAGAATTAGTCAGTGTTGCGAAAGAAAATTTGTTTTAGGCTGAGGTTTGTTATGATCTGGAAGGTACTGCTTGGAAAGGGCAGTAGAAGCAAATTTAGTAGCCACTTTCAAAAGGGAATTGGATAAATACTTAAAAATGATTAGTTTTCATGACTATGGCAAAGATCAGGAGAATGGGATGAATTGGAAAGTTCTTTTAAAGAGCTGACAAAAACACAACTGATGGAATGGCTTCCTTCCTTGCCAGATGTTTCAACTGCACAATACAACAGTGTATTAAACGTGACAACATAATTGAAGTGAAACTTAAGCTGTCTACATATAGTGTGTATGCCTCATGGTAGTGGTTATATGACTATGGAAGACTAGGACAGACATTTGTACATGGCTGCATCTATCTTTTGATACAAAAAAATTGATGGCATGGATTAATGTATATTTTTAGTTACATAAGTTGTCAACTGTATACCTTACTGTTTTCATGCCTTAATGGTTCATTATTTCTATCATCATCTGTGTATGCATTGCACTCATAGTCCTTAAGTTATGTTTGTCTCTTAATAATACACGTTCATGTTGATGTAGTTGACTATTTGTCTGGGTGATGTTGTTTCACCAGCGTCATTCTTGTCTAATTTATTGTTGCTATGGTAGCCATTGTTGTTCTATTTCTGTTGTTAATTTGCTGTGGACTTCTGGATCTAATGGTTGCTGCATGGTCTGTGTAGATGATGTATTCACCTTTTCGGGATCAGCTGCCTGCAGTTGAGGATCAGCTTCTGCAGTTTGCTGCATATGCCTGCAGCTGAGACAGTACATCTGGATATTCACTTCCGCTGCATGCAATCAACATGACAGCTGCTCCAAACAGGTATGAAGTTGCAACTTGTTGAGATCATTGAATGTTTGTACCATGACTGATTTTCCAGTACTCAATAATAACTGAAAGATCTGCGGATGCTGTTAATCCGGAGCAAAAACAGAAGTTGCTGGAAAAACTCAGCTGATCTAACAGCACCTGTGAAGAAAAAATCAGAGTTAACATTTCGGGCCCGGTGACCTTTCCTCAAAACAGAACTGAACTGTTCAGAGGAAGGTTTACTGGACCTGAAATATTAACTATGATTTTATTTTCACAGATGCTGCTAGACCTGCTGAGCTTTTGCAGCAATTTCTGGTTTTGTTTCCAGTACTCAAATCTGGCAATTGTTGAGCAGTTTTGCAGAAATCAAATTTGGCTTTCTGCCATTTTATCTTGTTTTCTTTTCATTTAACTACTTCTGGCTTCAATAGCTTTTTGTTTGTTTTTGGAAGGATAGTTCATATGTGCCATGACGTTCATCTCTCTACTGGACTATTTTCCCTTTCTTCACTAAGCCTGTTTCTCCACTCGATGATTGGCTTGTATAGTACCTCAGCCTTTCAGTTTGATTGGGAATAGCGTGGAGATGATGTGTGGTATGAATTTGCCAAACTTTCAAGAAGCAACTGAGTCCTTCACTTGCGAGCAGAGGACTATTGTCACTCAAGACGATGCTGGAAATGCTATAATGCACTGGTCAGTGCTTTTCAACAATTGCAGCAGTCACCGTTGATGTCAACTTGTCTGCTGCCCATGGGTCTGAATAGTAGTCCACAGTGAAAAGATAGTCAGTTCCAGGGAGTGTGAAGTGATCTACTTCCCAGCTTCATTCATGGCCTTGTCTGGCTTGTTTAGCTTGGTATTCGTTACGACCACTGTACTGACTGATTATCTCCTTGATTTCATTGCTCATGTTTGGTCGGTAGAGCACATCCCTTGCCTTCCTCAGTCTTGTTTCAATTCCTTGGTAGCTTGCACTGATGTGCTTTAGCATCTCTCCACATAACTCGTTCAGGACAATGATTTCCTTTGCATAAATTGCCATCAATTCATCTCCATATGACAATTATGCCTTCCTAACACATGGAGGTCTATTTAGCTCAATTGGCTGGACCAGTTGGTTTGCAATGTAGAATAACACCAACTACATGTGTTCAATTCCCATAGTGGCTGAGGTTACCATCAAGGATTCTCCTTCTCAAATTTTCCCCTGACCTGAAGTATGGTGGCCCTCACATTAAACCATCCATCAGTCACCTATCTCTAATGAAGGAGCATCCCAATGGTTTGGTAAGATAATGGCAACTTCACTTCTTACTAATGGCAGATACATCCTTGATGGTCTCTTGCCTTCCTTTTATCACTGCTTCTTGCAATGTTTGGAGATTTGCATCTTGTCAGATGGTTTGTTCGATTTAAGTAGGTTTGTTAAATTCAGTGTCCCTGTTGGGTTGACGATAAGTTTCACTTTGAATCTGGATGATTTCACACAGTTATAACATCGTCCACTTTGCAGAATGCATCTGATTCCCTTACCTACATGTCACATCCAGATAATATCTCTGTAACTAGAATAATATTCTTTGCAGATGCTTTGGGACAGATAATATGGGCTTGAGGAAAATACCTTTAAATGATTTGTAGTCAGACCTGACTGTCACTTTGTGTGCAGATATTGAGACAAAGGTTAGGCATTCTCTCTCAACCTGGGCATTATGTCTTTCTGTTTGTATTTAGCACTTCACTAGCTGCTTGATTGTAGTGATTTCTCTTTCTTGTTCTGTACCCCAAAGGCAAATTGGACAAGATTCCCACATTTTTTTAATGCCTTTACACATCCGCTCATCATTACAACAGCTCTCACCTTTTCAGGATCCAGTAAAAATATTCTGCCATCAGTACATAGTCTGAGTACTTGGCTTCAGGCATCTTTTATTGTAATTCTCTTTTTGTTCAGTTTCAGCTTCAAGCAATCACACTAGATCTTAATCATGGTCAGAAGTTACTTCTTCCATTGTGTCTCTGTATCCATAAACTAGCATGTAATGCACTATAGTTTCCTATTCAGGAAGATCACTAACTATATCATGTTACCTGCACTGATATTCTTCTTCATGAGTGGACATGTCAAATGGCATGCACAACCATCCGTATTTACTGAACTGCCCTGAATGTAGTTCAAAAGTTATTGCTTTCATCTAGCTTCACTAGCTGATAACCATCCTTTGCATCTAGGATAGCAAAGATTGTTATCTTTGCAAGTTCTGGCAAATTTCCTTCAGTGGTTGGCATGTGGTGGTGAGATTTCTTCAAGGCCTTATTTAGATTCTTTGTGACAATGCTTACACTCAGATTTCATTGTGGTTTGAGTGCTAACATGCTACTAATTCGTTCATTTTGAGTCATCACTTTCTTGATTATTCCGATCTTTTCCTATCTTGTTTGTCAGGCTGGCTTTGTAGGCAGCTGGGATTTTCCTAATTAGATGCCAAATTGGTCTTGCATTCTAATTTACTGGAAGATGGTGTTTTCTTGGAAGACACTCTAAGCCTGTGAACACATCGTAGGATGTGTTCCATGGTCAATGGCTCAGTGTGCTGCAATATTTTGCAAATCTAGTTTGACACATTGAAGGTTAGGAATCCAAGCTTTAGGTTTGCTGCAGAGATGAGTGCCATTTGCTTTCCATCTGGTTCATGATATAGCAATGGGCTTGCAAAGTAATCTGTCTGCAAAGTCTGAGAATGGTGCCATAATAGAGTCTTTGTTTTACTTTTGAGGGCGCATTTTTGGTTTGTCATTTTCAGCCACTCTGCACAAGTTCGTGAAGGTCATGATGCTTCAGTCTCTGACACTTTGTGGTGATCTGATGGTCTTCTTCAGCAATCCTTATTCCAACAGTCAGAAACCATTTCTCACCTATTGACTTGAATGAACCAACCTGCTGTGTGGTGAATTGTGATTTGTTGGAATCTTTAGACAGCATCTTTTCAGCTACCATCTGTACTTGCTTGATGTGCTCCTTTTGAAGTATATGCTTGTGTACAAAATGATTCAGCTTTTTGTAGTGAAAACATTTGGTTCCTCAATGCATCTGTTCTATTTCACATGATGCTTTTTGCAGTATTTGCATCCTCCCCTTTGTTTTATGCCCTAGCTGCCTGAATTATCTGTCAATGAAGAGCAAAACTTGGTCAATTCTGCCATGAATATGCTGTTGATTCACAATATGGCTCTTATGGATAGGTCAATTTCTTGCCTATAGGTGTGCTCTCATTTTTGGATCCTTTGTCCCTAATACAATCTTGTTTGTAATTCGTATATTCTTTAATTGCATAAGTTCACAGGTTGCTGCAAACTGAGTTAGTAACATTACTGTTTGATCAATGCCCTGAATTTTACTTTGTTTGCTAATATTGAATACATATCATTTATTTGGGGCTGAAAGCGTTCCTTCAAAGCTTTTAAAATTTCTGTCATGTGTTTATCTGCTGTTCAGAGAGGTTTTGAATGGAATTTTTTTAAAAAACAGTGCCTTTCCAATGGTGATAAAAGTGCAGTGACTTGTATTTGTTCTGGTTTGCTTAGCATACCCGTGACTATTGCATAATGCTGCTATTGTTCATGGAAGAACTCCCAGTTCAGTCTCATATTCCCAGTGATTTAAACAGCAGTTAGTTGGGGAAAAGCTGCAACCATTTTCTTAAGCTGTGTTTTAACGGTGATCTTTGTTCTTTTTTTCAGCGCCAGCTCACAGCTGTGCAGCAGTGTTGTTTATCTCAGCTCAGTGTCTCGATCTCCAGATACCTTGTTTCCACTGTACAATACAGAATTGCATTCAACACGAGGACTTTATTGAAGTGAAGCCTAAGATGTTTGCCTGTAGGGTGTCTGCCTCATGGTAGAGGTCACATGGCTACTGCAAACTGGGACAAGGATTTCTACAATATTGTATTTCATTCCAAACACTGTACAGCTGTAGGATTCTAACTGGTGCAAACTTCATTAATATGTGTTGAGTTCCTGAACAGCAACAACCACAGAAAATCATAACTGTGTTCACCTTTTCTTCCCTGTACATTATACAAATAACACTGACCTGTTCTTTGCCCTCAGCAGTGAAGGAACATCTTTTATTGTTCACCTCACTGGCAGCTGCCCACTGATCTTTCCACAGCCCTGACACTGAACTGAGTGAAGGCTTTGTCATATCAACAAAAATTGATTACAAATTGCTGTTGTGTTCTGGCAGTTCTCCTGGAGCTGATGTGCAGCAAACACCATGCCCATTTGTATCATGACCAGATTGACTGCCTGACAGAAGGTCCGCTTTGATATTCGGTGCTAAGTCGTTTAGAAGTTTTGCAAGTATTATTTTCCCCAGAAACGCATACCTGGGTGATTTCACAAAAGTTGTCACTGCTGCATTAATCTTCCTTACTTGTGTACCTAAAGCATCTTTGGATTCCTGAGGAACAGTTTCCTGATTTCACGCTATCTCTAATAGCTTGGTGAGTTTGTACAAGAGTTTTGTATATTTCATCTGGTATTGCACCTGACCCTGCTGTCTTACTGCTCAATAAGAAACGGATTGTTTTCATGATCTCAGCTTTGTCGTGGTTCTTTGGAGCAACTGACATGACTGTCGATGGGAGCAAGTGGAGAATTGCATCATCATTGATTGTTCAGCATCGATTCTAAACATTGATGACAATATGTTACTGGCATGTTTTCTACTGTAAGGCAAAACAATAATGATACAGAAACTTTGAAACATGTTGGGAAGTTAACAGCATACGAAGATGGAATGGGATGACAGATTACAAGGATAGTATAGGGGGATAAGAGAAGGGAAGAGGGGAGTGTATAGTGGAATAGGAAAAGATGGAGAAACAAGGGACAGAAGAGAGATGAGACAGCCAAAATGGATAAAGAAAAGAAAGGGCTAATGGAAGAGGACAGGTGAGCAGAGGGACAAATTGGGGATAAGGGAATATGCGGAAAGCTAAAGAATTTTCATTGAGTTGGCAAGACTCAGGAGCCCTTTACAAATGAAAAGTGTGTTCAGACTTCAGGATTCCTCATCCCATTCCAGAGGTTTCCTATTTTCACCAAAAACTTAAAGGTGCAGTCTGGTTCTGATTTCAAAGTCTGTATCTGACACGCTTGACCAGGCACCATTGTGGAGATGGATACGAATTCTGCAATTTTCATGGGGTCTATCTGTAATTTTAAAGAGTTTTTCTTGTAATTCAAAGGTTTTATGAAGTATAGTCTGCATGAGGAAACCTTTTTGAAGGTTTGTTCAAACATCCCCACTCATGCCCCCTTTCTCAAGTTATGATTCTTCAATACCCATTCATTCATTATAACTGTAGTGAGAATAGGATTTGTAAAAGAAGCTTTAAAAAAACAGTTAATCATTGAAAACCTCCTGCTATTAAAATAGGTCCTTTCTGGGGGAAAAGGAGAGTCAGTAATCTTTTACAAATCCTATTCTCACTGTAGAGTCAGTAACCTAGACACTTCAAAGTTTCAATAGCTGAATCTGCAGACACTTGAAACATCTTAACACTACTACCAATTTCACAATATTTACTTACACAGAGCTCAGACATCCAGAGCTGTTAGTTGAGTAGCAGCTGAGATGTTACAACAGAGGTTCTCAACCAAGTTTCAACTTTGTTATATATTCTTGGCCGAGAACATTGACAGACTGGGAACATAGGCTTCCATGACACTGTTGATTAGAACAACCACAACCCACCATCCATAGAACAAGGGATCACTGTGGTTCAAAATAACAGGCCACCCATTTAAGACAGTTATGAGGAGATATGTTTTCTTCACAGAAGTTGGTGAGTCTTTGGAACCCTCTTTCTCAAAAGGCAGTGGAAACAGAGTACTTGAATGTCTTTGAGACACAGGGTGAATAGATTCTTGATAAGCCCAACGGGGTGAAAGATTTTCAGAGGTAGGTATATATGTGGCGTAGTCAGATCAGCCATGATCTTACTGAATGGTGGAGAAAGTTTGAGGGGTCAAGTGACCTAGTCCTGCTTCTTATTCATCAGTATATGATTTTATTTAGATCTTCCAAAAATTTACCTTTCAGAATTTCCCATATTCCTCAGCAGGTTTCCCTCAGTGGTTACAAACTTTCCAAGGAGGTGCTTTTTTGTTAGGCTTCCAGAACCCACAAGCAGCATATGAAAATAGGAAAGAGGAATACAGTTTTCCTGTGGTCTTCACAATGGCGATCCCAAGACTGAAAACAATCTGCGTGCATTTTATATGCAAGACCTTCCTGACCTGCAGACAGACCACACCAAAAATCATGTGGAGTGAGTAAGACAAAGGAAATTATTATCTCCAGACAAAAAAAGACAAGCTCAGCATTTTGTGACACCATTGACAGCTCCATTGGGAGCCAAAAGTCTGATTTCTAACCCTTATAGTAGACCAAACTCAAATCAATCAAAATCTAGAGTCTATTCTCAGCATAGCGCATTTGTTGGGTAATGGGCGAGTCAAGATTTACAATAAGTATGCCACTGTTATGAATTTCATAATTTCACCTTCATAATATCACATGCTGACGTAACGAATCCATGCTATGTTGCTGCCACTAAACCATTTTCATAGGACAGAAAGATAAATTATTTCAAAACAATCATATAATTTTGTTGTATGATAGTGCAATTAGTAAGGTTGCATATGGACTTTTTTGTGGTCAAAGCAGTCATATTTATCTCAAAAACATTAACCTCAGTTACAGTACTTGCAATGACAATACAATAGACAGCATCATCTTGATTAGAAGGTTCTATTTGAACTTAACAATGCTTAAATAACTCATTTGTAGCATCACCATGTTGATCGCCAAGAAAAGCATTTGCCACAGGCAGTATAATCTCTGGTTCATCATCAGATTTTGCAAGGCAATTTTACATTTTGTCTTTTTGTTCCAAGATAATTATTATTTAGCGATTAAAAATTTGGCAGCCGAGGTAATCAATCTAATGAAGTACATTACCCAATAGCAGCGTCTCTGCAAAATCAGCTTTGGGATAAGTGTTCCATCTTAACCAGTTGTTAACTGCTGGCATTAGGTTTAAATTAGTGCAGCTTTTAAATAAAGATGCAGATGTTAGTTCACACAATGTTGTCAATTGTCATGAGACTTATTAACTCCTTCTGAAAAAAATCGTTGAATAATAATGGACTGAATATTTTTGTTCAGAAATATTTGACCACCATAGATTGAGTGTGAAGCATAAATGCAAAGTAAAAGTTCAAGGCTAAACCCAGCTGGTTTCAAACCTGCCCTACTCCAAGCTCAATAGAAGCAAAAAGCTTGTTTTAAATAAGTGGGTCACTCATTAAATGAGACTGCACGTCCCAGATTTATTTATTCTTTTCTAACTTTGACACTAGCTGGTTGGGTTTTCGAAGCCTCAGGGAAACAAGAACTTCTGCAAATCAAAAAGTAAATGGTTTTCTTTCACAGCCCCTTTCTTTAATCCTTTCTTGGGGTGTTGTTGTCACTAGCCAGGCTAACATTTGTTGCCCATCTCTAGATGCCCCTTGAACTGAATGGCTTGCAAGACCATTTCAGGAGGAAGTTTAGAGTCAACCGCATTGCTGTATGTTTAGAGTCACATAGAGATCAGACAAGTTAAGGACATTAGTGAACCAGATGCATTTTTACAAAAATCAGTGATCGTTTCATGGTTATCATGATAGACACTAGCTTTTATTTTTCAGAATTATTAATTGTATTTAAATTCCTCCAGTTGTCATTCTGGGTTTTGAACCCATGCACTAATGATATAAGTGTGAACCTCTACCACGACAACACCATCTCCACGGAAGAGAAGCAAGAGCACTTCCATTTGGTGCCCAAGAAACCCTTCCTCCACACTGACTGCTATGATTCAATATGCTGCACAGCTGTTGATCTCCTCCCCACTCCCCATGGTTTCCAAAGACAACTGAATTCTTCACTCCTCTTCCCTTATTCTCTCTAAGCCTCTCTTCAATCATCACCTTTGATTATTCCAGCACTTACTCATTGATGTGGCAAACCCCCAACCCCTCAACATCTTCCCAAATACTGGTTTCTGAAATTAAAAACCGAAACTGCTGGCCTATATCCTTGGAGAAAGAAACAGGGTTAACGTTCAAGTCTAGTCAATCTGTGGAACACTGTTTCCTGCAGACTAGTGCCGAAGGCCTTCCTACCTAACAGCCAGTCTACGTTTTGCAGTTCTGAGGAAGGGTCACCGGACCCCAAATGTTAACTCTGATTTTTCCTTCACAGATACTGAGCTGCTGAGCTTTTCCGGCAAATTCTGTTTTTGCAGACTGGACCTAGGAAACAAAGCTCAAAATGATAATTATGTCTGGCTTTTAAGGTTGGCAGTGGCCTGAGGAATGCCTACTAGGATTTTTCCATGTGAAAAATTCCACCAGTATCAAAGAGATCCTCTTGACCTCCTTGCTAATATTAAGGCCATTCACTTACATGGTGCAATATTATTTCTTTTAATCAGCAATACCCTCAGTCTTCCAACGAGATACTTTATGGGTTAATAGACCACTGCACAGATCCAATGTTCAAGATTCATTCAGAGAATTGACCCATGCTTAATCTTGCTTCGTCCTGATCCCCTCCTCCTCCAATCCTCACCCCTACCCTTACTGAAATCCTACCTCACCCCATCCAGCAGCCTGGCAATTTGGAACCCAGTAAAAGGGCAGAGAAGAAGCTAAGGTGAGTCTTCTCGGTGTCTTATGATTGGAGTAATGACCCCGAAAACTTTGGAATTGAATGATCACAATGAAAGAAACTATTGCAAACAATGCCAGTCAGTGGTAAATGGTATCAGAGATAGTAGGAACTGCAGATGCTGGAGAATCTGAGATAACAAGGTGTAGGGCTGGATGAACACAGCAGGCCAAGGAGCATCAGAAGAGCAGGAAGGCAGGCTTTTTTTTCTGAAGAAGGGTCTAGGCCCGAAGCATCAGCCTTCCTGCTCCTCTGATGCTGCTTGGCCTGCTGTGTTCATCCAGCTCTACACCTTGTTATCTCAGTGGTAAATGGTAACCCTATTTTTTGCATTAAGCTTGCTAGTTTGCTCCACCAAATCAGTATCTAACACAACATTTCCAGCTGTTGCATGCTTAACCCACACATTTGAATCCCCATGACGAAGAACCATGCTAGATCCAATTATATTGGAATGTACTGATTCCCCTCTTCCTCTAAATATTCCAGAAGGTTCAGGAGTAGAACTCAATTCCCTTTACTGCAAAGACAATGGTGGAGCAGGGTTGCGGAATCTTATTCCCTTATATATTTAATTGAATTTCCTTACAATTAGGGTACTTCAGTAGCAAGGGGCAGAATCTTCCAGGGCAACTAGAAAGGTGGAAGTGGAAACTTAAATGGGAGAAAGGCAAAAATTCAGACTCCTAATGTCGAGTTAAAGTTTTGCCGTTAAGTTCTCAGAAACCTGCAGGTGTGTCAGCCTTCCTGGTGGTCATGAAGCTCTTTTTCCTAGCACAATGGAATTATGTTCCTGAGCATGATTGTGTTAGGCCAAAGTGTGAAATACATGCATTCACAAACCTAACCTTGTATATGATCCGTATACCTAACAGATTGGACTTCTTTCTGGAAGCTCTGGTAACTCCATGGTTCTTCTGTAGAATGGGTCTTTCATAACTAAGTGTTGACTGCTTGAACACTTACTGTGCAAGGGATGCTGATTGCCTGATCCACTCAGCTCATGAAAAGTCTAATTCATAAGTGGGTTTTGCAAGATAATGATGTTCCCTACCGCTGTGGGATCAGAATCCCCTACAACTAAACTTTATGAAATTTGAAAACAAGAACATCAAACCCATGCATATAGTGCTGTATTTAAAACCCAACCCTCTGTACAAATGCATAGAGGTTAAATCCAGACAGTGGCTCAGCATGAGGGATACAACATCATCTGACTGCTACCATAAGACTATGGTGCAGGGAGATGCCATTACCTTCAACTGCCTGAAGCAATCAAGACATTGATCACTTAATACAATAATATTGATACCCAGCCACTGTTACTGTGATGAGTTCCCATTGAGGTGGGAAATGGATAATTCAAATCTTTGTCTATCTAGGGATTAAATTTTATTGTCATGTCATCTCCAATCAGCAGCAGAGATGCTTAGAACCATTGTGATCATGTTGACTGCACTGTTTATTTCATGGAAAAGAATTGCATTGTTTTGCTGATCCTATCTGGCTGGACTGTTTATGAAATACACCAAGGAGGATTAGCTCTCAGGCACCCTGATCAAAATGTTTGCTGTGATTATTATTTGATTTATATGAATCACTATAAAAAAAGAGGTGAAATTAAAGCAACTTTTCCGCATTTGGAAGTAGAGTCAGGATTGGACAGTGTGACTCAGGCCCACAATTAACACCAAACATAATAGCCATGTTAGGAATTGTCAGTGTCCCAACCAGATCATAGTGATCTTGGCCTGGAAGGGACTGCAGTTGGATGTAGGGTTAGGATATGTCAACTTGGCTCATGGACCTATAGTTCTCACCAGATGCAGCAATTTGATTTATTATCGTCACGTACTGAGATACAGTGAAAAGTATGGTTTTGCACGCTATCCAGGCAAATCATACCTTACAAAAGTACATCAGGGTAATAGAACAGAGAAGGTGCATGAGAATCTTCTCAGACAGCCTGAAAAGCAATATCTTGACTTTTCATTTCTCTTCCTTATTTTCAAATCCCTCCACAGTCTTGCCCTCTCTATTTGTGTAATGTTCTCAAGTACGCTATATTCCAAGGTGTGCACTCTACTAGCTTCTTGTGTAACTATTCCGCCATTGGTTGCTGCACTTTAATTGCCTAAGACCTAGATTCAGGAATTTCCTCCCTACGTGCTCCATTTTGCTTTGATCCTTAAAACCTCTTTGGCAGAATTTTTGGTTCTCTGATATAATATTTCCTATGTGTGCCAGTATCCTATTTAGTTTTAAAATTCTCCTCTAAAGACCCATGGAATGTCTTATTACATCAACAATAGGTTCTATTAATATAGCACCTTTAAGTTATTGAGTGCCTCGAGGTGATATATTGAACTATTCCTCTGCCAAAAAAGTTCTTAAAACCACAGAATTGTCACAATCAAGAGGAACTTCAGACCATCATGTCTGCACTGCTTCACTGAATGAGCACCATGACGTAATGCATTCTCCTGTCTTTTTCCATATCCCTAAATATTGTTTTGATTTAAATAATCATCTGACGTTCAATGGAATGCTTCTGTTGAACCTGACTCCACCATCAACGGTATCATAAGGCAAAAAAAAATTAGATGATCATTCAAATGGTCAGGACATTGATTGTCATTTGAATTAATATGCTATCAGTATCCTTTCATAAAAATGGGATATATTTGGGATGTTGTATACCCTTTCATACTTACCAACATAGATATTTACTGTCATGCAACTCAAAATGACTCTAAACTGCAACATTACAGCATAGGATGACGTACAATATACAAAATTATAAGGAATTAATTTACAAAATTCCATCTATTGTTAAACAAAAATTAAAGTTGTGTTACTTTCAAATTGCTGTCCAAATTAGTCCTGCAAAGGGTTAAACCAAAAATGAAACTATATTTTTTTCTAATTTTCAGTCCTGAGAAAGACATATTTGACTTGACACACTCACTCTGTTTCTCTCTCCACAGATGCTGCCAGTTCTGCTGAGTATTTCTAGCGTTTTTTTTCATTTATTATTTTCTTTCATGTTTCTCTTTTTAATGCTGATCATTTTAATAGAATTCACTTGAAACTCCTACCACATGCATATTTATCACTTGAGAGAACATACCTCTTCTACTGCTCGCTTTCAGTAACTAATTTAACAGAGAAAAAGGCCTCAATGAAATGCATTCAAACATTTTGACATTTTGCTTCACCTCACTTGCGGTGTAGAAATTGTTTCTGACAGTCATTAAATCAGGAGCCCACTGTTTTGCTCTGTTGATCCTTGTGCTTACTCAATAAGGATGCACATAGATGTTGCATTATGTTCAAAAGGTTTGCTTCTACACTAGAAAATATTCTTGTCAACAGTGATTCAGATAGCTTTGACCAAAGTCCTTTCTGCTTTGCAGACCTCTTTCTTATCCAAGGACCCACTTTTTCTAAAAATAGCAAGTATACTGCAACATAAAAGCTATGTATCCAAGCAGCCTCTTAATCATTTCATATGTGAAGATGCTGATTAGAAATATTAGCTTGTTATATAAGATAGTCATATAAAATTTTATGAAACACAAGATTTGCCATATAATATTCAACATGTTAAAGTGAAACAGAGTATATTTAAAGACTGCAAAGAAAGTGATACTTTGCAAAAACTTAAGACTTTTTGATCAAGATCAAACATATTAGATTGATAAGATTTTTCTGACAATGCTGCCTTTCTAATCAGGTATCCTACAATTCTTGTAGGATGCAGTGAATGGGACTAACCTCTAGGTCTGATTGTACCCAAGCGAGGAATATGGCTCCAGAAA
Organism: Ginglymostoma cirratum; assembly: GCA_024137785.1. Lineage (NCBI taxonomy): Eukaryota > Metazoa > Chordata > Chondrichthyes > Orectolobiformes > Ginglymostomatidae > Ginglymostoma > Ginglymostoma cirratum. The sequence goes on from JAHRHZ010000040.1 coordinate 2,447,296, forward strand.
TTAATCAATTGCATAAATCATACACTGTCAGACAGTCACAGCAATCATAACATAATGAAACAAATAGACACATACAAGATAAATGATACAAAAACGACTATCACAAAGAGTACAAAAGTAAATAAGTAATGAAAACTGGAAAAGGCTTCGGCATGGTAATAGGGATTGCGATGTGCACTTAATCATTGACCATGCATTCCAATGCAACAGCATGGAAAATTTTGTACTGTCTGTTCATTTTCAAGATTGCGACCTTCAGCTAAGCCTTCTATTGAGCAGAAATGAGTTCATTTCTGAAGAAGGGTCCCGACCCGAAACGTCAGCTTTCCTGCTCCTCTGATGCTGCCTGGCCTGCTGTGTTCCTCCAGCTCCACACTGTGTTACCACAAGAATTCCTGTCTGCTTTACTCAGACCACAGAGAATACACTGTACTCCTCTCTTCTATCATACAAAACATCAGCAACCTCCCTTTTACAGCACTGGTTGGTACCCTGTGTAATGTTGCCTGTTCCAGCCTGGAATAATTTCAATGGATTTAAAGAAGTTCATGGCGATAGGCACCATTGCAGCCACAATCCTTGATGTTCCGAGGCTTTGGGTTTGCCTAAAGGAGTGACACCTGCAGATGTCAGTAAATATTTCCTGATGAAATTAAATGTGATATGTATCTCCACCCCAGTGAGGAACTGTCAAAGAATCACTCCCTGAAGGCAATTGGTTGGTATGGTCTCCCAGGAGTTCCCCTTCTGCTCTCTTCAAAATTTCCTACTGTGCTTGCTTCCCACAAAATTATTGAGCTCTGTAGCACACAAGAGATTCAGACTATTGAACCCAGGACTGGAAACAAGTGGTCCAAGGAGAAGCCTAATAGTGAAAAACAAAGCTTTCATTGTGTGTAACATCACTCCCTGCAGATCTCACCACCTAAAACCAACAGCAGAAAGTGTTCCATGTGGTGTATATTTGTTGATTGCCACAGACTGTACACAAAGGCCCTAAGTCACATGACTAAGCAAGCCAAGGACACTACAGGTATGATTGCATTTCTCCAATTCTTTTCATAAAATATGTGCATGCACTACTTGCAATTATAAGTTACACAATATGTATGGTCACAAAGAAAAATGTTCATCCACCGGCAAAACAATCCACTTGTTAGTCTCTGCACATGTATACTATGCACAGCCATTAAATTGCAAAGGTTTCCTAATGTTACACGTGCACATTTCTGTTGGCTGTCTTGTATCTGCTCTCTTCTAGGATAATGGTCCTGTCCTAGGGAATGGCATTCCCATTGCTAGATCTGTTGCCATTGTAACTGTTGTTGATCCACTTCTTTTGCTGGGGAACAACTGACCTTTGGGACTAATGTTCAATCTGAGCTGATTGTGTAATTACATCTTCCCAATGTAATGACTGCAGTAATGACATGACTTCTCCAACTACACGCTGATGTCTGCCTTGTAGTGATGTATCTGGTTGTTCATGTTCAACACAAACAATCTAGGTGCCAACTGCTCAACTCAGGTCCCAAGTTGCTGTGTGGGCTGACTTTTGAAGTCTGTCTTGAACTCTTGAGCACTGACTGGCTTTCTAATGCTTAATTCTGACGATGATGTGGCTGTTTTATCAAAGTGAAATTTGACTTTCTGTCATTTCACTTGATTTTTGTCAATTACACTGTTACTATCTTGGTCTTCAGTAGTTAATTCACAATTGTAAGAGTTATTTGGGTGAGGGATAACACTTGTCTTTGCAGTAGACTACTTCCCATGCCCTCAGTAGGTGTATACTTTTACTTGGGGATTAGTTTGTTGGATTTGTTTGATTTGTTCATGAATCCTCTGGAAAGTTGCATTTTGCCACATAATTGCTTGATTTGAGTGAGACACTTGTCTTTCAGATTCAATGTTTCTGCTGGCATCTAGAGCATGTTGAGCTGTTGTTTTGCATGGAATCAGGAATATTACATACTTTTAGCATCCTTTGCCTTTCTTCGTGGTGCGTGTTACTGCCCACATATTTGTACCCCTTGTTTGTATGTCATTTCAGACGATAACTCTGCAAATGAAGTGCATTCCTTGTCGACACTTTGTAGCAGATAAAGATGATTTGAGAAAGGTGCTTTGAAGTGCATGTGGTCAGACACTACTTTCAGTTTGGGAAAGACAATCAGGTATTGATTAAAATTCTCATAAGCAAAAACAATAATCAGGCATTCTTTCTCTGTGTTAAGGTCATTCAATTTGCATTAATGCTCTGAATGCAAATGCAACTGGTTGTCCTAGCTGCATAAAGGTTGCTGCAAGTCCCGTGTTGCTTGCATCAGACTTCAAAATAATTTCCTCATTGATAAAGTAGTACTTCAGCACTGTCATTATCAACACTAGCTGTTTAAATCTAGTGAAAGCTGTTTACTGTTTTGTGGCCTAATATCAGTGCACGTCCTTTGAAGTGAGTTTGCGTTGAGGTTCACGTTCTGATGACAAATAAAGTTCACAAATCCAACCAATTGCTGAGTTGCCTTCATACCTGTTGATTGCTGCATCCCTGCCCAGCAATCATCTTATCAGGGTCAGAGTGAAGTCCTTTTGCTCTCAGTACATCACCTAGGTCCTTCATGTAAGGCATCTATACTTGCATCCTCTACTGTTCAGCTTCAGTTGTATAGGACTTTGGTTCGACCACACTTGGAATACTGCATACAGTTCTGGTCACCGCATTACCAAAAGGATGTGGATGCTTTGGAGAGGGTGCAGAGGAGGTTCACCAGGATGTTGCCTGGTATGGAGGGTGCTAGCTATGAAGAAAAGTTGAATAGATTAGGATTATTTACATTAGAAAGACGGAGGTTGAGGGGGGACCTGATTGAGGTCTACAAAATCATGAGAGGTGTAGACAGGATAGCAAGAAGCTTTTTCCCAGAGTGGGGGACTCAATTACTAGGGGTCACAATTTCAAGGTGAGAGGGGAAAAGTTTAAGGGAGATATGCGTGGAATGTTCTTTACGCAGAGATTGGTGGGTGCCTGGAACACGTTGCCAGCAGAGGTGGTAGAGGCGGGCACGAAAGCATCATTTAAGATGTATCTGGACAGATACATGAATGGGCAGAGAGCAGAGGGATACAGATCCTTGGAAAATAGGTGACAGGTTTAGATAGAGGATCTGGATCGGCGCAGGCTTAGAGGGCCGAAGGGCCTGATTCTGTGCTGTAATTTTCTTTGTTCTTTGTTCTTCAGGGTCATCTGGTGATCTCTCTCTTCCATTGTGTTTTCAAATCCATGGACTAGCAGATAAATTGCAATAAATACCACATCTGGAAGACCACCGTCTGTCTTATGTTTTTGAGTTGATACTCTGCTGGGGCAGTAGAATTACCAAAGATCTTAAATAACCATCTGTATCTCCAGAATGTCATTTGTAAGCTATTGTTTTAATTTAGCCTCATTTCGAGTAAGCATCATTTGCATCAACAGTAATAAAGATCTTTGCCTCATCAAATTGTCGCAACATTTATTCAATGGTTAACATTGGGTTGTGAGATCTCTACAAAGCATTATTGAGATTTTTGTATACTCAGTTTCTCAGGTTTTTCATGGCTACCATGCTGTAATCCAGTCAGCAGGAATTGTCACTTTCTTAATTACTCCCTTCTTTTCCAGTTCTTCTACTTTCTATCCGGCTCTTCACATTGGACTTGAAGGCAGCTGGAATTTGCCTCAACATCTCAACATGCATTGGTCTCACACTTCCATCAAGTCCATCTTATATTCATTAGGAAGACACCAAAGACCTGTGAAAAGATCTTTGTCATCTTCTAAGATCTGCTTAGCAGTCAATGGCTTAGTGTACTACAAAATGCCACAAATCTCTTCAGGCACAATTAGGGTTCGTTGAAATTTTAGACTTACTTTGGCTAAGATCAGTCGATTTTGCTTAATACATGTTACCTGGAACTCTAGATCTTCATTCTTTCAATTGCATTGGGCTCTTAGCTTCATTTTTCCTCATATCATGAATGTTGTTCTAACAGACTGCTGCTATCTTCGAGGGCTTCAGCTCTGGGTCACAATCTTGAGCAACATTACACAGGTCTGTGAATCTCATGACGTTGCACACAGCATTGTTGTTGTTTACCTGACACCTCGTTACCTCATTTTAACTTAATGCTCTGCTCTTGTTGTGATCATTCTAAGTGTCACAAATCTTTTAGACCTGATGATGGCAACCTGTTGTATGGTGTAAAATAATTTATCAGGAATCATTAACTGACATCTCTCCACTGGAAAGCTTTGCAGGCTTGCTTTGTTTCTTCTAGCTACAGAATTGTGCACCAAGTAACTCAACATCTTGCCCCATGCCGGACGTGCTTTCTTTCTTTTTTGATACCCTCTGTAAGACTTACCTCTTGTTCTCTTGTCTCAATCTTAGTGTCTCATTTCTTTCTTAATTTTTCCAAGTCTACTGTTCTCATTTGACCCAGAATATCTCTCAGCCTAATGCAAAGCATGTATGTGCTTCCGTTAATATGTTCCAGCTGATGACTGACAATCTTACAACTTCTGCACATGACAATAAATTTTTAGAGAACAAATTTCTTCTCTCTCAACAGGCATGCTCTTACAGCAGGATTTCTTATGCCAAAGACAGTCCTACCTCTGATATCATCATTTTTGCGGTTGTACAAATCCACTGTATTCAGCTAGGTGTATCACTGTGCTCACATAATATTGAATCATCTCTCTACCCATCGAGCTCCGATACTGATCATATCTAAATTTAATGTGGACATCAAAACCTATTTTCAAAGATTTCAAAATCTCTCCTTTCTTATTTTCCACTCCTCAGCGAAATCTGAGAGGCAATACAGCTTGTAGCAATCTTTTCCCAAGACCATAAAACATAGGAACCATGTTAGGCATTTGGTCCATCCCTTGAAATCATAGTAGATCCAATAATCCTCAACATCATTTTCCTGCCTTTCACCATATCATTTGAGGTTCTTGCTGTTTGCTTTGATATTACTTGCTGGTTTATCCTCAAAGTTTATTTTCTCCAATTTCATTATTTTTGGAACATTTTCTGTTGCTTTTTGAAACATTCCCAATCCTATATTTACCACTAGTCTCGTCATGTTTGAATGTTACCTGTTTCAGTTTGATGCTATCCTTAACTTCCTTGCGTAATCATGGTTGGTTTAGCCCCTGCCTGGAATCTGCTTCTTCACTTGTGAGTCATGAACTATTTTCTTAAACATCAGCTGTTTGTCCTCAACTGCCTTTTCTGCTAAATTCCTTTTACAGTCCATTTAAGCTATCGCTACCTTGTAATTACAGTCAATTAACATTTTGTTTTTGATCCAAGTTCCTCACTTTCAAACTGAAATTCTTAGCAGGATTGCTACACTAGCTTACTTGTACTTCTTGTTTTATTCTGTAGCTAGTACGTAATTTTGTCACTTTGAGTAGAAACCATTCCAACTCTGTCTCATTTCTGTTTCCATTTCTACAGCGGAAGGGAAGGGAAATCGCACGGCCATTTGACTGACCCAGTAACTCAAAGTTGTAGACTTTTTCTGAAGAAGGGTCTAGGCCCCAAACGTCAGCTTTCCGGCTCCTCTGATGCTGCTTGGCCTGCCGTGTTCATCCAGCTCTACACCTTGTTATCTCAGATTCTCCAGCATCTGCAGTTCCTTCTATCTCTAAGACTTTTGTTTTACTTCTCTTTCAGTTTCTGGATCTCTATTGGTTTGAAAATCCAGATATTTTCAGCTGCTTTACTCTGAGACCATGTATCCTGTGCTGATGTTTTGTTGCTGCCCGCAGACTGTGCACAACAACACTTAACAGCAAAGATACCAGTCATATGACTGTAACAATCCACAAAGTACACGAAGAGGACAATTGCATTTCCGTAAACAGGAAGGTCACAGCTATTCTGCAAACTCTGTGACAGGCAGCAGCAAACAATCACCAACTAACCTGAAAATGGTATTTGAACATCTTTGCAGCCTTTTAGGACCCTCTAATTAGAATTTGATCCTTCCTGTCACTGGACAGATGTTAGCTGCATGTGCTTAAGAGAGGGAACTAGTTGGACCTTTGAGGTCAAAATAGTGCAGCCCATGTAAAATTAATGTTACATACTGGAATCACAACCTATCCACTCTGCATATTTCCAGTGCAAGCTTCTAAGACTCATACTACCTTCAGTTAAATTGTCTTGAACATAGCCAGCACCTTAAGTTTGTGTGTGTAATGTTGGCATATGTTGCTGTCAAAACAACACCTTTTGCACCAAAATTGTTGGCACGTAGGGAGCTGAAATGTACAGCCAAAATTTCTGCAGCAGACATCATGGCACAATTCACCCAAACAAAATTTTCAGCATAAATGGAAATAACAGGTTTCAAGTCATGCCAAACCAGAAACACAATGCTGTTAAAGAATGCTGCTAATTTAATCCCTTGTCTCAGACCTATCTCTGAAACTCTCCTGCAGAGTATTCTTCCTTCTGCAAACATATTGAGTAGTTTTAAAAACATTCAGATCAGTAATTGATACATTGGAAATTTTAGACGATGTTTTCTTGTTGTTTAGGCTGTTTGATCAGATTAAAAAATACCAAATATTATCAGAATGTAATCATGCAAAGCGAATATTTAATCTATTTTAAAGTCTTGAATTACTGAAATTTCAATGTCTGAGTTTCACTGAGTAATTACTTAACTAGGAGACATCCTTTTCAAGCAAAATTGAATTATTTGTCTACCCTTCGCTATTAAGTCCACAGTTATTGCATAAAATTGGATTCCCTATCATCTTTGGAACCTTGTACAAAAAAGCACAAAGGGCCTGACTCCCCCTGTGGGCACTAGAAGAATAGCAACATATGTTTCTTAGCCAATGCTTTATTCCAGCGTGTTATTCCACTGTTCCATTAATAGCTAGAAGTGTCACTGGAAGCAAGCATGCTAAAGAACTACTGCAGAAACAACCATTTGTTTAGAAGCTTTTCTATCGTTCGAGTGATATTCTGAAGGGTAGTCACAGTTTCAGTCTCAAACTCCAGAGCATATTTTTATATTTTCAGAAACCAGTGCTACCAGCAAGCTATATGTTGTGTTAGTTCCACTTGAACTCTCTGGGCTGCCTCAGTGTTACCAATCCTTCTTCTTGATATCAGTCGAAGTTGCTGATACTAAATGGGAAAGCATGCCCATGCAGTCTTGGCAAGAGATATGCTCAGTCTTTGTAAACAGAACACACTTGTTACATAGTACTTACAATATGATTACAATACATGTGAGATACATGAGGTTCCTTGATAAGGCCTCAGTTTATATTTTTAAAAAATACACATTAGTGCTACCACAACATTTTGGAGTTGCATGGTGGCTTAGTGGTTAGCACTGCTGTCTCACAGTGCCAGGAACCCAGGTTCGATTACACCCTCGGGTGACTGTCTGTGTGGAGTTTGCACATCCTCCCCATGTCTGTGTGGGTTTCCTCCGGGTGCTCCAGTTTCCTCCCATAGTCCAAAGATGTGCAGGATAGGTGGATTGGCCATGTTAAATTGCCCGTAGTGTTCAGGAATGTGTAGATTAGGTGGGTTACAGGGGAATGGGTCTGCCTGGGATGCTGTGAGGGTCGGTGTGGACTTGTTGGGCTAAAGGGCCCGTTTCCACACTCTAGGGATTCTATGAAATCTATCTATGAATTTAGAGACAGCTGAACAACTGGTTCGCTTCTCTCAGGAATTGCCCTTTATATCCTAATGGGTGGAACTTATCTTATGATTTGAATTAACTACTTCAGGAACAAACTGCCTTTTACAGCACACTATCAGCTAGGCAAATAGTTTGTCTTAAGGACTCATTCTAATTCTTGCTGCATCCAACTGATTGTCGTAACTTTAAGGAGCCTGTGTAGTCTTATGGGTCAATTATTGATTTTGCGTTATTTATTTTCCAGGAAAATGGTATAACTTATACACAAATCACATGAGAAGTGAAAATCTGTAATGTGCAGTTTGAAATATGATTGCTCAGCTAGGCCACCGCAATAATGCCAGATGGCATCGTGTCATTTCTGAAACTTCTTTCAGCTAGCCGGAAACTGATTTGAATGCTAAACATTTCCAGCAGGAACAAAGCATACATTTTTGAAAAATACAATGGATGCTGGAAAGCTGGAATAAAACCAGGAAGTGCTGAAAATACTCAACACGTTTGGTTGTATCTGTGAAGAGAGAAACAGAGTTAACATTTCAAGTCAACAATGACTTAGACCTGCTGAGCTGATTTCCAGCACTTTCTAATTAACTATGAATGGTCAGGGTTTTGGCAGTGTACTAGTTTGCATTCTATGTCTTCATCTGATTTCTTTCAAATTATCTCCCGCTGTCTTCTAAAGTCCCCAAAGACCCATCAACAAGAGCAACCTTGCAACATCATACCAAAACTAGTCCTATTCTCAGCTGGAGACCAGAGACTCAAACTCAGCACTGAAATTTTAATCCCTGCTCATAGTGTCAACACTCAAGAAACTTGATATACTCCAGGACAAAGCATCCTGCTGGTTTGAAACCACATCCACAAACATCCGCCCACCAACAGTAGCAGCAGTGTGTATTATCTGCAGAAATTCACCAAAGCTCCTTAGACAACACCTTCCAAACTCATGACCACTTCCTTCTAGAAGAATCAGGGCAGCAGCTACATGGGAACCCCACACCTACAGCTACCCCTCCAAGCCACTCGCCATCCTGACATGAAATATATCACCATCTTTTCAGCATCATTGGGTCAAAATTCTGAACTCATTCCCTAATGATATTGTGCACCTACAACACATGGACTGCAGCAGTTCAGGAAGACAGCTCATCACCACCTTCTCAAGGGCCATTAGGGACAGGCTATAGATGCTGGTTCCGCCAGTGATGCCCATATCCCATCAGTGGATTAAAAAAAGAACTTGAGCGAGGGAATTGGATTTCACGCCATCTGACCTCCTGGCTATTTACCCAGAGGCCAGGACTTTGGCACTGCTATCCACCTACCATACCATGTGGAAAATGGAACCATTCAAAAGCATATTAATGGCCAGCTAGGCCACTGCTGGCGGGGCTAAGGTTAGCTACTTGGAGGCGGCCTCCTGGCAATAAATTGGGAGGTTATGGACAGGGAGAGCAACATGTTAAGCAGCTAAAGGACCTCCTGTCAGACTGGATACAGTATACAATGCACAGCACCCTGTGGTAAGGCTTCTCCTGCCCGTCACACCCTCAACTCCTCACCACTGTTGTGGACTGGATTTAACAATCATTTTTAAATTAAAGCTAGAAAAGAATGCACACACAGAGAGAGAATGTTTCCATTTTGAAATGTTATCTCCCTTACTTACTTGTCATGATAGCTTGCTGCAGTTTACAAGCTGATAAGCCTCTGCTTAGCCTGCCTTCTCTCCATAATTTGGTCAAAACCCGCTTTCTGACTTTCACAGGCACACTGAGGCTATTAACAGTGCCGTATTATTGCTCCAGGTTAACTGAGGCAGCTAAATTGTCCTTCATTGCTAGAGAAATGGAGTTTAAAACAGGGAGGTTATGCTGCAGCTGTATAGGCTATACATACTCCACACTTCCAGTACTGTGTAAAGTTTTGGTCTCCTTACTTAAGAAAGGAGGTACTGGCACTGGAGGGGGTGCAGAGCAAGTTCACAAGGGTTGATTCTGGAGTTGAGAGGGTTAGCTTATGAGGACAGATTGAGTAGACTGGGATTACACTCATTGGAATTTAGAAGAATGAAGGGGAATCCTGTAGAAACATATAAAATTGTGAAAGGAATCGATAAGATTGAAGCAGGGAGGTTGTTTCGACTGGCGGATGAAACGAAAACTATGCGACATAAAGCCTCAAAATAAGGGACAGCAGATTCTGGACTGAGTTGAGGAGGAACTTCTCCACTCAAAGGGTTGTGAATCTGTGGAATTCCCTACCCAGTGAAGCAGTTGAGGCTTCCTCATTGAATGTTTTTTAAGGCATAATAGATATATTTTGGAACAGTAAAGGAATTAAGGGTTATGTTGAGAGGGTGGATAAGTGGATCTGAGTCCATGAAGAGATCAGCCATGATCTTATTGAATGACAGAGCAGGCTCAAGGGATCAGATGGCCTATTCCTGCTCTAATTCTTATGTTCTTAATTTAGCATGGGCCACATCTATAGCATACCTAAAAGTTAGCATAAAGTATGCACACTATTAATTGTGCCAAAACACGTAATTAGTGAATCCCTACAGTGTAGAAGCAGACCATTCAGCCTGTTGAGTCTAAGCCAATCCTCTGAGGATCATCCCACCCAGACCCTCCCATCCCTGTAATCCTGGATTTCCCATGGCTAATCCACCTAGACTGAACATCCCTGAATGCTATGGGCGATTTAACATGGCCAAATCAATTAACCTGCTCATCTTTGGGCTGTGGGAGGAAACCAGAGTACCTGGAGGATACCCACACAGACACGGGTAGAAGGTACAAACTCCACACAGATAATCACCTGAAGGTGGAATCGAGTGCAGGCTCCTGGTGCACTGAGATCTGTTATAACACAGATCCAAAAATCCCCTTATTTGCACCAGTGCAACAGCACTTATTTATTTAAAGTGTTGCTTGTGGTTTGAGAATTGACAAGTTTCATTTCACTTTGGATCTTTATAATTTGCAAAGGGGGTTCCTTTATTTCAAACTGAAGCCACATTTATGAGGAGGCGTATGCATTAAATACTTACACCCCATTCTTGCAGTTGTATTAAAAATGAAAGGAAATAGAAAAACGGAATAAAAAATTAATAGAAAATGTGAAAGGAGGCAAGCAAAGATTAAACAAACAGGAAATTAAAAAAGAAGATTGAGGAAATGGAAAGCAACTATAGAAAAATGAACCTAAAGTCACTGACTCAGAAAGTAATATAAAAAGGCAATGGGCCATTGATATGTAAGGCTGAAAATGTTGAGCTCTGAAACAGTAACTCAAACAAAACAACAATCTGTGAAGAACAAAGTTTCAAACAGAGAAGGTACTAACATGGTCAATATGATTTTCTCTCAAATTCATGTTGATAGCAGCCAGCATTGGTCAAAGACACTGAACAGAAAACAGAAAGCTACCTGTGTAGTCATCTTCTCCTTGCCTTATTCAACATTCAGTTTTATTATGGAAGAATTATTAAGCTGTGAAATATCTGTAAATTTTGCACACTGTGTAAGTGTTTAAACTACTTAAATTTTGATTTGTCATGAGCCGGGAGTGAAAGTAAATTCATTATAAATGCAACATTTTCAACAGCCATTATTTTCCCAGATTAATCAAAGATCAATTGTGAATGAAAGCAACTGACTTTCTTGCGGCAAATTTTAGAAGGTTTAAATAAAGATCTAGATCGTGAACCTAGTGAAGAGGGGCATGAGGCTGATTCAATGTCAGGGAAACATGTTGTTGGAACTGTTAGATAAAACTTTTTAATGTTGGCAGAAGGTAAGTGAGGGGTGCAGAACAATGGCATGCAGAAGAGACATGTTTAATCTGGAGTTATGAAGATTGTAGTTGCAAGAATTGTAAAATGATGGAAATAGAGCTGAGGTTGCTGAGGAGGGAAGCCTTTAGAGAAGGAAATCTGTCATCCTTACCTTGTCTGGCTGACATATAACTCCAAATCCACAAATACATTGACTCATAACTACCCTCTGAAAACCAGTCACTTCAAGAGGTAATATAGATGGACAATAAATTCTGGTCCATCCAATGACCCAACATTCCATGAACAAATAATAAACCTCTTGAGAAAAGTTTCTGCTGAGGGCCCTTGCTCTGTCCATGGTACTCACTTAAATGCACCTCCAAAGTCATGAGTCATTGCATGAGCCTGGTCTTATGATTATTGTCACTATACGTTTGGAAGCCAGTTTGGATGAAGGAGTGACAGTGAGGATACACCCAGATGCCTAAAATTTGGCCCGGCTGACTCCAAACTCCTGCTCAGACTCTAGTTCCTTTAGGACAACATTCCATCACTATCATTGCTCCATAGAGTCAATCAAATATACTTGCCTTTAATGTTTTGTCAATGATGCAAACAATGAGCAATCCGCATCTATGATTTCTTTGTTACATGAGGAAACACTTTTACTCTTTGAAATGGTAGACTATAAATGTCAACTATAGTATAATTAAAGATATTTGTGAATGAATGGACGTGATAGAAACTTTTTAATGCTTTTTGATTTAATTAATGAAGGTGGAAATGTGGACTTGTTGGCCGTAAGGAGTGGATATAGAAGCACCAATAAAGTAAGCACATTTTCCTAATGCATATCAAAACGGCATTTCCTAAAGCAATCAGTTTTTCAGTTTTCATCACAAAAAGTACATTTGACTAAAGTCTAAGAAGTAGACCATCATGGCAAGCTTATGGAGATCTTTGACCTGAAATACTGAGCTGGATTCTAAATGGGCTCACCAACATGTTTTTGACAGTGAAACATGTAAAATAGAGCAGGTGCCCAGCTCACCATCTTCCCGTCCACCCCTGACCTGACACCTATAATGCAGGGAGAGTGGATGGGCACCGAAATTAGTAAATATTGAAAAGCTCTGTTGATACTAGTACTGCCCTGCCCATGCCATTGTATGGTTGAAATGGGTATCTGGAGCGGAATGGGCAGCACTTTCTCATTAAGGTTTAAAATGGCAGAAGGAAAGGAGGTTGTGCTGTCTTCAGAGGATGCCCTTCACACATTGGGGGCAGCGTCCTTGTTGATACTAAACTCCCTTGTTTCCTCCTTGGCTGAACATTAAAATTCACCCTTGCCAGCAACACTTGTCCCTTTCCTAAAATGTTTGAATTTTCCCCACTCAATACCCAAGACCTTGAGTTCCAGAATCCACTGAGGCCTTTATCCTCAGATGGATTGTAGTTCCAGTAGTGCCCACTACTGAAATCTGGCACCACTGGTACTGCTGCATCTGCTGGCCAATCTGATTGACCAGCTGTCCCAGAGGTAGGAATGCCCCCTACTGAGGGACAGAGGTTCCACACTGTACCAATTGAGCCTGCCCCCTCTTTTCCCCACTGCCCAGCCTCCCACAACACTGCCAGCCTATTAAATTCTACCCAACTCTGCTTTTGTCTCCACAGTTGCTGCCAGCCTGGTATTTTATATTTTTATTTTAGATTTCCAGCTGTCACAGTATTTTGTTTTTGGATATGCAGGAACTCTTCAATTAAAGTTGTAGTTGCAGTTCTAAAAATCACAACTTTGAGTAAAATAACTTCAAGTGATCTTATTTTCCCATTGAAACTAACATTAAAGCTGTCGTATGTTTAAGCAAATTATGTATGTATGTAGCAAAGTATGTTTAAATTCTGTCTCTGTTAAAGATCATATAAATCAAGGATCATGTGACTGATGGTAATGGAATTTCAGGGAATGATAAATATTGTGTGTTTCCTATATACTGCCGTGATTAGGCACACTGATGTGTAGATATGACGCTTGCTCAACAATTTTATGCTCTGTCTACATTAGAAGGCACATGATAAAACCACATCTGTTTTACACTAATTCCAATGTGACTCTCATTCATTGACCAAATTACAAAAGAGTCGTGAATATTTTCTGACAGTAATGCTGCTCCTTGTCAGGTTGTGTTCTAGAGAACACACCAACCAGTTACAACTAATTGATAGGTGAAGCAACATCAGTCATAAATGAATAATGGAGTTGAAGTCATTCAAGCCAAATCCAGTTTCTAACCAGAGTGATATCAATTGTTTAATAGAAATTTACTTGAAATTTCTATTGTGGTGCTCTTTTTGACACTAGTTCTTCCTCGGCACTAATTTGGTTGATTGTAATCAAGTTGCATGTATGTTACCCTATACTTAATAAACTGCACTTTCCAACAGTTAAATGCCAAAATAAAACCAAATCAACGTATTTGGTTCCTGCCACTAACTCCATAACTTCAACACAAATTCTATCTCCCTTTCAGTCATTGTTTTAAACTGAATCCATTGATTTGTAATTTCAGCTTCCGATATGACACTATAGTAAGCTTACAACCTCTTATATTTTCCATCATAATGCCTATTTCTATATCTATGCCACCTGTCCCTAACCCCACTGAAACTTTCATTCACGTCCTTGTTACCTTCAGGCTCGGCAATTCCATTGCTTCTGGGCATCCCAACCTTTCAACTATCCTCAACATCTATAAACTTGTACTTATCCAATACTATGTTGCAATAGCCTATCCTCTGCCATGACCCTTTCACCCATCATTCCTAGTACATCTGTTATTGAATCCTTATGTTTAAATTCCATCACAAACTCACTTGTATTTATCTCTGTAACCACCTAAAGCTTTAAAATGCCTTCTCTTCTTCCATTCTGCTCCTTCTCCCTGTCCCTCAGAATCTGGACTTTTAGTATCTCCATATGCCTCCGCCACCACCCCTGATTTCCACCCTCTACTCCATCCTTTCAGTGTTAATAAATCCTGGTCAAACATGCTTCTTGATGTATCATCATATAACCTCCTACTTTGAACTATCTGATCTCCCACACTCCTGCCACTGGCTATGCAGCACATCCTTCATGAAAGCACATCGCCTTTCGTGTCAATTGGAATGTAAATTGAATCTAAACAGCCGTTTTTTAATGTCTGGAGCTTTTATAACTAATAAACAAAAACATTTAAAAAGCATTTGAAGTAACATACACAGTTCTTTTATCCCTATGAATTTTTTCTCCTAGCTTACACATAGCAGTGAGTTGTAGATTAATATATAATTCCTATATAACCCAAATCCATTCCTTTGCCTCACCATTGATGGCTGTGCCTTCAGGAGTCCAAATCTTTTCTTGCTGTCCTTAGTCTGTTTGGTTGCTGATGTCCCTTTAATACCTCTTTAAAGTTCTTTGCAGATCAAGACGTTGCTTAATCCTCCACCTGACATTATCTTCCTTAGAATGTTCTTTCTTTGACAGGCCTTGAGATGATCTGCATGTTAAAACTGCTCTGGAAATGTAAGTTATTGCTTTTGTCTCAATTTTTTTATTCCTTTGACTGGCTTGAAGAATGCAGTATTAGCATATTCTGTACAGTTGTGTATCCATTTGGGTATCTGTGTGAACTGAGACTAGTACAGTTAACACCTCTGGGGCCATTTCACAACACTTTCAAATTACTTCCCTCCCATTTCATATTTTGTTTAACCTGCTAAATAAAGAAGCAAATTGATAATAGCTGGGGCAATCGGGAAGAGACATTAAAACTGATGTAAAGCTAATAGATGGAAGCAGCGAGAAATAGTAGTGAAAAGAGAGAAAAACCATCGACACAAAACAAAGAATAATTAAAAATGAAGTAGGTAATTTTTTGAGAAGGAAGGAAAACAGCAAGCAGGGTGTAAAGCAAGGCAAAAGATTAATAATTTAAAAAAATGAAATCAAAGCAGAGTACTGGAGGTTCAGAATGTGGAAAGCTAGCAAATCACAGAAATAATTGGAAGAAAATGTCTTTCCTCAGATTAGGAGACAAAAACTGTTCATAGTACTCCAGGTACAGTCTAATCATGCTCCTATATGACTGAAGCAAGACTTCATTAGTATTACCCAAAACATCTCACAATAAAAGCCAACATTCCATGAGCCTTCCTACTAGCTTGCTGCAATCTGCATGTAAACTTACTGACGAGAACAACAAAATCCCTTTGTACATCTACATTTTCCAACACCTTACCGTTTGAGAAATACTCTGCACAACTGTCTGTCCTACCAAAGTAAATAACATTATATTTTTCCACACTATATTCCATCTGCCGTGTTCCTGCACATTCACTGAGCCAATCTGTATCCTTCTGAAGCCACTTTACATTTTCCTCACAACCACTGAGCTTTGTTATTATCTGCCAACTTATAAATATTACTTCAATTATTTTATTCAACCTGTTCAGACATATGTCTTGAGTAGGTGGAACCTGAACCCAGGCCTCCTGTCTCAGAGGTGGGGATTCTACCATAGTACCACAAGACCCAACTGGTCTCCAACTTCATATATTTTCTAATCAACCTGTTCAGAGATGTCATGACACAGCTCTGGAGTAGGTAGGACTTGAACCCTGACCTCCTGGCTTGTCCCCAATTTCAAATCATTGATGTATAGGAGATTATGAACAACTGGGGCCCACGTATTGACCCTTATGATTCCTCACTAGTCCCAGTCTACCAATATGAAAATGACCTATTTATCTCTAATCTCTGTCTTTTTGTCTGTTAACTAATCTTTAATTCATGCCACTTCATTACCTTCTGCATCATGTTCTTTAATTTTTATAACCAACCTCCAGTGGGGTCTTTATTCAAAGCCTTCTGAAAATGTAAGTATACTAAAACCATCAGCTCCCCTTCATCAATTTTATTAGTAACATATTCAATTAACTCCAACAAATTCATCAAGTATGATTCACATATCCATGCTGACAATGCTCAATCAGATCATTGTCAATCAAGTGTCTATTTATTCCATCCTTTATAACAGATTTGAGTATTTTCCTTACAACTGATGTAAGGTTAACAGGACTATAGTTCTCTGTTTTACCGCTTACTCCCTTCTTAAACCGTAGGGCAACACTTGCTACCTTCTATTGGCAGAAGTCATTCCAGAATTTATAGAATTTCGAAAATAATCTCCAATGCATCAATTATCCCTGTAGCCACCTTCTTCAACAGTCTGACTATCAGGTCCTGGAGATTTATGAACTTTCAGCCCCATTAATTTCTCCAGTACTGTTTGCTCACTAATGCTACGGTCCTTCAACTCCTCATTCTCTGAACCAACTTGGATTTCTAGTTCTGGGAGATTTCTTATATCTTCCTCAGCATAAGCGGACAAAAAGTGATCATTTAGCTTCACTGCTATTTTTCTATTCCTCATTATAAATTCCTCACTATAAAATGCCTGGACTCCTGGACTCACTTTCATTTTAGCTAAGTATTTCTTTTTTATGTACCTATAGAAGCTTTTAGTGTATGTTTTTATGCTTTTTTTTTCTAGATTGTATTCATATTCTATTTTCCCATTCCTTGTCAGTCTCTTGATCCTCCTTTGTTGTATTCCACAAACTTGCCAATCCTCAGAAATACTGCCATTTCTGGCAACTTTATAGTCTTATCTTTTAATTTTATACAATCCAGAATTTCCTTTGTTAACCACTGTTGACTGACCTTTCATGAGTTTTGACAACTTGAAGGAATGTAAAATTGCTAAAAATTATATGGTAGTATTTAAAAATATTGCCTACGTGCTGTCATGCCTTTTAACGAATTTTCCCAAACTGTTTCAATCAATTCATGACTCATACTTCCATAATTTCCCTTATTCAAGTTTAACAACCTTACTTCAGAATGAACCATTAACTTTCAAACATAATGCAAAGCACTATGATATTCTGGCCACTCAAATCTAAAGATTCTTTTACGACAATTTAGAATTTAGAATACTGTGTACTGTTCTGGTCGCCACATTACCAAAAGGATGTGGAAGCTTTGGAGAGGGTACAGAGAAGGTTTACGAGGATGTTGCCTGGTATGGAAGGTGCTAGCTATGAAGAGAGGTTGAGTAGGTTAGGATTGTTTTCATTAGAAAAAAAGGAGATTGAGGGGGGACCTGATTGAGGTCTTCAAAATCATGAAGGGTATAGACAGGGTTGATAGAGATAAGCTTTTTCCCAGGGTGAGGGATTCAATAACGAGGGGTCACGCGTTCAAGGTGAGAGGAGAAAAGTTTAAGGGGGATACACGCGGAATGTACTTTACACAGAGGGTGGTAGGTGCCTGGAACGCGTTGCCAGCAGAGGTAGTAGAGGCAGGCACGGTAGATTCATTTAAGGTGCGTCTGGACAGATGCATGAGTAGGTGGGGAGCAGAGGGATACAGATCCTTAGGAATTGGGCGATAGGTTTAGACAGTGGATTTGGATCGGCACAGGCTTGGAGGGCTGAAGGGCCTGTTCCTGGGCTGTAAGTTCTCTTTGTTCTTTGTTCTCTTTGACAAGATTGTGATTTAGCCCTTTAACATTGCATAATACTAGACCTAAAATAATATGTCTTTCATTTGTCTCATCAACATACTGCTCTAAAAAAAATCCCTAATACACTTCAAAAACTCACCCACGGTATTAGTGCTTAATTAGTTTACCCAGTCTACAAGCAGATAGAATTTATCCAAAGTAACCGCGTCACCCATTCTACATGCCTCCCTCATCTCCACATTAATACCACGTCCCACACTCCCAGTTCTATTTGGTGTCTAATAAATAACTCCAACTTATGTCTGTTCCCCTTTGCAGATTCTTAGTTCCAACAAAACAGATTCCATACATTGTACCTCCGACCTGAAACCCTCCCTTATTAATGTACTGGCTCGATCCCTCAGAGAAACTCCATTTCCGTTTCCTTCTTATCTATCCTCCTCAAACATTGAATATCCTCCGATATTCATTCCTAGTCTTGCTCACCACACAGCCCTGTTTCTGTAATGTCAATTAAATCATACCTATTTATTTATTTCTGCTGTTTGATTTTCTATGTTGTTGCATATGCTGTGGGCATTCAGGTAGAGTGCCTTTAATTTTATCTTTTTGACATCGTTCCACTTTTGAAACATACTCGATGTTAACTTAATTTCTCCTGTCTTTTAGTCTCCCTCACCGCCTTTCTACTTCCTGTTACCAACTCCATTTCTTTTCAATTTGGTTTACTCCTCAGAATCCCATTCCCCTAATTTAAACCCAACCTAACAGAACTAACAAATCTCCCTGCAAGGTTATCAGCCTGAGTCTCATTAAGATGTAACCCACCCAACCTACACAGGTCCCGCTTACCCCATAATTGACCCCCCTTCCTCAGAAATCTCATGCCCTCCCTCCCACACCGGTTCTCCAAACATGTGTTCATTCGATCAATCCTTCTACGCTCACGAATGCATGGAACTGGGGGTAATCCTGAGATTATTGCTCTCATGATTCAGGATCTCAGCCCTCTTCCTACTTATGTCATTGAGAAATATGTAGACCACAGCTTCTGGTTGACCATTGCCCCAAAAGGATGTCCTGCAGCCATTATGTGACATCATTGACCCTGGCACTGGGGAGGCAACAGACCATCTTGAAGTCATGCATGCAGCTACAGAAATGCCTGTCTGATTCTCAGATCATGCAGTCCCCAATAAATATTACTCTTCCATTGTTTTTCATCCTCCTTCGTACAGCTGTGTCGCCCAAAGAACCATGGGCTTGTCTTTGCTGCACTCCCCTGAGGAACCATTGCTCTGGCCAGTTTCCAAAATGGAATACAGATTAGCAAGCAGGACATACACTGTGTTATCTGCCTAGTTTTGTAGACTGTCTAGTAGTCGTCATTCTCCCTCTGCCTGCACTATAGTGTGACTGCCTCTTCACAGGTGCTAACCACATAATGTTCTGCCTCCCAGCTGCAAAGTAGTGACTGCAGTCACTGCTTTAATTTTGAAACCCAGAGTTGAAACTTGTGTAGCTAGTGAGACTTGCTGCAGATGTGTTCCTTTTTTCCATGTCTTCACACATATCACAGCATGACACTTAGCCCTTCCATCCTATCAGCCCATAACTCACGAAACTATTTTTTACTCTTTGCAAAAGTATGAACTTACTATGTAAACTTAACAAGTTGTTATTTCTCAGAAAAAGAAAGAAAAACAGTCTAGAGTCTTAAACACAAACTTAATACGCAACTTCCACCTTCAAGATTTGAAGCATTGACCAATTCTACTCACCAACAGCTGCTTTCTCTACATTCATGATGTCACGCCACATCATGGTTTCAGGGCAGGTAGTCAACTCGATCCATGCCTTATTTCCTCTCTCACTTACATCTCACTCTGGAAATTTTATTTCTTGATGTCAACCTTAATTTAAAGCACCTC
Source organism: Ginglymostoma cirratum (assembly GCA_024137785.1). Classification (NCBI taxonomy): domain Eukaryota; kingdom Metazoa; phylum Chordata; class Chondrichthyes; order Orectolobiformes; family Ginglymostomatidae; genus Ginglymostoma; species Ginglymostoma cirratum. The sequence continues at coordinate 2,467,323 of JAHRHZ010000040.1, forward strand.
TTTTCTCTTCTGCCCCAAATTGCCACTTTAATGCAAATTCCCACTTTAATACAAGTTCCCATTTTAGGCCTCTTTCTGTCTCACTCCAGTGAAGTCTTCTCTCTCTCTGATTATGCAGCGTACTCTGTTTGTCCAATAAGCTAATCTGAATCAGCCTATTAATGTAATTTCTAAAATATATTACATTAATTCAGCACTGAGCATGATGGTAATTTGACAGAATGAGAATCCTGATCACTTCCCATAACTGGCTGTCTGGATGAAATCATCTAAAGTCAGAGCTATAGTCAGAACGTGCATCTTAAGCAAAACCAAGACTAATTGGGGATTGACTGGAATAAGGAATTCACTCATTGTTCTTTTACCTTTGGGACTTCGTTTGAATTCAAAAGAATGTGATCTGAAATAAGTTTCAGTTCTCCCAATTCAATTCTGAGTAGGTTCATGCTATATTGGATAAGGTTATCTATAGTTTGACACCTGCTTGTGAGGAACATAGATAATTTATAAAGTTGTAATACATAATGCTGTACTTAAACCATTCAGTGATGTAGCAAAAGTCTTGTACTCTTTGTGATCAGGGAGCACTTGATCTTTACAAATGAGTGCTGAGAATTGAATATCTCTTCTCGCAACCTTCTTCAACTTGATGATTACAAATCTTCATTACTTAAAAATGACAATTGACAATATGGAAAACAGAAGTATATTAAAAATACAAGTTATGGGAATTTCTTGATCCAGTATGTTTATTTTCTAATAATGAAACGAACTTACAAATGCTCAGCTCATACTTAAAACTTTGACAAATCGCTATTTACACACTTTTAAACTGAGTTCTAAATTTCAACACTGATCTATTGTTAACCTATATTGATCAGAAAAGCTCAGCACCAATCCTAATCAGTCCAGTCTGGTAATCACAGCAGAAATAGGAATCAGAGTATTACAATCAAACCCAGCACAAATCTTACTTTATTTCAGTGCAGATCATAACATTTGAGAATTGTGCAGGTGCACAAGCATATAGTAGCCTAATTCTCCTGTGTGGCATACATGGTATGTTCGTAAGCGGTCAGATAAACGTACAGGAAACTTGATGCATCCGGAAAGTACTTCGCTACATTGAAGTCGCCATAGTCTTACTAGACCATAGAGTTGCTCTCCCATTAGAGATAGACATGATGGTGGTTTGACTTGAGGGTCACCACTCCTCAGGCAAGGGGAAAGGTTGAGAGGTGAGTCTTTCCAGATAACTTCAGACAGTGCTGGAAATGAACCCATGGTGTCAGCATCATTCTGCATCACATGCTAGCTGTCCATCCAGCCGGCAATGACAGCAATTCTGTTTTGCATTCATAAAACACTAACATCTGTGTTGAAATAATTATTTGTATGAGTATACATTGCTGATCTTTCAAATATAACTTCACACCTGCAATAAAAAATAAAACTCCCTTAGGTTACAGCTCATTAGATTTTTTTTAAAATAGTTATGACATAGTGATTTTGTGGGCTCCATTTCTGTCAAATGCCATTTAATTCTCATAATCCTTCTTTGCCAGTTTTATTTTCCTTTCCACTTGTGAGGGCCTTGAGTGAGAAAAGGAGAGATTCATCAGGCAATTTCCAAAAATGAGGGAGTTTAGCTACAAGGCTAGGTTGCAGAAGCAGGAATTCTGTACTTCTGAATCTATGAAATAGAGACTGAGGGGAGAGATAGTAGGAACTGCCGATGCTGGAGAATCTGAGATAAAACGTTGTGGAGCTGGATGAACACAGCAGGCCAAGCAACGTCAGAGGAGCAGGAAAGTTGACGTTTTGGGTCGTTTTATATCAGAGACTGAGGGGAGATTTGTTGGAGGTGTAAAGGATTACGACAGTTTGTGAAAAGGTAAATGAGGAAAACTATCCCATTAGCTGATTAGGAACAGGAGCATATCCTGGAACTCAATTTTTCACACAGCATCATATGTTTACCTACACGACATGGATTACAATAGTTCAAGAAGCCTCGTCACTACCACCTCCTCAAGAGCAACAAATGCTGGCCCACATCTCATGAATGAATTTAATAATAAACTATGTTATACAGATTTAAGGTTTTGGGCAAGAAATGTAGAAGAATGTGTGGAAGAAATTTTTCATTCAGCAAGTGGTACAAGTTTGATTACACATTCCATGGGGATGGTGGAAGCTGAGATACTGATTTCTAAACTGTGTCAATCGGAAATATTAACTGATTCCCTCTGCACTTGCTGAGAAATTCCAGTATTTCCCGTTTATATATTAAAGAAAATTCCTTAAATCTGATGAAATTTGTTAATCAAATTCTATCTGGAATAGAACTAGATTTTTCTTATTACTTCATTGATGTCTCATTTGTCAATAATATTCGTTGTTCCAGGCAGGAGTTTCATTTCTTTGTCAGGAACCCAGTAACAAGATCAGTCTCCTCATTGACACTATACTATCATTAAATAGACATTACACATTCAACCAAGAGAAGATTTCAATGCACAAACAGTTGCATCTGGAGATGGAACATGGTGACTTGGAGTCATTTGAAAAGGCGAGTAGAAAGCATGACTGAATCTGCCCCTTGTTGGGGTAATGGCTGCCCAATGGGAAGAATGTAAATTGAAGTGGCACTGTCAGGAATGGGAGGGCAGACTCAGGCAGCCCTCAAATTTTAGAACATAGAACATAGAACAATACAGCGCAGAACAGGCCCTTCGGTCCTCAATGTTGCGCCGACCTGTGAACTAATCTAAGCTCACCTTCTACACTATCCTATAATCATCCATATGCTTATCCAAGGACTGTTTAAATGCCCCTAATGTGGCTGAGTTAACTACATTGGCAGGCAGGGCATTCCACACCCTTACCACTCTCTGAGTAAAGAACCTGCCTCTGACATCTGCCTTAAATCTATCACCCCTCAATTTGCAGCTATGCCCCCTCGTACTAGCCGACGTCATCATCCTAGGAAAAAGACTCTCACTGTCCACCCTATCTAATCCTCTGATCATTTTGTATGTCTCTATTAAATCCCCTCTTAGCCTTCTCCTCTCCAATGAGAACAGACCCAAGTCCCTCAGCCTTTCCTCATAAGACCTTTGCTCCAGACCAGGCAACATCCTGGTAAATCTCCTCTGCACCTTTTCCAATGCTTCCACATCCTTCCTGTAATGGGGCGACCAGAACTGTACGCAATATTCCAAGTGAGGCCGCACTAGCGTTTTGTACAGTTGCAGCATGACATCACGGCTCTGGAACTCAATCCCTCTACCAATGAAACCTAACACACCGTATGCCTTCTTAACAGCACTATCAATCTGGGTGGCAACTTTCATGGATCTATGTACCTGGACACCAAGATCCCTCTGCACATCCACACTACCAAGAATCTTTCCATTGACCCAGTATTCTGCCTTCCTATTATTCTTCCCAAAGTGCATCACCTCACATTTATCTGCATTGAACTCCATTTGCCACCTTTCAGCCCAATTCTGCAGTTTATCCAAGTCTCCCTGCAACCTGTAACATTCTTCCACACTGTCCACCACTCCACCGACTTTAGTGTCATCTGCAAACTTACTAACCCATCCACCTATGTCTGCGTCCAAGTCATTTATAAAAATGACAAACAGCAGTGGTCCGAAAACAGATCCCTGTGGCACACCACTAGTAACCGGACTCCAGGCTGAATATTTTCCATCAACCACCACTCTTTGGCTTCTTTCAGAAAGCCAGTTTCTAATCCAAACTGCTAAATCTCCCTCAATCCCATGCCTCCGCATTTTCTCCAATAGCCTACCATGTGGAACTTTATCAAAGGCTTTTCAGTTGTTCTCCCGAGTGTCCTCAGCAAGGGTGTAGGCAAGAGGCAACAAATTTTCTTACGGGGTTCTGGCCAACCGAAAGAACACGTTAGAAGAGTTCAACAGTCATGGCAAGACTGAGAGGACATGAATCCAGTGTACCAAGTGTTTAAATGACCTCCTAATCTGGGGCGACAATTGTTGAGTGGTATCAAAGTGACAAATATCTAATCCATTACACAGCAGCAGGTTTACAAATTCAACAAGCTGTGTGCGTATAGTGTTCCCTAACATTGTGAAAGCCCAGTCACATCTTTGACATGTCAGACACCCTCACAAGAGAAAATAATAATCTAGGAGCATTAGTGAGGAATGTAACTGCTCATGCTAATGTCTTAATGTTGAAGGAGGACAGCCTACTCATGTTCCCTTCTCTTCTTATCCTCTGTTTCAGTAATCAACTGTCTTTTGATTCTCTCAAAGTTTATGAAATGTATGTCAGTGTGATTCACACTGAACTACACTGATTCACCTGCAAGTTTAACCCAGTTTCCATCAATGCCTTCTTCTTCTTGACTCCCCTATAGGTCCTACAGTTGGGGGTAACCAAAAGAGCCAAGGGAATTATCCTCAGCTGTCTTAGGGTACGGAGACTTCACAGAACCACCATTAGCACATTGCACCATTCACCACTGCAGATATACTCACCTTCTTGGTGCCACAGGCTAGGCTACTGCAGGGATCACTGGCTGAGCATTTGATCACCAATTAGCAGCAGGAGGAGGAGAAAGGCAGACCCTGCAGTAGACAGTCTTCTTTGGAGGATAGAGGATGCAGCTTGGACACAGCCATGCTTTGCAGGGTGAACAGCCTGGGCCTTGGTTGTCACAAACAAGGAGGGACTTTCTAGAGCACAAGAGGCTGATCAGTTCAGATTATCAGAGATCCCTGAGATATTTCAGGGCAATGGGCAGTCAGTGGAGGATTTCATGCAGCACATACACTCAGTCATGGCACAGGAATTCGAGGTTACATTGAGAAAGTGGGCCCTCTCTTGATGAGCCACATGCAGCATCACTCTGACTGAGTACAGGAGCAGCACACCAAAGTGTGCAGAAAGAGGAAGACTATCATACATCAACCACATGGCATTACTAATAGTGCAGAGAAGTGAGGAGTGGATTCTAGCTGCATCCTAGTCAGTGTCCTGGTCAACAATCAGCAGACCCATTAAAATGTTGAGCTAGTCAAAGACTGATGAGGACACCACTCATGGGCACCAGCATCAATCCTTGGTTCCTGGGTCCTCCCAACTCAGGAAATGTCCCTGCCAAAGGCCCTATTGACACAGTAATGATGCAGTAACCCCTGGAGAAGCTCCAATGGGCACATCTGTGACAAGGACATCTCAGCTGCATGCAGATACAATGTATCCTCAACCATTGACGGGGCACTGCATAGGAGCAAGTATATGCACAAGATACTTCACTTCTGGTTAGATTAGATGGGTCACCTGGGTGAAGTTTGCTCTGGTTTTGTCAATTTATGTAGTTATAAAATGTTGTTCGTTGATATCGCACTGACTTCTCTGTATTCATGGGCTGTGTTGGGATTGCAAAGAAGGGTAAGGGTCTATCTGGATTCAGAGGGCATGGACCTGTTTTTGTTCCTGTGTCTTTAAAATATGACTATGGTGGCATTGGCATTCCCTTGCACCATATCTGTGGATGGAAATGGGATTATCCTGGTGAGTACACGCTGGCTGGAAAACACATCTTGGTGGTTAAGGTTCTGAATGAGAACTATCCTGCATGGAGCTGGGAACTGCACCGACCTGCCGATCACTATGAGGTCTGAGATGGTGTTGGTGATATCTCTCCAACATGTGGGCATCAGTTTTCTCTGAAGACCCCACTTCATCCTTCTCTTCTTCATCCCCATCATTCTTTGAAGAAGAGTACTGTAGTTCCCATCTCCTCTTCCAGCATTGCGCTTGTATTAAATTATCACAGTGTGGAGTATGCAACAGTCAGCGCCCATACGAGACCCATATAAGACAACCTATTTTGTTTTGTACTAGACAGCATCACCCGTCATCAAAACAATGAAAGTATGTCCTTAACATACAAATGATCTGCTCATTGCAGACTCATGTTAATAGATTTTCTGGTTGTGTGCTGCTCTGCTGCTCTGTCTGTGTGTAACTGTTAGGAGCTATATGGAAATAAACCTTATCCCCAGTAGCTTCCCATGGAGCTTGGATGTTAACCTTAAGAGGTATGGCACCACATAAGGGAGTTATGAGAGCTGCCCAGGAACAGAGGGCAACATCTGTAAGATGCATTTCTTGTGGTCACAAACACCTGGATGTTTAGCAAGTTGGAGGTTTATCTGTTGAAGTGATCTGGCTCGTTTGATGGCACTTTGATGGCTACATAAGTGAAACCAATGACCCCGAACCCAGAAGATTCCATTTGATAGTTGCAGTGCCCTCTGTGCCCGAATTGACCTGCCTGTGTTAAACTGGGTCTATTACCCTATCGTTTGGAGTAGGATATGAGTGACCTGCTAAATTACATGAAGGGGTGACACTCAAGTCTGCAGCTGACATGTGGAATGACCCAGATACACAAAAATTAAGAATGAAGCTGCAGGTAGAGAATTTCCATGGGGACCACGGGGCATCAGATCAATGTGTATCATGGATCAAATATCAGAGAGAATCTGCCTGGGAAGAGCAGCTTCCTTTGCCGCTGGCATTTTGTCAGCAGAAGCTGGGAGACTCTTGGATACTCAATGTTACAGGGAGTGTCTTCCTCTCCTTGTAACCACACCCTGAACTCCTGTATGTTCCTCCTGACCAGGAAGATGTTTCTGCTGAGGTTCCTGCTCATCGCACAGTGTTAAGAGTCTCCTGCTCCTGTCTCCAGTGACTGAGTCACTGGTGGTTCATGCACCACAGTTTCCTCTGTTAAACTCTGCTGCCATCTTGAAGCTTGTAGTTTGACTTACAGGAGTGTTTCCTCCTTTCACAGCCTCTTTCCCTCTCTCCTTCCCCAACACTCATCCCTTTCTCTGTTTCCTAACCCTGCCCCCTCTGTAAACCTCCACCGCTCTATAATACCTGTTACGTTGCCTGTTTTACTCAGTCGCCATTCGCTGATCCGTGGGGTTTTACGCTCCAAAAAATTCCACCGTGACCCAAGTCGTTATAGATGTATTTTTCTGGAAAGATTAAAGTGCAATTTAGCAAAAGAAGATTCCTTCTTTAAAAATGAAATGCAAGAAAGGTTACCAAGAACGATATTCATTCTACCCCCTGACTGTCACAGCCCAACATCCTCAATTTAAATTTTAATTTAAAAATCTCGAGCTGTTTTCCTCATCTTCTCGATATCCTTCTTGAGTCATCTAGTTTTCATCACCTTCTCCTACCCATGCCAGAGTCTCCCTGAAAATAAAACCGTCCTACTTTTTGAATTTCACTCCCTCTGAAATGAAGAATAACATTCTGTTTGCCTTCCAGATGACCTGCCAAATTTGGATGCAAACTTATTGTGATTCATGGACAAGGACTCCGAAATCCCTCTGTCATGAAGCTTTCCATGGTCTTTCTTCTTTTAAATAACATTCAGATCTTGTACTCTTCTTGTCATAGTTGATGGCATGTTTTGAAGCATTGCATTGTGGGAATGCTCTTTCTCTGAGTGTATGTCATTTGGATGCTCCCCAGGCTCAACACTGTTTCTCAGCTCTGCTGCACTGGTGGACTACTCAACTGGCAGACTGCCACACTGGCGGACTGCAGCTCTGGCGGACTGCAGCACTGGCGGACTGCAGCATTGGCGGACCGCTGCACAGAAGCAGGAAAAGCAGTGTTGACATTCACTTCTGGGAGTATCTGCCCAAACCACTGTATATGCATTTTGGACACCGACCAGAGTGAAAGGGGTGAGAAAGATCTTCAGCACAATTGCTGTTATCATGAGGCCAATCTAACAACTGGAATAGTAAGTTTAACTGGAGGTTTGGACCCACTGAACATACAAAATAGATCCTTGTTTCAACTTGTTCCTCCTACAGTCCAAAAATGTGCAGGTTAGGTGGATTGGCCATGCTAAATTGCCCTATATAATTCAGGGATGTGCGGTATAGGTGAATTTAGCCATGGTAAAATATGGGTTTATGGGGATAGGATTGGGGCTGGGTCTGGGTGGGATCCTCTTCAGAAGGTCAGTGCATACTTAAGTGGAGTGGCCTCTTTTTGCACTGTAGGGATTCCATGATTCTAAATAATGCTGTAGCTCTCTTTGTCTGCTAGCATAGGATCTTTAGTATTTACCTGAACAGACAGACTAGCCTCAAGAAGGAAACATATTGTAGACTTTTCTATAACCAGACTTTTAAATCTTTGCTCATTTTTATCTCCTGATGATCCTATTATCATCATTGATATAGCAAAAAAGCTGGTTGAAATACCTATGCTGTCTGTAACTGGATGCTCCTTTTGTTTTAAATTTCATACATTTTTCACTTTTTTAAAAGCAGCTAGTCTAGTGAAATTGTATAATTGATTTACAATGAATTAATTACCAAAATGTGGGGCTGGCTGAACTTATATTGGCAAAGTCGTAACAGTAGTCATTGCTGTACCATTTAGCAGTTCATTGGACTGTACTTCGAGCAGCTTTTAGTGCATTCAGTCTTGTGTTCAGCTCTCTACGTAATTACTGAGAGCAGACTGCATGGCTTCAGTGACAGGTTTGAACAAGGAGATGTTAGCCTTGAACTCTTCAGTGCTTTTCCCCCATGCTTCCCATTATGTTGAAAGTGTGATATTGTAGAGGGCTTTTGAAAATGTATTCCATTTTGCTTTTGCACTCTGTGTGGGAATGCCAGAACTGTCTGTTCAGCCAAGTTACATAGCTGTTGATTTATAACTGGGTACACAGTATGGCTAATGTTAATATGAGGACAGCGTGCATTACTTCTTTAAATGGAAAACTTCAAGGGTTCCATCCTAACTCTGGTAAATACCAGGGAGTAATCTGCATTCCAGGCAGTGCTGTGGAGACTGCATGTTAAGAATTATGTTCAGGAAGTTATATCTGGTGATGATGAGATCTGGCTGATATCAATACCTGATATTGGATGTCAACAGGACACTTTGTGAAATGATTGTTCTGAAAGATGTTAGGTATACCAGGTTCACAGAGCTGCAAAGCTGAAGTATCCTCTGTCTGTTTCTCATGTATTTCTCCCAGGCCATGATATCTGAGTCTTGAGCTGAAATTGCCATTGGTTGAAAAGCTTTGACTTATGAATTATGATGATAGCAGTGTCAAGCTGTTGAGTTTCCTGCCACCTTCTAAGAGCAATGTGTGCCTAATTAAGGTATAGGACATCAGGATAGGGTTGTGGATATCTGTAGAAAGCAATTGATCTCCATCCAAATCCAACACCCCATTCCTCTCTGGGAATACCATTCCTACTCCACTTACCTGGCCCCAAATTATCCATTGTTGATCATCTGGATTAGCCCAGTGACCACCACTCCTCAAGATGCTGCCAAGACCACTGAGCTGCCAGCCTTTTATTGGCTGACTGTTCTTGAGGCAGGATTTCCTCCCAAATAGATCTTAATTCATCAGGAGGGCCTGTTGTTCAGGTAAGTGCCTGGAATAGCCACACAATAGCTTTGGGCCTCCCCTGGAAAGGCAACATGGGCCTACGACCAGTTGCACCACTAAATTCTGCCCAATGGTTTCACCCTTCCCAATATTTAGTCAAAGAAAATTCCTCCTTATGTAGCATTGGAGAAATCAAGGGAGATGGAGGTGAAGTGGAGCAGGGTGTAGTCAGTGTGTATTTGAAAACTAACATTGTACTTCTTAATGATGTCACTGACAGGCAGTATGTGAAGGGGAACAAGGATAGACCCTTGGGGAAGGGGAGAAGGAACCCAATAGTAATTGTGGGGAAGTGGGAAGAAAAGCAATTGCACATGATAATCTGGCCACAATTTGATAGATTAAAAAACAAAGAACTAAGAGTAGTCAAACCCAGCTGGAAGGCAGTGAAGAGACATTGGAAAAGAATGATATGGTCAGCCATATCAATAAATGCAGAAATATTGAGAGGAAAGGGGAACGATAGCTTGCCTTTTTCATAATCACAAAGGATATTGAAGAAGAAGATTTTGCTGGGCTATGAGGAAAGTGCAAGGTAGTGAGGTTAATTGGATAAGTCTTTCAAAGAACCATTAATGGTCCAATGGACCTAATTGCCTCCTCCTGCTGTTGTGTCATTCCATGACACTTGGATAGACAAAAATGTTTTTTTGCTGTCTGATTGTTCAAGTATTTATAATTTTATGCCAAATGAACACAAAAAAATTTGATCTCCAAACTGTACTGATCCAATTACCCTCAGCTAGGGAAGGGACATCGTAATGATACAGCAATGGTACTGTCATTGATGGTTACATTGGTACAGTTATAGGAGTTCAGAGAAAGAAAATAGCAATTGTTTTTCTTCCCAGTGTTGGAAAGTTCATGAGGCAGAAACATAATTTTTGAATACATTGAGTGGTACAGAGTGTTTTTCCTGCTTCTGAAGAGTGAGGTCCTAGATACCCCTATGTCAAACTAAAGGCCTCTGTCAATCTGATGATTATAGAGGAATGGGTCTTAGGAAAATGACGGCTTGGTTCAGAGGGAAATCAGAGGTTAGGAGGAAGAAATGGAAGCTGGGATTAGGGCTGTATTCGATGAGCAGAGATCTAATGCTGTGGTGAAAGTAGGGAAGAGGTTCAGGCCACAGGGAGGGGAGGAGGAGGAGGAGGAATGTGCACATTTCCTGCCTTTGGTATTGGGTAGCAGGTCAGTTAGCATTAAAACATGCTTGCTGAATGTTTAAATTGATAGGTCTATTTATGTTTGTTTCCAGTAAAAGATGCAATGTGCTTCCTATATGAATTATGTGAACTATTTGAATTGGAAGTTGTATTATTAACTAAGTTTTAGTACCATTGGGTATGAGATATGTACTGAAACCATGTTAAATCATTGTACAATTCTGTTTTTTTTTGCTCTGTTTAATAGTCTCTTTTGTGAGGAGATATTGTTTGTGTTTTGTCTTCCGTTTAGAGTCATAGAGTCATAGACATGTACAGCGCGGAAACAGAGCCTTCAATCCAACTTGTCCATGCCAACCAGATATCCTTCTAAATCTAGTCCCATTTGCCAGCAGTTGGCCCATGTTCCCTCTAAATCCTTCCTATGCAGCTGCC